>JAQFVV010006257.1:5083733-6283733 GCA_028023455.1 Epiperipatus broadwayi | reverse complement strand
TTTGCATTAAACAAAATTGTAAGATACTAATTCAAAGCTTCTTGCTTCTACTCTCTTTTTATAAACAATAACATAGTCTTAATTCAATAATATGATCATCTTCAGATCCAACCTCAGATATACAAAATCAACACTTCTTCACTCATAATATCATATATAAACTAATGATCTAAACAAACTTAAAAGTATATTTCAATGTAATATTCAAATTCATATACAAGATACTTTCTATCATATTTAAAATTAATAATGAATTTATCTGTTTAACCTAAGATTGCAGTAATCATATTGCTGTCTTTTTTTTTTTCTTATTATAATAATCATTTATTCAACTTGAATATTTCACATATATCAGAACAAATCATATGTATGTACATACAGTGTATTTACTGCTATTACCATTATATTCCCGGATAATTCCAAATTTTAATGTTACATAACAAGCTAAAATACTAAAAGAAACCTTTTTCCTTTGTTTAAATAAAACTTTTAGATTATTAAACAAAACTGTAAGCCAGAGGAGGTAAATTCCATCCTGTCAAGGAAGCTTATAACATGAAATTTTACCTTTTCCTTCGAAAGAGAACAAAATAATAATAGAAAAAATAAATTAAATTCATATACATATTGTTTTCAAGAGTTATATCAACCAGAAACATGAAGCCTCACAAAACATGGTGGAAAGAATTCCTGCTAAAAAATTTTCTGCCATGATTTTATATATACATACATAAGTGATATGAGTTATTTAAAAATATTTATAATTAAATTTACATTAAGAATGTTATTTTGATGAGTTCTAAAAATGACAGTCTACCCATCTCTTTAGCATTAATTGCTGATCAAATTAGTCAAGTGTAATAAAGTAATACCATTTTTTAATAAGAGAAAAAAAAACTATCATTTGCAAATAATGTTATACAAAGTTTAAGAATTTTGATATAATGTAAAGAATTTAATTAATCCAGCAACAATTACTTAACAATCTTTATATAAATTTTTAATTGTATTTTATAACAGTATCAATAATAGTAAAATCAACAACAAAAAACTTGTAAATAATTCTGATCATAACTAACTTATGCTTTTAGAATAAAACTTTTTAATTTTAAAAAAAAAAAATATTAACAATGCAATCTGATTTACATATAGAAATTCTTACCTTTTTAAAACTACTGGGTTGAATTCCATTAGCGAAATTAGTCAATATTCTTGGTGCATGTGCTATTTCAGGAAGCATGTCAACCTTAAGATTAGGAGTAAATGGATCTGGTAAACGCATATTACGAGGAAAGGCACTCAGGATCAGATTCCTCATCTGGATGCAGTTGGGTGGAATTACATCACAGAATTTATAATGATAGTCACACAGGAATTCTGGAAAGTCATGCAACAAGACCAACAGTACACGCAAAGTACCCTGAAAAGAAAAAAATACATATATATTGTAACAGGGCGGGTATAATCAAACCCTGTTGCTTCATAAATAGACAAATACGTATTCATATACTTAACGTATTATTATAGAAAATATTATTACTTTACTAACAAAACTAATATTTACAAGTAGATTTATAATCAATGATCATTTTATATAGTATTGTATTATATATATATATTTTTAATGAGGAAAGCTCATAAAAAAGATATGGGGGGTATTCACATGCTCTGATTTTTTTTTCTTTTGCCAAACCCAACTATACACATTGCTATGTATATGTATGAGTGTGTTTATATTAATGGAACATGAAAATTCATGATAAAAATAAAAACATTTTTGTTTGATGAACTTTTAAAAAAAAAATTAAAAGTCAAAGAAAGAACTATAAATGCTAAGATGGAAGACTTATTGATTTATAGAATAATAAAAAATGACTTTTGCAAAACTTTGGAATGTCGAGTTCTAATTGAATACTAATTAAAAAAGAGAAAGGTGTAAAAAGCTTTTATGGTGCATTCCAACAAAGACATATAGAATGTTAATGGAAATAAAAGAAAAATGAATGAAAAGAAAGAATTAAGAGAAGGGGCGGAGTTGGTAATTCCCGATTTTAAAAAAAAAAAAAAAATTTAAAAAGGATTAAGTTTTTGAGTTGTGAAGAAAGCAGGTTTATTAGACTTATATATACAAAATAATCCAGAGATCAGCGTTATATATTGGTGAAATATGGTTATACTGTGGTAAAAAACTTCAACGTGCGGAGTGTCCAAACCTCTCCCCTGAATGTATAGTAGCTGCCAGTATGTGAGAAGAGATATCAAGCCTGAAAGATCACCTCAATAAATAATAGTGTTGGACCATCGTGATATTTGACAAAAGAAGCAAAATAAATAAATAATAAATAAAATTCAGTCCAATGGAATCCAAACTCCAAAAATTCAATTCATTATCCAAAGACCATAGATTCCCTTTCACCAGGTGGATTCAATCAATTCCACAGGGAAACACAGGTACTTTTTCTGTTTGCACATATGTGTATGACTTACTAGTAAGCTTACTTAATTAAATTCCATGTACTCCAGAAAAACTGTTGGTTGACCTAATTATGATTTTTTTTTTTATTTGTACGGAAAGTTTTAAATTAATCCATATTATTATTATCATATCAATCCTTCCATGATTAAACTCTTGTTGCAATGTACATGTTATAGTGTGCTTGGGTGTGTAGGTTTTTGGTAAATAAAAAAAAAAGGTAAACTAACAAAGAAAGGAAAGAAAATCTAGAAGCACGAAATAATAAGTTACAAAAAAGAAAAGGAGGGAAATCAATAATCTATTGGTACAATATGTCCATCATAAATGTATTTTAAAATGAGTCATTGTATTATATACTTCATATTATCCAGTATAATTCTTACCTACGGGTGAGATTGGCGCTTGGAGTCTATATTTAGACGTCCATAAGTTGTGTAATATTGAAGGTAATTATATCTGCATAGGATATCCTAAAATCAAAGCGATAATATAAAGATCGCATTTTATAAAACAGATAATAATACAATTCGCATTTGATAGTTTTTTTGTTCACACACATATATAGATATATACGCTCATACTCGCGTAAAGACGAGTACTTCAAGCAAGATAAGGGATAAAGGGGTGGACCCGTTACAATATAGATGCATATTAATAAAAAACAAAGAGCATTTTCAAAAGTGTGTAAATCTGCTGTATTTAATTTAATCAAAATTTCTTCATGAAGTAAATATCTCTCAATTCATTAATATAATTCGTAAGTTAGATTCCTAAAGTATTATTTTAACAATCTTGTAAACAATGCCAATTCTCTTGCATTAAATTCAATTCATTGGTCAGTAAAAAAAATAACCACTTTATCTAATCCTCAACTTCTTAAACAGTAAATGAATTTAGCAGCAATTTGTGTAATTATTAATCAGTCCAGTTTCGGAATTTGACTTGGTGAATTATAATAATGTATTTAGTTCTTACTTGGTCCACAAATAAGTTAATATATTATAATTGTTAGATATTTAATAATTGAGATTTATTTATGGAATTTTAAGTTTTCTACAGGATTTCCTGTCCTAATCATGCAGATTCACTTCCTATTCATTCTGTGCTAACCATTAATAGTGCATGAAGGACTTATTTTCTCATTTTATACTTGGGTAATTATTTTTTACATATCAAAATTTTTTCTTTATTTATAGTTCTCATATTTTTAAGAGGCATTAAAAGCATCAAAAATTCTAGATTTCCAGATTTTATAATGTAATGTTCAAAGGCCTGGCAGAGATGTCTTATCCGGTTGGAATTTAGTTTAGATATAAATGTAAATTTTTTTCTGTTCTATTTTTTTCCCCAACCATATTAGAAGCTTGAAAAAAAAAAAAAAATTTTTTTTCCAGTTAGTAAACAATAAATGTAAGTTACGATATATATATATTTATAACAAAATATTTCATTTAAGAATTTACCAATTTTATACTTTCTTCTCTTAAACGGTTTTCAATTTAATTTTTCTTATATATATATATTTTATACACAAAATATTATTTGATAAATATATATATCTTACAATTTTTATTTTATTTTGTATATTGTAAATATTAGTGTTTCAAACAACTATTTTTTATTTATTTCATACATGAATGACTTCAGGCTCTATACAATTGAAATACTTCAACTGTAGAAATTATAATTATATTAAATTTCATGCAGATTTTAAATATGTATATATTTCTAAAAGTTTTTGATAATATATATAACTAGATTTCTATTATAATATGGTGAAAGTAAAAAAAAAAAAATCTCATATGCTTTAGATGTTATCGATAATACTTTTTTCCCTTCAGTTCTATATATATTTACTATGTAGATTTTCAATATAATTATGTACATATATATTCATTATAGACTTTTGATATAATTAGAATTTATTAATATGATGAAATTTTTCAGATTTCTGCTAATTGCTCTTACATCAATCAAGTATTGTATCAATATACATCTCTAATGATTGCATAGTTCAAATAAATTTTGACTGCTATGATTTAAAATGTGAATCCTGTTTTATGACAATAAAAGTGAAGAAGTTCCAAGCATGGATGAACAAAATAGTGATGGTGGGATGAACAAAATAGTGATGGTGAGAAAAAAGGATATATAATATATAATGCTAAATCTAGGCATCCAATAGGTATGCAAAATATTCCACTGGCCATTCCACTATTCCATTTCATTGTGAAATCAGATATCATTGTCAAAATAGATAGAGATTCTAAAGTATTGATTTTTAATGACATATTTCTATAAAAAATTGTTATGAGATAAATAACTATGCAGATCAATTTCTATAAACATGTATGAGCAAAAAAAAAAAGATTAGATATCATAGCTGAAAATCCACTGCATTTTGTAAATGAGTTGAGGTAGCTTTTTAGAGTAATAAGGTTGCAAGACATTATCAAAATGCTATACCAGAATTGTGCTGATCAAAAATAAAAATTCTCTCATACTTTTTGTAACTGATATTAGGTACCAGATATGCCTTGCTTATAAATTTTTTTCATCTTTCTGATAATGAAATTGCAGTGAAAATGATTAGCCATATTCAACGCTCTAAAGTAGTATGAAAATACAGAATATATAAGAAAATAGTGTGAATAGAAGTCTGATGCTTTCTAATGGGTATCATAGTTTGAAAGTGTATATTAAGAAGTGGGCCCCATTCTGAGAAAAACAAAATAGCTTTTTTTTTGTTTCCACACTTAATCACACTCAAATAAAACTGCATGCTTAAAAGGTTAAAATTATTAGAATTTAATTTAATCAATTTAATTTTGATAAAATATTAAAGATGATTTGATCACAACCAAAGGATTTCATCAAAAATATTATTTATGTACAAGTTAAAGCAGATTATTGCAATTCACTCTCCTTCCACTGTAATTCCATAATAATGTGTGATTCTAACACCAATATTATTTTCTTAGTATAATAACAATATATAATGAATTAATTATTTGTTGGACTATTTTCACCATCTAATATTAAAAACTGAATGTCTTCAGAAAAATTTTAAACTTTATTTAATTTTCTACATACATTCAACTATTAGTAATAATACACAAGTTAATATTTAACAGAAAGTTTTGAATGTTATTATTCTCCTCTCTTCTTGAGGTATTGCTGACCTGACCAGTCAGTATGGGAATCAAATCTGAACCTTTAGATTTGGGAATATTGAATTTTTAAGATAACACTCTATTCAATTGAGCTATTTCTAGAGACATACAGTTCTTAATATTACATGATGGAAATAATCTAATGAATAATTAATATTAAAATGCCATAACACAAACTTTCAGACAATCATTGTATAACACTCAATATTGCAAATATTAAAAAAAAAAAAAAAAAATCTGTAAAAAAAAAAAATTAAACTTCTTGTATGCAACAACTCCAAATATTCAATGTTATACATTTTTACATATTTGTAGACACACAGTATTAAAACAATTCTTTAATAATTACATTATATAAATAGAGGCATACACTTTCATTAATTAACAATATTCTTAAACACGCATTAATAAATTTGACTTTAAAATATCCTCACCATATATAATGATGAACTATGGAGTTATCAAAACAACACTGAGTGAAATGGAAGTTTAAGCTTTGTTAATAAATTGATGGAGTTAAAGCAGTTGATAAATATTTGCATTATTGAAAAGTTAAACATAATATAGAAACTCTATATAAAAATAATGGGGAAAAAACTTTAAAATTCATTTAGTTCTAAATATTAAGATGCTATAATAAATTGGTATTAATTGAGTCCTACCTACCTCTGCTAAATTGGATTTTTTTTTTTTTTTTGCATTTCATTGAAAATACAATTTTCACAATAACTTTAATTTATGCAAAAATAAAACAAAGTAGCCTTAAAAGTGACATACTATGGAATGCAATAAATCTGAGAAAACATAATCTTATGGTAATATCAAATATAAATTTATTTTAAAGTGAAAATGTAAGCATTTTAAAAATTATAAATTTTATATTTATTCATAAATTTCAAATTTTGATAAATTTTAAAATTGAACTTTTGATAAATTTATTACATTCCTCATAAAATTATAATTAAAATGATGTATAAAAACTCTTATCAATGATATTTCATACCATTAATAATCAAAATATGCACACATTCTCTAATTACTTGATTTTAAAAAAATGTGATAAATCTAATTTGCTCCTTCTAACAAAATAAATATAAAAAAAATACTAAAGACAAATTATCACATAACTGTTAAAGATACTGTTTTATTAGAGTGTTTAAACCGCTTGATAGCATTGTTTCTAGGAAAATGCAAATAAATATAATGTTACCAGGTCCACAACCTTATTTGTGAAATAATAATAAAAAGAATAATCATACGGGTTAACGTAATTCATTTATTTTCCTCAATAAATTACTGTAATTCTTTTTACAATTCCTTTTTGTCTCTGGATATAACTATGAGAAATTTTTTACATTCAGACATTTTATCATACCGGTTAACATAATTCATTGATTGATTTCCTTAATAAATTACTTTCAAATTTATTCGATTAACAATTTTACGATGATAAATTTAAACCTTTAACAAGTCCTTACAAATTTCATCTTAGTCCTGCAATGTAAAGGGGTGGGGGTGGTATACCTTTTCACATCCGCAAGAATTAAAACCTATCAATTAACAGATGTTATTGCAAATATTCTATTCTTAGTAGAATTCCCCGTATGTCCCCCTCTTCCCCGCAAACTTTAAAAAGTCTACTATCATTGCTTGACAGATAACTAACTACATTGTGGTGGAAGAAATGAGAATGCTTCAATTACTGAACTGTATTTGACTTTTTTTTTTTGGTCACTATTGAAAAGAAAAATATGTGACTAAGGTATGGTAGATAACATTAATGGCACACCTATTAATAATGATTAATAATTTCCCAACTTTACTGTTTTTTTTTTTACAATTAAGTAAGGTCCCTACCTTTGCATTTTCAAGCACACCCTCTTGAGGTTTATTGCCTTAGTAAATATTACTTACAATTAAGTAATGCATTCTTTTTGTCTCTGGATATAACTACGAGAAATTTTACAGTCAGACATTTTAATTCTCGTAGGTGTTCTCATGAACCATGACTTTTTCAGGAGAAAAGTGAAATTGTGATTTCCCGTAACTGATTTTAATTATTTATAGCTTACATGTTAGGTTCGGAAGCGGGGTAATGGGCTTATAATTATTATTTTTTAATACTATGTCAGTATATAAATGAATACTCCCACTTTTTCAAACCCAAGATAAAGTCTTTAAGAAAATATAGAATGAATCCACCTATATTTTCCACCCAACCGTATATGTATGGGAAAATCTGAAGTGTTTGAAATGAAGAGCATGAAGTTATTAATTGATCACTTTAAATTATTTTTTTACATCGTAAATGAATGACGCCAATAAAATTTCTAGAATTTATGACACGTCATTCTTATAATTAAACATATGTAAACAAGATATTTATTTTTTTAGATAGCGCGATGTTTTTTTTTTATTTTATAATCTATAATATTAATAAGCCAATAAGCTGATACACATGCGCTTCGCAGATGTCACTATATAAATGAATACTCCCACTTTTTCAAACCCAAGATAGTCTTTAAGAAAATATAGAATGAATCCACCTATATTTTCGACCCAACCGTATATGTATGGGCAAATCTGAAGTGTTTGAAATGAAGAGCGTGAAGTTATTAATTGAACACTTTAAATTACTTTTTTACATCGTTGATCACTTATTTAAAGTGATCAATTAATAACTTCACGCTCTTCATTTCAAACACTTCAGATTTGCCCTTACATATACAGTTGGGTCGAAAATATAGGTGGATTCATTCTATATTTTCTTAAAGACTTTATCTTGGGTTTGAAAAAGTGGGAGTATTCATTTATATAGTGACATCTGCAAAGCGCATGTGTATCAGCTTATTGGATTATTGATATTATAGATTATTAAAAAAAAAAAAAATCGCGCTATCTAAAAAAATAAATATCCTGTTTACATATGTTTAATTATAAGAATGACGTATCGTAAATTCTAGAAATTTCATTGGCGTCATTCATTTACGATGTAAAAAAATAATTTAAAGTGATCAATTAATAACTTCATGCTCTTCATTTCAAACACTTCAGATTTTCCCATACATATACGGATGGGTGGAAAATATAGGTGGATTCATTCTATATTTTCTTAAAGACTTTATCTTGGGTTTGAAAAAGTGGGAGTATTAATTTATATAGTGACATCCGCAAAGCGCATGTGTATCAGCTTATTGGCTTATTAATATTATTATTTTAACTTATTAATATTATAGATTATAAAAAAAACAAAAAAAAAAAAACATCGCGCTATATAAAAAAAAATAAATGTCTTGTTTACTATGTTAGGTAAGTTGTACTGTAATTACTTTTGAATGCAGATTGCAATAGTTCTGCAAACTTTAAATCCACCCACCCTGAAATGGTATGGTAGCAAAGTGTTAACAATTCTAAAAGATAGTATTGTGTGCACTTGCACAAACTGCGTGAGCCGTTAGTTATAACAGAAAAAAAAAAGTTGTGGCTATTTGGTTTGACTGTGGCCCACTAAATGGCATATTTATATGCATTTGGATAGGATCAATGCCATCAAGCAGTTTCAACATGCTAATAGAACAGTACCCTATTAAAAATAACATAAATAAAATTATAATTTTTACAAGTAAATATATAGAATTGATAGATATATCTATTTACATGCACACACATACATATAAATGCTTACAAATTGTTGGCATGTTTGCATTTATTTTTTTATAATGGCAATTACCTTTTTTTCCATTTACTAAAATGCAATTTTAAAATAACAATCATGAAAAATATACACTTTTTAATTTAAACACATTAGCTATATACAATTTATATACATAAATGAACTCAAAAACATTAAAAAAATGTATGTATACTTGTACATATACTTGCAGCCATAAGTTATATAGAATAAATTTACGTGTAAACATAACCAAAGAAAAATATATCAATTTATGTACATTTATATAAACACATACAAATATATAGATAAATACATGTAGACTGTCTACTAATTTTTATTTTTTATGATATTTATTTATATAAATATAATATTTGTGAATTCATATGTATTATAATAATGATTAAAAACAATTTATCCTAAAAAATGAACTATATATACATGATAATGTAAGCTGTACAATTATAATAAAATTTAAAAGTACTTACATCATTAAAATTCTTTTCAAAAACATTTTAAATTTTTCTCTAAAATCATTACACTTTTCATTTTGAAAAAAAAAATTAAAAGTGAAATCTTGAAATAACAACTAATTTAAAATTTTCATTAAAAAATAATTTTTAACATACTGGAAAATGGAGGGCATTGTTGAAAAGTAATTTTATACAGAATCAAATGATGTATTTGTTATACAATTTCATTATAGGTGGCAGAGCAGGTAAGATCAAGAAAGTATGAAATACAACTCACTGAAGGTGCCAAGCAAGAAACAAACAAGCACTACTGATAATCACTTATTCATAAAAACCTCCTGCCCTAGTAACCTTAAAGAGCCTTTAAACAGATAAATTAATGAGATAACTCTTTACCTAGAAATGCTTAACTACTAAGAGTTAAAAAAATTGGTAGCCTATGAATTTATGAGAAAAAAAAAACACTTGAAAATAACATTTCCAACATTAAAAAATAGAAAAAGAATAGTTATTAAAAACAGATTTTTGTATTTTTATATACCATTGTGCCTTAAAAAAAATTACTCAACCAACCTTATAAACAATGTGGCTACTTCTAAGAATAATATCTATATAAACACATTATAGTTTATAAATTTATAAACTTTACTATTGATAATACAAATATTTATCAAATATATAATCCCAATTTTATAATACAATATAAACAAATAATTAAATAGAAGACATTAGAATAGCGATGGGAGAAATGACAATTTCATTTTCAACTACTGTATTTTGTATTTGTTTTTTTAATATTTATAATACTATTGATTGTAAATTATATAATTTTAAATCTTCTCATTCGATAATTTAATTTATAAACCAATTAAGCGTATGTCACGCTTGAATGTGAAGCTATAATAATATACAGGAATTAATATACGCTAAGCGCTTTCGAGGTCCTTTACCTCATATTCATAGCGATGCTGTGAGCTGCGAAATGTAAAAAATGGAGCGGGAGAAGTGGTATGCAAAGCATATGCAAATGGGCTAAATAATCCAGCGTTTAGAGATGTCGAAGCAGGTGTCACATCTATTGATAGAGTTGTTGTTGTTATTGATGTAGTACGCTTCTCTGATCTTCCGCTTAATGTCGTTTTTCTCGATACAGACTATTTTAGGGTGGGAAGGTTCAAATAAATGTCCAGTCTTCTTGGAATGTTCCAAAAATGTTAATGACTTTGTTAAATTTTAAATAGTTCAATTCTCTAGTGTGGAATTATAATTTCTTTTTTAATATTATTTGATACATATAGTAAAATATATAAAATTCTAATTAAAATTTCAGTTATTTAGCATGAAATAGAAAGTTAAGCCAAATTGTGGAGGGAATCATAATAATTACAACAATATGAATAATTAACAATATATAATAAAAGGAATTAGCAGATTGCATACAATAAAACTCACTAATTTCCTCTAGAAAGGCTTTCTATAATATATAAATTATAATATCAGTCCACATATGTTACAAACTAGCAGAATTTTCCAATTTCAAAATAATCCTCATCCTCTATTCTTAATGTAAAACTATCAACAATTTTCTTCAGTTTTGAAATCATATGTAATATTTTCAACTAGTTTTCTCAATATCCTCAACTGAAGTTAAAATATCATAAAACTTGCTCAAGAGATCAAGTGATGTTTGAGCAACAAAGTGATTGCCTTAGCACAAAAATTCAAATCAAATAAGCAAATTGATATTTTTTTTCTTATCCTTAATTGAAAATTAATTTAGGAACCTTTAGATCTTAATTCTATAACAATCATTATTTCTCACTGATTCACAGTCAAAAATTATTTTTTAATATTTTAAAATATCTCTGGAAAAGTTTTTAAAATAAAATTTAGCACAAACTTGAAATTCAGAAAATCATTTATGGAATAATATTGGATAGCAGTTATATTAATTATAGGGTGGCTAGTTAAAACATATATTCTATGTCTGCTTAGCTAGACACTGTTTTACTAAGTTTACATTAAAACTCCAATTCATGGGTATGGCAGATCTATATCATAGCTTTATGTCACAGGTTCCTTCATTTCATTACAATATCATTTTCAATTATTATCAATTCACTACAAGATGATGATCTTTGAATTTAATCTAATTTCTCTGATTCACAAATTCTCTTCATTACAATTCAGTAGATTTACTTATCTCATCTTTGCTTCTAGGCTTCTAACAATTACCTAGGATTTATTTTAAGATACCAACTATACATTTATTATCATCTGATCTAGTAATATATCCTGCCCAGCTCTATTTTCTTTTCTTAATTCTTTCAATGATATCAGTGCTACTTGTGGTTGAAATGTAGTTTCTTTCAATTCGACCTTGTTAATCTGACATGGAACGCTCCAAAATTTTCACGGTCATCACTAATCTCTGATTTCTCTTCCATTATCTGTCTATGTCCCAAATCCATAGATAAAAATTAGATAAAACATTTTATTAAAAACCTTCCTATTCAAACTTATAATCATTCTTCTACATTTAAATTAATATGTCTATGCATATTAATAATCAGACATGTTAATTTATAATTGTTAACTTTTATTAATTCATTACTATCACTATTTTTTTAAAAAGTCCTATCTGATAGTTCTAGAACATTTCCAGAAGCGCTGTTTTCAAAAACAATATTATCTTCAAAATCTAGATGACTTTCTCTTAATTTAACAATTTAATTTTAATCTACAAAATACTTCCTGTAAAATGTCATAAAATAGCCAGAGTTAACCAATGCAGAAATAATATTTTTTCATAATCTACACATCCAATGCAATGACTACTTGTATTTAGTGATTTTTAATACTTGAATGTGACTTGTGCTAAATCCAGTTGCTGATTGTCTTTGGAGATGTATGTTTTCATTCGTAGCCTTCCTTGCTATTTTATCAGACATTTATTCATAACATCATTTACTCCCCCACCCCCTATCATTTTACAGAATTCTAAAAACATTAACAAAAAATAGTTTTTTTTACCTTCATGTGTTTCCTTATCTCAGCTAAATATTTACTGATAATTTTTTTTTTTTGTATCAATTATCTGTGTAGCAGTTCTTAGTAAAATTTAAATTATTTTCTTAAATCTCTCATTCAAATCTAAGCCACCTTTCAATATTTTATATAATTTGCAGATATCTAATTTAAATTCACTGGAATATTTCTAAAAGTTAGCCATATCCACTATCAATACTGTCTTTTTCAATAGCTTTTGCCATTCTAGCTTCATCACTATATATATATTTAGTAGCTTTTGCCTTTTTAGATATAATGTACATTGTACTCTCTTTATTTGGATACTTCCACATCAATTTCCACTTTGAATTTTTTTTTTTTAAAAATTCATATTAGACAACTTTTCCCTTTTAGAAAATTCCATAAACCTATATTTGCTTGTATTTTCATCTTTAATTGCTTTCCTCATGATTATTTTAAAAGATTGTTCAAACTGAATGAGAACTTACTGAATCAAAAACATAAATTATTTGCATTTAGAATCTTCCATTAAGTTAAGTAATTAATTTGTCTAATATACTATCAATTTCTATAATGTTGTTTGTGAATTTTGTTCTGCTTATGCTTCTATTATTTATGCCTTTATAATAAAATATATGACCAACTTACAAATTAATTGTCTCTTCAATTTTTCTCCTAATTACACAAAATCCCAATGTTCCATTTAATATTAGACAGTTCTTTTAATTCATGCAATCTTTCTTTATTTGAAAGTGATTTACAATTTTGAATAGTCAAATAGCAGCTAATCATCAAACAAGTAGCACAAATCCATAATTCAATGGTTAATAGCATATTCTGCCTTCATTCCAACTATTTCTATGGCTGAGAACCTTAAAAAGCTTTTGAAATATGAGGATCATAAATTATTTTTATGTCATAATTGAAAATATAAAAATAGCAATGTGCAGTTACATAACTAAACTTGGCAAAAAGGCAATGATAAGAATGTACATTAGGAATTTTATCATTCTTCTAAAATATCAAGGAAGAATTAAAGAGTCACTTTTTTCTTAATAACTCTTTTTGCAGTCATTAAAAATAACAGTAAGTACATATTTCTAAAATCTTAATATTTAGTTTTAGCTATAGTCATTGGGGGAGGGTGGGCATACTAATGATTCCTAAAATGCAATTATATCAATCAAGTTTCCTCAGTAAAATGAAATCCTACATCTTCGCAATAATAATCATCTTTCAGTAAACACATAAATGATCATTAATGATTAGATTAAAAATGATTGAATTTCTTTTAATCTTGGATATAGAGTTTAAATTTAATGAAGTTCAAATACATTTATAACATTTATATAGGCTCTGAAAATTTACATCATTTAATTTTTTAATCTGATTGCTTGAAATGCAGAACTATGAATGTTAATTACAAATTCTAAAAATGATAGATCATAGCCATAAATAAAAGAAGTGAAGAATTAAATAAAAAAGATTACTGTCTATATAAAATATATTATAGACCTAAATGAACTTTCTTACATTTAAAGACCATATCTAAGTTTTAAATGAAATGTAATAATTTCTCATCTAATAAAAAAATAATTGATAATCCTTTATATATTTATTAAAATGTAATTGTTGTAAATAAGTATACACTAAAAAATATCTGTATATATATATATTCTAATAATTATTGAATATTGGTTCAGCACGAAATGCATCTTGGGGTTATTTGTCTTTTATTGTATCTTTATTTATATGAATTTAAAAAGAATGGGGAAGTATGGAAATGTTTATTATTTCTATAAAGATATTACATACAGGACAGAGAAAGGTGAATAACTCCGTGTGTGTAAACTTAAAAAAATCAGATATATTAATCTTTAACTGAGGTTTAAAGTTCATATCTGTGCTAGAGATAATCTCTAGTTTCGAAAATGATTACTAATAATCATTAGTGTATTTATCAGAAATGGATGGCGTCAAAGTTGTGAGTGGAGGAAGTTTGACAATGGTAAATGAAAATGTAACAATTTACTCTAGATAAATACTTTGCATATAATAAAGATATATATGAGAGATAGTGACCTGGGCCAACTGATGAGTGTTGGTTCAGCACGAAATGCATCTTGGGGGATCATTTGTCTTTTATTGTATCTTTATTTATATGAATTTAAAAAGAATGGGGAAGTATGGAAGTGTTTATTATTTCTATAAATTATTCTTATATATATGGTAAACAAGGAATTAATACCTTAAAAACGTCACCACAGAACATATGATTAGCCAAATGAGAAATATTTTCTCTTTCACACACTCTCTAGAGAGCTGGAAAAGTCTTTGCCTTTTGAAGAGTTATTTAAAGACTATAAACCCATTGTAAATGCACAACTGATATCTAATACTGTGCTATAAGTCTCCCCCCCACAAGATTCATCAATATATATTATCACATGATCACCTCTTATGCTTGTGTATAACTTGTTAATAGGATATGGTTATTAAAAAATCAAAGACACCAAAATGTATGGGTACTGAACTGGGTTCAGACCCATGACTATATAACTAATGGGTTTGGATTGAAAACATTAAGGTGTTTTCAGTTTAAGACTCATAGTTTTGTAGTTAAATGGAGATAAAAGGTGGTTGCTGGAGAGTTGCATTAGATCCTAAGATCTAGGTGCAGTGCTCTCAGATCCAAGGCTCCTCACTGACGAAAGCCATAAGCAAGAATCTAGTCTGGGAATATTGGATGAGTAGGCACTAGATGGGGATTTTATGCACAAGCCTTCTGGCATCCATCGATTACTCTAGCTTGCTATGTGTGGCAATATATATAGTGAGTTTTGCCTGTTTTAATATATATTATAACGGTCGGGGAAGAATAACAGAGTCCTACGTATCTGCCCGGACAGGGCGCCACCAGGTCATTCGAACCTGAAAAATTATACAGTAGGCAGATACGTA
Organism: Epiperipatus broadwayi; assembly: GCA_028023455.1. NCBI lineage: Eukaryota > Metazoa > Onychophora > Udeonychophora > Euonychophora > Peripatidae > Epiperipatus > Epiperipatus broadwayi. Next base: position 6,267,950 of record JAQFVV010006257.1, on the reverse strand, counting down.
AGACTCTGTTATTCTTCCCCAACTGTTATAATTGGCCCCCAAAGTTTTAGAATTAATGTTCATTAGTTATATGTATAGTTCTTACGGTTTTAAAAAGCTCATTTTTAACAGTTGTTTGCCATTTGGGATCCAGTGTTAATTGTCCCGATGTCCTGGGAAGACCGGTATGCTGTTGGTCGTTTTATTGATTCATCTGGAGGTCCTTTACTTTAGCTGGTATTTTATTTCCGGCCCTTGATAACCTGTAGTCCGCAATATGGGAAAACGATGTCATTTCTTTTTTTTATAGAAAAACTGAAAGAATTAAAAGTGCGTCTTTCAATCCCTTCTCCTTCAACTCTCTCCGACTTAACACATATCACACATCTCTCTATTACATCTCTATTCTTTTCCTAATTTATTTCCAAACTTTTCCCTTTATATTAAACTTTCGGATCGAGTGGACATTACGTCATGATGATGATAATCCTTTCGTTGAGGTCCGTTTTCTGAGGAATTTCTTTTATTGGCTATTCTGTTCCTATTGTTTTTCTCTCCTATCTGACCTTTAATTATACATTTTGGGATGCCCAAGGGCTAGTTTATTTTTACTAATTGAAAATAATCATTTCCATTTTACACAATAGCATTAATTAAATTTGTACATTCTTTTTAACGATATATTTTATCTTTAAATCTTTTAAGTTTTTTTTTCTCAAAATTTAGTTTTAAAATTTTTTTTTTCTTTAATAAGGTTTTCTTTTAATAATTTTTCATCTGTGCAATTTTATATATATAAAGTTTAGATGACTTTTAATTTTCAATTTTTAATTTTTAAAAAAGAAGTTTTTATCTGCAAACTTTTATTTTTAATTTTATTATTAGAATGTAACGGCATGTGTGCCCGTTACAATATATCTATATTTTTTACATGCACATGTAATATTTAATTACAAAATTTTATTATAAGTTTCCAATAAAAATTCTAATAAATCAATTTTAATTGCAATCATTTCATTCTACTATAAATACATATTAAAAAAATTAATGTTACCTTATATAATAATGAAATTGGTTTCGTTAATTCGGCATTTCGGAGGAAAGGAGCAAGAAATTTGAACAAGTCAATCAATAGCTGCGCATACATGCCCCAGCCCTGTAAAAGCAATATTTTATAAATTTTATTAACAATTAAAGTTATAATAAATAAATTTGAAAATGAAGTAAATTATTTTAATGTTCTAACTATAATAAAAATTGAGTAATTGAATTACAAAATAAAATTAAATGAAGTTAAGGTTTAGCAAGAATAATCATTAAGTACTTGTTTATTAATAATATTTAAACCATAACTGCAATGGCCAAATATTTTGTCTGGACTTAGCTTTATATGGATCACATAAAAAAAAAACACAAAAAGAAAAAAAATTGAAGATTTTATCAAGCAGATAATATTTAAATGCAAGTATAATATATATTGTATATATATATTCTCATTTCCCACATATATATATATTCTCTAATTAAAAAAAAAATGTTTTTTTGTATATATAGATTTATGTGTACCTTTAGTATTGTATAGTTTATAGATAATTAATAATAAGCAATAGTGATGGAAAGAATGTTATAAGAGATGATATTTTGATATATTATTTTTCTTATTAAATAATTAATATATTCAGTTATTTAGTTTTATTTCTGTAAAATAAAAGATAGAAAAACTGTTAAGAAAGATGTGAAAACGATTAATAGATAAAATGTACATGTGTGAGAACGGCTGTGTAAACACAAAACACTTTTACACATATTTCTAAGCCCTGTAGATTATGAACTGTTTTTTTTTTTTTATGTAATCTGCATCTTAGATTGTCTCAGAAAAAGAGGTGATTTGATGGAATAAATAATTGTTAATCTTTTTTTTGTTAATTACTTAAAATCGTCTAGGTGAGATTTATTGCTATCTCAAATCACAATTATTTTTGGATAATTTTTTTTTCTCTTTGGTCAGAGTTTTTTTTTTTTTATTACGGTTAATAGAAGAAAAAGCAATGTAGTCATTAATACTACTAAGGTCAGTTTTTTTTATTACTGTTAAAGGAAAAGGAAGTGATCAGTTTTGGTAGTAAATGATAGTTGTTAAAGTTGTCTTAAAAGTTGGGAGAAATATGCAATCGTTTTAAACTGAAAAGAGATTAACAGTTTTCTTTTTTTTTTAAAGAGTATGAGCTATTGATTTTTTTTTTCTCTCTTTAAAAAATTGAGGAAGGAGAAAAATGACTCTTGTTTTAAAGTAGATATAGAAGAAGATGTGCGTATATATAAAGCAGCTCACAGAAAGATTAATATAAAGAAATGGAACAAAATTGAATTTCTTTGAGGAAGTTATTGAAATTCTATAAAAATGATATTAATAAATATTTTTGTTATGAAGGAGAGAATCAGGATGCTGTGTTAAAACTCACTGTTTCTGCTCCTTGAAATACGACATCTATGGGTTAGCTCACTAATCTATCTATGGACTTATACAAAAGTCCTTAATAACCAAAGAATGGCCAAATTTAAAACCAGCCACAGATGTCATCTGATCATTGTAATATCTGCACTTACGACTGTGCCAAGGTTATAACTGCAAGTCATACTGTGCAGTCAGCAAATAACATTATACAATTCCCACGCTGTTCTTTTCCAACGAAGCTCTCCAACGAATTGGTCTGCCACGAAGCTCTCCAAACGAATTGGTCTGCAACGAAGCTCAGCCATGGATGCTCTCCAATGAATAGTCTGCACTGACTGCTCTCCAATGAATGGTCTGCACCGACTGCTCTCCAATGAATGGTCTGCAAGCGGATGCTCTCCAAACGAATGGTCTGCAACTTGCTACTGCGTGACTGCTCTCTACTGCGCTCTATATTACACTGCTAGATGTTACCCAGTCTTCTTATCGCTCTCTGACAACTGCAATGATCAATCAATGCACTGACCAATAAGGTAACATCTCTTATCTAGAAACATTTATAATTAGCAAATATTTCTAGGAATTGTCGATCGCCATTACGTCAATGCACTAATTAAATTCCTCAGCTATCAGAGCGTGATCTAAAAACAGTCTTACGAATAAATTCTAGTTTTTCTGGAGTGCACAAAAATGTCTGCCATTTTTACAAACACTACAATCATCATCTTTGAAAAAAGGAGAAGAAAGAAAAGGAAAAAGATGTATGAAAGCCATATATATAGCTAAGTTTGATTAAGCTATAAATCAATTTTTTTCTTTTGAGTTTTCCTCACATTTATCTAAAGTATCTACAATGATTTTTTTTTAATGGTAGAAACAAGCAAGTCAACCAATTGATATTTATCTAAAAGTATCAACAATAAACTCTTTTTAAAATGGTATAAACAAGCCAGTCAACCAATTCATATTTATCTTAAAAGTACCAACAAGAACTTTTCTTTTTAAATGGTAGAAATAAGCAAATCAACCTGTTGAAGCTATACATGAGGCAAGCGGTCTGAAAAGTCAAACCTGAGACATTCATAAGTGAAAATAATCGGGTAACTTTGAACTTTCATTAACAAATCTTTTATTCTTACTTATTAAAAGTAAACTTTAATTTATAAAGTCAAAGCATTTTTTTTTTTCTTTTTGATACAGAAAACATTAAGAGTTTGTTCACTGATTATGTTATTCTTCATAATTCATGGCAATACACACACAGTTTAATTTCATTAAACATAGTTTTTGTTTTTTTCATTATTTTGATTTTTTTTTATTATTATTATATATTGTAATATTAAAATGTTTTTTTTTAATTGTTCTTTGTTGATTGTGATAAAAAGCAACACAGCTAAATATGCTTCATAATGTTTCTTTTTCTTTTTTTTTATTTAATTTTTGCATATTAAACTGGATATCATTTATTTTGTTACTCAGGGTTGCAATAATATTTTTATATATGATTTATGTATGAATCCATCATATAGGGGTATACATTTTAAATATATATATGTTGACATATCACTGAATGTGTGCATGTATAACTGCTTAAACAAACACGTCAAAAGAATAGGTTATGCATAATTAGTTTAAATATAGGAAATTGAAGAGCAGGGCTTAACATATGAATGAAAGTGAGACAAAACACACACCTTATCTAAATGTAAGTTGCTTTTATGACATATAAGTAGTGAAAATTTTGAATGAGCATTTATAGAATATTTTTTTCTAATATCAGTTTAAGCCAGCTTATTTTGAAAAAAAAAAAAAAAGGAAATAATAATAAACTTGTATATAAGTTTATTTGGTTATGCGTATATGAAATTTTGTATTAATTCTAATAATAGAGTCAATTGTATAATTAGTAAATTTGATTTTAAAAAAAAGAAAAGAAAGAAGAATAGTATTAATAAATATAATTATATATCTTAATTGGTTTCAGAGTTATTATTAAAAATATTGTTATATTTTCTTGTCTTGGTTCTATCGATATAAATCATCATCAGCACTCGCAAATATTAAGCAAATGCTCGCAAATGTTAAGCTAGCTAGAATATTGATTTACATTTAAGGATTATGCTTGACATCTAACCAAGTTTTAATAATTATAGGTTAATAATAGAATGCCAAAATTATGTTGTGCCCATGAGTTTGGATCATCCTCATTAACGATGGATATCATATTACTGGTTAAATCACCATCTAAAATAATACTGTACAAGAGTTATGATCATCATCATCATTGATTTAATAAATAATCATTAAACCCAATCTTTAACATAATTAATGTGCTTAATAAATAGGGATTTCTAAAAAGTTAAATATCATGTGGTGAGATTCGTGATGATCATTCATCATCATTGGTATTATTGAATCCTAGTTTTAACTATAAAAGTATTTTGAGTAAATAACTATAAATGTATATAAATGCTAGTGAATGTTATATTTAAATCCCAGTTTAACATGGGATGACTTTAAGAAAGTGCCTATAGGTTTATGAAAGATAAATTTATTGTTATGAGTTCATTATAAAGCTATGGCTGGTATCATCATCATCATCTTTATATTATGATAAATAATTAAGTTAAGTAACTAGTTTCATGGCCATTCACTTAAGTAATAGTCTTCACTATGTGTGTTTGGAAGCCATGAAGGAGAGTATTTTTGCATCTGTTCATCAATATACGTTAACTGAGTTGGTAATGTCTATAAGAGTCTTGGATATATAAATTTTGTGATATTGGGATCTTATAAATTTATTGACATAGATAAAATATAAGAATGTCATTTTTTTTTTTTTCATTATTCATCCAAGTCATGTGTAGTAAAAATATACTGAATGAGTTTGAACTCAGTACACTATGCACAGATAATATTTATCTAGATTTAGAACAATCTAGTGGCGCCTGTGGAAAACACATGTACTCAGCTAAACTGAATAAAAGTGACCCAGTCCCTTTTCCAATTTATTAACTTTATACGATATTTTTTATGAGTTGTTATAAATAACGCCAGTGTGTGCGTGTGACCATGAATGGTCTTATATATTTGGAAAGAAGAATAGGAAGGATTCTTTGTTATAAGAACCTATTATTGGAGATAAGCGAAATGCACTCCATGGATTTCATAGTAATTTTATTCAGTTGCTAGATCTAATATTAGTCTATCTAATGACAATGGCTAGTATATTTTATTGGTCAAATGACTCCCCAATATTGAAATATTTTAAATCTTTAATGATGATAGTTTTAATTTTCATTTTTGTTATTTTATGTGTTGAAAAATAGGATAATTTATTTATTTCATTATTAGCGTGACAGAATTAATGTTTAGGATAGTTGCAAACGGGCTATAATGTTATATTTAATTAATTACAAATAGACACCCAAATAGAGCATGATATGTATATGTTCTTATTTACAAGTTAGCGTCATCCTTATTTAATTATAAATTGTATTTTAGCTAACATAGTAAATTCATTTCGCATTTAATTTTATTCGGTTACAAATGATGAACCACTGGAGCATATCCTGTTTAGTTTTTAAATTATAGCAACTATCATTTTGCACTCATCTATATATTTATAATCGGTTACAAAATAGCAGCCTTTTTCATCATTACATTATTTTGTATGCTGTTACAAATTTTTTCTTACTGTTACAAATGGCTCAGATTATAAACATATTTCAATCAATTAATAAATTTTATTATTATTTATTCTGTTACAATATATATACTTAAGCTAGATGTAATTATAGGGGATTTACTTTCAAAATTCAATCTATTTGCATCTATATTTAGGTCTAGTACAATTAAATCATTCAATTATTGTTAACCTGATCACAAAACATGAGTGTTAAATATAAACAATGAAAGATACAGTACATCAAACAGACATTTCATAATTATTGAGTCCATAAGATTGATTGCTAAGTATTCCGGAAATTCCAATCCTGAACTGCGTCAATAAGGAATTTAATTTCTGGAGCAGACTCCCGGGCTGTAGCAGTTGGGACCATCATAAGAGTCATTAAAGTTATCTGGTCCCAGGTCTGATCTGCTAACCCTGGCTGACACATGCGTATATCTTCCTTCTTTAATTTGTGAAGGATTCTTAAGAATAATTCATCAATTGAGCAATCTGATCCCTTGCATCTGACAGACCAGATTGAAAAGTTTATTATTGTGGTGAGCCTGATCTGTCCTAAATTTCTTTTTTTGAAAGCATATTTTAGCGATATATTAGCAGAGTTTGATTTGTTGATTCTTTTCAATGCAATGTTACGTAGATATTTCCATACTCCACATTGGTCGAGCATATGGGCCATGGATTCTTCTGATCTGAAGCCTAGGGGGCAGATGAGGTTAATGTTATATCTCCTTTGATAACAGAGAAAGGCTGCCGTAGGGAGCAGCCTTCAGTCATGCATCTCATCTTATATAACTGATACAATTGACCTCATACATGTGAAAAAGATAAATGATCTCCAATATAGATATTTCATGCTGAACTGGCACTCAGCAGTTAGTCAGAATCATCATCTTCCACACATATTTATGATTAGTCTGTAATAAGTAAATACAAATATAGTATATATACTTAAGCTAGATGTAATTATAGGAAATTTGAATCCAGACTTTCAAACTCCCTTCAATCATATGTAATATGTAAATGCAATTACACAAGAGTATGACAACAAAATTGGCAATATAAGGGCTATGAACATGCCATCATCAGATTTTCAATGATATGGATGGCTGAAGAGTTGGAAAGTGGAAGAGAATGAAGCTGTCCATTAAAGTTTGAAGATTTGCTATCTTTATATAAACCGAGCACTGATTATATATGAGTGTGGGAGATGATGATCCAGACCAACTGATGAATGCTGGTTCAGCACAAAATACGCATATATTGGAGATCATTTATCTTTTTCACAAGTAGTCATGGGTATCGGTTGTATAAGATGGATTGTGTGGCTGAGGGAAGCTTGAAAGTTGGGTTTGAATCCCTTATAATTACAAGCAGATATTATAAAAACTAATATATTAAATAGAGAATAGTAAGAAACACTAATGAAAAAAATTACTAATTGAACATGTTTAAAACGGAAAAAAAACAAAACCTGAATAGATGATTTTAAGAATAGGATATTAGTTACAAAAATTATAAGAAAAGAGCAAAATAGAAAAACTTGAAAAAGAGGTCTGAAATAACTTGTGAAATTATGGCTATCAGGTCCTGATAATCTAAATTTCTGTATATATTATCAATAAAAAGCTGATAATGATATTGTAAAGTAAAATCAAACATGTAAAAAGATATTTGACATATTCAATATTTATAATAATAAATGATAGAACAGAGAAAAAGAAAATTATCACAAAATTAATTAAGAAAATACATGAGTCAAAAGTAGTTATAACTTTACCTTCTGCTGTGGAGTTATGGCTAACATTCTTCCAATGAACACACGATGGGACACCAGTTCCAGCCAAGCAAATGAAAATCCAGGAGCCTTAGCTGGTCTCACCACGTGTAACGTATTACTTGAAATAATAAATCAATAAAATAAATATCTACAGAAAAACTAGAAATAAAAATTAAAAGTGCATTAAATATTTACCAGAATGCTGTCAAAACTTGAAAATTGATTGTCTCCAATACATGCTCCGGTGCATTGAGCTCAAGAAATAGCATGATGAAGATTCGATGATAAGGCAGTTGCTGGAAATCAGTATGACGCAACTCATGGTCTTGTAACAATACACCTGCTACAATCCCTAGCACCTATTGCATAAAGGTTTGATATATTGAAAAAATGTTTATCCTCCAGCTAATATTAATTTTACAATTATAATTACATAAATATACATGTAATGGGTTTATTCCTGTCAATAGTCCTGCAATCAAATCCAATTGTTTAAAGTTAAGTCAAATTCAGAATTATTTATATCAATACTAAGAATTGCTAAAAAATTTGGATCAAAAAATGAAATTGTATTTTCTGTTCCTATTCAAACTGATAAGAACCCAGTGGCATAATAGTTAACATATCCACTTGTTATGCCCATGACTTGGGGTTCAAATTCAGGCTGATAAAACTTTGGAAATTTTTTCCAAGAAATAATCAGGATTACAAACTTTTTTTCCCAAGCAATTTCCCATAGTCAACTTAATACTATTGATTGATAATTAGTAGCTACCGAGTAAAAATCCCACATAGTATGCATTGATCAATTAAATATCAATAAACATTTACTGAAAAAACAAAGAATAAGACTAACATTAACACACATTTCAACACTGATAGGAAACATCATACTCCAATAGATGCTGAGTTTGTAAGTCTACCTTTATCATCACAAAGATGAACTCTCTTACCTACAAAAGATCTTTATTCAAACTAAGCATTTTTAAGGCAACCATTAGATTCTAAGGTAATTTATTTTTCCATAAACAGTTTGAAAGCACTGATCAAATCAATGTTTATACTATACATTTCAGTTCATGTAAAATCTCAAGTTTTTCTCTGCATGCTTCAGTTTTAATATCTTTAGATCCTTGTGTACAATTTCTAGATTATGTAATTAGACTTTGGCCCTGAATCTTCTTATTACATTAATCATTAATTGCTTTATAAAAAAAAAAAATTAGCATGTACGAATAACAACTCAAGAAATTTCTGCAGATTTCCAGTGAATATCAACAGGAGCCCATATTCTCATGACAAATACTAAATGGTGATTTGTCATTACCAAAAATTGGACACCAGTTTTTGCAATATAATGACAAAAATAATTGTGAATAACAGAACATCAATTAATGTGTACTATTTGAATAAATATTATTGGTAAGAATAGGGAAATGTATGATAAAACTAACAGGTTTTTTATATATATTGATAAATGGCAAGTTAATATCTGATTACAGTAATTAAAATGATTGTACTCAAGTAGTGTACTATTAAAAAATAAATCAAATGCTATGTGTATTTTTTGAAAGTAAAGGACTCTGTGCAAAGAATTTTCATAGAATGTCATACTATTTAAAGCAAAAAATTTGCTTATCACATCAAGTTTTCCTTTTTATTTTATTGCAAAGGTGTCTTTCAACTTCAGCTATTTTTTTTTTCTTTTCTAAATATGTCAATACCAAATCTAATTGCAGAACTTCAATATGTTCTATTTTCTTCCATATCTTACCAGGAGCTATAATAAAGAGATTAAAAAAAAAAAAAAGAATGCAAATGGAAGACTTCTAAGCTATGTTTTCAAAAGACTGATAAAACACCGTCAGTGAAGGTTATGTCTATAAAAAAATGTTTTTAGATTCATATTTGACTTTTGTATTTTTTATAACCATTTGTAATCTATTTACTGACTTTTTGAATACAAATAGAAAGAGTAAATAGAACTTAACTCCAGTTTCTTAAAAATATTAAAAGATTAAAACAAAGAATAATTTCTGACAGTTTATAAAGATCTCTAAAATTATGAACAAGCAACTTAATACATTATTGAGCAAAAAATCTCATACATATTATTCCCATTGAAAGTAAAATTATTGATTTGCTTATTACTTATTCCACAAAGCTTTATTACTTAAACATATATTTTCCCTAGAATTGACAAAGTAAATGCAGCCAATATGCATAGAATTTCTTTGATTCTAGTTTAAAAAAATTCTAACCCATAAACTTTGGCAAAAACTTGTTCAATGAGAAGATTTAACTGATGATGAATAACAGAACCGTTTTTAATAACACATGTTATTTGCATTGTGATGTCAACCATTTGAAGGAGAGTTCTATCGTATAGAACATTTACATGTTGTACAAATAATGAAGTTATCAACAATCATAAGAGCAACTTTCCTTATAATTTTCTTAAGTAACATGTAAAAGCTTGTTTTCAAATATCAAATTCCATGGAAGTTCTATCAAATAAATCAAATTTAAGGGAATTTCATTTTTAGTAATTTTTTTTTTTCTAATCTAGATAAGGTATTAAGTGTTCTGATGCTATGTAATTAATTTGGAAACAAATAAGGAGCAGAATATATTCCTTTTTTATTTTCCTGATGTTGATATACATATCCTCACATACATATTGTTTTAATTTATTTGTTAGTATTTTGTTATATGATAAACAGATGATATTGAATCTAGAATTTATTTTCGCTATACAGTTGAAATTAGCATAAAAAAATATTTGATTCTTAATTCATTTCCAAAATATGAAAAATATAGCTTAAAATAATGATACATTTGAATGCATTTTCTAGTTGAATAAATGTACATACTAGTTTTAATATTTGGAGGTTATTGAAATGAATAGTAAAGGTTTAAATATGGCATTGATATTTTCCAAAAAAATAAAATAAAATTTAAAAGTCAATGATGATACCAAATACACACAAACAAAATTAATTAAGTTGCTTACAAACTCCTGCACATTAGTAATGGAATTAATCATTGTAAAAAGTTTATAAAATTTTGATTGCCTTTAAGCTCACAAGAGAAATATACTGTTACCAAAATATTTCATACAAATATAATATTTTCGCTATCCTAAGGACTATAACTTCTCTCACAATTAGTATTAATTTTCTACCTTTTGCTACAAAAATAAATGACAGGAAATTTATTCAACTTATAATAATGATTTTTTTCAAACACTAATTATATTTCATTTTACTGTTTCTATAACATCAATATTAAATTGTTCACTAAATATAAGTAAGTTTAATTACTTATGGTAATTAAGTGCATGATTAAGATTTTTATCTGAATATATTCATTTCTTCATCAAAAAAAGGGGGATTTAGCATTAAATACTAAAATTATGCAAGACTTTATTTTTCTACACTTTTCACATCCATATAAATTGTTAGATTGTATTTCTGAAATACCAGGAAGAAAATAAAATTATCCAAAACTACTTTAAAATCTTAAAAATTATCCTTCTAGAGCGCTCATTAATAAGTTATAAAAATAATTTGATATAAGTTAACCATAAAATTTTAAACTCTTGACTGAATGATAAATCCTTTCTCTTCATCAAGAATATTTATTTCGAGAACATTTTCTGTTATCCCTTGCTAAAATTCAAAGTCATCTTTCACTTAAAATATGACCCAGTTGCCCAATTGAGGTTTATTGAAGTCCAGACATACATTCCCAAACTATTTGAACAATGAAACAAACAACCAATATCTACATGTTAGCTCAAAATCATGTGGCAATGGTAGTTATGGTATGAAAATTTAAAAAAAAAATCTTCCTTAAAAATTTAAATGTAGTAGTTCAGGAAGTATGAGTTTTCTAATAATTACAATTTTAACTTCTTAAAATATTCATGCATTATAAGTGTTAAGTTTATGTATGACTGACTTATTTACATTATAATTGTTAAACTTTTCTCAAAAAATTAAATTTGTGACCAATAAATTTGATAAACATGTCTGATTTTATTCTGGCCTATTACACTTTAAAACCATGGCTAAGAACTACTTTATAGAAATTTGGCCATTCAATCATACCCATTTGGTCAATTAATTACAAATAACCTAAATATATGAGTTTTAAAAAACACAGAGGCACAGTATCACTATTAATAGCTTGTGTAAGCATAAAGATGATCATACAATGTTTAGAATTAAAAAAAAAAAAATTTATTGTCTTACTATCTGCAACATCAGGCATTGAAACCACATTGATAAAATTTTTTCAATAAAAGATTTGAAGAATGCTAAGACCATGAAACATTTATAACGAGATTTTATAATCTGTTTTATATGAATATAAAACACATATTTGCTTACTTAAAATACTTAATTTCATTGCTAAACAAGCTTCTTGTTTTATCTTTTTTTCCAATTCTGACAGCAATTTTGATATTTAAACTATTTTTCAATTATTGAAAAAAATCAGACACTAACAATTTATTTATTTTTATAAAGAGTAATTAGATTTTTTTTTAAAAAAAAAATTTTTTTTTCTTCATGGAAGATACATATACAGAGATATCATTCTGCCAGACATTTTGTTCAATCAGTATGGAACTTGAAAAGACTTAATCATAGTTTTAAAGCTTTTTGATAATTTTTGAAACATTTTCCATTCTTTAACAACAAAAACTAACAAACAACTTAATGTTGTGATGCAATGCAACATGGCTTTTTCTATGTTAAAGTCAGAAATCAGTGAACCTATAAAAACAAACAATTCTGTTAGTCATTATATTTCTCCATTTACCATTATCTAACCAACATATTTGATTTATATTCTCCCCCATTTCCATAGCATTATCTTTGTTCATTCATAAACCTTAATTTTAAAAAAGTCATCCTTTATCATTATCCAATAAGGATGATTTTCTAAATTCACTTTTTATACTTATTTTTCTATACATACCTTATTTGAATCTTTTCTGATTATATTTACACACTAATAATAAATGGGTTAATAGTGTGCCAGGCACTCTATGAGAGACCACACATAAGGCGGCTGTAGTTGAAGTTACAGCTCAGTAATAGATATATTTATAATTATTAATTTACGTAGCTATGATATAAATAGTATAAAATGGATGAAGTTGTCTGTGTATATATTTCTTACTCACATACACTCAAGAAAATTAAACTCCCAAATTGTAAATTGATGCATAATTGTGTATTATATATGCATACAATATTTTTGTTTCATTTTTTTAATAAATGTAAACGTCCTATATTTATAATTTTATATCATTTTTTATTTTTTTTGTAAAAAGTTGTTCACGTGTTGGAACATGTTATAAAGGAAATAAAAATATATAAAATAATTAAAAAGTAATTGTAAATGTTCCAACGCGTCTATATTTTATTTTTAAATCATAAGATTTTCTATGTTAATGCATTAAGAAAAGTCAGGTGGCCATTGTTTTACCAAATATAAAAATACACTAATGTAGTAATGGCCATCCTACTTTGTACTCTTATTTTTACAAACAAAAGAGTTCGAAGAATTCGGACGCCAATGCAGATATAGAAAAATCTTGTTTATTTGTTGTATAGTTATGTTTAATTTTAATCCATAGTAAAAGAATTTTTTTCTTTGTATTTAAATTTGAAACTGATGTTTATCAGTATAGTCACTCAGATAAAATTAAATTAGAAAAATACATATATGAAATTAATTAAAGATAATATTTTTTAAAAGAAAGCTATGTGAATTATTTTAAATCAGTTAGTCACCGAGATAGAAGCTTGAGGCAATTATTCGAAAGGGAGTAACAAAATTGACTATGTAAAGGAGGTGTTATATATACTGTTCACAAGGTGCTTGAATAGTTGTTTTTCTTGCAGACATCTACTTCCCAGTTCTCTGAGATATATTCTTCCATTCTTCAGAGATAGAACCAGAGAGATTCTCAGAGCAATCTAAGCTTTTTGGAATATCTTGTGTGATCATTGCAGGCCGACTAGCCTTATATTTTAGTCACTGCAAATACTTCATGACTCCAAATTAATGCAGAGGTTACTTATGCAGACTACCATTGCTATGGAGTACTGAACTAATAATTGAATGGTGATAGCTACAGTCAGTATGGAGGAGATTGAGGTTGCCAAAATCTTGCGGTACTAACACGCTCCTGTTACTTCCAGTTATATGCTGCGCTCGCCTCATATCTAGGCCGCAATTTAGAAGAATACATGAACTATTAAGAAAGAGCATAGAGCCGAGTCTCTACTGAATTCATTTCTAATAAAGTAAATAGCAGTGTTCGTATGATTGCCACAGCATTAACAAACTCAAGATGAAGACCATTTCTACATCAACCAGCAAGAAAATTATGGGGTAGAAGCCTGCTTCAGTGCACCTGTCCAGCTCCATTGAAATGTAGCTACCCAGGTCCAGCAGATATTGATAATAAAGATCGCCAGACCAATGTAGTGAAAAGAAAGAAGTCCTTGCCGCCCTGGTAAACAGATGTGTATAGTACATTTAGAGACCCCAAACCCGGATAAAGTCTCAAGACCCCGGAGCGTAAAATTTGTTTTAATCTCTTAATATTATTTTCTTAAATACTACTTATATGTTTATATTATATATCCATAACATGTTTAAAATTAATTATGCCAGGGATCTAATTTATATTTCGGTAGTGCATGTATGTTAAGTCATTTATCTGCTAAGTGCAGGATTATTTAAGTATACATGACTTTAAAATGCTATTAAACTGTGAAATGTATAAGAATGAGCATACATGTATACGCGAATATTTAATTGTTCTCATATTACTTTTTATATTGCCTAATATATACGTATGGGTATAGAACTCAGACCACTTCATCCAAACATTTTAATGAATTAAGAGAAACGGATTAAATAATAACTTTTTTATTTTATTTGTGCAATTGGTGGTGGGTCAATGGGGTTTAAGAAATGTTAATTGATATATGTAATAAATGCTTTATAATTTATTTTATTGTCGAGTGTTGTATTTATTTACTTTCATTTCCTAAAAATATAATAAAGTAAATATATTTCCAAGAGCGGCTTCAAAATTTCTTTTTATATAACCTGAGATAAAAGAGGACTGAGCATAGCATAATGGGATACAACATTATCGGGCCTTAGAAAGTTGGTATATGTTATGTAATGGGTTGGTAGTTGTATATCCTTTCAGTCGGGAATTTTCTTTTTCTGGGCGTGACGCATAAAGACATGAATTATTCACAGACTTTCAAAGGTATACAGCGATTAACCTTTTGATGTCCGTTGGCATGGTAATGGAATAATCTACCATGGTTCAATATATTGCCTAATTAATAATGTATTAATATAAATCAACTTATGGAATTCATATTTCTATTAAAATTATTATTGAGATCTCACCCTGAGGTGGTACAATCACTTCATGCTTGATATGTATGCCAAAAGTTAGAACAGGGTAGAAGATCGCCCGGTACAATATATATATATTTCATTATATAGATTACAAAATTGAGTTCCATCAACTAACTCATCCTATTTATATACATTCTCTTTTGCTAGTGCTCTAGTTTGAGTTTTTTTTTTTTTTAATTAATTTTCTTACTATTATTATAAAATAACCAGCTCTTAACAATGTTATTAAAAATAATAGCAACTTTCACCATACAATAATGCCACCTAATGCAAGTCATAATAATCAATGAATACTAGATGGTTTGTGCATCAAAATTCTTATTTAGTGCTTACTCATCCAATATCCCCAGATTAGTTTCTAACTAGCTTATAGTTTCTCATCAGTGAGGATCATTGGATCTGAGCAATGTAGCTAGATTTTTGGATCTAATGCACATCTCCAGCGGCTACCTTTTATCTTTTTAGTTAATTATAAACTTATAAGCCCAAACTGAAAACACAATATCTTCAATCCAAACTAACTTACTCTTACAGATATACAGATCTGAAATCAGTTCAGTATCTATATATTTTGGTATCTTTGTTTTTTTAATAACCAAAGTCACTAATATCCTTTGGCTAGGATTGGTATTAAACCACTAAAATATTACTATGACTTACTCTAAGTGGCACACTATTGTATAGAGAAAGTTGCTACTGTTTTAAGAGATTGTGTAGACATAAAAAATGGTGGTCATGCAATGTTTTAGTGATTTAATAATAATCCTAGCCAAAGAATGTTGGTGACTTTGTTATTAAAAACCCAAAGATATCAAAATATATAGATATTGAATTGGGTTCAGATCTGTATAACTGTACAAGTGAATTAGCTTGGATTGAAGATATTGTGTTTTCAATTTGGGCTCATAAATTTATAGTTAACTAAAAAGATGAAAGGTAACTGCTGAAAATGTGCATTAGATCCCAACAACTTAGCTACAATGCTTAGATCCAATGATCCTCATTCATGAATGTTATAAGTTAGAAACTTGTCTGGGATATTGGATGAGTAACTACTAGATAAGGATTTTAATACACAAATCTTCTAGCACTCACTGATTGTTATGGTTTGCACTAGATATCATTACTGTATGAAAAAATTGTTACTGTTTTAATCTGTTATTTCTAATTATATTCAAATTTTTTTTTATATTTTTCATTTCTACTTTGTATTTTATTTGTAAATTTATTCTAGTCACAATTGCCACTACTGTAGCAACCGACAATCCACATAATACAATTACTTTTGAAATAGATAACTAACACAATATCTTTGTCAGTTTTTTTAGCACATACTTCTACCTTTCTCATTAATCTTAGTTCATATTTTTTTTAGTATTCAATTAAAAAATATTTTATTTATTATCTATAAATTACAATTTATCAAAAACTTCAACTTGGCTTTTGGCATCCATTATATAAAAACTTGACTATCACAACTCTTTTTGAATTGCTTCATATACAGTTCTCATATCCAGCATCCAAAGCATGTCTTATTATTTCTTTTTGACTTCTCTACAGAATCTTTAACATTCTTTTATGAAAATATAATACATTATTTCTAGTGACAATACTGAAACTCTCTTCCATATAAATTTTGTTATGTCTACTTTATGAAAATGTGTTAATTTTTTTAATCAGTTCTCTCTTTTTTTTTTTTCATCATTAATCAATTTTATTTTCTGATTACTTAAAATAATCTTCTTGGTTAATCAAAATGATTCCTAAATAATTATATTTATTTTTTCCTTCATATATGTTATCCGTTAAAAAAACAAAAAAAAACTTTTTCTTTTTTGATTTTAGCATTGTCATTATTTTTGATTTTTTTTTCAAAAAATATACTACTCACTTCCTTACTCAACATTGCACAAATCTCCAGAAGTATTTTTATGTTTTTCCTATTTTCTGCAGATAAGAATATAATCAGCAAAGAAAAGACATAGTAGAACATACAATCTCTTATCATCTAATAAAGATATTTTAACACTCTTTCCTAATCTTATTGCTAACTCATTTCTTTTAATTCTAAATACCTTTATATTTCCTATTTGGTAAGAATACTAGTCATTTTATTTAATTCCTTAATCAGATGCATTAATATTCTATTCATTCTCATATTTAACAAATCTGTCCACAACTTATTGATGTTTGCCTATTTACTTATTTTTAATACTTATATGATTATAAATAAGCTATTACTTACATAATGAATCCGGTTTAAATCTTTCCTCCACCTTCTACCATTATATTATTCTCAACTTATTTAATTATTTTTTAAATCATCATATAAGCAAAGATTTTATAGACTATTAGAATTATCACAATAGATTTATGATTAATCACTATGATTTTTATTCTTACTTCTGAATAATAACTTCATTCTTGTATCTTTCCAGCAATTTGAAATTTCTGAATTCTGTAATTTTCTCTAAATATTTAGCAATATTAGATGACAGTAAAAATTATTTACAAAATTTTTTTATATTATATAAAGATATATTCATGTGTTAAATTATACTTTAAAAAAAAAAAAAAAACTAATATTAAACTGAATAGCATACTTTGTTTTCTAATTAGATATTATTTAGCTTAAAGTATAAGAAAACAAAATATTAAAAAAATAGTATTTACTTCTATTTTATCAATTTTATTTCCATGTAGCCTATAATAGCTAACTAAGCTATTCAATTATTGATCAATAAATGGGTGTTCTTTGCTAGATACTAAAACAAATAAAAACCCATAAACTCTTATCAACCAGCAGTTAAGTAAAGAGCCTAGTAAGTATTATTGTTATTATTTTTTACCAGTTCTTCTGTACAGAGTAGTGAACTATTTAATTGAAAGTGATTTTATTATATCTTTATAGTTTTTTAAATGATAAGTAAGCAAACAAATCTCAACCTGATTAAATATATATATAAAAACAAACAAATTAAGATTAATAAATCTATCAATAATTCTAAAAAGCAAAAATAAAAAACAAGAAGTAATAGCACGATGAACTTACCTTGTTGAGGAGATTGATCTTGGTGACTGTGTTGGTAGCATCTCCAGAATGTTTGACTAAAAGAGCAATTAGGCGTACAAATGCATCTAAGGTATGAAAACATTTGGCTCTAATTAAAGTAGGGCTCCCAGTTTGGTCTGATAAAGCTCGATAACATAAATCTACACACATTTCTGTACACAATCGAAAAAATCTTGTTATTAAATCATCTGTTTTCAAAATGCCCTGCTGGTGCATCTACATAAAAATAATAATAAAACTATAACAAATAACAAATAAAAAAAAAAAAAAATTTTCTAATCTATTTCATTACCCACTTACCTGTCCAACAAAAGCAGAAAATGCTTTAGCACTATCTCTTCCTGCAGCTGGAGAATGATACATATTTACCCATTCCCTAAGTAAAAATTCTGCTTTTTCATGTAAACCAGGAGGGTCATCATATTCTCTTGCCTGAGATATTCCAGAATGCATCATTGATGTAGGACCTCCAGGAGCTCTATCCAGAAGGGTACTATCATTGTTAGCTCGAATCATTTCAATCAATGGTACCAAACTATTAAATACAAAACTAAATTTATATATAGGTATCATAGTATATATAAATGCAAATAAAAAAAAGAAATGTTACCCTTCAGGAGCTTGTCGGCCTTGAACTGCAATACGAGCCAGAGTTTCAATTGTATTAAATAAGTCGGACTATAAAATTATCAATTAAAATTTATTTATTATAAAAAAATTGGAAGGTGGGAAAATTTGAGAAATTATGTAATTAAAAATTTTATGCATTTCTTTTAAAAAAACTCAAAAATTCCTATTCACTAAAAACAACAGAATAACTGATATTTTAGGATTAAATTTAAATTGCAAATATTGTCATTATTTTGCATTAAATATATGTGATATTTAAATTTTTTTCAAAGAAATGAATATTTCTTGTCCAAAAACAAAAGCATATAAAAAAATGTTTAAATATATAGATAAATAAAACCCTATAGATGCTATTGGAAACATTAAATTCATTTATTTACACAATTTTATTCAAAACTAAATCACATTTACAATTTCAAAAAAGCAAGCAGACACAAATTCAAACTTGAACAAGCTAAATTATACAGACAACTGCTATATTTAATATTTATAGTTTACATAATGCAATTCGAAATTGAATAAAAAAATATAAATTGTATATATATAATAATGAAACTTTTATTCACTGTTCCCCATATATTGTCTGCTTTCTTAGGTCTTAAAAGATTGCCATAGAAATATGTAATTTTTTATCTAACTCATTAATCCTTACAAGGCGATGTAAAGGTTAAGGTGTCTTCTCTCATTAAAAAAAAAAACTTTTTTTTTTTAAATTTAAATAAATGATTAGATTATACACTTAAAAAATAATTTTAATCATAACTCAATTTTATAATTATGTGTAATTATTGTGATATAAAAAATAATCAAATAATTTACTGCTTAAGAGGAAATTTGATGTTTGAGAATGAAAAGTAATAGAGCATTTAGCTCTCGAGCTTGCACTCTATAATTGCACTAAGTTTGCAGAAACTGGATATTACACAGATACATATTTTTAAATACAAGTATAGTAAATATACTTAAGCAAGATATATATTTTGAAAATAAGTATGATGTTTTATAAATTCTAATATTTGAGTTGTATTTAACGCTATCAAGTTATATTTTATATGTATGTCAGTGAATTATCACAAAACTGTATCATTTTTCTGTATACATTATTTATGTCATATGCGATGAAATGCACTGTGACTTTTCCTTATATGGCATCAGGAATCTCTCAGCCACTATGCCCAGAGAAACATGTTAGCCATTTTACCTTCCCATTCCATTCCCAACATTCTTCTTTATCCTGCTCCATCTCATTTCCACAATATAATCTCTGTCATCTCCATAGCCTTTATATCTAAATACCCCTTACCTTTTCCCAAGCCCAGCTAAAAACCAATAACCCACTTTTTGAATAATCACTCTATTTATATTTAATCTTCAACAACTTCATTATTTGTACCCTTTCTGCTTTCAGGCATTTACATTCAATTGACAGATGCCTAATATTTTCTATGCCTTCCTTACACAGCTTGCAGATTAAATCACCCACATTTTACCATTTATGTTTATATTCCCTTGATGCTAAAGATCCTGTTTGAGCCATAAACAGTAAACTTCTTTCCTTGCTATTATCATAAATTAACTCACATCCAATATTCTGTTTACTTCTATATATATTTAAATTCTTTTTACTCCTCATACTAGTTCTCCATTTCTCCAACTTCCTATTCTTTATTAATGCATCTATTCTTCTATCCCATTCCTTACCACTCTACCCCTCATCCTAGTCTTTATATTGCTTTCTCCATTTCTATCAAATACAACAAAAACAAAATAGGAGACATAGGGCATCCTTGCCTTAGTCCCATCCTATTTTTAACTTTAACTGATTCTATATTCCCTAATTGATACATATAGTAATTATTTTCATATAATCACTTAATAATACCCACTAAAGCTCTATCCATTCCCAAATTTACTAAACTTAACCATAATCTAATTCTATTTACTCTATCATATGCCTTCTTTACATCTATAAAAACCATATATAACTGTCTACCTGTATTTCTACTCATATCTATAAATTGTGTAACTACAAATAAACTATCTCCTATACACCTATCCAATTGAAAACATTCCTGCATTTCTTTCTCTATATTATTTTCTTCCATCCATTTTGCGACTCTTCCAGCCATCATATATGTGAAAACTTTAGTTGTCTATATCTAGTTACTCACCTATATTAAAAAAAAAAGCGTAACATTATTAATGGCAACTCATTATAACATTTTGATTTACAAGTGTTAAAGTCACTTCACCCTCAACTTTGACACTACCCACTTCAGAAAAATACAGTAATGACTACCACTAACCATTTACTAAAGTTAGAGATTGTTTCTAGCACAGATATAAACTTTAAACCTAGTTAAAGATTAATAAATCCGATTTTTTTTAAAATTAAGCAGACACACACAGTTATTCATATTTCTCTTTCCCATTAGGAATATCAGTACTCATCTTACAGCTAAAGGCACCGCTCTATGGCGCGGTTTTCGAGCCAAAACACATAAAAATGCTGTTTCCGCGGCCGACACGTTCGAACCCGCATTTTCTATAATACAACTTTTTTGTTGTGCTACAGAATGCAGGCCGCTTTGTCGCATCACAGTACAGCATGTATGTCGCATAGCTGCAAATACATTTTCCGAATTCGCACAATTTATAAAATAATTACGGCTTGATGAGAGAGTTTGTATTTGAATTGTATTGAAATGTTGTTTTGATTGGATTTTTTTTGTTAAAACAATAATTATAAGACTTTTTACAACATACTGTATTGAACTTTTATTTGGGAGAATGTTAAATATCTATGTTTTTATTGAGTTGCAATTAGGTAATGTGACAAAGAAGATTCTACTGTCTGTATATTTTTGAAGTAAAAAAGAGCGGTAGGAAAAAAATATCCAGTAAGAAAAGTCCAAATATACAGTTTTTTTTGTAAATTTAAAAAGCAAATATTATAAACATGTTTAATAAGTAAAGAAGACATTTGTATGTGTTTGTTGTTATTTAAAAAAGTTTGAGTTTCTTTCTTCTGTCCGAGTACGGTTACGATTTTGAATTTTTTTATTTTAGCATTACAAACAAACAGAACACAAACCGTAAAACTAACCCTAAAAACTTTTACTTTTATTACGATTATTATTTTTTAGTTAAACAACAACAAAAAAAGTCGTAACACAAGTAAAAAAATATCCGATAGAAAATTGATAAAAAAAAAAAAAAGCCGTAACACAAGTAAAAAAATATCCGATAGAAAATTGATAAAAAAAAGCCGTAACACAATTTAAAAAGTATACGATATAAAAAACACGAATCAAATTGTAATTTGTTGATTTTATTTTACATTTATTATTATTATTTAAATTGTATACGTTAATAAAAAATAATATTTAAAAAAGACGATTTTGTTTTGTTTTTATTTTCACATTACAAAAAAGCAAAGAAAAATTATTAAAATCAACAGTCCGTGAATGTTCATATTTTATAGTTTTAGCGTGAAAACGGCGCCATCCAACGGTATCTTTATCTATAATACAAGCACCGGAATATCTTTATAAATATATTAAATAACATCCACACTCTCATACATTCTTTTAAAATCATATAAATAAAGATACAATAAAAGACAAATGCCTCCCAAAAAGCATTTCGTGCTGAACCAGCACTCATCAGTTGGCCTAGATCACCATCTCTCATATACATCTCTACTATATGATAAGTACTTATCAAAAGTAAATTACTACATTTTTATTTACAACCATCAAACTCATTTCACCCTCACCTTATTTATATGGACATAACACCTGCATCCAACACTATGCATTTATAATTTTTGGTTAAGACATATCATGTATATACATTAATAAAAATAAGTTATTGCCAACCGTAGTCAAATTAACAAAATCAACTAAATGCAATGAATTGTAATGTGCTCATTATGAAAACATAAATATACATTAAGAAATAGACATCACATAAATACCTCAAAGTTCCAATAGATATATAATCTTTGAAAAAATAAATCACATAAATGTTTTATTTATTTTGGTTATATAAATTCATAAATTGATTAAAAATTATGTGATAAAGCGCAGCAGTAGTCAGTATGCAATCTGAAGGTTATAAGCTATCTTGTTTAGATTTCTTAGTTATCCACCATGCATTCTCCAACAAATTATCAATAAAATGTTATTTATTGTTTTAGAAATATAATTTGATTTATTAAGATATAATCTGATATACAATTATTAGTACTGTGGCTTTTCAAGTAAATTAAACAACTTTGATTATAAATTTAACTCAAATAAACAATTTTCAGTAGAACAATTAATTAATGTAATTACTTTTAAAAAATAAAACTAAGTACAGGCAGTCCCCTAGTTATGAATACTCGAGTTTTAAACATTTCACTATTATGTAATCGCTTTTGGACTTTAGATTTTTATCTATGCACATACTTTCATGTATAATGAATGCTATATATTGTAGAAAGAAATAGGTATTCAAAATTGTACAGAATTTTAGTACTTTAATAATTAAAAAATTCCTTTTAGTAATTAACGCTGCAAATTTACAGTATCTGATAAAAAAAAACTACTTATATGCAACTGTAATTGAATTTTTTCTAAAGAAAGATAAACTTTGGAATTTAGAAAATAATTAAAAGTGTATATTTTAGAGAACAATAAGAACTATATACAATACAGTAAGTCTTCCCATTTCTCTGACATTAATTACTTTTATTTTTAGCATCGTCAAAGACTATCTTGTAAAGCTGGAAATATTGTACATATTTCTGCTTACCTAGTGCCAATGTTATCAGCACTAGTATAGATTTGAACCCAGTTTTGTATATTAACTGACACCCATCTCATAATAGGTGGTAGTATATTTATAATCAATATTATAATCTTTTATCTAATCTATATTAAATTAATTTATATTTCATGATTAAAACTAACCTTTTTGTAATAGTTTATTTATTTTATAATATTTGTAGAAAATGTATATAGTGTTTATTTATTAAATTGGCATTGAGTAAATAATTGAATCCTAGATATCTATAAAATGTTACAAATATGTTAATTTTCCTTCAATTAATCACTTTATCTTGTGAAAAATGTACATGAAAGGATCAATTATGTAAACAATCTAATATTTGTAAGGAATCTTTTGTAAATTTCTACTTAAGTTTTATATCAAATATTAGGTTTGAAAGTCATCGTATTATTTATAGAATGTACCAAATTCCTAAAATTTTTGTGAATAAAATTTACATTTTTTAAATCTAAATCTTAATTAGATAGGCTTTGTTAATACGATGACTGATAACCTTAATCATGCTTGTTGCAGTTTTCTTTTGGGGCATGTTGAAAGCAGGATTGTAGATTTCCTGCCCAAGCAGACACCAATCTCAGAGAACCGCTTAGAGCAATTGCAATTGGTAGTTGTCAATGTGGATTGAATCCTATAGATTAAGGCCAGATCAGATAAATAGTAGAAAATTGTGATAAGAAGATAATTGGAAGAACAGTTCACTGAAGAGAGTATTTATAGTATTTTGTGCCTAAAAAATGAGGGAGTAAAAAGATTGGCCGTTTGCTTTCCGGAGCTCTGCTTCCACCAGCTCATCACAATGCCATTCCAGTGCTCTCAACACCTAGCCCAGAGACTGTACTGTGTCAAGGAAGCCTGCTAAATGAACTGATTTTATAACTGCCTGTTTCAAGCCATGTAACGTCTATCGTTCGGTTGAGGTAACCTCCAATTTGCCGCAAGCCTCTGATTTTAGCTTACTTTGTTTTCTTAATCAATATTAATTTATATTATATATATCTGTAATGTTTATACAACTTAATTTTAAAATGCGTCTTTTAAAATTTTTCTCTTAAATTTAAAATTATCAATTCTTATAAAAATCTCATATTATTTTGATGCAGCAAATTTATCTTAAATTTTTTGTTGGTTTATTTATAATATTGCTTATTGAAACTGCCAAGTATAAAATTCAATGAGCAACTAACTTTAAACCCTTCTGCCACTTATTTTCTCCAGTTAAAACTCATTTTAGGAGACTTAGTTCCATTAAATTAATTAATAGAGAAAGCTCATTTAGTTTTGTACCTCATATTATAAAGTTATTTTTAAATGATTGAAATTATTTTAAAAGTTATTATTATCTCCAACTTAAAAGTGCCCTCATAATTATCTCGGAGAGAATAATTTATTTTACTAAATCGGTTAAGTAAAGTCTATTAAAATTTTTATAAAACAAATGTCTTGAAAGAAAATCATTGAAAGTACATCTATCATAGCATTTTATCAGTATATGTTTCATACACATATATATTTTATTTGTCAGTAAAATATTAAGATTGTGTTGTCAAATTTCACCAGAAGTGAGTTTGATATTTAAGGCCCAGTCTGTTTATGTTAATTAAAAGATTGACTTATTTTGTAATCTTCGATGATGAATTATTTAATAACTTACTAATACATGAAATACTTAGAAAGTGTGGAAGACAATTTATTCTAAGTTTAGTTTTAATACTTGCCTTTCCTTTTTTTATTATACTTTATGATCCATTCTTTAATGGCCCAAGGTTTCTGGGGACATTCTATTAAGTCAGGGAGCCGATTATTTTATTCAGGAATTAATTTATTATGATCGTTAGTGATCCACTATCTATATATATATGTCTAAGGCATTATGTATTTTGTAGTTACAACCATTCATTTATTATTATTGTTCTTGCTTTGCTAATTACCTCTTAGGACCTTCGGAATTTTAAATATGACCAGTCCAATCTTTTACTTTCCCTCAAAGTAGACGTATTTCCTACTAAAGGACCCTTTTCAGGCATTGCCATTAAAATGTGTATGGGAAGTCCAGCACATCAAATCTATTATTATTATTGAGAGACATGTTTTAGCTGGAGGGCCAGCATTTATCATCATCTACCTGTATTTATTAGAAATTTCTTTTAGCAAAGCCACCCAGAGGTTCGTAACAGACCTCGTTTATTCTTTTGTTGTAATCTATGGCCTTTATCATTATATATATGTATTTATTTACGAACCTGAAATGCTCTCTGCCGTGATGACACGTCCTTCACAAACCAATCCCGTAAATTAGTTAAATCTGATTATCTAATTTAAAATGAACTATTTTGCTTTCCACACTCATTACATACAATTGATTTAAATGTAATACTGTTTTAAATACACATCGCTCATGTCTTGTTATATATCTATCCATATAGAATAGATTTATTTGTAATCTTTTAAAGAGGGCTAATGATATTTTATTGCTGACTGGTTCTTGGCAGACCAATTAATAAATTTTACAATGTTATCAAAGCCGCATCAAAACGAATTCAAGAAGTATAATAACCTGGTTGTATAAACAAAACTCTACTTATTTGTATAACAATACCTCAATTTCTTAATAAATTCCTGTTATATTATTATTTTAAATTAGCCTAGTTTGTCATAACTCCGAATCTCTAATATTAATTACCCTAGTTATTTATAATATTTCTTTGATTTAAATTCATTTCTTTTTAATGTTGCCAGAAAGAATTATAATTATTACGGTTCAAACCATTAGTAATCGATATCAAATCACATCTGTACCATTCTGCAATCGTCAAAATTCACTAAATCATTAATTTCTTATACAAACCCTTTATTATTTTTGAGTCTCTTTGTGAACCGTGACCTCCAGCTGGGACGGAATAAAACTAAGGACTCCTAGTGTCATCACAAACGTTATCCATTAGTCAGAGAGGCAATAGTTCAGGCAAATAGGTTAGGATTCACCCTTGCCCTGACATATGTATCTTATGCATGGTTGGATTCAAGGTACTTTTGCTTGGATTATTGGTCTTGTTGAATGAATACATGATTTTGACCGGCACACTTGATTAACACTTGTTTTTAAAAGTAGTTTGTGCATGATTACGTTACATATATACTGTATATATTTCTGTTTTGGTGACTTTTTTTCATTCTTACTAATTAGAAACATGAATGAAAAACAAAAAAACAACAGCGTTGATATAACCAAAAAGAAATCAAGGTCTCATAAACCCCAAACAGTTGAGATAAAAATGGATATAATTACATGTTCTGAAAATGGTGAATCTTTTGCTTCAATTACACATTTATGTAATTTAAACCGATCAACAATTGTGAGAAACAAGAACAAAATTAAGGAATATATTAAAGATTGTGGAAATATTTATTCAAAGATTGTTTCAAAAACACATGGCAGAGTAATGGATGAAATAGAGAAATCTTTGGCTTTATGGATTGAAGATCAACATCAAAAAGGCATTCCAGTGAGTTTATCAATTATTCAAGCTCAGGCTCTTTGTTTGCATGAATATTGAAAGAAAGAATTAAAAAAAGACTCTGCTGACTGACTGTTTTTACAAATTTAAAATGAGATATTCTTTACATAATATTAAATGTACTGGGGAAGGTGCCAGTTCAGATAAGAAAGCTGCCAGTGAATTTATTTCCACTTTCTCTAATATCATTACAGATGGAGCTTATTTTCCGTGCCAAGTCTTGAATGTAGATGAGACAGGATTATTTTGGAAAAAGATGCCTGCGCATACATATTTAGCAAAGTAAGAATCTGTTGCACATGGGCATAAATCTTCTAAAAACAGATTAACATTGCTTCCAATGCTAATTTATCAGACAGAAAATCCTAGAGCATTGAAAGGAAAAGATAGAAGAATGCTTCCAGTCATTTGGAAATCAAATGCTAAAGCCTGGCCTACTGCACAGCTTTTTCAAGTTTGGTTCTCACATCATTTTGCGCCTTCTGTTAGGCAATATTGTAATGAGAATAATTTACCATTTAAAACACTATTGTTCTGAAATAATTCTCCTGGATATCCAAAATTCCGGAAAAATTTATATCCAGAAGTTAATGTTATGCTTATTCCTCCTAATACCAGAAGTGAAATACAACCTCTGGACCAAACTGTGATAGCTGCTTTTAAGCAGTATTACATGAGAATATTAATGACTCAAGCAATCAAAACAATTGACAAGGAAGGTGGACCTACATTAAGAGATTTTTGAAAAAGTTATAATATATGGAATGCAATACATATTATTGGGGGTGTGTGGGCTGAAATAAGAGTCAACAATGAAAAGTTGTTGCAAAAAAATATATCCACAAATGATGAATGTTTCTATGGACATTAAAGAAATTCCTGAAGATATCACAACTGAAATAGTCAATACAATGAATGAATTAAATTTAGATGTTACTGATGAAGATATTGATGAGTAAATGCAATCTCATTCAGAACCTCTGTCAAATAAAAACTTCATTAAACTACAAGAGATGAACGTAATACAAAGTGAAGAAGAACCTGATAATGAACTTATTGTTAAGCGTTTGACAATCAAGAATATGAATGAAGCCTTCATGCATCTTGACAAATTTTTGACCATCATGGAAGAATGTGATTCCAATGGAGATCATATATCTCGTGTACGAAGGGCAATAGAAAAAGACACGGAATGTTACAAATTCTTTATCAAGAGAAGAAAAAGAATACAATTCAATTAACTCTTGATAAATTTGTAAACAAAACTCCAGATATACTAATCAATAAAAAATAAATACTGTATTTTGAAAACCCTTTTTGATGTTTTTTTTTACATACCTTTACTTTGACACAATTTCAACTTCCAAACACATGTCAGGAACCAATTAAGTTTGTAACTAGGGGACTGCCTGTATATGAAGCTATTATATTTTTATAAACATAAGATTGATTATGATTGTCATTTGTGTACATTTATGCCATATATTGTTGCATAAAATAATCATAAATGCACTGCATAAAAGTATGGCAAAAATATAAAGATGCTAGTATTTATATGTATGTAGAATAAAAATTAACTATCAAGCAAATACAAAAATAACAAAAATACAGTTTCAAAACACTATATTGCAAATGAAGAATACAATCATAAACTATATTAATAATATAGAAGAGGTAGAATAAAATTAAACATCATGCAAACTGAAGTGGCACAACAAGCATATTATATAGCAGAGACAATTCATTTTTTGACAATTAATCCATCATAATATATGAAAAATATTAACAAGGATCAAAAAAAAAAAAACTACAAAAACATTGAATTAAATAAATTAAGTGCAAGATGAAATTTCAATAAACGGAACTTGATTCTATATAAAATATAATATATGTTTAACATTTCTATTAATGTTTAGATTTAAATGTAAATATATTTACATAAAAACAAACAAAAAAATTTAAAATGCATAAAAAATTTACAAAAATTGAAAACTTAATTTTACTTCAGAGAAGAAAAAAAATGTATCAACCTTACGGTATACAAAAATATTCAATCATGTATACTGTATCAAACTTAGCTATGATACATTTGACCGCAGTAGCAAAACATGTAAAATTAACAGTTTAATTTTACTGAAATATTATAATTTTACACTGCTCTCAAATTGTCATACTACAACTCAATATAGATTTATTAATTTATTAGGAAAAAAAAATTATAAATTTCACACGTACTTCACAATTCAGTAAAGCAGAACTTATTTTCTTGTCACAAGTAACTTAGTCATGTTGTTGTGATCACAACTATAATGTTCATACTCATGATACTGTACTGTGATAATCAAAAAATTCAAGAACAAGTTTTCAATTTGCAAAATAGTAAAAAAGAAATAAAAATTACTATTACTTATGCTTTTGAAACTGCTTCTATTTAAATGAACAAGCTTCAAAAATTATTTAATGACTAAAAAAGCATAAAATTTGTGAGGAAGATAAGAATAAAGAGAATATTCTGATAAACAACAACAAAATCATTAAAAAGCGTCTACAAAAAGACTTTAGTAGAAAAATTGCTAGCAGAAATTGGTATGAACTTAAAAATATCTTTTACATTTAATCATTTCTAATTTCATGACAATTGTTGAGATGCTGCACACACTCCACTGTATTGCTTGTTTTATCACAATAAAATAATAATATGCAAGGCTAAAACCTTGCTTATATGACAGCCAATCAGATGTAATAATATTTAGTGAAATAAATGTGAAGATGTTTTAAGCTTCACGCTCTTCGCTATTATCTGCAATTTACACCAGAACACATAACTAAATAGCTTGGATATGGTAATCTCACTATATTGTACAAATTTTATACAAAAAAATTGTTTATATTTTTTTTTAAACTCAGATTTTTTCTTTCTGTATTTGGTTTTAATAATAATCAATACATGATAAAAATAATTGAAAAATTATTTTAATCTTTTCTTGATGCTTATAATCTCAAAATTTGATTAATCTATTTCAACAAATTGCATGATAAAACCAAAGAAAAAACAAATACTTTCAGTAATTACCCCCCCCCCCACACACACACACACACTATAAAACAGTATTGTAATATATATCCAATTGTGTAAAAAGTCATTAGAATTTTAACAGCTTCATTTCATAAAATTGTTTTAATGAAAAAATGTAAAAAATTAAATTATGAAGTACACATTGCTTTATAATACATGAAATATGAATGAAATCTTTTCGTAAGTCTTTAGCTTAGTGTTTTCAAATGAATAATTCTATTATTATTACATAATTAATAAATATTTATAAATATATTTAAAATTTTTTTAAATTAACATGTACTTTTGTGAGTTTTTATATAAATAATATTTTTTAAAAATGTGTATAATTTATCTCACGGTGAAATGCCTACCATGTCTATGATATAGATTTGAATCTGGAACATATAAAGCCTTAAAATTTATCTTTTAAATAACTGGACCAAGCTAACATAGGAAATCATCCACTATTCTCATAAATAGATATTTAATTATCCTAAGCTAGAGAGTAAAATAAGAAGAAAAAATGCACAAACCATCACTTCCAGTTGATTGGAAAGTTAATATGTAACACTTTTTTTCTTACTTATTCGTTTATGAAAAACTTGTTAGAGAGGATTTGCTGTATATGTTAGTAACATTATTTTACTGTCCTGCAGAGACTTTTATTAAGATTATTTTTATAGGAATTTGTGTAAAAATTTATACAAATATATTCATAAATAATAAAGGGTTTAAGAAAAATATGTGCAGTATTTTATTTATATATAATATAGAGTAGAGGAAAATAATTTATTCTATTTACTCCAGAATTATCTATTCTAAATTTGAATAATTTTTATTGGTGGATATTAAATTAATGATAATATTATAAACAAATCTTCAGATTAATTCCTGTTTATAGACCTCATCAAGAAAAAGTATTGGATATGTACCAAATTGTTTAATTATAATGTCAATATATAATAATAGTCCCGTTTTATTGGGCTGTAGTCTCCAAGTTTTATTTTTATGAGAATTTAGCCCCTAATTCAACTATTTTATTTTCATTATATTTTCCCACTTTCAATTAAGAGATAACAGAGACGATTATATATATATCACATCTATAATGGTCTTTTTAGTATTATTTCCTAAAAAAATTATAAAATAAAAGAATAAAAAATGATCTTAATTATTATTACTACTTAATTACAATCATAGATAAATCAAGATTATTTACCTCAGAAATAATGTGTTTGTCTTCAACACAGTAGACTCGCACTAATTGCATTGCAAAAGCCACAGCCATATAATGGAGGCCGTTTTCCATTGACTGAGCAAGGTGCATGTCATACTGCTGCATATTTACAAGATGGCTTCGAATTAAGCAATCCACTGCCTCCAAGTTATATTTATATTCATCTCGACACTCAATAAGAGATCTATTAAAAAAGAAAAGAAAACCAATTTTTACAAGAATCAACTATAATTAATCATAACATCAAGATACATTTCTAACAGAAATTATTTTAAAAGTAGAAGTTAAATTTTATACTTATGAAAGATATTACAAAAATTAAAAGCTCCATTTTACTTTTAACCATTTTCCCAACCTTAATATTATTTTCAAAAAAATATTACTTGCTTGTAAGATTTTTAGTTTTTGTTATGATTCCAGAATATTAATTTGTATTTATATAATATTCAAACTACTTTTAGGTTTGGCTTACAAAAAAAAAAAAAAATACTTTTAAATTTCCATAATGTTAAACATGGACTTGGAGCACAATATTAAGAAAAAGGTGGATTATATGAATTAAGCCATTTGATATTTAACATCATTTATAATGATATAATTTGCAGCAATGTATTCTTCTAGTCTTATAATAAACAAGACATCAATTCGGTTTTTCAGTAAGAGTAATGTTATGTAGACAAGTTTAAATAATATGTATAGTGAGTTTTGCTTGTTTTAATAATGTGACCTTCAGCTGATAATCATCAATCCATCCAAATCAAGGAATATGTTACAAACATAAAAGCTAATTATAGATTAATAATGAAATAATAGCTTAATAAATTTATAAATCATACAGTACTGTATTTCATATATTTATAATCATAAAATTATGTGTAGCAGAAAACTATTAAAATAAGCTAAATGTTAAGAAGTATAGACCTAGTACACATTAAACCAGGATTATCAATAAGTGCACCAAATAGGAAACTCTGAGACAATACAGTAAATTTTATTATTAAGAGCATGGTGAATGCTAACTAACCAGTAAACTATAAAATAGACAAAACTTACAAAATCTGCGTTTCTGTTATAAAAAATGGAATTATATGAATAAGAAAATCTCTTTTTTTTTTCTTCTTATATGCACGTCATCACTTCTTTAATAGCTAGAAAATGTAATTATATACATAGAGCGATATACAACACTCATATTTACTATTTACTTTTGTCCCATTCCCAGTATAGTGCTATAAAAAAGCCAGTAAATAGGTTACTAATGATAAAAAGTAAACAAAAAAACCTATAAATTAAAAATTTGTGACACCCCCGCGCGCGGGTGAGACCCCCCCCCCCCCTTTTTTTGTTGGGCTGGTGGTTCACCCCTGATGTGGTGTTACAACCACAAAAACAAAAAACCCCACCCCAAACCAAATATTTATTTTATATTTTCAAAATAAAAAAAAAAAACACCCTCCCCCCCTCTTTATACCCTATTTCCCCTTTCCTTGCTTGGTTAATTTTTTTGGGTAATTATGTGTTCTCCTGGGTGGGTTGTATTTTTAAAAGTTTCCCTTAAATTTAAATGGAAAAGGAATGTAAATAATATCAATTCCTTCCTTTTTTTTTTTTTCAAAACATTATTTTTTTTTTTTTTTTTTTTTTTTTTTTTTTTTTTTCTTTTTTTTTTTTTTTTTTTTTTTAAAAATTTTTTTGGTAGAGAGAAGGAAAGGATGATATTTTAAAAAAATGAATTTAAGAATAATAAAACCTAAAAAAATATATATCCAAACTAAATAATAAATAATAAATATAAATAAAGAATATAATTCAAATGAAAATTAAATAAATTATAACTCATTGTTACTTCATATATTAATAGATTAAATCATAAGTTTTTTAATGATAACTGTTAAGTGTTGAATTTTATAATTTAGTTTGATGATTTTTATTTCAAATTAATTCTGACATGATGTTTAATAGTTACCTAGGTATGATTTTTCCAATGTCGGGTCAACCATCGGGGGAAAACCTTCCTTCTTTGAAGATGGTTGTTTTAGATAATGAATGGAGGAGAGTTTATAGTCTTTGAGTGGGTTGTTTTTCTAATTCCATTAGTCGTCTTCATCCCTTCAACATTCTATCAATCTCAGGAGATTGGTCTTAGGTTTTCGGAGATTTAGTTGTATAAGTAGGAGGAATGTTAGGAGTAGAAAGGTGTGTACTATGTCAGCTTTTTATTATTTTGTTAATTCTAACAAAAAAATTTTTAATCAGTTGTTTTCTCGTTTTTAATTTTAATTGTATTCTTTTTTTTTTATCTTTGGAATTTTTTAGTTTATTTTTTTATTTTATTTTTTGTTTTTTGGTTTTTTTTTTTTTTTTTGGTTTGGTATTTTTTTTTTTTTTTTTTGTGTTTTTGTTAATATATTGTAACCATTGTCAAAGCAATGCCAAAGTTACATTATGATTATATTTTGGAAAATAACAGGTCTTTCGCATATATATATACACACACAATATGGAAATAAATAAACAAGGAATGAAATATCCACGTGCAGAAAATAATTGTGTGAATAGAGATTTTATTTATTTAGTAAATATGCGTTGATATATTCATTTAATTAATTTCCCCTTGGTTACAAAACAGATTATTTTATAAATTTGTTTGAGGAGACAATCCCAAAAAAAATTATAAATAAAGCAAAAAGATTTTGGATGTAAATGAGGTCGATAATATGTAAAAGAGATAAATGGTTCTCTTGCTTGAAAAAGTAGAAGGGAAAAAAAAGAATTAACTATTA
The DNA here is from genome assembly GCA_028023455.1 of Epiperipatus broadwayi. NCBI lineage: Eukaryota > Metazoa > Onychophora > Udeonychophora > Euonychophora > Peripatidae > Epiperipatus > Epiperipatus broadwayi. The sequence continues at coordinate 6,233,449 of JAQFVV010006257.1, read as the reverse complement.
AGATAAAAATTATACAAATAGTGTCAATTTTTAATTACATGGATTTATTACATTCAGACGTGCTTTTAATTATTTTGCAAATAAAGTGTGACTGCGTTTATTCCTTTGAAATTAAAATTTCTTTGTTTTCCTTTTAAAATTGCAGGAAAATCAAATGCATTATGTATGTATAAATACCACCATTCTCTGTGGTTCGATTTCCTTTTTAAAATGATACATGGTATGTTAAAATAGAACAAAATTTCGATTTTTTATTAATATTTCTAATAATAAGTTCATTGAATTTTTTTTTCTGCTCAATTTATTAGATGGCCAGAATTAGTAATAAAGTGGATTCAACATGCTTTGATGATTTTGCAATTTCAAGGTCTTCATCCCAAAAGTAAACATAACATATGTAAGTATTCAATTTTAGATTTTTTTATTATTAGAATATTATTATTTTAAATATTTTTATTATTTGATAAATGTATAATTTATTAATATGTTTATACTAATTTGTCTGTGTAGTATATAAATTATAGTTGTATTCAAATACAACGAAAGTAGTGATTTATATACAATGTAATTTTGGGACTCTGATCCAAGTTAGAGGCAACCTTATTTTATAGACATAATAATTCTCAAAAGGTTTAATAATTTATTAGGGTCTAAAGTGTTTCTAATGCATGGCTGTGTTTGTATAACAAGTAATGATTTTCACAACATATATAAAATTAGGTTATTATTGAGCAGCACAATGTAAATTTTAAAGTTGATTATCAGATGAACAGATAGGTTGCAGTTGATGAAGCAATCCCAAAATTTACTGGGCATAGTACCATGTGAAAATATAAACTCTTAAAACCAATAAAAAGAGGCTTCAAATAGTGGATGTGTGGTGATAACAACAATGGTTATGTATATCACATGGAATTGTATGCAGGGAAAGAATCAAGTCCAGATTCTTGCCTGCCTTGGTACTTGTGGAGTCTGTAGTTTGTCATATCTTGTATCACATTATGTTCAAGTCCGATAGCTAGAAAATGAATGATATGCAGATAAATTATACCTCTGTGGTACAATGCTTAAAATATAAAATGAAGAGAGGAGACATTTTATCATTGATACAAACAGTGACCTTCAATTTCTAGTTTTGGTTAGACAAGAAGCTAATTGCCATGATTACAAATGCATATCTAACCTTTGTGTCTTTTATTAGGATGAATCTTTTTCTTATAGACACCTTGAGATTTTTTAACTTTTAGGGTACAAGATAAAAATGAAAAATTCTTATGCTACTACTTTTGCAAGTTCTGAAGCTATGGATTATCTCAGATAAGAAGTATTATATATGATTTGAATGAGAATTTTATGACGAATACAAAGAAATTATCAATGAAGATGTAATTTTAAATTTAGTTAATGATAAATTAGAAATTATGTACAAACAATAAAATAATTTTGTTGAATATTGAAATTAATTATTTTTTCCTTACTTTTTTAATGGTAATCACTATTTGTCTTAGACTTATTGTTTCCCTTAGTTTTTCTAGTTTCTATCAATATAAAGCTTTTTGCTCTAACATTATTAAAACTGAAGTCATTGTAAAAATTGATCTCAGATCAACTTTTTAAAAATTCAATATAGCACCAAATATCCTGAAAGGATTAATTTGGAGCACTAGACCAAAGCAAATAGCACATCAGCTCTTATCCTCAGTAGTGTCCAGTGTTCCCCCCCAACCAACTATTAAAAGCTGCTAGAAGAAAAACAGAATCTTGCAGATAAATTGTCAAGAAAAATTTTTTTGTTTCAGCAAAATAAAATGGACTATGTGTAACTATATTTAATGCTTGGATGATAATAAGTAAAAAAGAAAAGATATTCAAAGCAAGAAAAAAGACTTTCAAGATACTATGATAAGATAGTCTAAAGAAAAAAAATTTAATGTTTTATATTTTTTTGGAATGTTCAAGACAAATAAATAATAAAAGATATAATGAAATATAAAAAAAATATGGAATGAAAAATTGAAATCTGAGATTGTCAAGTAGGACGGTATATTTTGTTCATGAATGAAACTATTTAAATAAAACAAATAATAACTTTATATATATATACATTTATAGAAGAAGTTATAACAAACAGTTATAAAAGATTTGAACTTTTGTTCTGATATCCAACTAGAGAAGTTTTCAAAAAGGAATTTACAAATAATACTCTATTTATTTATTTTTTTCATTAATAAATTATTTTATTATTTATTAACTTGTCTGATTGTTATTTTATGCATAATACTTTTCCGTTTTTTAAAATTCACAAGTTACTAATATTTCATTAGCATACTGCCATAATAACTTTTATTTTATATAACACATTCAGCACTAGTGCCACACACGACTCACAGAAAGAACCTCCTATAGCTCTGAGAACATGCTCCCGATAAGGTTGTTAATACCTATTGTAATGATTCGAACCACAAAAGAGATTTTTGTGGTTTATTTATTTGCCACCATCCGTTGTCTAAAATATTTTATCATTTTTGTTATACATTATTAATTACTTTGATATATTGATTACTTGTTAACATTTATTAGTTATTATATTTTATTATTTTACTCATATGGTTATTTACTAACGTTTTATTATTTAACACTTACAGCAATGATTCGCACATTCAAACAGAGGGGTAGAATATCATTGATAGATTAACCATCATCGATACCTATATTCAGATTAAGGCTACACAAATGGACAAACTCGACCATCTTTCTTGACCATATCACCCCTTCATACTCTAGGCCAAAACCTGATATCCAAAGCACTTTATTTGGTTTGAAAACAAGTCTCATGCGCCATCCGCCATATATTATATACAGACAGCATGCCTGGACAACAGGCACATGAACCCAGCACTTGAAATATACCTGGGCTAACTCATGATCTAGATCAAGGGCATAGGGTAGTACTAATTAACACATAGAAATATTTCAACTTTTTAAATTTCTGGTGATGTAGTTAAAAGAGACAGAGTATAGATTAAGCAACATTTTAAGCAAATATTCATTTATTCACATGCACACATATTTAAATAAAATAACATTACAAATTAACACAAAAAAATAAATATGTATACATTAATTGTTAAGAGAATCAATATTACAAATGTCCATTATAGTTCATTTCGTTAAAATAATATATGTCTAGATAGTTTATGATTGAAAAAGTATATTTATCTAGGTTTTTCATTATGTCGAAATGATGTCATCTTTCTGCAGGTGACATTTTATTTTGGCTTTAGGGTTGTTTCTCATCCTTGGTGTTCGCCTTAAGATGTCGCTACTTCTAGGTAAATTCCTAGAAATATACCATTTCACCGGCCTTCACCCAACCCAAGAGGAATTTTTCTACGTTATAAACGCAGAAAAGTCCTCATGTTATGTTGGACGGAGGAGGCGGTGACAGAAGCCAACACAAAGAGACTTCTTTCTATGATAAAACACAGAAAGAGTTCCCAACGGCCGCCGGTTATGGCTTTTTTTCTATGCTAAAAGCAAAGAGAAAGAAATGTCTTGATTGGCTGCCGTAGTATTCGATTTTGTTCATCATTTTCTCGTAATAGTAGAATATCTATTTTCTCTGTAGTTTCGGGTGAGAGTGTGTGTATTTGAAGCAGTCGTAGTTTTTTTAAATTTGATAAGACGTCTATTTTTTGTTAATGTGTTGTAACTTACTTTACTGTTGTAAGTTTAGTAATAATGTCCTGAAGATTCCATTACGAAGGGGTAACCCTCAAAAATTGCTTTTAAGAGTGCGAAAGGAAAAAAATAAAGAATCACGCGAAAAGTACCGTTTTCGCGAGAATTCGTCCGTGACCAGTTACTTTTGCTATATATACACGCACAAGCAAAAACAACCCACTGTCTAATTATTAGGAATTACTTGTCCGAAAAATAAAATTAGTCGGGTATTTTTATTATTTTTTTTTGTTACATTTATTATTTCAAAATAAGGTTAGTTTTTATATCTACCCACTAACAAATACAACCCAGTTCCTGATTAATTACTGTCTTTAAAAAAAAAAAAAAAGCAAATTCAACGGGGTTTGATTTTTTTCAATGGAGTCTTTGAATTACGGTTTGTTTGTTTTAATATATACACACGATTTACCAAAAAAAAGAAACCCACTTTCTGATTAATTACTGTCAAAAGAAACGCAAATTAGTCGGCTATCATTTTTAAATTTAGTATTTCAATAACGGTACCCTTTTTATATAGACAGACTTAACAAAAACAACCCACTTTCTGATTCATTACTGCCCCCCCCCCCAAAAAAAAAGAAAACGGAAATTAGTCGGGTATCATTTTTCAATCGAGTCTTTTAATGACGGTCCTTACTAATAGTAGTCGGGTATCAATTCTAAATTGTAGTATATAAATTACGTTACTTTTGATAGATTTAGAATTACATCTTGCTTTTTTAATAAAATGATTGATTTACTCTTGCAAAAAAAATACCATAACTTTAAAAAGACACACCTAAAGTCCAAAAAAAAAAAATTTGACAAAGCCCCGTAACTTTAAAGACCCACACACAAACTCAAAAACAAGATAAGATTAATAAACATTTACTTATTACATCTTGCTTTTGAATAAAATTATTGATTTACTCTTGCAAAAAAAAAAAAAAAAGACCGTAACTTTAAAAAGATACACGTAAAGTAAAAAAAAAAAAAAAATTAGAAAAACACTGTAACTTTAAAGACACACACACACACACAAACTCAAAAACAAGATAAGATTAATAAACATTTACAAAAATAAAAAAAAACTAATATCATATAATAATATTAGTTAGTAGAATATTTTATTACAAATCTAAGAAATCAGATCTTTTTAGATCAAATCGATCATTTAGGTCCGGCCCGGAATCGTTATATGTATATGTTTTTGATTAGCATCAACACCATCTTAAGGCAAACACCAAGGATGAGAATACAACCGGCTTTAGTTTCCAACTGGCTGGCCTTTTGGTCTCCAGAGATGGCTTCATGGGTTTCCTTCCATACAACTGATGGACAATCGGAGTCTGTGGCAACAGCTATATTATAGATAAGGCATTGATTCCAGGAGAGCAGTTAATGGGATCAGAATCCAGGGCATGAAGCGTAGCCGAACACTCCAAAGTTCTTTAGCAATGTATGTTGCTACTTCTGCGGCTTGTTTATATTTTCCAATGAACTGGTGAGCTGGAAAAACTGCAATTACTGACACTCTACTACAACTAAATTTCAGTTGTACTTTTACTGGAAGACTGGAAACTGCCAACTGGAACTTGAATGAAACTGGAAACAATGTACAAGTTGCCTTTTTATACCAAACTCTCCCATTATTTATTTTTTTATCATAATTTTAATTTGGTTTAATTAATTTTACATTTTTATTTAATTTTTTTTTTTAGATTCATCTACTAACCTATCCCATTCCTGCCAATGAGATCGTTTATAAGGGTTTTCTTTTTATTAATTAATACCATTGTCAGTTTTATTTTAAAACATTTCCCTTTACTTTTTTTTTTGTTAAATTTAATTTATAAAAAGAAAAAAGCAGGTTTTAAAATCCTTATCTGTTATGATTCTTTTTCCTCACCCTATTCTTAATAAAGTTTTATTCTAAAAGAAAATGATACAATTTTATAATTGATTTCATTTTTACAAAATCTACCTTTTTTCAAACTATTTTTCATTTTTCTTTTTCTTAATAATTTATTTCAAATTATAAATATGTAACGCAGATAGACATATATGTGTTTTTGCAACATATATTTCATGATCGTTATACTATATTGTAACGATTTATATATATATATCAAATTCAAATTATAACGATCCGGAGAATAGCACTTAACGTAAACTGCACTACAGGGCGCCATCTAGGCATTTGAACCTAGATAAATTTATAGAGTAGGCAGATACGTAAGTAAAAAAAAAAATTTTTTTTCTTTGCATCCGGTCGTTAGCCCATGTCACTAGCTCAGTGGAATAGCAGAGATTTAATAATATAATATTAGAATATATATATAAGAGGAATAAAATAAGCCACTGCCAGTAATTAACATACAAATATTTATTTATGCACATATATATAAGATTTAAAACTATTTTAGTATTAGTTTTACATTTTAACATTATTTTTAACTTTACCTTAGATTTTAATTTACATTTTAATTTCTATTATATTATAAGTTTACATTTTAATTAAGTTCGCACAGATGGGATTATAAAAGCTTGTTTTAATATGTTGCTATAGATCGGTTACATAGATTTCAACGGTCAAAAACATTTCAAAATAAACATAAACAATCAAAATATAAAATCATTGATACTGACAATTGCATAGGGAAATATAAGAAACCCTCTAGTATTCACCATAAGATACTTGCATTGTCACCAATAACTTAAAAGACATCCGAATAAATACATTATAGATACTCACTGTAAGGTATCATTATTTATCGAATGTCTATATATTTTGATCAAATATGAAAACCCAAAACACACTTAACCGATAACCAATCCATGCAAGCGTCTATAAACAACTTAAATTTAATGCATTTTTATTTAGGGTCAAGTATGAATAGACTACATGTATTTGCATTTGAAAATAAAATATTCTATCCCTATTTAACCCTAGGCTAAAATTCGCAGTCAAACTGGCCTCAATTCATCTGATATATCGATGTATTCAATGTAATACGGAATACGGCAGCACCAAAAAGATTAAGAGAAGACATTGACTCTCATCAGATAGGAATATTACATCTATCTAATGAGAAGAACAATAAAAAAAAACTCCATAGAAAGGAACTGCGTTCTCCGTCTTATAATTCCTTCCATAGGCAAATGGGTGAGTGCGGCATATATATAAACGATTCTGCCAGTAGCGAATCTCCGACTACATCTACTAACTACATCAATATATCCAATCCATTGACCCAATTTAACAACGACACAAATAACCTAAGATTACCCTCCCCTAATATAACTTTACAAATCTATACAGCCATTCACGCCCGACTTAAGTTTAACATTTATATAATTAATTTAACGAAAAACAAAAATCATGATAAAACTTAAAGAACAAAAAATAAATAAATAAATGGAAATGATTTTAAATATATATATAAAAAAAGAAATACATCAAATAACATTATTAATAAATTAAGTTGGTCAGATAGGATAATATTGCAATCATTTAAATCTGGAAAGTTTTAATTTAATGTTCATTATTTATAAAGTTCTTATGGTTTAAAACAGTTCCTCTTTATCCGTTGCTTGCCATGAACGTGAATTCCCACGCCGTCCTAAGATTGGTATTCTGTTGGCCGATTTATTTATCCATCCGGAGGTTTTTGCTTTAACTGGTCCTCAATGTAGAAAAACGATAGTTCATTTCTCTTTCTTTCCTAGCAAAACTGAAGGGATTGACTCGTGCGTCTTTTTCAATCCCTTCTCCTTCACTTCCGCACTAACACATATCTCTCTCATCGTAATTAATCATAATCACTAACTAATAATTTCCAAACTTGTCCTTTTATATTACTTTGAAAGAATGACTTAACATTACGTCATCGATGTGATGATCCTTTTCGTTGAGGTCCGATTTCCCAATGGATTTATTTCATTTGCTAAAAGTTTCTATTGTTTTCCTATCTGACCGATGTTTTTACATTTAAATGCCCAAGGCTGGTTTATATTTGACTAATTAAATTTATCATTTCCATTTCTGATTAATTAACCTGTTTTCCAAATCAAAGATATATTTAAAGATAAATTTAAAGATATAATTTTATCTCCAAATCTTTTTAAAATTTAGTTTTAAAATACTTTTTCTTTAATAAAGTTTTATTTTAATAATTTTTCATTATCTGTGCGATTTAATATATACGAGTTTAAGATGATATTTAATTTCAATTTTTAATTCTTAAAGAAAATTTTTAAATGTGAACTTTTTAATTTACTTTCATGTTTAATAAATAAAAAACAACAACAATGTAACGAAGTCTGTGCTCGTTACAAAATACTACTTTTCAATTTTACCGCTATATAATTATTGATTATTTATTTAACAGATTACTCTAAAACTATCATTTGCTTCTCATTTTTGCTTATCTGTAGCACCAAATGATTGCTCTGCGCATAGTTATTATTACAATATATATATATTTATTTAAACGCCTTTTTAGTAACATTGATCCAAGTGCTTTAATAGAACTTAGAAAAATCGGAATGAAAATTTTTAAAAATCCACATTCTCCTATTTGAACACTTTTTTTCCAATTTCAATTAGCATATTAAACATTTATGAATACTACAATCAAGAAATGTTTCTTTATAAGTATATATATTCTTTAGTAAGATATTAGAGAATAATTGCCATTAATTAATAAAACCAATCAGTGAACATATACAGTTGGGTTTACATCTATCAATAAGTGGGATGTTTAATTTCATTTGTAACTTCTCTAATGATACAGATATATATTACTGCCCTTAAACAATGTGTTAGATAACTAGTTCAAAGATTCCCAAAATAAGGTCGTGGGGTGAATTTGGTTGGGTTGCACTAAATATTAAAACAGTAAAAAAGGAAAAATATTATGACAATATGTACTTAGTGGTGAAAGATAATGATTGCTGGGAATAGACCACATTCTAAATATATGTCACTAGTTGCTGTTCCCTTTGAGCGTGTGGCAATGAGACCTAATAAAAATTGTAATTTAAGGCAAAAATGTTTTCATTCTTTGCATAGTAACATCTATATATGCCAGTTATTCACAATTTCTTTGTTAATAGCAAACTTTTTAAATCTGGCACATAAAAACAGTTCCTTAATCTGCCACCACTACAATATAAATATAAAATATATCAGCAAAAATATCAGTTTTTGATTCATTGTTGCACATTGTTTGTATGATACCAGCAATCATTTGTAATAGCAAATAAAAAGTAAGTACTTTGTTAATCAAATAATTAGCTTGTTAAGTAAATAATAACCATTCTTATCACTGTTATTTTTTTATATTTACCATAATAATGGACAAGTGGCTAAAAAAAAAAAAATTCAACAAAAACACAAGTCAATAAAAAAAGAAACTTAAAAAAAAAAAAAAGGAATACTCACTGATGAAACTAAAAACAACAACAAAAAAAAAAGATTATGAAAGTACTTCAACAAGTTTTCAATCAAAATGAGCTAAAGTAGTAAGAAAATATGATCCAGATTGTTTAAAATTTGGATTTACATGGAATGGCGACAAAAGACATCCAAGTCTGTAATATGTTATTTGCAGTGATAATTCTTGCAAATGAGAGCATGCATCCAAATAAATTACTCAAACATTTCAAAACAAAACATGCAGGTTTAAAAACAAAACATTTCATTTTTTTAAAAATAAACTGAAAGAACAAAATATTTTAAAGATATGCTTTCCCATTTTACTAATATTAATAAAAAAAAGTTATGCAAGCCTATTATCAGTTTGAGAATTGCATAAACTAGTAATCCTCACATAATAGGTGAGTCATTAATACTTCCTGTAACAAAAGATGCTGTTGGAGTTATGTTCACTGAAAAATGTGTGAAAGAAATTGAATCAACTCTACTTTCCAATAATACAATTGCATAAAGAATTGATGAAATGTCAGAATGGATAGAAAAACAGCTTATCAGTAGACTTAGAATAAATAAATTTTTGTCTCTACAATTGAATAAATCAATAGATGTTCAGGATTTGACCAATTATTTTTACTCATTTTATATAGAACAGTGAGGCGCATGAAGATTTATTATTTTGTGAACGAATTATTCGAAATACTAGCAAAGAAATTTTTGGAACTCTCAATAACTTATGTAAAATCAAAGGCCCTAGACTGGAGAAATTGTGTTGGTATATGTACGGACGATACATAGGTCATGTGCAAAAAAATAGTAGTATTGTAACACGCATTCTCAAATTATGTCCAAATGCATCATGGACTCAATGCAATCTTTATAGAGAAGCATTAGTATGTAAAACCATATCAGATTGGAAGAACATTTTATATATTGCTGTGAAAATTATAAATTTCATAAAGAGTAAGCTATTACAGTTACACTTATTTGAAAAATAGTATGAGCAAAGGGAAAAGTTTCTACAAATCTCTCCTTTTTCATACTAAAGTAAGTTGTCTATCAAAGGATAAGACACTAACAAGACTTGCTGAACTTCATAAAGAAGTTGCAATGTTTTTGAATGAGCAAAACAATTATGCAAAATCAATGCATGATGAAAACTATGTTCTGAAACTCACTTATTTGGCAGATATATTTTCAAAATTAAATGAATTAAATTTATACACTCAAGATGATATATTCACAGTACATAATAAAATTCGAGGTTTGGTCAAAAAATCTTACAATGGAGAATAAATAGTAAAGACTGAAAATATGACTGTTTTGAAACACTGGAAATTTTAATTATGGAAAATTATATGATGCCAAAATATGGAGGAAAACACAACTAGATTATAAACCCATTTCAGAGTGTTGATTTTGCTACTGCTATATCAACAAAGGCAGACAAAGAAATAATTGATTTACACGAAAACACTTTGTTCAAAATGATTAATAGTAAAAAAAAATTAGTACACTTTTGACTGTCAGTTGAACGTATATATTCCACTTTTTTCTACAGCTGCTTTAAAAATATTTATGTGAATGTCAGATACCATCAGAAAATACAGGGAACAAGCACATTCTACTCATATGCTTCATTATATATTTATTAATAAATGTAAATATAATTTTAAGTGTAAATATAGAAAACAAACCCATAATTCATATATATGTTTATATATCTAAATAGTGCCTAACACTATATTAATAATTAAAAATACAATAGAAATTCATATAAGACTACAATACAAGCCAAAACAACAAAATTTTACTAAAATTCTTACATAATCATGGTTTCATCTATTAGCAAAGAAACTTTTCTCAAATGAAATTCAACTAAACATATAACATATATATACAAAACAAAGTAGTCTTCCCATCATTCACTTCAACAACCAACTTTCTTTAACATCAAAGGATGTCTTCATAAGATTGATAGCCTCAGATTCAAAAAAATTTATCATCAAAGTTTCTTTTATCTTTTATGACAAAAGTGAATTGAAAAGAAGAGTTAAAAAAACTTTAATGATAAATTTTTTTGAATCTGAGGCCATCAATCTCATGAAGATATTCTTTGATGTTAAAGGAAGTTGGTTGTTGAAATGAATAATGGAAAAACTATTTTGTTTTGTAAATATAGGCTGTATATTTAGTTAAATTTCACTTGGGAAAGTTTATTTGTTAATAGATGAAACCAAGGTTGTTAAGAATTTTAGTAAAATGTTGTTCTTATGGCTAGTATTGTAGTGTTATATGAATTTCTATTTTATGTTTATAATTCTCTTTAACGAGTTGTAATATGTATTGAGTGCGCTAAAATGCAGCAATAGAGAAGCTGATAAAAGTAATGATACAATGGCTGAGCACTTTCAACAACTTATTGTGTTCTCATAATCATAGCAAAATTAAAATATGAAAAAAGAGAATGAAAGGATATATATTGTAACGTCCACTGCTCTATTAAGGTTTTTTACGAGTTCACTACACGTATTCAGTGACCAAATTACGTCCTATCGATTAAATTTGTTTCATCAGACAATTCAGTAAGATTTAATGGACACAATTATTTTTCCTGTTCACACAACATCCTTTTAACTAATGTAACTACTAAAATAATGGGATCAAGTAAGCCAGCTTTTAATTTATTTGAAAGGAGCCAGGATTCTGTATCGGAATCCACTGGCTAAACCCCTTTTATTTATTTAGTTACGACGAAATTATCTAGAAACTCCGGAGAATTGAGGTTCAGTACAGCGTTGGCAAAGGTAAATTATATTTTCAAATCTTAATAATTAACATTAATAAATTTATTAATAATCATTAATAATGTACAATGAATAGTTGGTATTAGAAATAAATATTTTTATTCTAACAAATTAAAATATATATATAAAAAACAAAACACATTATGAATTAATTAATTGGAAAGATGACACGCACACTAATCCAGATATGAATCAATTAATAAAAAAAACAGTTCAACAATTATAGTTCTTAGGTAAACAAGAGTCTCTTGATAATAAAATTTGAAGTCTTTATCGGGATTATTTTAAGTTTATTTTAAGAATTGTTTGCAAACTTTGTCACAATCGGGAAAAGTTACTCTTAACTTACCGGTAAGTTGGTGTAGGTTTATGGGATCCCGAGCCCAGAAGAATTTCCATTGGTATCTCCTGCCAGCGTCTTCCATTGTTCTATTCTATAGCTGGAGAAAAGGCACGGTTGTAGTGACCCTTTCATTGCAAAAAGCAGTCTTCACAAGGCTCGTTTCCATGCTTGCGTGACAGCTTGGTACAGCAAATGGCGTACCTGTGCAGAAATATATTACTGCCACAGGTTATGCTCGTGGAAACCTCCAACTCTCAGACACATAACTAGAAGGTAAAGAGAAGACCTAGATCGAAGTTGTTCCCCTCTTTTTATACCGCGATCCAGTTTTTAAAACTTCTGCGCAACCTTTTGTCCTTTTATCAGCATATAAGATAATAATCTTGTACAGTCTCTCTTAAATTAAAGTTACAAAGTCCCTCTGCCATCTTTAATTAGCTAAAATATTTTTCTTTTAGCTTATCTGGATTAGTAATTTGTGTGGCTTTTGTTCTTTTCAATTTTTACCTTAATTTTTAATTAAATACAAAAAAAAAATATGGATGAAAATTTTACTTTCATTGTATGTTTTTTTTTAAAAAAAAGATTATACAAACCAAAAATTTAATTGTGTCTTTTTAATAAGAATGCTAAATTTACTTTTTTTTTCTTAGCTTTTAAATATCTTACCGAATGCCAATATATTTGTACCGTATAAACAAACGGGACAATATATATATATATGGCTGACAGTATTCAAATTTATGTAAATTAGAGCATCCATTTTTTTGAAGAGAGGAAGCATGATGCTTTACAATTTATAGTATTGGTATTATTGGCTATATTCCAAGCTTCTCTAATTTTATGCTTTGAGTCATTTCTTTCAATATATTGTATTACAGATGAAGTAGGATTAAATGGGTGTCCTGTGCCTTCTGGTGTTCTAGGAAGACGGAGCTATACACGGACTTAAATGCTCTTTTATATAAATATTGATGTTGTGAAAGGCATGAAGATAGGGATGCTTGAAATTCTCCATAATATGTTGATTGATCCATTTTGGGGTATATAATTTTATACACGTCTGGTAATGAGGTCAGGTTAAAGTTTATCCATGGAATTATTGATTAGTCTATTGGTTGAGGAAAGGGTGCAGAAAATTAGACAAAATATTGGGAAGGTTTTGTTAAATGTAGGGATGTATGGCAGAAATAGCCATGGCCAATCATCGTTTGTGGGGGTGGGGGTGAATTTAGTTTGTGATAGAATTTTCTGACTTTTCTTGTTAGCTGGCCGTATTTGAACCCAATGGATGTTAAATCTTCTAAATATAATTCTATATTTAATTTGCGGGAGAAATTTGATTACAGTAAAGGAAAAAGGATAGACTGAAGGGAAGTTGATTTGGGGTATGTGAATCAGCAAACTTCGAGTTTTGATACACATGGAGTATTCTAGATGATACATTTCTCTGTAGGAGTATGTCTAGTATTTCAGAATTTGACAAGACTCTTCCCATTTGATGATTATAAGTAAGGCCGAATACATCTGGAGGTGTTTTGCTATTGCGGATTGAGGGCTCTGGTCCAGCTGTAAAGAAATCATCTACATAGTATGTGTAGATGAGGCCAGGATGTATGTATGAAATGTAGTGGAAAAATTATGTTTTCAAAGTGATTTAATAATAGACTGGATATGATGCCACTAAGGAGAAGACTAATGAGCGATGTTTGGCCGTTAAATGTGGCAATAATATTATTATCTAGCTGGGAGAGAAACGCGAAAATAAATTCAGTGCATTTCAGAGAATAATTGTGTTTGGGGAGTTTGGCTCTGATAATGTTAATTGAGAGTTTTCTGTCAATTGAATCGTAAAGTTCGGTGATATTCAAGGAAGCTATTTTAGATGTAGATTTAAGTTTGGCTTTCTTTATATGGTTTATGAAGTTGAATAAAGACTTGATCGCATATGTACCATAACAAAGTTGGTCAGCCAACCATTGGTTGATCATTTGGCTGTGTTAAAATAATGTATGTCTCCGAAGTACAGAGTGGTATGTTAGGCTTGTGTACCTTCGCATTGGCAAACGTTTGTGGAGGGATAGCTGCAAATGGACAGATTTATAGTACATGCTTTTGGTAAAGGCCAATTCGCTGACAAACTTATTTTTATTACACTTTATGTTATAGACTGAAATTGGGTTAAATTTTAGATTATTTATTTGGAGTTGCATTTTGTTGTATGTCATCTAGAATATTCATTGCACATCAAACCTCTCAAAGCTTGTGGATTCACACACCCCAAATAAACTTCCCCTCGTTCTCACAAAGTATCGGGTCTATCCTCTTTCCTATGTAGTAATCACCCACTATGCAAACGAGAACCTTCCTGCAAAGCAAATACAGAATAATATTTAGAAGATTTAACATCCATCAGATTCGAATACAGCCATCTAACAAAAAAAAGTCAGACAATTCTACCACTAACTAAATTCCAATCCCCCCAATGATAATAGACCGTAGTTAGTTCTGCTATACATCCCAATGCTAACAAAAATATTTAAGAAAACCTTCTCCCCAATATTTCATCTAAGTTTTCGCACTCCTCCCTCAACCAATAGACTAATCAATAACTTCGAGGATAAACTTGAACATGACCACACCACGAGCACCGTGTATAAAATAATATGCCCCCAAAATGGGTCAATCAACATATCATGGAGAATTTCGAGCATCCCTATCTACATGCTTTTTCAGAACATCAATATTTATATAAAAGAACATCTGACAAACCAGAGTATAGCTCCATCTTCCTAAAACACCAGAAGGCAACAGGACACCCATTTAATCCTAGTTCAGCTGTAATACAATAGATTGAAAGAAATGATATAAAGCATAAAATTAGAAAAGCTTGGTATATAGCCAACAACACCAACTTTATAAACTGTAAAGAATCATGCTTCCCCTTCTCCAAAAAAATGAATGCTCTAATTTACATAAATTTAAATACTAACAGCCAGATATATATATATCCCTCCATTCTCTTTTTTCATATTCTAATATTGCTATGATTATGAGAACACAATAAGTTCTCGAAAGCGCTCAGTCATTGCATCACAACTTTTATCAGCTTCTCTATTGCTGCATTTCAGCACACCCAACACAACCTTATGGTTGGACTCGATAATTCTCAAGCCTTATTTATGCGGTCAATTGTGTAAAATTTTAAATGACAATAATTGATATATATCAGTGGTATGTTATCGTAGTTGCCAAATTTTATTTTAAAATTAAGTAACTTTTATCAATATATCTACTGAGAATGATAAAGACTTAGACTGTTCAAGATATGCTAAGCCCTTTTCCAGGATGTATATGAGATTTTATTATGCAATATATCAGATGGACTAATTTTTAACAATATTAAAATAATAATTTATTAGTGTTCTTTATAAGTATAGAAATATTTGATATTGTATTATTATTAAGTAATAAACAAAAGGATTTAAATTAATCTTTATGATTAATCCTTAAGCATCTTTTTATTGCAATGTAAAAGTTTTAAACAGCTGATTAGATATCACTAATGAATGTAGGTGGAGAAATATTAATTATATGCACTTACCACGCTTTAATTGGTCTATTTTTTTTTTTTACAACAATTCCATTTGATAAAGATATAAAATAACCTAACAAAGTTTGTAGGGGGGAGAGGTCATTAAAAGAACAAGAGAAGAGATTTAAGACCAAGAAGAAGCTGAAAATAAATAACACTGGATTTGAATTTGAACCAAATTTAAGTGATAGTCAATTATATTTTGACTCATAAAATAATGGAATAGAGAATTCCACTTCCTTGCATACATCTGACCTACTGATCTATCAACTGACAATTACCAGAATTTCACATTGGAAAAGAATGGGAACCATTTTGAAAAACAAATACTTCGTTCAAAGAGACTTCAGATTTAAAACTAGACAAGAGATTATAAGCATAAAATTGTATTCTATATATTATTACAACTTTATTTATCATAGTTATTGTGTATGTTAAGATTAACAATGATTTGTTTGGAATGGCAAGAAAAAAAAAAAAAATTCTATGCATTCGTTTGTAAAATAGATATAAAATTGTTTTTTTCTGCCTTTATACCAAACATAAATGGGAATCAAATTAAAACTAATTAAAACAAAACTTTCTGAGCTTCAAATTTGAAATAATGAAATCTACAAAGAATATTAAACTTTACATATATTGTAATACATGAATTTAATTTTAAAAAGTAGATAGCAACTTCTTAATTATTATTATATAAATAAACAAATAAACTATTACTATTGTGGATCACTGGAGTTAACACTAGTTTAAAATATTGATAACAAAATTTTAAAATACATTAAAATGCAGAAATCCTTCTTAATTATTCCAATATATTACTGGGGATGGAAAAATTAATAACAATTCTTTTGAGAAAATTTTTCTTTTCCTGTCTAAGAAAAACGAATCCAAAATTCTGAAGAAAGATATTTATGAGCGTTGCTGTATAAATGTTTTATTTGCCAGAAACTCTTAAATGTTTTATTTACTTTACCGTGATAAAACATGAAGAATACGAATGCGTCACCTCCTAAAATAGTTTGCCGACCGACAATGATATTGTTTTTCCTTCGTCAGTCAGCTTATAGCAAAGGAATTTAAATTACGGGCTATGGGAATAAAATGAAGTATAATAATAATGATTTTTTTTTTATTGTTTATGTTTATTAATATTTTATATTAGTTTTGGATATACTATTGAGATATATATTGTAACCATATGGTTTTGGCTCTATCACATTAAGCTTTATTCAAGTGATCCAGCATGTAAAATTTTAAATTTTTAATTAATAATATTTATTAATACATTGAAAATCAGTGTGTAAAAATCAGTTATAGATTGGAATGATTGTTGGATTATAATTTTCCAATTAAGCAAAAGCTCCCCAATAAATATCCTGAGTGATGATGACTTGGACTGTTTGTGACACTGGAAAATCTGATAGAATGGATATGAATTTCATAAACATTTTTGTCATAAATTCTAGTGGCAGCTCTATTTCAAATAATATGTTAATAGTATTAAACGAATCTGGAAGTATGAAAATATTTTAACACTTTATTATTATTATTAAACAGTAATTAAAAGAAAAGAAAGCAATTTATAATTCTTCTAAATTTTGTAAACAATCTTTAAATATATTGTATTGCAATCTAAAATGATATGAAAGTCTAGGTGGTAGTCACTAGAGGGAGAAATATTAATTTATTCACACTGTTCAGTTAATGGCCCATTTAGTATCCTAATGCACTATAATACAAGGTATAAATAATATAACAAAGTTTGTAGGGGGGGGGGAGATACTACGAGAAGAAAATCGGAAGAAGAAGACTTCAATTCTTACACTTATAAAAAGAAACAGCTGAAAAGTGACAACCTTGTGGATTAAATTGAACAAAAGTACAGGATAATGTGGAGTTAAAAGTATGGAGTAAAAAAAAAACAACCTTAAAACCTTGTATTATTTCAACACTATTTTCCATCGATTTTATAATTCCTAATATGCATACTGGAGAAGATGAATAACAGCCATATGGATAATTATATGCCTCACAAATACTACTTCAAACGAAGAACAATTCCAGAAAATGTAAGCAATTACTTTTATTTTGTTTAAATTAGTCAATTTTCAGATTTAAAAATGACGCATAAATTATTTAGATTTAAAAGACAACGACTAAAATGTTTGGTTTTCGCACTCTTAAGTATAAAGCAGAAAAATACGTTTGCTTATAAATTGTACTCTTTATAAAATATAATTCGAAATAATTTTGAACAAAAGTGTGAAAATATCAAGTAGACAAATTTAAAAATTCATTTTTTTTTAAAGTCATATAAAGTTTAATCAATTTAAAAAGAAAAATGCATGAATTTATTTCTTATTCTCATTGAAGAGGCCCAATGGTATTTCAGTGCGAATTTGCTTAGACATTGAAAATAGAAAAATGACAGATTATTAATGCCAAGGATATCGTATTGATAATTGCTCACAGTTGAATAAATTCTTCTTAGTATTATTAAACACATATTAATTTGCTGATAGAAACGAATAAATAAATATTTATTTTTAATCTTTATTGTACAACATGCGTATTAATAATATTTTAAAATGTTTTAAAAATGTCAAGATCGTTTAAAATTATTACAGATATTACTGCGGATGGAAAAACAAAATAAACAAATCAATAAATGATTTTAAAAGTTAAGCTTGTTAATTGTAATGAATCTATAAATTCATTTTAAGGAAAATTATCTACAGAAAGTAGGGATAAACTTATTTTAATTGTACTACACTTGGAAGCTTTAAATATTGTCTCACTATGCTGACATCAATAAATAAATCAATAAATGATTTTAAAAAGTTTGTTTTAAAAATCGTAATAGACCTACAAATTCATTTAAGGAAAATTATCTATAAAAAAAATGTGGATAAACCTATTTTAATTGCGCTACACTTGGAAACGTTTGAATATTGTCTCACTATGCTAGCATCGAACATAATAATCAAAATATATATATGCGTTATTTAGAAATGTTTGCTTATGATATCAGTTTTCTTATCATTTTAGCTCATAAGGCTGGAACAAACTTTGAACGAATGGGATAAAATCTAATGGGAAAAAATGCTCGTTTATTTTTTTGCTATTGCTATGTTTGGTATTATAATACACTTTTGTCATGTGTTATTCAGGGATTTTTTATATATATATTTATTGTGGTATAAAATATATTTAGTAAGGATGGAGAGATGTATAGAGATATATACTTTAATGGTCGGATACTGGGAAGTCTTACCGTATCTGCGCTACAGGGCACCACCAGGTTATTTGAACCTGGAAAATTTATATAGTAGGCAGATACGTAAGTTAAGATTCAAATTTTACATATATATTTTATTCCGACTGTCAGCCTATGCCACTAGCTCAGTGAGACGCAGAGATTTATAAAATATTTTTCAATATAAAAATAAAAGAAGCCACTGCCAGTAATAACACACACAAACATTTATTTAGACATATATAAGATTTTGAATCATTTTAGTATCACTTTTACTTTAAAATTTAACTTACATTTTAACTTTGATTTTAGAATTTAATTTACGTTTTTTTAATTTTATAAGTTCGCACAGATGAATTTAATATTTTATTAGAGTGTCAAGTATGAATAGACTACATAGATTGCATTTGAAAAGAAAATATTCTATCCCTGATTTAACCTTAGGCCAAAAGTTCGCAGTCAAACCAATGCCAATCTATCTGATATATTGATGTATTCAATGCAGCATGCATACGACAGCACAATACCATACTGTCAGGAATGCGCATCTGATCAGCATGGTTAAGAGAAGAAATTGTCTCTCATCCAGTACAGGAATGTTACATCTGTCTGGCGAAAAGAACAATTAAAAAAAACACTCCATAGGAAGGGATTGCGGTCCTTTTTACCATCTTACTATCACATTCCATAGGCTAAAGGGATGATCCAAGGAGCAGGGAATATATCTGCTTCTGATGGTCAGTATAAAATGGGCCTTATTTTGCCCAAGTGCTGCGTATAGTGTGATCCTGCACGTAGCGGACCTTCATACTACATTTACTAATTACACCAATATATCCAATCGATTAACCCAATTTAACTACGAAACAAATAACCTAAGATTTATCCTTCCTTAAACTAACATATATAACTTTGCAAATCTATGCAGCCATTCACGCCCGACTTAAATTTAACATTTATTAAGTTTAGTTTAACATAAAAAAAACTTAAAAGAACGAAACAAATAACTTAATGGAAATGACTTAAAAAAAAAATACATCAAATAAAATTAGTCAATAATAATATAAAGTTTAAAAGTGTGTTAGATACTATAATTTTTTTATTCAATAATTTACGTTGGTCAGATAGGATTCTATTTCTATTAAATACGAAAAGGTTTTGGAATTAAAGTTCTTACTGTTTTAGAAAAGTTCATCTTTAAACCGTTGCTTTCCATTTGGGTTCCAGTGTTAATTGTCCTGATGTCCTGGGGAGACCAGTATGCTGTTGGCAGTTTTATTGATTCATCCGGAGGTCTTTTACTTTAGCTGGTATTTTATTTCCGGTTCCTGATAGCCTGTAGTCCGCAATATGGAAAACGATGTCATTTTTTTAAAGAAAAACTGAAGGAATTGAAAGTGCGTCTTTCAATCCCTTCTCCTTCAACTCTCTCCACACTAACACATATAGCACACTCTGCTTTCACATCTCTCTCTTCTTTTTTAATTATTTCCAAACTTTTTCTTTTATTGTAAACTTTTGGATCCAGTGGACATTACGTCATGACGATGATCTTTTCATTGAGGTCCGTTTCCTGAGGGATTTCTTTTATTGGCTATTAGTTTCTATTGTTTTTTCTCTCCTATCTGACCTTTACTTATACATTTTGAAATGACCAAGGGCTAGCTTACTTTTAATTAATTAAAATAATCATTTCCATTTTACAATAGCATTAATTAATTTATTGTACATTTTTTAATCTTTCAAGTATTTTTCTTAAGATTTAGTTTTAAAACTTTTTCTTTTTTTAATAAAGTTTTCTTCTAATAACTTTTCATCTGTGCGATTTTATATATATAAAGTTTAAATGACTTTTAACTTTCAATTTTTTATTTCTTATCAAAAATTTTTATATGCGAACTTTTCTTTTTAATATCTAAATTTTTTAAATAAATAATGCAACGGCATGTGTGACCCTTATAATACATTTATTACACAAATTTTTGTTATTTTCCCAGTTAAGGGAAAGCATAATATTAAATATCATTTATTTAGACAGAGAGAGAGATTTCTCTCTCACATTTTTAAAACAGACTTAATATTTTATTGAAGGGTAAACAAACAGACCCAAATTTGTCAAAGTTATACACATAATGACCCAATTGTTTTATTATATAAAATAATTAATATAAGCATTTTTCATTTCTTAATTTTGCCTATGAATAAACATGTCCACTTTAAATATAAAATGTAGGCTGATCTTCATTGTTTACATGCGTATGGCTTACTATAACAAAAGTATAATTATTATTTTAAAATAATTAATGGTCATTTGACTTATATATTGGTGGTTTGTTTATTAATACATTAATAGTTTCTGCACTGTGAAATGGAATATTTATGTTTCCACTTTTATTGTTAGTGTTATTTTATCTTGCTATTGTATTGATAAGGATTTGTGACAGCTTTCAGCTGATAAGTATGTGCCACATATAATGGCATCAAATAGAGTAATAGTAATATTAATATTGTGCATGGGCGGATGGAGAATCTCCCATTGCTGATTACATGAGAGGATGATATTGTCGAGGCTGATTAATAGTTAGTGCTTAGTTAATCCCAAGAGGATGATATTCATGTTCTGAATTCTATTTCCCTGTGGTGAGGCAATGCCCACACTTTTATACCTATGAAAAGGTATTAGAATTGGCCATATTATTGTACAACTATCATGTTGTTTTGTAGAGCCTCCCTTTATTGTTTGAGCCCTCATGAGGTTATATAGTTAGTTTTCCACCATGTATGGTGAAGTTTAGTATTTCAAAATCAAAGAGCAAGGATAAGATAAAGTTAGATTAAGGGACACTGGTTTATCTATAGTGTTTGCCTAATTGGAATAGTGTCTTTATGATGTTGTAGGATTTTCATCAGTTTATAAACAAACCAACCAAAACTTATTAGTGATTGCAGAACTTCTATATGAAAGAGCAGGAGATACACATGGACAATGTTGATTTATCTTCATCAAGCAGTGATTCGCCGATGGATCGGTAAGATAGGTTAACTAATAAAATGATTAGGTTGTGGACATAGGCAATGTTTTGGTGTCATGTGTGCATTTGACTTCTGATGTGTCCCCACATTAATACAATGAATCTTTTCATAGTAAATGCTAATAATTGTGAATATGATAATTGTCCTTATCATATTCTGATAAATAAAATAGCTACAGTTTAATGCACTACTTTATAACTTTTGATTTTTAGATTTAAAATTAGCACACATCCCAAAGATTTAAACACACTTTTGGTTTTATAATTTAAGTGCTAATTTAGCTTAAATAAAGTTTAACTATCTTATTCTATAGGACAGAATAATAATAAAAACATAGCCAATAATGATAGTGATACTATGAATATCACTGTATTAATATGTCTGATATAATATGTGTGTAGTCAATGGGATACCAATTATTTCCATCCCTGATTTTATTTAATGTATTCATCTTATTTCATGCAATGTGTCTGAAATAAATTTGTAAATAGTGTAAATAAATCTTGTTATATTAAAAATTTATTTAGTTGTCCGTAGTCTTATTGCTAATCACCACACACATTATTGTTATTGCTATCGACATATCATTTGATTATACGGAAATCATCATTGATCAATATAGTATAAGTAACTATATGTTGGTATATCATAATAACTTTGTTAAACCCTATAATTTATGAGTACATCTAAGGCATCATTACTTAATAATCAAAATATTATTAACCTAGAATGCATATTATTTTAAATGGTATACTAAAAGATTAAACACTTAATATTGGTTTAATCAGTTTGTTTGAACCCACAGATCTATCATTCACTGATCTTGATCACATTGTTTATAATTATTTGAGAAAAGGAAGTTGGTAAGTTATTGTGTTTAGCTATTGAAAAATTATTCCTATTTCTTGAATCTTAAAGTTTATAATAGTTAGGGAATTTATAGTTTCTTTGAAATTACTAAATATTGTTTGTTAATTCGATTTTGTATCAAGAGCTGTTTTGTGTATTATATTTCGGTAGTGGTAAAATCCCTCTCACTGACCCACGTATATCTTGTATAACAATCTTTAAGTTGTTTGAACCCTGAGAAGAATAAGTTAGTAATTTGCAATGTAAAATTTGAATTCATGGTAAATTTTATATCTAGTTATTTATTGTAGTTGGATTTGAGTTATGTTATACTCATTGTTTTATAAAAGTCAACCAAACTTTAAGGTGTAAATTGCTTCTTTTGTCTTAAAATGTATAGCTTGTTTTGACTTTATGGTGAATATTCTGGTTTTGTAAGCTTGGAATCCCTATTTTATTTAGTTATCTTATTATCATTTAATTTAATATCAATTTAGAGTTCTGGACATCATCTTCCATGATCATCATTCTTCTCATCTGTTATTTCAATCTTTCTTTATTCTTCTTTCATCCTAATTCATTATCCTAATTAACTCACCATTCACTAGCTCTTATTCCATTATCATCTTAATCATCCATTAACTCTTATTCTACCATCATCTTAATCATTCATTATTCTGATGCATCTTCATTCTTTTCTCTTCATTCTCAGACTCATTTCATTTTATTATTTAATTATGACTTATTGTCATTGTCCATTTAGTCATCTACATCCTAATTTACCTATTGCTTAATTTATAATTTTAATTTCATATTCATTCCATCGATCTAATTACTATTTATTTATTTATTGGTTTGATGAATATTAAATTTATTTCATAATGTTTCGTTTGTTTGTGGATTTGAAAGCTAGTTTGACCAGAAGTTATTATCTTCATTAATCACCTTGTAATCTTCTTTAAGTTTATAGTTTCATACGAGCTTAGTCAATAAAGAAATCATCTCTTTAGTTTAACATTTATTTTTAGGCATATATTCTCGATTAGTTGTAGCTAGGAAGGTTACATAGGAAGATTTAGCCGCCCTAAAACGAGAGGCTAGATTAGATTGATTGTTAACTATAGGTTAGAGAGGAGGAGATGTCGCCCTAAAACATGAGGCTAGATTGATCACTTACAGTTGTTGATAGAAGGTTATAATATATATTCTTTTATTTATGGTATAAATATGCAATGATTCTGAAAACAGACTAAGGTAAAATTATATAAATATATTTATACTGTAACCATATGTTTTGGCTCATGGTAGTAAATTTTATTCAGGGGTCCAGTGTGTAAAATTTTAAATTAATAATAATTTATAAATTATTGAAAAGTAGTGTGTAAATATCAGTTATAGATATTAAAATGCTTATTGGATTATAGATTTTCCAATTAAACAAAAGCTCACCCATAAATATCTTAAAAGCGATGATGATTTGGACTGATAATGCACTGGAAAGTCTGATGGAATGGATATTTATCTCATAAATATTTTATCACAATTTCCAGTGGTAGCTAGTTTAAATAATATTTTAATAGTATAAAACCAATTTGAAAGTAGGTAAGTATTTAAAACTTTATTACTATTAAACAACAATTAAAAATCAATAACCAAAATCAATTTATAATTCTTCTAAATTTTATTTATAAACGATCTTTGAATACATTGTATGTTAAGTAAATTGAAATATGTCAGTCTAGATTTTCCCTCACTAGAGGGATTAAATTATTAATTTATGTACATTTACTGTGATTGGATCGTTTAGGACAAATCAGAAATTGTAAGACAAAGAATAAAGACTAGAACAAGTTTGTAATCTGGGGAGACTACTTTGAAAAAAATCGGAATAAGATGTAATTTTCCACGTATAAAAAAAATAGTCAAGGTAATAAGCTGAAAATAGTAAATTCGAAAATTATTTTGAAGAAAATTTCAGGATTATATGAAATTAAATATGTTGGAGTAGAAAATTAATGGCTCTGTATCGTTTCTCACTACTTTTTATTGACCGTATAATTTTTGATTTTCGCATGCAGAAGAGATCGGAATGACCCTCATTATTACTACTATTGGGAGAAATATTTGCCTAAATATGGACTATTTGGAAGAAAGAATCAGAACAGAAAACGTAAGCAATTATTGTTGTTTTATTTATTTTAATAAATGGCTAGAACTAATAAGAACACTAGAATTATTGAGATACAAGAGGAAAAGGATTAAAGTAATTTTGATTTTCGCGCCGCCGTAAGCATTAATCTGAAAAACATATTTGTTGTTCAAATTATTTTCTCAGTGAAAATAATTCAAAATTCTTTTGAAGGAAATTTTTAGAAGAGACATTAAATAAATTAAACATTCATCTTTAAATTATATAAAGTAATTTGTTCTGAAAAAAAATGCCTAAATTATTTCATATTTTCATTGTGAAGAGGCATCGTCTGCTTTAATATTTTACCACTAATGGTTTAGTTGTTGAAATAGAAAATGATAAATTATTAATGTTAAGTATATTTTATTGACAATTGCTAAATAGTAAATTAATTCTACTAACATTATTAAATGCATATTGTATAATGGAAGTGAATAAATAAGTATTTATTTAATTTTCTTGATTATGTAACATATAAAGTAATAATATTCTCAACTGCTCTAAAATCACCCAAATCATTTACAATCATAATAGATATCTTCGTGCGGATAGAAAAGCAGGATAACAAATCAATAAATAATTTTCAATCTATTTAATTGTCTTATTCTCAATGCTCCGCTGAACATATGGTATTGCACATCCTTCTAGGAGGGTGAAAAATTCATTTTTTCAAATCTTTTCTAGAAGTGGCAAGCAAAAGTCTATTTTGTAAATAGATTTTTCAAAGATGTGTACTTGCCATTGTTCTAAATATTCGGGCATTCAAATAAGATATCAACCAAAGGGTGTTTTTAACTGGAAGAGTCCTGTCAATTCACTCTTTCTATCAGTTTAGCTAGATGTACCAATATACATGAGTTCAGACAATCAGCTAAATTGGTATCTATTTCTTTTCCTGTTAAATCTTGTTCACTTCATGCTCAGTGCAAGATTAGGATTAGGAAATCCGCAGGGAAGTTCTGGTCAGGTACACTATAGTGTTTCGCTAGATAAAATAGTGTATGTATTGTGATGTGGTACTTTGTCAACAGTTTACAAGCAAACCAACAAAATTTAGTAGTTTTAAAACTTATCCTGTGTATGGCATAAGAGATACACATATGCAATGTCATTTCATTTCCATCAAGCAGTTCACCGATGGATCGGTAAGACATTTCAATAGTTAAGATGAATATTCTGTGGACATGGGTAAACTTTAGTATCCTGTATATATTTTATTTCTGGTGTCTGTTTCCATATTCATATACATCTGGGTCTCGTTTTACGCGATATAGGTTCCTCAGAAAACGCGCGCAAACAAAATAGCGCAAAAATAAACGTAACTTACATTGAAAAGGGGGGGGATGTGGTCTGTGATTTTTCAAAATTCGCGTAAAAGCAAAGCACCAACGTAAAATTACTTTAAAATTTGCGCAAAAAAAAAAAATAAGAAAATAAAATATGACTAATAAAAAATTTCAAATTTGAAAAAAATTGATACAAGACAAACTTTTTTTAACTATAATATTTAATTTTATTCAAAATAATATATTTTTATGCATAATTTACAGTACGGTAATTTACATTTTTTTATACATGTTTTAATTATTATTGCTATTTGCCGAAACACACGTTCGTTTGCACTCTCATGCTGTGTTAATGTTGTTGACAACGTAATTAGTAATTAATCTTTGAGACGATGATTTTATTAATTGTTTATGAACTTAGACTTATGATAATAAAAAGACATTTATTCACCACTGCTGGGAAAAATTTAATTAAAACTAACAACTAAAAATTAAATTCTTATTTTTGTCTTTAATTTTCAATTCCGTTTAAAAATCAAATTTCACATCACATATTTCAATTGTCGTAAGTAATTTTTAAATTGTTAATTACAATTAAAAATCAGATTTTAATTGTCAAATTTAATTGTGCCCACTGCTATTACTGACCTTTTAAAAATAAATTTGTGGACACTAAATGATTAATAATTGATTACGTTCTTTTTTAAAAAGTAAAAACAGAATGTGATTTAAAATGCAAAATTAACATGCACAATGTTTGAACAAATTTACATTATAATCTTGTAAAATTTAATGTGTGTATACATAAAATATGGAAATCATGATTTTAATTTCATTATTGCATAAAATCTTACTATTATAAAGCACTGAAAATATTGAAATTACTAAGTTAAAAGTCGAATTCCAATAATGTGCTATTATTTCCAATATAACGTAAGTGCGCAAAATTTATTATTTAAAGTAATAGCACAATATCGGAGTTCGACTTCCGGTGAAACGCGAATCGCGTAACTTCAAAATCGTGTTAAATAAGTCCGCGTAAAAAGAGACCCAGGTGTAATTGATTGTTGAATACTAAATAATAATTGTCATTTGTGCTTCATATGATAATTGACATTATCATATTACTTATTAGTAAAATTTAGTTATACTTTAATTTTCTCAATAGCATACTATAGATGGGTATTATAAATAACAGTTACGACATATCAGTGCATCAAAACTGTTAATAAATTTAAAGGAAATATACCTGTAACCAAATGAGTATACCTTGTTTTATATTGTTTCTGAAATATATATGTTTTCAATTATTTATTATTATTTTGGAAAGTTGTAAATAGTGTAAATAAATCTTGTTGTTTTGAAAATATATTTGTTTGTCTGTGGCCTTATCGCTAATCATCATCCATATACATATTATTATTGTTATTGCTATCAACACATCTTATTGTCTTAAAGTCATCATCAATCAATACAGTATATTTAATTATGCATTAACATATCACAATGATTTTGGTAATCTCTTACATTTAAAGTACATTTAGAATTTATGGCTTATTGATCAGAACACTGTTGATTTTAAGCCTATGTCTTATTTTAAATAATATTTTAATGATGTATTAGTTTTGGAATAACCTGTTTATTTGAATCATTAGATACATCATTCACTGATCTTGATCATATTGTCCATAGTTATTTAATAAAAGAAAGTTTGTAAGTTATTGTGCTTACTTTATTAAGGATTTATTTGTACTTCATAAAGTTTAAAGTTCATATTATTGTTAGCTTTAGGATTGCCAAATATTCTTTATTAATTCTATTTTGTTTTATGAGCTGTCTTTACTGGTTATATTTGGGTAGTGGTGATATCCCTCTCACTGACCCAAGAATATCTTGTAAAATAGTAATATTCAAGTTATTTGAACCCTGAGTCAGTAAATTACTAGTTGGCAATCATAATTTTGAATTTATGGTAATTTTATGTCTAAAGTTATTTATTATGCTTTGATATGAGTTATGTTTATTTTCACAGTTTTATTGATTCAGTATAACTTTAAGATGTAAATTTCTTCTCTAGTTTTTAAAACTTATAGCTTATTTTAACTTTGTAAATATTCTGGTTTGGTCATGTTTGGAAGCTGTATTTTCTTTTATTTTATCTTACTGTCATTTAACACAATATTAGGTTTACGATTCAGGAACTCATTCTTAATCATCAACATTGTGCTCCATATTTCATCTGGATCTTTCTTTTATTTCTTCATCTACATTTTGCCTTGATTCATCATCATAATTGATTCATCCTTCATTGGCTCCTATCCTATCATCAACTTAATCATTCATCACCCTAACACATGTTCTTTCTCTTCTACCCATTCTTAAGTTTGCTCATTTTCATTATTTAATTATTATTTGTTTTCATCATCCATTTAGTTATCTATATCCTAATTCATTTATCACCTAATTCATAATTCAAATTCCATATTTATTTCATAGACCTGATAAATATTAATTATTTATTGGTTTTGCAAATATTAAATTTATCTAATAATATTTTGCTTATGGATTTTAAAGCTAGTTTAACTGATGTTGATACTAGAAGTTTGTTATCTTCACGGATACTTAGTGACCTTCTTTAGATTTACTGATTCACGCTAGCCTAGTTGGTTTTAAGAAAATAATATTTCTATTTTAACATTACTTTTTATGTACACATTCTTATTATCTATATAGAGATAGTTACAATATATATTTCATTATATATCTAATAATTAAAAAATGTGTGTTTATATATATATAGGATTTTACATGTATTCCAAAATTTCAAAAAAAAACTAATAAAATGTAACTTTTTTGTTCATCTCCTTTCTTCTTTAAAATATATATTACAAATGAGTGTATTCTGAGAAGTGATTATTTTTTGAAAGTGAGACTCGACCTACAGTTTAGGAAACCCTGACTTAGTTTATTAATATGTGTGTGTATGATTTTATTAAAATCAATCCTAATGAGACATTCATTTGCAGTAAATAGACATGACACTAGGAGAGATTTCATATGCTTTTACACTACATTTTTATATAAAAATGATATTTTTTTAAAAGACCTTATCAAATCTTTTTTCAATAGTATTGTTCCATTCCTTTTAATAAGATTATTTTTATAATTAATCATGTAGGTAGCCTTTTCTTAATTTAGCATCATATGAAAGCTCCAGGAAGGTCCCACTATATGCAATAATTTTCTGTAATTGCAATGATTAGTTGAAAATATAGGGATGCTGTAGATTTTTAAAATTTCAAAATCCAATAATACTTTTTGTTTTCATGTTAAGATTTAAAAAAAAACTGAAACTTAAGTTATATCAAACACATGAACATGTTTACACTCATGGTGAGATTTTTCAATTAACTTCTAATTAAAAGACAACAAAAAGAATGGAAAACTTATCACAAAATGTCCTAATTTTTTTTTCATATTTGAAAATAGGCAAGCCTCTGCACCAGATGGTATTCTAGCTACCGTTTTGAAAACTTGTTTCCAAATTATTGCAGTATTCATTCATTTTTTTAGAGCTTTCTCATAAATTAGTTCTCTTCAATGGCTGCTGAATAAAAAAATATTCAATTCTTGTTATCCATATAATTTCACTATAAACTCGTCAACACTCACTCCTTTAACACTTTAAGCAAATAATTTTATTTATTTAACAGTTTCGAATGTACTAGCAGTCTTCAACAGATCTTAACTTTCCTTCTACCCTCACCTTTCCTCCATATAAGTTAAGAAAAAATAATCACTTCTTAAAAAATAAGTCCATCACTGTTATTATTCAATAAACTTCTTTGTAGAATTTATCTTTAGAGACTATAGATAGATATTTATAATTAACGACTTTGAAACTTGATTTAAAATTTACTCTCCTATTTCTTCACAGATTAAAATCCAGCAGAGTTCAAAATTTTGTAATAGTAACTAAAAATAACCATTTCTTTTTGTAAACTGCATTCAATATTATACTATAACAGTTACTTAAAAAAAGTTTAAAGATCAGCCTTTCAAGCTATTGTGCATGCACTTTCTTACGAGCTGAAAGGCTGATCTTTAATGTACTGCAATTTATAGACATAGTGCTATATAAAAATAAATGCTTATTTAAAAAAAGTTTATAAAAATAAAAAGTTGACGGCATTGACACCTGTCAGATATAAACTTAATCATTCAAAATAACAATAATGTAAATCTTTTCAACTAACACCTTATAAACTTTAAACAATTTTCCATAGTTTATGTGAATCCATAAAACATTAAAAATAATAACTTCATTTCTTAGATGAGTAGTCAATCATATTACTAAACTAATCATCTGATGTGTTTAAACATTCACAAATAGATACATTTAAAAAGAATATAAAAAATAATTTTTAAATATCTACCTTGTAACTTGTTTATTAGTCCATTGAAGTCCATAAGCTCGCGGATCTTGAAGAGCTTTCAATACCAAAAGATGAGCATCCCGGTAACGTAGAGTCAATTCAGGATCATTAGAGAGATGGGAAAGACCATCGAGTAAACCTTCCACAGCCTTAAAAAAAAGGCAATATAATAAAAAAATAAATAAACTGGTTTGCAAATGAGCAATGTTTTATAAAATTACAGATGAACAAGAATAATCCTTATAAAATTATGCAGGAGCACTTAAAATTTTTACAAGATTTTATATTTTGAGTTGAGTTAAAAATAATCATTTTCTTTTTTTTTTTTTTACTAAACGTAGAAAACATTAAAACACACACATTTTAAAAATGAAATTCAGACCCATGATTCACACGAGTTATATTTTCCTATTCTTTTCTTTAGTTTGTTATTTTGAACTTTATAATTTCCACTTTTTTTCCTAAAAAATAGCAATAGGACAATAAAAAAATGGGAAGAAATATATTAATTACTAATTTTTTCTTCAAAAACATATTTCCATTTAATATGATTGAAATATATATAACTTTAATTGCTACAAATTATTAAAGTATTAGTTGAAAAACTACCAGAAAAAAAAAAATTACCTGATTGATTTTTAAAAAAATAAAAATCTGTACTAAAAAAAATAAGTATTTAATATAAATTATTATTATTTAAATATTTAATTTAATGAAGGAAAAGCAAATATTTAATTGAATATAAAAAACATATGTACAGTGGAATCATGATATCCATTGTATTTTATTCTGCGGTGCTTTCGTATGTGGATGACAGTTCATGTTTTGATAAGCACTGATTACAATAGAATACATTTTGTTTACTATATTGCAAGTATATAATATGTTTTACCTACACACAAACACATATGCCTGTAATGCAATGCCTTTTTGTGTATATAATATGCATATATAAATTATGTTCATAGTACCGAGACATTGCAAACTATGCTAAATTTTGTTCCAATCCCTCCTCACATACAAACATATATCGCATATAATTGCTCATGTTTTGTTTATAAACACTGATTAGAATAGAATATTTATTTTTTATTGAATTGCAAGTATATAGTACTTTTCAACATATATATATATTGCGCCGGAAATCTTTTCTATGTCCCATATAATAGACTATGCTTGGTTAACGACATGTAAAAACCAGAGTAGCTATTGAATATAATAAAATTATTATATAATAAAAACTATCTCTTCATTTCAGTCAAATGATTTTGATTATTATCAGCCTGACTCACGGTGTGCACAAATCAGAAAACAATACCAAGTTCACTCACCACATATGAAATTATTTCAAGCCAATAATATAATCAAAGATGTTCTAATCTTGATACACCAGGTTATTACTAAAGAAATCAAACTAACTGTTATTAGCTTTATTTCCTGATCTCTTTGTATGGTATATCTCTATAATCGTCTGCAAAGTTGATCCTAAACAAAGTATTTTTGAAAGGCCTAATTCAAACTTGCTCTTATGTGCCACTTTCAAAGGAGGAATATTTTCTCCTACAAAGAATACACTGCTACAGATCATATAGAAATACTGACTTAAAATTTCTGATATTGTAAATCCTGACAATATAAGCTTGATCAGTACTTAAAAATTCTCAGAGTATGTGGATAGATAAAAATAGAATTAATAAATTAAATGTGTGTGGAGTGGGGTATGGAGATAAGTAGACACTAAAATAATTATACCATAACATAATTTACATGATCACCGTTTCTTATGCTTACACAAGCTGTTTACACAGAAAAAACTCTCAATACATTAGTGCTACCAGTGCAAGTCAGAGTAATCAATGAATACAGCAAGGTTTGGGCATAAAATTCCTATGCCTACTCATACAATATCCCTCATGGGTTTCATCAGTGAAGAGCCTTAGATCTGAGAGCACTGCACTTAGATCCTAAGTTTGAAACTAGTCTGGCAATATTGGATGAGTAGGCACTAGATAAGGATTTTATGCACAAACCTTCTTGCATCCATTGATTACTCAGGCTTGCACTGGTGGCACTATTGTATCATCAATGATAATAAGAATGGACAGCTTATGAAGAAATTTTGTCAAAGTGAATATGAACATTGGAAATTTATCAAATATTTTTGAGGGACAATACACATGGTCTAGAAATGATATATTCCACACAATAGATTCTGTATTGGTAGAGAAAGAGGGAATAAATAAAGTATGGAAAATAAAGGTGTTTGATAATGAAGAGAGAGTATGTAATAGTGATCATAATTTCTTTGTAATCGAAATGGCTAGTAATGTGATGGAGAATAGAAATAAAAGTATAATGAAAGATGTGGATGGAGAGTGAATGATAAGAATAAGTTGGAAGAGTATAAAGTACAAGTTGAAGAAACCATGGAAGAATTGGTTGGGGATGAGTATAAAGACTGGTGTGATGAAATAGAAAAAATGGCAAATAGGGTTTTAGGTGAGAATATTCAGAAGAATAAAGGTAATAAAAAAATGAGAGTTAGTAAAAGTGTAAAAGAGAGGGAAAAAGAATGCAGAGAATATAAGTGTGCTATTAAGAACAAAGAAAGTGAAAAAGATATTAATGCTAAATAGGAAAAGTACTTAAAAAAAAGAAGTTAGCTAAAATAGATAATTATAGAGAGAATGGAATTGAATAATAAATTGTTGGAGGATATTAGTAAAAGTAGAAGAAATGAGAGGAAAAAAATTTGGAATTGCATTAAAAGGAGAAATGTAGGGAAGAGAGAGATGGTATTACTAGATGATGAGGAAATAGAGTGTAGCTAAAGAGAAGAATTAGAAAGAATCTCGAATAGGTATCTAATGGATATAGAAAAGATGTTACATGTGAGAGGGATAAAAAATATGAAAGCATATAGAACTGGGAATATTAGGTTTACAGAAAATGAACTGAATGAGGCAGGGAAGAAATTGAAAAGTGGAAAGGCAAGAGGTTTAGATGGATGGGTGGGCAGCAGAGATTGTAATGAATTTAAGGCATAGGGCAAAGTTAAAGCTATTATCATGTCTTAATAAGATGGCACAGAAGAGAGGGAGTAAAACAAAGAGTAAGGTTATTTAAAGAAAAGGGTAAGGTTCATAGAAAGTTAAACAATTATAGACCGATAGCAGTAACATCAGTTTTATATAAAGTTTTTTCATATATGGTTGCTGGAAGAGTTGCAAAATGGATAGAAAAAAATAATGTAGTGGGGGAAATGCAAGGAGGTTTTACATCAGATAGGCATATAGGAGATAGTTTATTTGTAGTTACACAACTTATGGATATGAGTAGCAATTCAGGTAGACAGTTATATATGAGTTTTATAGATATAGAGAAGGTATATGATAGAGTATATAGAAATAGATTATGGATAAGTTTAACAAATTTGGGAATGGATGAAGCTTTAGCGGATATTATTAAGAAATTATATAAAAATAATTACTATACATACCAATTAGGGGATATAGAATCAGTTAAAGTTAAAAATGGAGTGGGACTAAGGCAAGGATGCCCTATGTCACCTATTTTGTTTTTGTTGCATTTGAGTGAAATGGAGAAAGCAATAGAAAGACTAGGAAGAGGGATAAAAATACCATTAATAGGTGACAAGGGAGTATATACTTTGTTGGATCTTCTTGTGGGCAGAAAAAAGAGAAGATACGGAAGTTATGCTGAGGACATGCGCAAGGGTGAGTAAAGAGATGGGGATTAAATTTACTGAAGAAAAATCAAATATAATGATGGTTAATACTGGGGAAAGAGAAAAGTTTTTTATTGGGGGACATAAAGTTAAGTGTGGTGAATAGATAGTTATTTGGGAATCATCTTGAGTAATCAGAAAAGTTGTTTGGATGAATGGGAGATAAAATTGATAAAGGAAACAAAGAAAAGAAAGGGACTGATAAAGAAATTAACAGTGTTTTCATATAATAAATATGACGTAGTTAGAATTATATGGAAGGGAGTAACAGTAGTAGGGTTAAAATATGGCAATGATGCATTATGTGTTAGTAATGGGGTATTAGATTACTTAGAAAAAGTACATAAGGAAAGTAGGAAGACATGCTATGTGTGGATAGCAAAGGAGTCAAGAAGAAATGGGATGGTCAAGTTTTTATATGAGAGGTGCAAAAAGCAAAATGAAAATGTTTGGTAGATTGCAATTTATGGATAATAAAAGAATAGCCAAAATAGTATTTAATTGGGTTATGTGTAAAGGGCAGGCAACAAGATGGGTGAGAACGGTAATGCGGTATGCAGAAGATTTGGATAAAGAATTTATATCAGTATAAATGTACAAGAGATGGGATGATTATGTTAGGAGGATTGTTGACTGTTACAGTGGTAAGAAATGGGATAGAAAAATAGATGCATTAATAAAGAACAGGGAGTTGGAGAACTAGTATGGAGAGTAAAAAGTTTAAATATATATAGAAGTAAACAGAACATTGGGTGCAAGTTAATTTATGATAATAGCAAGGAAAATAGTCTACTGTTTAAGGCTCGAATTGGATGTTTAGCAACAAGGGAATATACATGTAAATGGAAAAATATGGATTATTTACTCTGCAAGTTGTGTAAGAAAGTCTTAGAAATTATTAGGCATCTGTTAATTCAATGTAAATGCTTGAAAGCAGAAAAAGTACAAATAATGAAGTTATGGAAGAATAATATAAACAAAGTGATTATACAGAAAGTGGGTTATTGGTTTTTATGCTGCTTTGGGAAAAGATAAGAAGAATTTAGATATGAAGGCCATGGAGTTAACAAAGAATATGTTGTGGAAATGGGATGGAGCAGATTATGGGAAATCTTAAGGTGGGAAATAGAAAGAGAAGATAAAGTGGCTAACAGGTTTCTCTGGACATAGTAGCTGAGAGATTCCTGACTCCGTATAAGGAGAAGTCACAGTGCATCACATCACATCACACCTGTGCACAACATAATTTATTAATCCCAAATCCCATCACCAATACTTACAACAGAAGAACAAATTAATATATATATAAAAAAAATCCTTTCCCCTTTTTCTTTGATTATACAAAATGTATTTATATATGTGTACACACACTTATTTCATAACACAATTTGAAATTGAGGGTGGGGGGGACAAAAGATTAAATATTTTAAATATAAACATAATTTGCTTAAGATTTTAGAATATAAATCTATATGTACACAATGTCTATTGATACATATATACAATGCTATTTGTCAATGTATATATAATAATAAAAAATTAATAAATAATCTTACTTCACAGATGTAAGGTTTTCTTTTATACCTAAACTATAATGATAAATATAGAAGAAGGAAAAAAAATACACAAGCTCCATTTCATTCTTATTCTTTTAACCTTTCTCTTCTCTCTGAGGATAGGCTTAGGACTCCAAACATCATGTTCACTATAAAAATGACAGGGCTTTTAAGGTTTCAAGGATTTCTTCTTTTTCACTTTAAACTTTCCACATCATTCCCCAATAGACAGCTAGATTTTTAATAGGCACATGGCGATGATAATGAGAGAAAGGCCGAAGTACTATAATGCATTTATTTCATATTGCTAGCTTTGATCCATTTATTCATCTACATTGTGGCCATTAAATAATTTGAACTCCAAGCAATATTAAATTTAATTGTCTGAGGTTGTTTACTATTCTCAGTTTTTAGTTTCAAAATCTAGAGTTTTCTTAGGATGCCTTCAACAAAAACCTTCACTTAAATTTCTTTTTAAAATATCTATGGACAAGATTCCTAAATATGATTTGCCATTTTCTTTGGGGAAAATCTCTTAATTTGGAACAAAACTTTTTACAAAAGCCGCAATCAGCTTTACTCCAATTAACTGCTCTCTCTTTGCAAATGCGAAAAAAAAAAGATTTTTCTTTATGGTACTAGCTTAGCTATTATAGTCACATGAAAAAGAATATTCAACCCAGCTAGTACATTTTTTTAATCTATTTAATTACCATAAAAGTTTATCTTTTATTTAATTAACAAAAATGTTACAAACAGATAATCTTTACTTACTGGGTTTTTTTTTTTCATGAACAAGATAAGCCTATAGATAAGTAAAAAAAAATTAATTTTTACTTTATTTTTTTAAATGCATTTTCTTTTTATCTGCTAAAAAAAAAATAGAAAAATTCATTCTTTTTATTTTTTTTTTCTATTAAGACAAAAAAAAAACTAAAATTCTTAGTAACAAACTGTTATTACTTTAAATAACAATTTACTACTATTACATGCATGTGTACATATATCTACATTATTTTTAATTTGATTCTTAAAGCATAACCCACACAAAATAACACACACACACATAAAAAATTATATATACATTTTTGAATACATAACTTTATGCATAGGGCAAGCTGTAACAATCTTGTGATGAGGCTTGATTATCATTCCTGGCACAATATTTATAACATAGATGCTTTTTTATAAGTATAGCATGCATATATAAATTAAGATTATAGTATAAACAAAATTTTAAGAAATAATAATATAGTTAATAATAAATTGAAAGAACACATTAACATATATTTTATTGAGTGTATATTCACTCATGCATTCATTGAAGCAATAAGAATAAGAAAAAATCTAACTACCATATTTTTATTTTGGAAATGAAGTACATTTTCAAAATGTCTAACTTTCTTCCTATTAAATATGCTCTGGACAATATTCTTTTTCTTCCATATCTTTTTCTCTTATACAAACATAATAGTAATCTTATTATCAAGAAATTAAGATTAAATTGATTTGATGTTTTTAAACTAAAATCAACTTTTACTCTGTCCTAAAATTTTGTAAAACTTATAGCATTATGCTCAAAAATATTTTATTGTGGTAAATACTGCACATCATATTTAGAAAGAATAATAAAATAAAAATAAAATGTATGTGTTTTCAACATAAATCAATGAAATTTTATTAATATATTGTACCGGGCCAAACTCCCCTGCGGATTTCCTAATCCTAATCTTGCACTGAGCATGAAGTGAACAAGATTTAACAGGAAAAAGAATGGATATCAATTTAGCCAATTGTCTGTACTTATATATATATATATTGGTACTTCCAGCTAAACTGTTAGGAAGAGTACATTGACCGGACTCTTCCAGTCAAAAAAACACTCTTTAGTTGATATCTTATTCGAATGCCCGAACATTTAGAACAATGGTAAGTACACACCTTTGAAAAATCTATTTACAAAATAGACCTTTGCGCGCCACTTCTAGAAAACAAAACAACAAAAAAAAAATGAATTTTTTTTCCTTCCTTCCCTCTTAGAAGGTTGTGCAATACCATATGTTCAGCGGAGCATAAGAATAAGATTTAACACCCCGGTAGAGCGACATCCCTTTGTGGCTAGCTCAGTCACTCTACATCTAGGGTCTTCAAATGGGTAAGTTAAATGATTATTACAGGTACGCGGTTGATAAGGAAAGAATATATTTTTATCAATATAAATAACAATACGAAAACGAATACTCACCACCGTTTCATACTAATGATGATATAATAACAAAAATACTAAATAATTAATTATCACAAACCCATATATATATACGCGGTGTTGAAACAGATAACACAAACCCATATATATATATACGCGGTGTTGAAATAGATAAATACAATTTTAAATAAGAAAATAATAAATCCCTAAAGCTATTTACAATGTTTATAAGTAATGGAAGTGGTCTGGGCTTTTTACCCTGTAGAAATAAGTTATACTTTATGTGATTTAATATACAGATATGAGATTTTCGGTCATACAGGCATACGTTTTTACTGATTACTTTAAAACCTTTTTATTTTTAGTGAAAAATAATAATAATAATAACTATGCATACGTATATTTGCAATATGAGATATTTCACTAATTTCATATTTTTCAACAAGTCAACAAGGTTGCATTGGCTCAGATACTATATCGTACTCACCATAAGGTACTGTATCTATTTCCCTTTTGCTATAGATAAACTCCTATACATGTATATACGTGCAGCACAATTAAACACTTACTATTTAAATATAAAGTTGTTAAAAGACTTGCTTACAGGGAATCTATAATAGATCCCTTCTTACACGCATCATGAGATGCCGCAGTGACAAAAAAAAACAACTTAAAACAAAGATATACGGTTAAATACATTTTTTAGATATTCAACATGAGATATCATATTTACCGAATATTATAAGTGTGTGTACGCATATATATTTGTATATGACAAATTTCAGGAGTAACAAAGAGGAAAACGAATAGCAACACACAAAAAAAAATCTCATTGCAACCTTTGTTGAAAATACTAGAATTTGACATAGAAAAATTGACTCAAAAGATTTAAGTAAAAGCTTTAACATTTATGCCCGTAATAACCATAATTCAATATACATATGCGAGAGATAACTCTCTCTTTTTTTTGGGATTAATAATAATAATAAAATATTTAACAGAAATATCAAAGTTAATTATTTCAATATTAACAAACCATCTTAAAATAAACTTATGTCTGCGTCTTCATTCTTCTCCTGTAGGCTCTGAGTGGGCTTCAAGTCAACTGGCTGTGAGGTGAGGGTTTCATCTATGTCGGCTTAGGTAAGGCGGCGTTTATCTTCATCGTGGATGGCTGGAACTGGCGTGGTCACATCTTGGCGGCTTGGGACAGAGAAAGGGCGGTGCAACAGCTGGTAGTCTACCCCATGGTCATTTCACTGGACTCTCTGGTAGATTGCTCCATATTTTCCTCTGTTTGTATATGATAATAAATTTTTATTAAATGTTCATTTGCTATTTGACTGGTTCATTAAATCTTTAAGAAATCATTAGTTCTTAAAAGAACTGTATAATGGATTTCTTAGAAAATGTCAACAGTAGTCCTGTTCATAAATTAATCTCTAAGTATCTGGTTGCTTGGAGAATTCTGGAGCCAAAAAAAATGAATGACTTGCCCAGAATGACTGCCAAAAAAAGAATGAATCCCACAGCACTATCAATCCCACTAATAAAAACCAATTCAGATATCCCTCCGAGAAGAATGAATCAGCCTATTCTTTTAATTTACCTTATCACTTAGATTATAAACATTCCTCTATATCTTTCCGATTAAATTCTACATTTTAAGTTTGACAATGGTTTCCATCTTGAATAACCCAGACCACTTGCTTACAAAATCAATTCAAAAGAAGTTTTTTAAAAAGATAACAGTTTAATTATAGCATTATCAAACCTTTTGCTTTTGATCAGATTTTTGCAAAAGCAATTAACATTTTTTTTTTTTTTTTGCTTATGGAATAAAATTACAATCTTTAGAAAATTAAAAAAAAAAATACAAGTATGTTAGAAAATAAAAAAGCAAATACATATAATGACATATCATAAAAAATATACAAAAAGGAAAAACAAAAACAACACATGAGTTTATTATGCAATATTTTGTATGTCAATTTCATATTACTTTAAATTGGTGTGTGTGGATATTTTAATGCTCAGACCAACTTCCATTATTAATATAGCGTGTTTATATATTTGTTGTGCCTAATATGTACACATCTATATATGTATCTGCTGTAATATTCTTTACAGCAGATTTTGTGCAAGGCCATTTGATAATGCCTGACACAATACCCCCCTCTCCAATGAGACTTTTAAATGGATATGACCATTTAAAGTCTTAAGTTCTTATTTATACAGATATTATGAACTATACATGTGAGATGATTTCGGAGCATCCTGGATGCTATGGTATGGGTTTTAGTGCACGAGCATTGTATGTGCCCTTTATTCCCTGTTCTGTTTTAATCCAGAAAGCATTATCCCCACTGCACTCCACAATTTCAAAAGGGCCTTCATAGAGGTTAAATTTTTTTTTACACTGGAACTTTTCTGGAATGCTCAC
Source organism: Epiperipatus broadwayi (assembly GCA_028023455.1). Classification (NCBI taxonomy): domain Eukaryota; kingdom Metazoa; phylum Onychophora; class Udeonychophora; order Euonychophora; family Peripatidae; genus Epiperipatus; species Epiperipatus broadwayi. The sequence goes on along the minus strand of JAQFVV010006257.1, from coordinate 6,192,537 downwards.
ATGAGGCGTTCTGACCATCACTCTATCCCCTACCTTGAACCGGTAGTTTTGCATGCTGTTTCCTTTTCTTTCTTCTGAGACTCATCTTGTGCATCCGAGCTTGAGCCTTTTTTTTTATCTAATTCTATGTCAATTGTTTTGTCTCTGCTCCCTGGGAAATTTGCCTTGAAGAGTTTTGGTACAAGTTTTCCAAAATGTAGCTGTGTTGGAGGGAATCCTGTGGATTCATGTAGAGACCAGTTTATATAATTTAGTATCTGAGGTAGCTGTTTTACCCATCCCTTATGGTTTGTTGGTAAGTATGTACGAAACAGCCTTCCCAACTCTCGCATAACTCTTTCACAGGGATTACTTTGGGGTATACGGATCGACGTAAGTACATGTTTAACTCCCCGCTTAGCAACCCATTTGTTCCATTCTTCTGATACAAAAAAGGTTCCATGGTCTGTCAGGATTGTTTCTGGTTTCCCAACTGTGTTAAAATGTGAGGATTATAGAACCTTTATAGTTTCACGTGTTGTAGCTCTTGCTAAAGGGTAGGCTGCCACAAATTTGGAAAAAAGGTCATATACAACGAGTAAATATCTTTTTCTATTGAAGGGCGGCAGAGGACCATAAAAATCCATGGCCATTATTTCCTTCGAATTGTTAGGGATGATTGATTTCATTGGAGTTGTGTATGCTCTATTCAGTGGTTTTGCACGCTGGCATAATTCACATTTGTTCAAAATCTTTATTATGTCTCGGTGCATCCCAGGCCAATAGAACCAGCGCTTAAGGCAATATTCAGTTTTTGGAGTTCCATAATGTCCATAGAGTCTGTGAATGTAATCAGTGAGAAAGCCCCGAATGGCTGGTGGTATCATCACTCTCCATTCATCAATGTCTTCTTGAATTTGGTAATATAAAACCCCCTTTTCTATCTTGTATCGGCACTTCTTGCCTAGGGTACTGTCATCCTTCTGAGGAGATTGTGTACACAGTGTTATGATTTGGTTTAAGTCCTTATCTTCATGCTGTCTCTTTGACATTTGTTTTAGATGTTCCTCTATGTCATGTATGCATGGTCTATTCTCAAGTGTTGTTGTTATTGAGTTTGAATTGGATGACGACTGAGGATGTCAGCCACTATATTCTCAGTTCCTTTGCAATGTTTCACCGTATAATTAAACTCTTGGAGAAACAAACTCCAGCGAACTAGTCAGCTATTAGTGAGATAGCTGTGATTTAGAAATTGAAGACTCTTGTGGTCTGTAATTACTATCACTTCAGAGCCTAGTAGCATAGGGCGAAATTTCTCAAATGCCCATACGATTGCAAGGGCTTCTTTTTCTGTAACCGTGTAATTACGTTCAGGTCCTTTTAACAACCTGCTTATGAAGTACAGGACCCCTATCTGACCGTCTTGCTGAACTTGGGATAGTGTGACACCCAATCCAAATGCTCTGCTATCAGTTTGGAGTATAAAGGGTTTGTCAAAGTCTGGGTATGCCAGCACTACTTGTTTTATAAAACTTTTCTTAATCTCAGCAAATGCTTCCTCTTGTTCACTGGTCCAGTTCCAACGGGTATCTTTCCTGAGGAATCTTAGTAAAGGTTCCATTTGGTCAGCAAATTTTTCACAGAATCTGTTGTAAAAGTTGCATAGTCCTAAAAAGGACCGAATGTGCTTTCGTGTTTTAGGTACAGGGAAGTCATTTATTGCACTGATTTTATCAGGATGAGGTTTGATTCCTGTTCATCCCACCAAATGACCCAAAAATTCTATCTCGTCAGAGATCAATATACTCTTGTTCAGATTGATTTTGATTCCTTTAGCTTCGCATTCTGCAAAAAATATTTTTAAGTGTTGGAAGTGTTCCAGAGATGTGGATGCTACCACAACGTCATCCACATATACTGTTAAAATTTTTCTTAATTTCCTAAGACAAAACCTGGTCCAGACATCGTAATAAACCTGCACTGCTATTAACTAAGCCGAAAGGCATTCGATTAAATTGGTATGTAGGGCCTCCATATCTAAAAGCTGTGTATTTGCGAGCTGTGTGATGTAATTCTATCTGCCAGTAGCTAGCAGTTAAGTCAAATGTGGAAAATATTATTTTGTCTTTAAATTTCATGAGTAATTCTTGCATACGAGGTGGAATAGTACAATCTGGTATTGTCGCCCTGTTAAGTTGGCGTGCATCAAGGCATAACGCACGGATCCATTTTTCTTTCTGACCACCACTAGGGGGTTACAGTATGGGGAAAAGCATTTATCAATGATGCCCCATTTCAACATTCGTTCCAGCTGTTTCTCCACATCCTCCTTAAGTTTGTGTATGGGGTAGGATCGCACTTGGAACGGTTCTCCTGGTTTCAACCTGATTCTTTGTTTATATCCTTTAATGAGCCCAGGACTATCAAAAAATATGTTTTTATAAGTATAAAGCATAGATTTGAGTTTTTCTGTCTATGTGGCAAAAGTCACTTTTGCTCCATTTGCCTTTTCTTCCATCAGCTCCATATCCAGTTGGTTCATACAACATGCCTCACTATCCTCATGTAAGTGGGGTTTTAGCATTTCAATTTGTTTGTCATTGCACACTACCAGCCGATGTTCATAATCTAAAATGCATGTTTTTGTGTAGGAAATGTGAACCCATCACAACTTCATGGATAAGACTGGTCATTATTAAGAACACTTGGTATACCATCTTATGCTGTATGTGCATCTGTACCCAAATTTGCTTAGGCAGAAGTTTTGCTTTCCGGTTGTTTGCTAATGTTATGTGAGCTGTCTTCAAAGGTAAGATTTCTATGCTTGGGTTTTTTGTTACAATGCGGTGGTATAGATCTTCTGATATTACAGATATTTGACTGCCCGAATCCAGCATGGCCGTGATTTCAAGTCCCTCCATTGTCAGACTGATCTCGGGACAACTTTGTGGAGCATATTCAGGCACTCTATCTTCCCATGAACATATCAAGTTTGATATTTCTTTGTCCATAGTAGACCATGGTTTTATGATGTGGCCACAGAACTCTTCATTTTTGTTCCTGTTTGTGTGATTGGTATGTTTATCTTCCCAAACATTTGCTGATAGCTTGTATTGCTTGCTCATGTCTATCTCATTTAATAATTTATCCATTTGTTGCACTGAATCTGTCCTTGCAGTGAGCACAATTTGTTCAACATGAAGTGGCATATTACGGCGGATTATCCTGACAATATGCCCTTCTGATATGTGGCATGCTTTCAGTGTCTGAAGTCTTGCTGCTTATCTTCTGAAAAATTTCGAATAATTTTCGCCAGTATTCTCTTTATATTTTTTCTGCATGACTTGTTGCAGGACCATATCTTGGCACTGTTCACTCCAAAAACTTTCCACCAGTACCTTTTTATAATCCTCAAATGTTTTGGGATGGTGGAACCAGGATTGCCACCATGTGTGAGCATCGCCATGGAGGTGATTGTAGGCAATTGCTAGTTTACCAAAGTCATTAATTTGATTCACTTGGAAATATGTTTCTAAGCTTTTAATATGCTCGATAGGAGCTTCATCTGTTTGTCCCTCAAATACCTTTATTTTTAAAAATTGGTTTATATTGCAAGAGTAAGATTGTCCCTGTTCTCTTTCGTGTATCTCATATTTAAAGCTAGAAAATCTTGTTTTGATTTCCTTTGACATTTCACGTTTGAACTCCTCCATTCTTTGGTTCGTGTATGCAGTGTTTTCCGAGAGTTGTTGAGTCAGTTCATTTATCTTTTGTGGTATTCTGGCCATTTCTTGTTTTATATTCACTAAAGTTTCTTCCATTATGTTTTACATTTAAAACATAGTTATAAGTATTATTCAGGGGCTACGTTATAAGTATTTATATTCAGTATATATATACGTTTTAGTTATTGATGAGCTAAATACAGAATCGGTAATATTGGATATTTTATTTTTATTATTAAATGATTTTTTAACTATTTGTCTTATTTTTAAATACACAGTACACCGCACACCTAACTCTGTCTTATTCCACTCGCCAATTATTTGTTTTTCTATGCCCTGTTCCAGTGATTTTGCCCCCTTCTATCTACGTCTATTTAATTCTATTTATCGACCAAAAAAAAAATCACGTTAACATATGAAACTTATTTCGTTATGCTAGTATTCAACACTATTTTATTTTACCTAAACGACAATAACAAATAATACAGTAAGTTATCTCAAATCATTACGAAATTTTGAATTCGTTAAGCCAGTATTTAACAGTATTTCATTTTACTTTCTCTCTTCTTTTTTTTTAAAACAAACAACAAATTCAAGTGTAAGTTATTTTAAAATATTACGCTACGTTTGATAAACAGGTTTTATACCTATATCTAAAATGACTATTTTCTTTCTTTTTCTTTTTCAAAACAAAACAAAAAACAAGAAATTCGATTGTAAGTTATTTTAAAATATTACGATATAATAAATTATTACATTTATTTGTAATAACTCCGACCATTTATATATGCATAGATACAGCGTGTGACCTACTCCCCCCACTCATTCGTTTAATAATTTTTATATACTTTATTACTATTTTAATTGCATATGTTGACGTCAGTTTTTACTCAGTTTCAACGGCAACTTTACTTATCCAATAAAATGTTAACGACTCAGTATAAAGTGAAAATTGTTTAGCAATTATTAAGATAAACAATCTGTATTCTATATAACAAACTATCAAGCTTCAATATAGTATATGTATAAATATTTAAAATAAATTTCATGTCTATTTTATTCATACAGTATATCTATAGAATACGGTGTTTGCATTTGATTTATTGCTAACAATTTGAATCATATATATATATATTAAATATCTGTCGCTACAAAGAATAACACTATCATTTGGGATCTGCAGATTACTGAGTAAAATATTTTAAATTATTTAAGAATAACTTTAAAAAATATATACATATAGCAAACTAAGCGTGTTCGTTTGTACGGCCTATTAATTACACTATACATTTGAAAACAACAACTAATGATCGAATTTTATATAACTTATCTTATATATATAGTCAACATTTAATTTAGTTTGTATTTACGCCTACATTAAGTTTATATAGACACATATCACGTAATTTACTTTTACCGTAATTTACACATTATATAATTTAACTCGTTCTTTCCTTAATCGTACCATTTTTACATTTAAACCACGTGTCGCGCCAGTTTTACTATACCGGGCCAAACTCCCCTGTGGATTTCCTAATCCTAATCTTGCACTGAGCATGAAGTGAAAAAGATTTAACAGGAAAAACAATGGATATCAATTTAGCCGATTGTCTGTACTTATATATATATATGTTGGTACTTCCAGCTAAACTGATAGGAAGAGTACATTGACCGGCCTCTTCCAGTCAAAAAAACACTCTTTAGTTAATATCTTATTCGAATGCCCGAACATTTAGAACAATGGTAAGTACACACCTTTGAAAAATCTATTTACAAAATAGACCTTTGCGCGCCACTTCTAGAAAACAAAACAACAAAAAAAAAAAAAATGAATTTTTTTCCTTCCTTCCCTCTTAGAAGGATGTGCAATACCATATGTTCAGCGGAGCATAAGAATAAGATTTAACACCCCGGTAGAGCGATATCCCTTTGTGGCTAGCTCAGTCACTCTACACCTAGGGTCTTCAAATGGGTAAGTTAAATGATTATTACAGGTACGTGGTTGATAAGGAAAGAATATATTTTTATCAATATAAATAACAATACGAAAACGAAATAAGTTTAATAGTATGATTAAATATTTATTTAATCCCAAATATCCACCACCGTTTCATACTAATGATGATATAATAACAAAAATACCAAATAAATAATTATCACAAACCCATATATATATACGCGGTGTTGAAATAGATAAATACAATTTTAAATAAGAAAATAATAAATCCCTAAAGCTATTTACAATGTTTATAAGTAATGGAAGTGGTCTGGGCTTTTTACCCTGTAGAAATAAGTTATACTTTGTGTGATTTGATATACAGATATGAGATTTTCGGTCATACAGGCATACGCTTTTACTGATTACTTTAAAACCTTTTTATTTTTAGCAAAAAATAATAATAATAATAAAAACTATGCATACGTATATTTGCAATATGAGATATTTCACTAATTTCATATTTTTCAACAAGTCAACAAGGTTGCATTGGCTCAGATACTATATCGTACTCACCATAAGGTACTGTATCTATTTCCCTTTTGCTATAGATAAACTCCTATACATGTATATACGTGCAGCACAATTAAACACTTACTATTTAAATATAAAGTTATTAAAGGACTTGCTTACAGGGAATCTATAATAGATCCCTTCTTACACGCATCATGAGGTGCCGCAGTGACAAAAAAAAAAAACTTCAAACAAAGATATATGGTTAAATACATTTTTTAGATATTCAACATGAGATATCGTATTTACCGAATATTATAAGTGTGTGTACGCATATATACGCATGTATATTTGCATATGACAAATTTCAGGAGTAACAAAGAGGAAAACGAATAGCAACACACAAAAAAAATCTCATTGCAACCTTTGTTGAAAATACTAGAATTTGACATAGAAAAATTGACTCAAAAGATTTAAGTAAAAGCTTTATCATTTATGCCCGTAATAACCATAATTCAATATACATATGCGAGAGATAACTCTCTTTTTTTTGGATTAATAATAATAATAATAATAATAAATAATAATAATATATTTAATCGGAAATATCAAAGTTAATTACTTCAATATTAATAAACCATCTTAAAATAAACTTATGTCTGCGTCTTCATTCTCCTCCTGTGGGCTCTGAGTGGGCTTCAAGTCAACTAGCTGTGCGGTGAGGGTTTCATTTATTTCGGCTTAGGTAAGGCGGCGTTTGTCTTCATCGTGGACGGCTGGAACTGGCGTGGTCACATCTTGGCGGCTTGGGACAGAGCAAGGGCGGTGCACGGCTGGTTGTCTACCCCACGGTCATTTCACTGGACTCTCTGGTAGATTGCTCCATATTTTCCTCTGTTTGTATATGATAATAAATTTTTATTAAATGTTCATTTGCTATTTGACTGGTTCATTAAATCTTTAAGAAATCATTAGTTCTTAAAAGAACTGTATAATGAATTTCTTAGAAAATGTCAGCAGTAGTCCTGTTCATAAATTAATCTCTAAGTATCTGGTTGCTTGGAGAATTCTGGAGCCAAAAAAGTGAATGACTTGCCCAGAACGACTGCCAAAGAAAGAATGAATCCTACAGCACTATCAATCCCACTAATAAAAACCAATTCAGATATCCCTCCGAGAAGAATGAATCAGCCTATCCTTTTAATTTACTTTATCACTTAGATTATAAACATTCCTCTATATCTTTCCGATTAAATTCTACATTTTAAGTTTGACAATGGTTTCCATCTTGAATAACCCAGACCACTTGCTTACAAAATCAATTCAAAAGAAGTTTTTTAAACAGATAACAGTTTAATTATAGCATTATCAAACCTTTTGCTTTTGATCAGATTTTTGCAAAAGCAATTAACATTTTTTTTTTTTTTTTGCTTATGGAATAAAATTACAATCTTTAGAAAATTAAAAAAAATATACAAGTATGTTAGAAAATAAAAAAGCAAATACATATAATGACATATCATGAAAAATATACAAAAAGGAAAAACAAAAACACATGAGTTTATTATGCAATATTTTGTATGTCAATTTCATATTACTTTAAATTAGTGTGTGTGGGTATTTTAATGCTCAGACCAACTCCCATTATTAATATAGCAAGTTTATATATTTGTTGTGCCTAATATGTACAAATCTATATATGTATCTGCTGAATATTCTTTACAGCAGATTTTGTGCAAGGCCATTTGATAATGCCTGGCACAATATATATAATAGTCATGTACAATCCAAGATAGAAAAAAGGCTGATGATGTATTGTATAATTTATTTATAAATTATACATTTTTAAAAAAATGTGATAACATACAGCACTTAAAGTAAAATAAAAAAAAAGCTTCTTGAATATCATATTTGTTTGTTTACATTTTCTTTGGATAGCATATAATTGAAGTCATGTAGTTAGATATAGCATAGTTCATGACTTCACTGTAGAAAAAAAATAATTTATTAATAATTAATTGAGAGAGCACAGTTTAATATATTGTAACAATCCGGAGAATGTGGGACTTAACGTAAACTGCACTACGGGCGCCATCTAGGCATTTGAACCTAGAAAAATTTATAAAGTAGGCAGATATGTAAGTCAAAAAAAAAATAAAATTTTTTTTTTTCCTTTTTTAAATATTTTGGTTCCGGTCGTTAGCCCATGTCACTAGCTCAGTGGAATAGCAGAGATTTAATAAGATAATCTAAGAGCATATATATAAAAAAAGAATAAAATACGCAACTGCCAGTAATTAACACACAAACATTTATTTATTTCACATATATATAAGATTTAAAATTATTTTAGTATTAGTTTTACATTTTAACATTTAACATTATTTTTAACTTTACCTTAGATTTTTGACTTTAATTTACATTTAATTACTATTATATTCTAATTTTACATTTTAATTAAGTTCGCACAGATAAATTTAGGAAAGCTTGTTTATAATGTTGAATATAGATCGGTTACATAGATTTCACGGTCAAAAACATTTCAAAGTAAACATAATCGATCAAAATACAAAATTATTGATTACTGACAATTGCGGAGGGAAATTTCTACGTAACCCAATAGCATTCATCATAAGATAATTGCATTGTCACCAATAACTTAAAAGACATCCGAATAAATACATTTTAGATACTCACCGTAAGGTATCATTATTTATCGGATGTCTATATATTTTGATCAAATATGAAAACGCAAAACATAGTTAACCGATAAACAACCCATGCAAGCGTCTATAAACAACTTAAGTTTAATGCATTTTTATTTAGAATCGAGTATGAATAGACCACATAAATTTGCTTTTGAAAATAAACATTCTATCCCTATTTAACCTTAGGTTAAAATTCGTAGTCAAACTGGCATCAATTCATCTGATATATCGATGTATTCAATGTAATAAAATACGGCAGCACAAAAAGTTAAGAGAAGAAATTGCTTCTCATGAGATAGGAATATTACATCTATCTGCAAAGAAGAGCAATAAAACAAAAAACTCCATAGAAAGGAACTGCAGTATCCGACTTATAATTCCTTCCATAGGCAAACGGAAGGGTGCGGCGTATGAAGCGATTCTGCCCGTAGCGAATCAATATTACATCTACTAATCACACCAATATATCCAATCCATTGACCCAATTTAACCACGAAACAAATAACCCAAGATTACCCTCCCCTAATATAACTTTACAAATCTATACAGCCATTCACGCCCGACTTAAGTTTAACATTTATATAATTAATTTAACGGAAAACAACAATCATAATAAAACTTAAAGAACAAAAAATAAATAAATGGAAATGATTTTACAAAATAAATAAGAAAAAAAATACATCAAATAACATTATTAATGAAGAATTTAGTTTGGTCATATAGGATTCTATTGCATTATTTACTAAAAAGTTTTAAAATTTAGAGTTCTTATTGTTTCAAGTGAATATATAAGTTCTTACGATTTTTAAAACGTCCAACTTTATCCGTTGCTTGCCATGAACGTAAATTCCCACGCCGTCCTAAAATTGGTATCCATTTAGCCGTTGTTTTATTTATTCATTCGGAGGTTTCTTAATTTAGTTGGTCCTCAATGCAGGAAATGATAGTTCATTTCTCCCTTCTTTAACAGCTGAAAGAATTGACCGTGCGTCTGTCAATTCCTCCAACTCCGGACTACTACATATAGTCACATCGTAATATTCAATTTCCAGTCACTGATTAATAATTTCCAAATTTTCCTTTTATATTAATGTGAAGGATTGAATTTACATTACGTCACCGATGCGATGGTCCTTTCGCTGCCGTCCGATTCCATAGGGATTTCTTCTTATTTGCTAACAGTTTCTATTGTTTTCCTATCTGACTGGTGTTTTTACATTTAAAATCCCGAAGGCTGGTTTACATTTAACTAATTAACAATCATTTCCATTTCTGATTAATTAACTTGTTTTCCAAATCAAAAATATATTTAAAGATAAATTTAAAGATATAATTTCATCTCCAAATCTTTTTAAAATTTAGTTTTAAAATACTTTTTCTTTAATAATTTTTCATTATCTGTGCGATTTAATTAATATATAAGAGTTTAAGATGATATTTAATTTCAATTTTTAATTCTTAAAGAAAATTTTTAAATGCGAACTTTTTAATTTACTTTCATGTTTAATAAATTTAAAAAAACAACAACAATGTAACGAACGTCTGTGCTCGTTACAATATATTTATGGTATGTTTATTCATATTCAATCAAAAAATAAAAATAATACAAAACTTACTATTCTCTTATTATTATTTTATAATAAAATAAACAGTGGATTGTCAGATTTAGATTTTCTCAATAACTGATATATCAAAATGCAATTTCATCACAATTCAACATGCTAGAGAGACTACTTTTTTCTTCAACTTCCCTTGGATATGTAATAACAGTTTTGTTATCAGAAGATGTGGCATCTCCAACTATTTACAATCATCCTTATTTACCGTTATCCGTTTTAGATTTTCAGATACTCTTCATACATACTTTCAATGGAATCTAATGAAATGTCAATAATAAATATGATCGTGCATGACACTCAGAGATAAAAAAAAAAAAGGCTGTTGCCATATCATAAAATTTACTAAATTAATGAACTCTTAACGTTTTTATTTTTTGTTTATTTACATTTTTTTTTAGATAGCTTATAACTGAAGTAGCGTATTGAACCAGATGGGAGTTAGAACGAATAAAAAAAAATATAGAATAAAATTCTTTACTCTTTAATAAAACATAACTGCGAAAATATTGTTGACTTTTTTTTTTTATATAAAATATGACAAAATTATTTATTATAAATTCGATCTACTCCAGCTGCAATTTCAGCATTGCATCACACTGGACCCTCAGACAGAGAAGCATAATATCGAGAGGGTACCTATAACTAGACCAAAATTATACAAGGTATAATTACAGCCACATTTCCAAGCTACAGAACTTCTCCCGCTGAATTCAAACCCTGTCATTCAAATCACTAGTAGTTAACATGCCCTGAATGACAGCTACTAGTTCAGTGCTGAATATCCCAACTAGCTCAATCGAAACAGTAGTATAATAAACTGCTTTAATTAGTGGTATTAGTAAAAGAATTGACCGACAAATACTCATTTCTAAAAATAATTTATTTTAAATACTTTAAAATTAGAGAACTAATTTGCCCCTTTCTTGAATAAAATAATAATTACATAATATCCCAGGCGCACACACATTATAATAGACATAAAACATTAAATAAACATAAGCATTAAAATATTAAATACCACATACACATATTCTGTCATATAAGCTGTTGGTTTGTATGCTTCGACAAGTTCTAGGACTATCGGTTTATTATATTAACCTGCACATAAATAGTTCATTATTGAAACAGTAAGATTCATATTCGAATCTTAAGTTTCACCTTTTTCTGTCGTCTCTCACTGACCGGTCTATCCCGCCCAAATTTAAACTTTTTGATATCGAATTGTGTGTGTAACAATATTAAAAATGTATAAATATATGTAGAATTCAGCATAAACACGCACACATTTCGATCTCAAATTAAAGACAATAAATAGGGATAAAATAATATAATTTAGATTTCTTTTAGTTATATAAAAATGTATAATTTTAATCATTTATTTTGGATTATAAAGTTCGTATTTATTGCTTTGTTTAAATTTCATTTAATAATAATTCTAAAAATATCTGATGTAATATTAATTAAAAGTTAAAATAGTCTTATGTTCCCTTTTTGTTTTTGAAATTTAAAAGCATCGGTCAGTGATAGATAATAGATTAATTAAAGAAAAATTCCCCCAAATTAATTAGTAAATGTAAAATGTAAACAATAGAACGGCAGCTTTCTTTAATTAAAAAAACCAACTAAATGCATTGATTATCCCCAGGGCAGATTAAGTAGAACCTAAAAATATCTTAACAAAAATGTGAAAGATCAAGATAAAAAAAGAGGCCATCTTAGACTTGCTGGAGACATTCACTTAAACTTTAGCTTTTCTCTCGATCACTGAGTCTCCAAAATAATAAAGTAATTTGTTCCTGCCAAGGTATGACCGAGTAAAGCACCTAGATTATTCTCCATCGGGAAATGGCCTATCGGATGCGAACTTTCCACTGCCCGTCATAAATTCACCATGAAGATCTGCTGCCTGAAATGAATGAGAAAGCTGCTGCTGCCATGAAATTAAATGAATATCTAAATACAAGAAAGACTTGCCACTCGTGAACCTTTTGCTGCTAAACTCATGGAATAAGAAAACTTCTTATAAAACAGGTACCTGTCTGTGTTCAAACTCTAGAGTACTCTAATAATATGCTATAGCTCTTCTTCATCCTACTTATCTCAATTATAAAATGTAAAAACTACCATATGTATAACTAAAACTGAATAATTAACTTAATGTGTAAATTTCTCTACTAATTAGCTTACCTCATTCTATCTTGGGTGCGTATTTCTAAAATCTACATTTTATCTATACTTATTATTTAATTATTGCATGCTCACAATTGTCTCTATTTTCAAAGTTTAAATCTATGATCGCTTAAAACAATGAATGCGTGTCAAATTTTCATTAATATTTACTTTCTTTAATAACTTAACTTTCATATAAATCGACATGCATTCAAGGCTTCATTTATTGTAATGCAGGGGTCTACAACTTCGCAAATGGCTGGCGTATTAGTTATAATAATTCCCAATTTATATATATGTTTTGTATTTACTAAATCATCATGAATAATTCCAGAAAATTACATTTCTTTGAGAGTCGCCAACATTCTTTAATAAATGTTGATAATGTAGGACCAAGTTAGAAATCTATTGAAATCTCATCATAACCGTTTATACAGTATACATGTGTTACGTTTTAGAGACGCGATGATCTATTCCGCCGTAAATATTCCGGATTCTTCAGGGTTGAAATTAACCCCCGTCGTCCTACACAAGCGGACATAATAAATGCTCCCGTAGGACTTGACAATGTCATGCAGCCAGCCAGCAAAACTGCGACACGGACCGCTTGTCCCTGGTTATGCTTATGTGACACCTTACTTCGTCGGGCCGATTCGAGAGACCAGCCTGACATTCGAATAAACTCATTCACGGCATTGCAGTTTCGATATACTGCCATTCCATATTGCCTCTCTAAAGCGCACCACGTGTTCCTTCAATTAATCTTATTATTCTATATATCACTCCGCCTCTGCATTATCTACATAATTCACTCTCAAATAAATGTTTGCCCTTAGTTATAAATAAATATTTTAATTAAATAAATATATGTCTGCCATTACTCTTATAACCCATACTTTAGACTCTTGCATTGCAAAGGTATAAATCCCTCCATGCATGCATTAGAAATACTCACTCGAGAATTTTAGGTAGCTAGATTACGCCTTCAAATAAGTGAATTCCTTTTGTAAATATTTCAGTATCGGAAATACTACTGAAATTCTCAATATAAAATGATGTCTAAATAAATAAAATGTATTCTTTAAAATATAGTCATGTCGCAAATCCCGCTACTGAAGCTTTAAATCCACAAAATATTATTATTAATGATTGTTTTATTAAAATGTATTAATAAATAATTTTAAACTATACGTCTGCAATTACGTTTCATTTATTCGATACCCATTCTATATAATATTTCCTCGATTATGTAAATATGAATGTTTAATTAATATTAGTTTGATTATTGGCTAACTCGAGAATAAAATCATGAATCTCTTGCATCTCCCTGACCACCGTGCCTAAGGAAATATTTACTAATGTCGCATCAGATGCGTTGTTTCGTGGATTGTATTGTGGAACCGATAAACTATGTTCGAACTCAGTACCACGGGTGGCTTCGCTACTCGATGGTGCTGCTGTTCTGTATGGTAGTCGAATTCTGCACTATGTTTACGAGTCACACGTTTTCTGACCGTTACATTATATGCTGGTTATAGAATTCATTTCTGTTGACTCTGGATATCTCAAAGATTGCAATGGCTACAATAAATTACTGACATAATAGGAATGGAAATAAAAAATAATTAATATTATCTATAAGTTTTTCAGATATGTGTTCCTTTGGATAGAAGTCTGCTTCTTTCTCCTTGTGATGCATATTGTACCAACCAGATGGAATTTGTATTGCTGACGAATGTGGTTCCTTGCTGCATTTCAGTCTGGCAGACAAATGTTCGAATGGCTCATTAAAGACCTTCAGATATTCTAGGGCGGTCAGATTGGAATACAGCAGCATACTTTGACTTCTGGTTAGCAATACACAGTTTTCTTGGTGTTCACAAAAATAAGTTTTATTTGCACAAACTGAAATAACACTGCTAAAAGAGGTCTGATAATGATGAGTTTGGTTTATTTTTAGAACTATTTATATGTGGCCCTCTTATGTTCAGCTTGATTAACATTTAAATTAATTAAATTTATTAATTAAATTCCCATGGTTTATCTGTCCACATTCCTTCCAGATTAATCTACTTAGGATAAGATATAACTTTTTTAATTATTCCCATTGTTTATTTGTTAACATTACTTCCAGATTAATCTATTTAGGATAAGATATAACTTTTTAAATTATTCTCATTGTTTAATTGTGGCCATTGCTAATTAATTATTCCCATCCCATCTTGGCTTATCAGTCGAGCAATCTTTGAATTTAACTTAACTTTTATGTTACAAACTTTATTTTCTTTTATTCAATATTATTTTATACGCACACATATGTATACATTTTAACGTATTTTTAAAATCATCACACGCATCCCTCATTCTTAAATAAATGATAAGCGAGCGATTTTTAGTTTTTAAGTTTTCCTTTTAAATTCACTAAGTTAAATTTTCTCCTCCCTCTAATTACTCTTTAATTCATAAAACTTTATGAATGACGCAGCGTTTTGTCTTTTGGCAAACTGTTTTGTTTTTTTTTTTAAAAAAAAACTCTTCAAACCTCTATGTTATAACGGTCGGGGAGAAACGAGGTCTTATCGTATCTGCCGTGCAGGGCACCACCAGGCTATTTGAACCTGGAAAATTTATAAAGTAGGCAGACACGTAAGTTAAGATCCCACAATATTTTATATTTCGACCGTTAGCCCCGGTCACTAGCTCGCAGAGCAGCAGAGATAATGTATACTTTCTTATTAAAATATATTTTAATAATATTAAAAAAAAATAAAGAGAAGCCACTGCCAGTAATAACACACACAAATGTTTATTAAACATATATGTAATTTAAAATTATTATTTTAGTCTAACTTTTACTTTAGCATTTAATTTACATTTTTAACTTTTTATTTTTGAAGTTTGCACAGATGAATTTAATATTTTATTAGTGTTGAGTATGGATAGACTACATAGATTGCATTTGAAAAGAAAATATTCTATCCCTGTTTTAACCTTAGGCCAAAAGTTCGCAGTCAAAACAACGCCTATCTATCTGATATATCGATGTATTCAATGCAGCATGAATAAGACAGCACAATACCATACTGTCAGGAATGCACATCTGAACAGCGTGGTTATAGAGAAGAAATTGTCTCTCGTCCAGTACAGGAATGTTACATCTGTCTGGTGAGAAGAACAATAAAAAAAAAAACTCCATAGGAAGGGATTGCAGTTCTTTTTACCATCTAACTATCCCATTACATAGGCTAAAGGGGTGATCCAAGGAGCAGGGAATACGTCTGCTTCCGATGGTCAGTATGAAATGGGACTTATTTTGCCCAAGTGCGGCGTATCGTGATCCTGCACCCAGCGGACCTTCATACTACATTTACTAATTACACCAATATATCCAATCGATTAACCCAATTTAACTACGAAACAAATAACCTAAGATTTACCCTCCCATAATTAAACTAATATAACTTTACAAATCTATGCAGCCATTCACATCCGACTTAAATTTAACATTTATTAAAAGTTTATTTAACAACAAAAAAAATCATAACAAAAACTTAAAAGAATGAAACAAATAACTTAATGGAAATGACTTAAAAAAAATACATCAAATAAAATTAGTTATTAATAATAATTTACGTTGGTCAGATAGGATTCTATTTCTATTAAATACTGAAAAGGTTTTGGAATTAAAGTTCTTACTGTTTTGAAAAGGTTCATTAGTTATATAGTTCTTACTGTTTTAGAAAAGTAAATCCTTTACAGTTACTTGCAATTTGGGATCCAGCGTTAATTCCCCCGATGTCCTATGGTCCGCAATATAGAAAACAATTGGTCATTTCTCTTTATTTTTTTTGCAAAACTGAAGGGAATGAAGAGTGCGTCTTTTCAATCCCTTCTCCTTCAACTCTCTCTGCACTAACACATATATCACACCTCTGCTTTCACATCTCTATCTTTTTTTATTTATTTCCAAACTTTTCGTTTTATAATAAACTTTCGGAACGAGTGGACATTACATCATTACGATGATGATCCTTTCGTTGAGGTCCATTTCCTGAGGGATTTCTTTTATTGGCTATTAGTTTCTATTGTTTTTTTCTCTCCTATCTGACCTTTACTTATAAATTTTGGAATGCCCAAGGGCTAGTTTACTTTTACTAATTAAAATAATCATTTTCATTTTATACAATAGAATTAATTAAATTTGTACGTTCTTAAAGATATATTTTTATCTTTAAATCTTTAAGTTTTTGTTGAAAATTTAGTCTTAAAACTTTTTCCTTTTTTTATAAAGTTTTCTTTTAATAATTTTTCATTTGTGCGATTTTATATATATGAGTTTAAGATGAATTAATTTTCAATTTTTAAAACTTAAAAAAAAAGTTTTTATTTGCGAACTTTTATTTTTAATGTCTAATTTTTTTTAAAAAATAATGTAACGGCGTGTGTGCCCGTTACAATGTGAATTTTCTCTTTGTTAACTTTTAATTATTTCTTTAAAGGACCCTTTTTTTTCTCTAAATCTTTAAACTGCTTATAAATTATTTGTATCTTAATTTTTTTTAAAAATAAAATTATAGACATGTAACGCTGTTCATTAAGAGTAAGTATATTGATATAATATATATTGAATTTTACCATATATCCAAAAAATATTATTACTTATAGCTATTATTTAATATTAATATTTAAAAAAATGAGGGGGAGAGAGGTAAATTCTCAATAAATATACAGAAAATACTAAAAATATATATGACCAAAAAATATAAAATTGTTAATATTATTTATATTTGTTTATGTTTTCAGTAGATTGTGATACTTTAAAACCACTGAAGCTGGCAAAGATACTGCATGCCTATATTTACATGATCTTTTTAAATCGAGAAAAAATAAAAATAATTTAAATTAAACAAAATTGTATTCACATTAATATATGTATATATATTAACAATACTCTCAGTATTTAAGACAAATAAATCAACAATATAAAAATTTTAAAACAATTTTTATTTGTCTCAATTTTCACAAAATTAAAAAATCGACCAACTATGATTCCTCATATGCAATTTTTATTCCTTCATTTGAGGTGTAAAAATGTTCTCCATTAAAATAAAATACAGATTTGGAGAAATAAACTTGACAGAAACAACTTATAGAAAAATTTAACATAAATAAATACAATATTCACAATAATATTAATAAGCCAATAAGCTAATACACATGCGCTTTGCAGATGTCACTATATAAATGAATACTCCCACTTTTTCAAACACAAGATAAAGTCTTTAAGAAAATATAGAATGAATCCACCTATATTTTCAACCCAACCGTATATGTATGGGCAAATCTGAAGTGTTTGAAATGAAGAGCGTGAAGTTATTAATTGATCACTTTAAATTACTTTTTTACTACGTAAATGAATGACGCCAATGAAATTTCTAGAATTTATGGTACGTCATTCTTATAATTAAACATATGTAAACAAGACATTTATTTTTTATATAGCTCGATGTTTTATAATCTATAATATTAATAAGCCAATAAGCTAATACACATGTGCTTTGCAGATGTCACTATATAAATGAATACTCCCACTTTTTCAAACACAAGATAAAGTCTTTAAGAAAATATAGAATGAATCCACCTATATTTTCGACCCAACCGTATATGTATGAGCAAATCTGAAGTGTTTGAAATGAAAAAGTAATTTAAAGTGATCAATTAATAACTTCACGCTCTTCATTTCAAATACTATACGGTTGGGTCGAAAATATAGGTGGATTCATTCTATATTTTCTTAAAGACTTTATCTTGGGTTTGAAAAAGTGGGAGTATTCATTTATATAGTGACATCTGCAAAGCGCATGTGTATCAGCTTATTAATTATAGATTATATAAAAAAAAAAACGCGCTATCTAAAAAAATAAATATCTTGTTTACATATGTTTAATTATAAGAATGACTTATCGTAAATTCTAGAAATTTCATTGGCGTCATTCATTTACGATGTAAAAAAATAATTTAAAGTGATCAATTAATAACTTCATGCTCTTCATTTCAAACACTTCAGATTTGCCCATACATATATGGTTGGGTGGAAAATATAGATGGATTCATTCTATATTTTCTTAAAGACTTTATCTTGTGTTTGAAAAAGTGGGAGTATTCATTTATATAGTGACATCTGCAAAGTGCATGTGTATTGGCTTATTAATATTATAGATTATAAAACATCACACCATATAAAAAAATAAATGTCTTGTTTACATATGTTTAATTATAAGAATGACGGACCATAGATTCTAAAAATTTCATTGGCGTCATTTATTTACGTAGTAAAAAAATAATTTAAAGTGATCAATTAATATTCACAATAATTAATTTTACAAAAATAAATGTGTATATTTCAAAATAAAGAATCACTTGACTTTCTCTGTTAATGCTTAATATCTACATTGAATGACTTTATTTTTCAGGAATCCATAAAAAGTTCAAGTGTTGAAAATGAAAGAATATAAATCAACTTGAGAATCTTAAGCACCAGAGTCTGACACTCTATCTGTGCACTATACCACAGAGGGCACTGTTCATAATGTAGACACTGAAAGTAAGCAGAGAAAGTTATACAATATTTTATTCAATGCCTGCCAAAGAATCAAAGGTGCCTCAGCATAAAATTAAGGTTATTAAAATATATAAGCAAATTTGCTTGGGTTTTTGAATATCACGTTATTAGCTTGGATAATATAAAATAAATATAAACTAGCTGCTGGATGTGCATGCATAAATCCAAAATTTCTGACTAAAAAAGACGAATAGTCAGAAACTATTAATCACAAAAATCTTTTAAGTACATAGCTCATTATTTAATATATTGACTACTCTGGAAAAACTAATGATATGAATTTAGATCTAACTTGCCTTCTTTGGAATTGCCATTTTTAATTTGATTTCAAAATATTAATTAGAATACAAAACTAAGTTTTAAGCATTAACATAAACTTTTTGTATACATTCATAATTTTCACACTTTTTAATAGCTTAGATATGTTAAACTTGTTAGTTGTAATATAAAATCTAGTTATTTTGAATTCAAATATTTTCATGGATAAATGATGATTATTTGATAGGAAATTACATGGATATGATTTAAAATTATCTTAATTAAACTTGCAAATTTTATGAAAGAAAAGTTAGTCAGACTTGGATGACAATGCAGAAAAACAGAGCAAACCAATATTTCTTTCACTTAATGGTAAATCTAATATCAAGATAATTTATATCATACACTTGGAGTTTAAAATCAACAATCATATATATATCATTAAAAAGAAGTTACAGTTTAATATACATAACTTTCTATTACGAATGTAAATTATTTTTTCAAAAAAACCCATTATAAATCATGACACAGAAAACATACTTTTTATTTTGCAAATAGTTATAAATTTAATATACTGAATTCAAACTGGTTAAGTTTTAATTTTTGTTTACAGTCACAATTTTTACTTAAATAAAACTTAACATTTATAAAAATAGGAATAAGACAAAAATACAACTGTGTGTAATGATTATTGTTCTAAGTTTTTATATATATATTGGAACCATGGACTATGCGGTATCTAACTACGCCATTTCAATTATATGCTATTCAAAGTAAAATGTAAACAGACAAACAGAAATGTAAATAAATCAGCAATAACAAAAAAAAACATTAAAATTTTCAAATTTTAATATTCGTCATCCATTTTTCTTTCTCTGAGCAAAGAACATACAAATTATATATATTAATAAAATATTTTCAGTTTATCCTTTCGAATTTAATGTATAATATTTTGCTTAATATCTGGTAAAATGAAAATATACACAGAAAAGGTAGATTTTTAATAATATTTAGCTTTATTACTACCTAGCATGCTTTCAATATATTTTTATTATATCATATTCATGGCATATAGTGGTGTGATTAAATGGTTCTCCATATCAATTTTTAATTAACTGTTCAAGTGTTCAATTTTAATTGATATAGTAAAAATATATTGAAAGCATGCTAAACATTAATAAACCTAAATATTATTAAATAATTATTTTTTGTGTGTGTATTTTCATTTTACCAGATATTACCTTGGCTCAGAAAAGAAGAAAATTAGTAACAATTGAATTACAAAATATTTTGCTCATTAAAATATTTTATATACACAACTTTTCACTTTTTTTTTTTAAGAGGGGATAAAACATCCAGTATAGTTGTTATGAATAAAGAAGAATATAATTATAAGATGTTAAATTTATTAGAAGATAAGTATTTTGAAAGAATTAATAAAGATGAAAGTATGAATATGAATAAAAAAATTAATAATATTGTTTCGGTAATGTATGAAAAAGGTTTTATTGATAAATTGGAAATGATTAGATTAAAAAGAATGGATGTAAATTGTGCAAAAATAAAAGGTATTCCTAAAGTTCATAAGGAGGGTGTTCCAATGAGACCAATTGTTAGTGGTATGTATTCATATTATGAAAATGTATCTAATAGGGTATATAATAAAATATTTAAAAGATATATGGGTTTATTTGAAAAAAATAATGTAAGTAATTCTATACAATTTATAAATAAATTAAAAAAATTTTTGAAAGAGAATAATTTTAAAAATATTGTTTTTGTTAAATTTGATATTGTTAATATGTATACGAATATTGATCCTGAAATTGCAATAGATTATATTATTGATTTGTATAGAAAAGATAATAATGTTAAAAACAAGATGGAAATTTATATTTTGTATGAATTATTGGTTATTTGTTGTAAAGATCTTATTTTTAGATATGGAGATAAATTTTATAAACAGAAACATGGATTAAGTATGGGAAATAGTTTGAGTGGCTTTTTAGCAAATGTATATATGTATAATTTTGAAAAAGAATTTTTTAATAATGGAAAAAATAAACCAATTTTTTATAATAGATATGTAGATGATTATTTTTTGATTTTTAATGGGAATGTTAGAAAAGCAAATAATTTTTTGGGGTATATAAATACAAAAAATAATAAAATAAAGTTTACAATGGAAAAAGAAAATAACAATGTAATTGATTATATGGATATAAGAATTTTTAAAAAATTTGGAATGGATGGAATAATTTATATAGATACCACAGTATTTAGAAAGAATACATATTTTGGATTAGCTAATAATTGGTACTCTGATATTGAAAAACATTGCAAGCTTAATATTGTTAATAATAAGATTATTAGGGCTATTAAGGTATGTTCAAATGAAATATTTTTTAAGAATGAAATAAATAATATTAGGGGGGAATGTATTAAAAATGATTATCCTGAATATATTGTAAAAAAATTGATATCTAATTATAATATTGAAAATATAAAAAGAAAGATTAAATTGAATAAAAATGGAGAAAATAGTAATTTATTATTTAGGGTATCAATATATTTATTTTTTAAAATTAAGAAATTTTTTAGGTATTTTAATAGGAGATATAATACATTAATTTGCCCTGTTTATAAAAGGAAACAATGTTTGGGTGAGTTAATAAATGATTATGATAAAATTGATATTTTAGAATGTATAAATTCAGTATATATAATTAAATATATGGACTGTGATAAAAGTAATGTAAATATGACTTATATAGGAACAAGTAAGAATAAATTAAAAACTAGATTAAGGCAGCATTTATATGATAAAAAATCTGCTATATATATTCATAAAAAGGAATTTAAGCATGAAAATTTTGATATAAGGCCATTGGAATGTGTTACAAATTTTAAAGAGAGAATAAAAAAAGAGGAAGTATATATAGATCAGTATAAACCAGTATTAAATAGAATGTTAATAAATAGAGATAAAAAATAAGATAATATAGGAATAATATATAAAAATAAAAAAAGGGGGGAGGGTTATAAAAAGAATGTTAATGGGTAAAGATTTAGAGAATAGATAATAAATTTATATAAGAAGAGTATTAATTTATAAAGGTAATTTAAAAGAAATAATTAAAGATAGGGAAGGAGGTAAATAATTGTATTTGTAGATTATAGTAATATTATGGTTTTAATTAAATATTATATATTTGGAATGTATTTATATTTTATTTATTTGTGTTATTATTTTTGTTTTTTATTATTATTATTATTATTATTTTTTAAGGAAACTTGATAATGACTACAGAATGTAGTTGAAACGTTGTATGGAAGGAGAAAGAAAATTATAGTTTGGAATAAAACAAGTTTTAAAAAGAAAAGGAATGTTGAATTTATATATTTATTAAAATATTTTCTAAATATAAAATTTTACAAGCTTTCAGAAAATTCATTAAACATTAACGTAACCAAGGTGATAATAATTTCTTGAAAAAGAAAGGAATCTATTGTTCTATAAAAGTAAAAAATTACAGAAAAAAAAAAAGAATATTGGCAGAAGCTTATTTTGCTATTTACTTTATGTTAAAGATTAAAATATAGTAGGAACTAGGTTTTTTTTCTTATTCTTATTGCTTCGGCACATTCTGGAAAATAAAATAAATATTCTCTCCATTTATTATTAATTATTATGATTATTATTTAAATTTTGTTTATACAATAATTTTGATTAAATATACATATAAAAAACTGTCTTTGTTAAATATATATATATAAATGTGTGTTTTGAAAAGTATTATACACTTGCCATTCAATAAACACTACATATTCTATGCAAATCATTGTTTATCAACAAAATGTGAGCTATTATACGCTATTTCCTTTGAATGTGAGGAAGTCCTGGAATATGAT
This sequence comes from Epiperipatus broadwayi, assembly GCA_028023455.1. Lineage (NCBI taxonomy): Eukaryota > Metazoa > Onychophora > Udeonychophora > Euonychophora > Peripatidae > Epiperipatus > Epiperipatus broadwayi. The sequence goes on along the minus strand of JAQFVV010006257.1, from coordinate 6,169,093 downwards.
GTAGCAGAATTTGCAATTCCATTACACAAAACTATGAATAATACTCTTTCAAATACTGCCTCTAAATAATTAAACTGTCCTCTAGTTACAGCATTAGATAATTTATGCAGTATAAATACAGCCACCATATACTTCATAAATTGCTTTGGAGATTTGTTCCCAGTTACATACATAATCATCCTTGTTTTTTACTTCACCTTTGAGTGGTAAGTTTTAAATTGCGCTTTATGCAAAAAAGTGAAGCTTATTATTATTAGAAAAGAATTATATGGCTGGGCGCTTTCAGAGAATTTAAGTCTCCATATTCATAGCCTACTTTAAGCGAAGTTAAGCGGTAATTTATGCAAAGTTTTCCTTCATAAAGACCACTTTCTGGAGATTGTAAAGCATGATTCTTTTTGGTTTATTACATAGTTGTCATTTGCAATAAAGCATGCCTCCTTAATCTTTCGTTTCATATCATTACGTTCAGTGCACAGCGCCCTTGCCATAGTGGGTTCAAACACATGGCCTGTTGTTTTTTGGTGCTCAAAGAATATGGATTTGATTTCAGTATTATTTAGAGCTTTCCTGTATAAATGATGATGTTGAGATGTTCTGGAGGTAATGTTTGCACGGCTTTCTCCATAATATGCTGCTCTACATCCATTGATTGGACATAAAATTTTATAAACTGCTTGGGCTATTTGATCAGAAGGTATTTTACAACGCAATTGAACCAAAAATAATATATAAGCGCTATGTCAACGATGTATTTATAGCAGCACCAGAACAAATAATAATGGATATTCAAAAAGAGCTGCAAACACAAACCTCCTTAACAATTAACTGCATATTAGAAAATGTCCAACACAATGTTAAATATCTGGATATTCAAATTCATAAAGACCCACCCCAACTTATCTATGCCATGATAGTCAAGCCATTGGAAATTTGAGGATTTATATATCAAAACCAACTCACATAAATTGGCTGGACTCACATCCTTCCTGCACAGAAATCACAGACTATGTAAATTTGAAGCCGACCGCAAAAAGAACCTCACGAATTATATTAAAGAACTGGAAAATGTTGGATTTTCACACAACATTATCTATAAAAAGATTAGGCAATTTCAAACTAAGCTACAAACTAACACGGTTAGAAACAATAAACCAAGAATGCTGTTACCTTACATACCATCAATTGCTAGGAAATATTATAAAATATTTGCCGAGTCCTTCGAACTAGGATTCCACACTCCATTTACAACAAACAGAATGATAAGCAATACCAAAGACAAAATACCTTCTGATCAAATAGCCCAAGCAGTTTATAAAATTTCATTCCCAATCAATGGATGTAGAGCAGCATATTATGGAGAGAGCCGTGCCAACATTACTACCAGAACATCTCAACATCAATATTTATACAGGAAAGCTCTAAATAATACTGAAAACAAATCCATATTCTTTGAGCACCAAAAAAACAACAGGTCATGTGTTCGAATCCACTATGGCAAAGGCACTGTGCACAAACATAATGATATAAAACAAAAGATGAAGGAGGCACGCTTTATTGCAAATGACAACTATGCAATAAACCGAAAAGAATCGTGCTTTACAATCTCCAGAAAATGGTCTTTATGAAAGAAAACTTTGCATAAATTACCATTAAACTTCACCTAAAGTAGGCTATGAATATGAAGACTTAAGTTCTCCGAAAGTGCTCAGCCGTATAATTCTTGTCTAATAATAATAAATTTCACTTTTTTGCGTAAAGCCAATTTAAAATATAAATAATCATATGTTTTAAATTTTATATGTAAGATTAATGTTTGTTACATTTATATGGAAAAGGCATTTAACAGTAAATTAGACTAGATTATTAGATATTTTGATGGGATAAATACATACTCTAAAGAATGATGACAATTTGAAATTTAAATATGTAGTAAAAGATATTGGAAATTCTTTAAAATAAAAATATTTTTTCCAATTTATTCAATATTTATTTAACAAAATGCTAAATGAATGTTATTCAATAAGGATGGAGCTAGCATTAAGAAGAGATTTCATTGTATCAAAAAACTAATGATATAGCAGTACTCGAGGAAAGTAAGAATGGTAAAATTTATAAAAAATTTGTGATAAAAATGCAACTAAGTTACAAAAAGAGATAAAAATATAAAACTAAATTATGAAACCGATTTTAAAAAATAATAAGGAAATATTACATGTGGACAAAAAGGTTGATGCCTTATAAAAAAAAAATAGTGCAATGACTAATAAGTTTTAATAAGTGTGAATGATTGTAAGTTTTTGTACTGGTTAATTTAAAAAAAAAAAAAAAAAAATTGGTTATATCTTTTGAATGTAGCTTACATAAAATAAAATTTGGACAATTAAATAAATGGAGAGAATTACAAATTTTTTAGAAATATCAATTTGGGGAAGTGGATAGCTATTAAGAATTTTAAAAATATAAAAATACTGAAAAAATAAATAAATAAATTATTTACTGAACAAAATAAAAAGTAAAAAAAAATTAATTGGATATATTTTTAGAATTAAGAAAATTATGAAGATATTGAACAAAATTGGAAAATGAGAAAAAGATTAATAGTATACGAACATGGATGGGCTGCTCATCAACACGCATTAGCCAGCGTGGTGAGTTTATTGGCTTTTTACCTCCGAGTTTAAGATCAAGAAACACCATGGTCTTTCTTCTCAGTGCCTGATAAGGCAGAATGAATGTTTGTGTAAATGATAAATATTTTCCCCAATACATATATACAATTATGACAGACAAAAATAAAGCATGGCCCTTATTCCCAGGAGGCTGTAAAGTCACCAACCAAGGCAGCGGTTGAAGGCCGAAAGGTGCTAAGAATCCCCTGATTGCGGACCCAGGCTGCCATTTGATGACGACTTTTTATTTAGGTACTTACAACTGCAGATCACTTTCAAGTGAAGGAAAGATTGCAAGAATTAGAAGAACTCTCTTATATTAAATGGGACATTATTGGACTTTGTGAAGTTAGAAGAAAAGGTGAAGAGATAATTGATTTAAAAAGTGGACATATACTCTATTATAAAGGCACAAATATTGGAAATACAAGTGGAGTAGGATTCATTATAAATAAAAAGTGGAAGAACAATATTGTGGAGATTGATGGTGTATCGGACAGAGTGGCAAGATTAGTTATACAACTTAATAGCAGATACCAAATGCAGATAATTCAGGTTTATGCCCCAACAAGTTCTCATAGTAGAAGATTTTTATATGGATGTACAAAAGGCTTTTGATCAGAGTAGACATCATTTTAAAATTGTTATGGGAGACTTTAATGCTAGAATTGGTAAAAAAATGAAAGATGAAAGTGCTGTGGGTAATTTTGGTTATGGTAATAGAAATGAGAGAGGACATAGACTTGTGGAGTTTGCAGAAAAAGAAAAACTTTATATTATGAATTCTTTTTTTGAGAAAAATGTTAAAAGGAAATGGACATGGAAGCATCCAAATGAAGGTACAGCAGAATTGGATTATATTTTGACTAACAGGAAATACATATTTCAAGATTGTAATGTTCTTAATAAATTTAACACAGGAAGTGATCATCGATTAGTAAGGTGTAAGATACGTGTTAATGTAAAACTAGAGAGACAAAAATTATTAAGAAAAACAATATTTACAGTTGATATTCCTAATCTTCAGAAACATTCTAATGAATTTAAATTAGAACTTACAAATAGGTTTCAAGTGTTAGGAGATTTTGAACATGATTCAGATTTGAATGAAATTAATATGAAAATAACTGATACACTTTTGAAAACTGCAACAAAGATAGCTGGTAGAAAGAAACAGCAATTGACCAATAAATTTCTACTGAGACTAGAGAATTTATGAAGAAAAGAAGGAATATGAAGATATACAAAAATGATGCATTAAAAAGAATTGAATATCTCGAATTTTGTAAAATGGTGCGGAAAAGAGTTGAAAATGATATAAGAAAGTATAACTGTGAACTAGCAAGGAAAACTGTAGAAGAAAATAAAAGTCTTAAGAATGTAAAACAACATTTTGGTATTGGTAGGAAATTTATATCTGCAATAAGAAAAAAAGATGGAATTATTACTAAAAGGAGAGATGACATCATGAAATTGGTAGAAGATTTTTATCAAGAATTATATAGTAATAAAGAACAAGTACCTCCTATATCTATTACATCTTCCAAATTGCCCAGAATTTTAAATGAAGAAGTGAGACATGCAATTAAATGTATGAAGAAAGGAAAGGCTCCAGGTAATGATAGAATTATAAATGATATATTAAAAGAAGCAGGTGAAGAAATAGAAAAAATTTTAGCAAAGTTATATACCAAATGTCTAAATGATAAAGATGTACCGGATGATTGGAAGAATGCAGTAATAATATTAATATTTAAAAAAGGTGATAAAGAAGATATTAGAAATTACAGACCTATCAGCCTTTTATCAGTTTTATATAAAAATTTTTACCAAGATAATCACTACTCATCTACAGAGAACATTGGATTTCCACCAACCAAGCGAACAAGCCGGATTTAAAAGTGGTTTTAGTACAGTAGATCATATCCAGGTATTGAGAGAAGTTATAGAAAGGACAAATGAATATGAGTTGCCATTATGCTTAGGATTTGTAGATTATGAAAAGGCATTTGATTCTATAAACATTTCTTCAGTGATTAAAGCATTAGATCATCAAGGTATAGATCCAGGATATTGTCATATTTTAAAGAATATTTATAAAAATGCAACAGCAACAATTAGATTACATAATGAGACTGGGAAAGTCAACATTGAGAAAGGTGTAAGACAAGGTGACTCCATATCTCCAAAACTTTTTACAGCAGTGCTGCATGAAGTATTTTGTGGATTAAAATGGGAAACTAAAGGAGTGAAAGTAAATGGTGATTATTTAAGTCATTTAGATTTCGCAGATGATGTAGTTGTTTTTGCAAATAATGCTTCAGATCTGCAGGAAATGTTGCAGGAATTATCAGATGAAAGTAGGACTAAAGATAAATGTTAAAAAGACTAAAGTAATGTTTAATCGATTTGCTCAAAATATGAAAATAAAGATTGATTATGATGAATTAGAAGAAGTTAACAGTTACAAATACCTTGGTCAGATTATTAATACAGATGGAAACATAATGGAGGAAATTAATCATAGAATTAAACTTGGTTGGAGTGCTTTTGGTAGAAATAACTTGATACTAAAAAGAAATATGCCTATGTGTTTGAAAAGGAAGGTTTTTAACAAATGTGTTTTACCAGTTCTTACTTATGGATCTGAGACTTGGACACTTAATAGAAGAGCAATTCAGAGACTTCAGACCACTCAAAGGAGTATGGAGAGATGTATGTTGGGAGTAACAAGAAGAGATCGTAAACGCAATGTATGGCTAAGAGAACAAACAGGTGTTACTGACCTCATTGAAAAAATTAAAAGATTGAAGTGGAGTTGGGCTGGACATATTGTTAGAAGAGATGATAATAGATGGACAATTGAAATTTTAAACTGGATTCCAAGAGATTGTAAAAGACCCAGAAAGAGACCACATGTGAGATGGATGGATGAAATAAGAAAGTGTGCAGGGGTGATGTGGAGAAGCTAAAGATCGGAGAAGATGGATTAAACTTGGAGAGACCTTCATCCTGCAGTGGATTGATAATGGTTGATAATGATGATGATGACATGGAAGAAATTTTAAAAATCACAAAAAAGTTTATATATATCTTCAAATAATTTTTTAATTTAACAATTGTTCATTTAATATTCTACAATATTCTTGTGAACTCACAATTAGTGAGTGGTAGTTTAGTACAATTTCTTTCATGTATTAATTATATCTTCTATCAAACGTTGAAATCTATATTGAGTTTTTTTATCTCCTGTTTTCTAATAATTCGTCATAAAAAAGATCAGTTTTTTTTTTCTTATTTTTAATATTTTTTTTAATGTTATATACATAGCAGTAATATATAGAGAACAGTATTAAAAAATATTTATCATAATCAATGAGAACAACAAAACATAATTTCAAAAAGTCTGGGATTGGGCAATCATAAAGTATTCAAAATAATATATTGACAATTTTACAAATATGCAAAATGTTATTTATATTGATCACTAAAAGGTGATGTCAACTTCAAAGCTCCTAATAATAATAAAATTGGATATCAAAGATTGCTAGTATTTATTTTTATCCAAAAAAAAAAAAAAGAAAGATCTTTAAACAATAACAAGATGAGAGAATCTTAGATAATTTTATTATACAAATGTAATTGTTATCTTCTAACAAAGTCTATATTTATTGACATTTCACAAATAACAAAATTACCTTAATTTTGGCTGCAACAAAGCCCAATTCAGAAGTTGAAAAATATACATATATGTAGTGTATACTCATCAAAGCACAAATAATAGTTACTATAGTTTTATCAAGTTGTGAAACTAATTCAACCATATTATCACTATTTCTCTGAAAATTTAGTCCCTCACAAATTCAATATTTAACGGTTGTATTCTCATCCTTGGTGTTCGCCTTAAGATGGCATTGATTGTAATAAAAAACATATACATATAACGATTCCGGGCCGGACCTAAATGATCGATTTGATCTAAAATGATCTGATTTCTTAGTGTAACGAGCACAGACATCGTTACATTGTTTTTTATTATTAAACATAAAGTTAAAATAAAAAGTTCGCATTTAAAAACTTCTTTTTTTTTTGTTAGACATAAAAATTGAAAATCTTAAACTCGTATATATATATAAAATCGCGCAGATGAAAAATTATTAAAATAAAACTTTATTAAAGAAAAAGTATTTTAAAACTAAATCTTAAAAAGATTTAGAGATAAAAATATATCTTTAATTTTGGAAAACACATTAAGTAATCAGAAAATGGAAATGATTATTTTAATTAGTAAACTAGCCTTGGGCATTTATATGTATAAACAGTGGTCAGATAGGAGAGAAAAACAATGGAATCGGACCTCAGCGAAAGGACCATCACATCGATGACATAATGTCAATTCAATCCACAAAATTAATATAAAAGGACAAGTTTGAAAATTATTGATTGATTATTATTGAGAGATGTGACAGATATATGTTAGTGCGGAAGTGAAGGAGAAGGGATTGAAAAGACGCACTCTTCAATCCCTTCAGTTTTGCCAAAGAAAGAAAGAGAAATGAACTATTGTTTTCTACATTGAGGACCAACTAAACTAAAAAACCTCCGAATGAATAAATAAAACAACGGCTAAATGGATACCAATCTTTTTTAGGACGGCGTGAAAATTCACGTTCAAACGGCAAGAAACATATAAAGATGAACTGTTTAAAAAACCGTAAGAACTTTATAATTTATGAACATTAAATTAAAAACTTTCCATATATAAAAAATACAAATAGAATCCTATCTGACCAACGTAAATTAATATTAATAATGTTATTTGATATTTTTTTTTTATTTAAAATCATTTCCATTTATTTATTTTTTGTTCTTTAAGTTTTATTATGATTTCTGTTTTCCGTTAAGTTAAATTATATAAATGTTAAACTTAAGTCGGGCGTGAATGGCTGTATAGATTTGTAAAGTTATATTAGGGGAGGGTAATCTTAGGTTATTTGTGTCGTTAAATTGGGTCAATGGATTGGATATATTGATGTAGTTAGTAGATGTAGTCGGAGATTCGCTACTGGCAGAATCATTTATATATACGCCGCAATCACCCGTTTGCCTATGGACGGAATTATAAGATGGAGAACGCAGTTCCTTTCTATGGAGTTTTTTTTTTATTGTTCTTCTCGTTAGATAGATGTAATATTCCTATCTGACGAGAGTCAATGTCTTCTCTTAAACTTTTTGTGCTGCCGTATTTTATTACATTGAATACATCGATGTATCAGATGAATTGATGCCAGTTTGACTACGAATTTTAGCCTAAGGTTAAATAGGGATAGAATATTTATTTTCAAATGCAAATCTATGTAGTCTATTCATACTCGACACTAAATAAAAATGCATTAAATTTAAGTTGTTTATAGACGCTTGCATGGATTGGTTATCGGTTAAGTGTGTTTTGGGTTTTCATATTTGATCAAAATATATAGACATTCGATAAATAATGATACCTTACGGTGAGTATCTATAATGTATTTATTCGGATGTCTTTTAAGTTATTGGTGACAATGCAAATATCTTATGGTGAATACTATTGGGTTACTTACAAATTTCCCTCTGCAATTGTTGGTATCAATGATTTTATATTTTGATCGTTTATGTTTATTTTGAAATGTTTTTAACCATTGTAATCTATGTAACCGATCTATACTCAACATTTTAAAACAAACTTTTATAAACTCCTCGGTGCGAACTTATAAAAAATTAAAATATAAAGTTGTAAAAATTAAAATGTAAATTAAAATCAAAGTTAGAAATGTAAGTTAAATTTTAAAAGATAAACTGATGCTAAAATAATTTTAAATCTTATATATGTGCGTTAATAAATGTTTGTATGTTAATTACTGGCAGTGGCTTATTTTATTCTTTTTTAAAAAAAATTATAAGTAGATAAGATATTATATTACTAAATCTCTGCTACTCCCCGAACTAGTGACTTGGGCTAACGACCGGAATCAAAATTAAAAAAAAAAAATTTTTTTTTTTTTTTTACTTACGTATCTGCCTACTTTATAAATTTTTCTAGGTTCAAATGCCTAGATGGCGCCCTGTAGTGCAGATCACGTTAAGTGTTATTCTCCGGATCGTTATATTAGATTTGTAATAATATATTCTACTAACTAATACTATTATATGACGCTAGTTTTTTTCATTTTTGTAAATGTTTATTAATCTTATCTTGTTTTTGACTTTGTGTGTGTGTGTCTTTAAAGTTACGGTGTTTTTCTAATTTTTTTTTTGACCTTACGTGTGTCTTTTTAAAGTTACGGTCTTTTTTTTTTTTGCAAGAGTAAATCAATACTTTTATTCAAAAGCAAGACGTAATAAGTAAATGTTTATTAATCTTATCTTGTTTTTGAGTTTGTGTGTGTGTCTTTAAAGTTACAGGGCTTTTTCAATTTTTTTTTTTTTTTGACTTTAGGTGTGTCTTTTTAAAGTTACGGTATTTTTTTTGCAAGAGTAAATCAATAATTTGATTCAAAAGCAAAACATAATAAGTCAATGTTTATTAATCTTAGATTGTTTTTGAGTTTGTGTGTGTGTGTGTGTCTTTAAAGTTACGAGGCTTTTTCTCATTTTTTTTTAACTTTATGTGTGTCTTTTTTTAAAGTTACGGTATTTTTGGTCAAGAGTAAATCAATCATTTTATTAAAAAAAGAAGACGTAATTCTAAATCTATCAAAAGTAACGTAATTTATATACTACAATTTAGAATTGATACCTAATTACTATTATTAAGGACCGTCATTAAAGACTCGATTGAAAAATGATACCTGACTAATTTCCGTTTTCTTTTTTGGGGGACAGTAATGAATCAGAAAGTGGGTTGTTTATGTTAAGTCTGTCTATATAAAAAGGGTACCATTATTGAAATACTAAACTTAAAAATGATAGCCGACAAATTTGCGTTTCTTTCGACAGTAATTAATCAGAAAGTGGGTTTCTTTTTTTTGGTAAATCTTGTGTATATATAAAAACAAACAAACCGTAATTCAAAGACTCCATTGAAAAAAATCAAACCCCGTTGAATTTGCCTTTTTTTTTTTTTTTAAAGACGGTAATTAATCAGGAACTGGGTTGTTTTTGTTAGTGTGTAGATATAAAAACTAATCTTATTTTGAAATAATAAATGTAACAAAACAAAAAAAAAAAAAATACCCAACTAATTTTATTTTTCGGACAAGTAATTCCTAATAATTAGACAGTGGGTTGTTGCGAAAACAGTACTTTTCGCATAATCCTTTTTTTTTTTCCCCCTTTTGCACCCTTAAAAGCAATTTTTGAGGGTTACCCCTTCGTAATGGCATCTTCAGGACATTATTACTAAACTTACAACAGTAAAGTAAGTTACAACACATTAAAAAAAATAGACATCAAATTTAAAAAAACTATGACTGCTTCAAATACACACACTCTCACACGAAACTACAGAGAGAATAGATATTCTACTATTACGAGAAAATGATGAACAAAATCGACTACTATGGCAGCCAATCAAGGCATTTCTTTCTCTTTGCTTTTAGCATAGAAAAAAAGCCATAACTGGCAGCCGTCGGGAACTCTTTGTGTTTTATCATAGAAAGAAGTCTCTTTGTGTTGGCTTCTGTCGCCGCCTCCTCCGTCCAACATAATGTGAGGATTTTTCTGCGTTTATAATGTAGAAAAATTCCTCTTTGGTTGGGTAAAGGCCGGTGAAATGGTATATTTCTAGGAATTTACCTAGAAGTAGCGACATCTTAAGGCAAACACCAAGGATGAGAAAACAACCTTATAATTTTTTTCCAGAACTAATTAATCATATCTTATGAAGATATCCTATACGTAATATCATTGCATTAAAAAAGCATTACTTAGAAGAGAATTACCACAAGTAAGATATCCTACAAGAGCATCATCACTAAAAATAGAATTTTCTCCTTTACTTTTAGTAAATGTTATATCTACTTTCACTTTATAAAAGATTATAAAAGCAAAGCTATTCAAAAAATAATTTTCATGCCATAAACACAAATAATTTTTTATCTAGAAGAGTTTGATAATTCACTAAATGTCTTTTAAATACAAAATGGGAATAATATTCTTTACCTTCTGAAGAAGTGCTAATGCTGATACGATCTCTCGTGAATTACGTGCCATCATTACTGCCTCCAAAAGACCATGAAGGGCTACCACTTGAGAGTTATTGGGTGGTAACATCACAGTGCGTAAGTATTGCTCCAATTCGCCTGCTACTTTGTCATAGATCTGAGTGATTTCATCAGTAGCATAAGACTTAAAAAAAAAAAAAAATACATGAATTCAATAAGCTATTACATATTCAGTACATGTTTAAAAAATTAAACAATTTTAAACCATAAAGACAGATATAATAAATATGATGATGTAAATCAAGATTTCCACAAATCGTAAATGATTGTTTACAGGAATTTAATGTGCCAGCATGATGATGATATAAAAGTGCTCAAAATTTGAGACTTAACAAAATTGTGAAAAAAGTTGCTTACATTTGAAACCAATGGAGGATAGAAATAAACATAAATAAAAATTGTTGCGAAAAAAATTTATAGAATCAATTGATTTCTTTACATATTTGTAAAGTTGGTTAAAAAGAAAGTTAGTAAAAAAATGAGTTAAAGGGAATTGTAAAAATTAAACAGACCTTTAATAATAAAAAAAAGAATTTGTAAGAGATATAAAATAAAAATATTAGAGACTGAAATGACAGTCTGTCAAAAAAAAACAAAAAACAGAAATGTTGGATAAATAATATTGAAGTATTAAACATTAAGTGAACAAAGAATATTTAAAAAGAGAATTAAAAAAAAAAAAAAAAAGCATTATTGATTAGATTCTGAAAAATAGAACGATATAAGAAATATTTTTAAAAAAAACAAACAAATGTAAACACCATAAAAAAAAATTATCAAAATATTTAATAAAAAGATTAATCTAATATTTGTTTAAAAAAAAAAATTGTTGAGTGCCAAAAAAAAAAAAAAATCTCTATTCTATTTAGAAGATGAAAAATTACTATTTTTATCTTCTCAATAAGACTACTTTTAAAAATTATTACAAAAGGAAAAAAAAAAGAACATTAATAAACAAATTTAAGAGAAGTGACCATAAAAATATATGTAGAAAAAAACAAATGGAACAATGATGTAAAAGAGATTGAAAAGAGAAGAGTCGCTGACAAATCAAAGCACCAATTTTTTAATTTAATCTAATAAATTATATACTCTGCCAAAAATATATGGTAAATATTTAAAAGAAATGCAAATTTTGACTTTAAACAAGAAAGAAATTATTATAAAAATATATTTTTACACACAATAAATAAAAATGTTCTGGAAAACAAATTTGGCATCATGCTAAGAATTATATATATAGAAAAAATTTAACACCAAACACTGATCAATATCTCTATAGTCAGAATAGAGCAAATAATGAAGGCAAAAAAAAATCTTATAGAAGTCTTTTCATAGGCTAATAAAATTATAAAATCATATATAAGTTTTTTTTAATATGTCTATTAGTACCAAAATTAGATTAATATTTGTAAAGACATTATTTGTAGTAATAGACCATTCTAGTCCATTGCAATCAATACACAATTTAGAATCTATTTAACAAAGAAGTGTTCTTCTATATTACAAAAATGGCATAGTGAAGACAATGAGAGGTGATAATATTTATGATAAAAATTCAGGCTAATAGAATTTATTAAATACACACACACAAAAAGTGGAAATAATTTTTCATTATGACTTTTAATAAATATATATTTTTTAAAAAAAAATAAAATTCCCTTGTTTTAAATAAATTAAAAAGATGAGAATACTTACTAAACAATTAGAATTGAACAATCAGCCATAATTTTAGAGACATTAAAAAGAAAAGTTTATTTAAATTTGATAATCATTAAAAACATCTAATGATAAAATTCAGATCATGTGTTAGCTGCAGATCAATATTAAGCTGCTTATTTGCCATTAATTTATTTTAATTTATCATGAAGATTATGGTATACAAGTTGGAACCAATAATTTTCTTTTAATATACTAGCGACTCATGAAATAAAGTACCTTATAAACTCTTTTATAAATCTTTACTATCTTGTAAGCTCAATGAAACAATGTAGAATTTGCTACTTAACAAAAAAATGAAATATTTTATTTTATTAACAAAATTTTAGCATTCTATGGAGATGGATTATTATAAATACCATAAAATGTTTAAACATCATTGATTTTTTAATTATATTTAGGTAACTAAATAGTTTTAGAAAGGGAAAAGAAAGAGCACAATTATGGTTGCAAGCATATGTGGTCTATTGAATGTTTCTAATATATTCACTTTCATAACTTCATCAAATAAACTTTGTAATTTTTTGTGTATTCTTATGATTTACTTTATTACTGAAAGTTTCAATGTTGCTGCTCTCCTTACATCTGCTTCATTTATAGTTTAAAATTTATCCAAAAAAAAAAAGAAGAAGAGATACTACAGTGACTGTTATGTATAGATAAAATATTTCACAAAAAGAAAAGTGCATTAAATCTTCCATATATACTGAACTGGATACTATCTGCTTCAAAAGTCGGATTGCAGCTTTGACAGTTATTTTAAAGATTTAATATTTGTTTTGTTAGATAATAAAGGTAGATTGACACATACTTATTTATTTTATTTTCTGTAATTTGTTTTGTTTTAAAATATGTTTTAAGTTAATTTTGTAAAAATTTTAAAAAGAAAAACTAACATTTTGTTTTATCTTTTGGGAAAGTTTTTTTTTTAAAAGGAAAAAAAACGTTAATTGCATTCTTGTTTATGAAAAGTTTTTTTTTTTTTAATCAAAAGTTGATTGCATTCTTATTGCTTAATTATAAATCTATTTTAATTTATCTAAAAGGAGCAGAGATTTAATTAATTATATATTTTTTTAATAAGTTAAGCTCTGGTCGGAATTATTAATTAAGATTGTGCGTGAGATAGAGATTTGCCCTGGGGCATGTAAATAGACCTGAGTTTAGGATAGATTATTCTGGTTCTTATTGGTATTCAGACTCAGAATATCCTAGGTCTCTTGACCTAGATTATTCTTGGAATAACAATGCAGCTCACTTGGCTGATTTGTGATTATTTTATATTAGCTTACGGAGATTCACATTTAACTGGCAGGCTTGCCACAGATTTTAATACATTGCTGCTCGCTTCTGTGACCCAATGTGAAGGGACTTTATTCATCTTTCTGTCGAAAAACTTTCGACCGGACTCTTAAAATAACCTATGTTAGTTTAATTGTGTTCGCTTTACCAGATGGTCAAGTTCTACGCCATGTGTAGTCAAACCTCAGGGATGCGCTGCTAAACCCACTCTGAGACAGATCCTGATCTCCTAGTTGTTCTTGCCAATTATGACATAAAAGCCTAAACAAAGACTAATTCCTCACATGCCTCCATACTCGCCACCATTTAAAAAACAATCATTTGAAGACTTCAATCAATATTATCTGTACCCAACTGAGTACTCAATGAACTTTCCAACGCCAAGGTACTTTCTTTTATATTCTTCCCAGGACTAATTCTAATCTCTAGTAAAACTTCTGTTCAATCTAAAGTGAACATTTGTATAGATTTATCTTATATCGTAATCATTTAACGTATTCTTCTATCTATTTAGTGTGAAATATATTATCATTTAGTTAATGCTATATTTTGTAATTTTAAATTATTCTTTTATTATGTGCAGAGCCTGTATTGAGAATTTCTTTTACTAGCTATTTAGATGTCCATTTCTATAATTCACATTCTTGATAAACGCTTGGCAGATATTAATAATTTTCCTATTACTTACCTGTTTTCTTTTGAGACACATTTGATTAATTTATAGTAGATTAGTAAATCGCCATCATTGGCTGCGATTTCTCAATTGGATAGCCCTAGTTTTACTGAAACTGGGGATTTTGATTTCTTTTTAAAATTATGTACACCGTAATATCTTCTTTATATTTGCTCTTCTTGTAAATGTTTCAACCTTAGTAATTTTAAACGTAATTATCCATGAGCTGTCCTGCAGATAAATGACGCCTCTAGTTTCAATGTATCAGTGTGTGCTCATCCACGCTGATCCATTTTTTTTTTGTATTTTAGAAAATCTTTTGAAACCAATAAATTGTTAAGTTATTTATTTTCTTTTTGTGAATAGTCAGCTGAAGTAAATTTATTTCTCCCTTCAAGAAATTCTATGAGAAGATTAGTGTATCTTCTGGGATGTTTATTACTTTCTTTTTCTCTCAAACATGCTTCGCTAAAAATTTATGTCAACCTTTCATACTTTTGCTTGTGATTTTTAATAGACTATAAACTTAATAAATTTTAAAATTATATTAGTTAATGTTTGTCCTAGCTTTATTTTCTCAATTGTCTGAACAATATTAATGAGGTCTTGCTCTCCCTGGGTCTGGTCATGCAAATCATCATCATCATTAACTTTTGATCATGATAATCAAATTTTCCAAGTACTCAGTGATCTGGTGGCACACTCTGTAATCAAAAGGAATAAATAACCGACTGTTACAATACATATAAGGTAAATTCATTGAAGCAGTCAACATTTACATACAACAATCTAAATTAATTGTTTAATGAGATTTATTTAAACTTCTTTTTATCAATAATTTCACTCTCTGTGGTAAAGTTGCAATCTTTAGTGTCTATATAAACATATTAGCCATAAATAAAAGTGAATTTCCACCTTTATTGTTAAAAAGTTCGCTTGACAACAGATTGAGATTATTGGTGTATTGATACTGATATTGTTTAAGTATTAACTGCTTTCAATAAATTTACATTTATAAAGATATCTAGCCTTGAGAATTATTAGCTTTATTATATATACGATACAATTATTTATTATTATAAAATTATACATTCGATCTACACCAATGCAATTTAAATATTGCTCCACACCAGTCCTCTTAGGCAGAGAAGCATAATACCCAGAGGGTACCTATGTCCAAGTCAGAGCTATCTATAAAATATATAACTGCGACCACATTTGAAGGACATAGATCTTCTCGACTGCAGAATTCAACACCTATCATTCAAAGCACTTTTTTGTTTCATAGAAACTCCAGGAGCCAGTTAACTACAGCAGTTAACATGCTCTGAATAACGGTAAACTAATTCAGCACCCAAGAAATATCAACTACCTCAATCAAAAGAATAATCTAATACATTACTGCTTTAAATTAGTGGTAAAAGAATTGACCATCAAAATACTAAGTTTTAAAGATTATTTATTTTAACTAAATACTTATTATTATAATTTTTAAACTACTTTTATAAATGCTCAATTAGTCTCACAATGATAGTTTATATAATAACCATACACACCTTTTTAATACATACAATAAAATATATTATAACATAAGGCATTAAATAAAGTCACGGCATTTTAAACATGCACATCAATAGTTCATTTTATGCATGCTATACAATTCATTGGTTTTACTGACTCTGGAGACTTCAAATTATTGCAATGGCTACATTAATATCAGAAATGGAATAAGAAACTGTTATTTATTACCTATAGGATTTTGGACGTGGACTTCTTGCTGTTTGCTGCTTTATGTGAAATTTACCAACTGGTTGGATTTTAGGCTTTTGTGGAGGTTCCTATGATTGCTATTTCATGATACTCCTATTCAAGACAGATATCTCTAGCGGTTTCAAATTATTAGGCAGGCATCACTTTTATCGGGCAGGTTGGGATGTTCCATCAGACTGAAGCTGGAGTTTGGCCATATGCTTCTGACAACTGCTATCACTGCATTGTCATGAAAAAACACTGATTCTGAATATGTAATAGACTGACTGAAGACTCATTGTAAAAACCCAACTGATTGAATGATGAAAAACTGACTATTTATGTGATAACCTGTTGTCATTTTTTTAAAATTAGTTTTTATACCACCATGGTTGAAAATTCGTCCACTGCTTTTGATTAAATTTGATAAGATTTTAATTAATTAATTAATCCTGTTTTAATTAGTAGTCATTGCTAATTCTGTTTTTATATAGCTTATGATTGTATATGATCCTTGAGAAACATTCGCATTATAAACTTTCATTTGTTTTTTAATATTTAACTTTTATATTCCATTCTTTTAACATGCACACATTTTATTATTATTATTTTTTTGTTTACCATCTCGCTATTAACGCACATATATATTTACATTTCTTTAAATTAAATGAAAAGATGTAATTTTAATTTTATTTACAAGATTTTAAACTGCTATAACTTTAACTTTTAAACAAATAACTTTAACTACTTGAAATTCAACTATCTTTAACTTTTCTAAGTTAACTTCTCTCCCCCTTCCAATTACTCTTTAATACGTAAAAGTATGAATTAATTGACTTTTAACAAACTGTATTTTGTTTTAAACTAATAATAATAAAAAAAAACTTTTCAGACTTCTATAAATTTATTTATTTTCAAATGAGATATTTCTCTCTTTTTAATTCAATTATTTGCGGATAGATGATTCTGCAGTGATTTCATTTATTAGCATTTTAATTTTAAAATCTTTTGCGTTATTTAGGAAAATTTTTACTTTTAATAATTGTGACCAACAATTTCAAGTGGAGTGTTCCTTCATGAACGGTACAATATATAATTCATAATAGTTTTAGGGATCCCACTTTAAATATATTAATTATATTATGATCTGCTAAAGCACAAACTGAGATCAATAATTACCTTAAAATAATTTTTTTTTAGATGATTAAAAAAAAAGCAATTATAAAAACTAAACTGATGAGAAATAGTGAATAAAACCACCTGTGCAATATCTAAATGAAGACAAGTATAAGCTTACTTAATTTGTACACAAAATAAAGTGGCAATTTATGATGGATGACAGAAGGGAAACAGGGTTTAATCTTATAAGACTGTTTTTTGTTTAAATGTACATTCAACCATTTTAATTTCGTGTGTGTATATAGCGGTGTTATGTTTTTTTTTATGCTTTTATATTTATACTTTAATAGTTTGGTCACATGTATATATGTGAAATGTAATGTAACAGTAGCTGGGTTCGAATACAGGTACTAAGGAAGTAAAAGGCAATAATGATTACAAAAGAGTGTTTATTGTGGTTGTTATTATGGTTTAAATTAATAGATGTGAGAATATTTATAGATATACATTCGAACTCTGTTACAAGAGAGTGAGTAAAATACATTAACCATTTAAATGCGTGAACGTATACATATATATTTATTACACGTGATGTTGCGTAGAATTAATTACTAACAGATAGATTTGTATGTGAAGATGAAGAGGAGCGGTTATATACAGAGTTGTATTTTTATATATTTTTGTTGTTTATTACCATAAGTTATGGTTATTTAAATAATGTCATTAGTAGCGCATGTTTCTTAACGAAAGCAAATTAAAATATAGGGCTGGAGACTAATAAAAGGGATTGCAAGTTGTGCTATGGGCGATTTCTGTTAATGACACTTGTCAGAATTCCAAGAATTGGCCACTAAGTATTTTGGAACAATGGAAACCTGATCATGCTAAAAGCATTCCTGAGGTAATGGTCATCGGCATATGGATAGGAAAAAAAATGAGATGAGAGATAAAAGAAAAGAACTATATTACTTTTTTTTGATTTTGTAGTAATTCAGAAAAGTGACTGTTATAGAGAAAGAAGCGTGGAAAGTAAATTTTAATAAAGTGATTTTATTAATTAATAAAATTTTATAAGAATGGACTCCAACAAAATGCTGGGGTAAAACAATCGTGTGGATTCGTTAAATCGGCCAGTAAACAGCTATTTTGTGACCTGTCTGACCTTTATCTATGGAGATTTCAGCCGGCTATTTCAAGCAAGTGAAATGATCACGGAAATCCAAACAGCAAGAACTTTCGTGCAATCAATTTTAGAATCACCTATCACCTACAACCTCTAGAATGGATTATCATATGTAAAAATGTTATGGAACCTTTAGTCATCTTCCACACCAACAATTCTCGCTAAGACAATCGCCATTGTGATACTATAAGCTTACACATCATCAGGCTTAAACCCACGAACGTTCGCCCTCAAAGAAGGTAAATATGACTTTCTCTATATTGTGACAGTCAGATGATGTACGTTGGTTTAACCCAGTTTGAATACTAGGCGAAAGTACCTCGAGGCCACACATACACAAGATATTAAATCAAGAATACTATGACCTCTGCCCTATTCGCCTATTCTCTAGGCTAACTACGAACCAATAACATTATCTGAGACACGCATAAATTATTTTCTCATCCGGCCACAAAACTTAGCAACAGCGGTAGAGACATGGATGGAACACCTATGGAGCTAAATAGTTAAATGTGTGTAACAGTACTATGAAATATGTGTTTTGCGTGCCTGGACCATTGGAAAAGTAACATAAAGCATTAGAACAAAATTAGCAAACTCAAGCTTTTTAGTTAACTAAGGTATTTAATTAGTGACTTTAAAATATTTATAATGATTTAATGCCCTCCGCTATTCCCCTAAATTAATGAAAACTAATTAGACAATGAAAACAGATTAAACGATATAATATTTTTGCGGTTTAAGTCTTTTCTTCCCAATTTTAATAAAATTGTCAACTTGAATCTCCTTGATAAAGTACAATAATAAAAATCTTTCGCAAAGCATTTTCTAATTGCTTTGCGCTAAAAACCAACAGTTTAAAAATTATTTAAAACGTATATAGCTAAATCTGATATACATAATAAGCCAGTGGCGGACAAAAGAGGCGTTATCGAGGAGATCAAGTTGGCAAACAAAGGAAACTTACTGGTATGGAATTTAGAAACATAAATAAAATTGGAAAGAGATTTTAAATGAAAAAAATAACTTTTAAACTTAACCACAATGGAATACAAAATATATATACATGTTAGTAATGAAGAATAGTGAAGGAAAAAGGGTTAAATATATATATATATATAGATGATCACGCAATATATATATCTAAGACTAGTCTAATAAAAATGGTTACATAACAAATATAATTAAATACAACATTTCATAAATATAATTCAATTAAGAAAGGTATGAACAAAAGGGTAGAAAGTAAATAGTTCAATGGAGGAGAGATATGATTACTGTCCTGGTTCCTTGGTCATGTTTCCTACGGCGTTCGTGGCTTGATCCGACCATCGATAGGTATTTGCCCAGACAAGGAAAGTGGAAATAAGTAGCATGCTTTTATGAAAAGTCCTACAGACACGGCACAGAGTTCAGATGACTATTGAGTCGATACTAAGGCATTTTGATGGTATTTAGGAACCTCGGCGATAGGCAAAGCTATTTATTTGCCTAGCCAAGCATAGTAGAATCCATCAAATTCATATGACTTTTAGCTTGAGCATGTTCAAACTTCTCCATGACTTTGAAGATGACAGTTGTCTAACTTTTTGGAATAAAATCTCCACAAGCAAAATCTGAAAGAGTTCTCCAAAGAGAAATCTGAATGCCAGCAAGAAAACTTCGAATCATCAAGTCTTTTGTTCTCACTTTTATTTATACCCTCTTTGTCAGCTACCTTCTATTGTTTGTATGATCTTAGATCTTGATAAGCCCCACCGCACTCCTTTGTTTCAAGGTAACACTTTCTAAAAATAACTTTTACTTTTTTATTCTAAATTTCTTTCTTTAAAGTTTGAATTTTATTAATTAAAAAAGAAAGAGAAGGCCATCTTTAATTTGACTTGAATGGGCTCACTAATTAAAACATACATTCCTTTAGAAAATGTTGGTGGGCTTATCTCAAAATGAAATCATACGCCATATTTTAACAAGATTTTAACAAAAAAATATATTATTTCTTTTAACAAATTAAGCATTTTATTTCAGCAGAATTTTGCATTAACTCATATATATACGCTTGACGTATATATATGTTTGACTAATAGATTTTACAAGTAATTTTTATTAACAGAAATCTAATCTTAGAATGGAATTTATTTAACAAAATATTTAAATGCAATACAAATTACATAAACGTAATTAATTTTAGCTTTAATGCAAAACCCTGCTGATATTGGACTATAAACTTAATTCAGGTCTATAATACTAACCAAGTTTATAGAAGGCTGTGAAGCATGGATCGGACTTCAGATCCATTGCTTCAATATATATTGAATGAACATATAATAATTTGGTAATAAATTAAGAAATATGCGCTTTGTCCCAACTTAAAAAAAGAATTATAGAAAATATAGAGTAAATTATTTAATAAATACAACTCTGACGCATAGTTGCACTCTTTCATGAATGTGTATACTGATATTATATATATGTATCGGAATGACTGGGTCATATGATTGAGTTATTAGTATATACGTGTATTAATAAATATTACAATTTTAAGCTATAACTTGTGTATTTATTTGAATTACGAGATTCTTATAATTTCTGGGTTATTATTTATAAAAGCTTACTGATATTCATGACCGTATATCTCTAAAAGAAATAAAATAATAAGATTCATAGGGCAGTTAGGAAATTATAAAAGTATATAAATGACGTTTCTTTGTAAGATAACCTCAGCTTCATTCTTCCGATAGACATTGTCTCCCAGATCTTGAGACTGAGCTAGTCTGGATAAGGTACCCAAAAAGGTCCATTGGAACCTTTTCTTTTGTTTTTGAGGAGTATAATTCTTATTAATTAGTAAGATTGGTGCTTGAGATTGGACTTGTTCGGTGCTTATAAATATACATACTCTATGCACGGGAAATAATGTGTTCTCACATAAATTCTTAGAATAGGATCACGGATAGATTGTTAAAGTAAGGATATATGATGACAATTATGTCATTTCACTGGTATGATCAAATCAATAGGAATTTTAACTACAATATGTTAATATATAAAGCATTCAATAAGTTCATTTGACAAATAAATATTGGCAGGCAAAACTGATCTCTACTGAAAGACATAGTCCATACACTAAATAATAACAAACAAATAATCATTAAAAATGAATTTTAATATATACACTATTTCCTTGACTGTGGACATTTAATATAACAAATGAGATTAAATAAAAAAACAATTATTATGATTTTTACCTTTCATAATCTTCTTAATTAATATCAAGAATCTCTTCATAGATTATAACTGAATTTAATATCCTAATTAATTATCAACTTTCACTGTTTAATTTTCATTCCTCTTGTTGAATATTGTATATGAAATGATTCTTTTACATTTATGCTAAACATGAGAATATTATGGATATCAGTGTTAATTTGCACACACATCTTATATGCACATATACAATTATATACCCGACACAAGCATATCAATCACATTGTAAAGCTTTATTATATAGTTATCAAATCTTGGATATGGGGTAACGTGTATAAATAAACATTATCAAAAATAAAGCGCAATAAATTTATGGATAGTTTTAATAATATCATATTGTAAATCTATCACTTCCTATAATCTCTTTGACTGATAAATATTTTTTCTGATTTATAATCTACCAGTCATTTATATAGGTGACTGATTACACATGAATTGTGCATTCGGGTTGTTTATATATTTAAAACTATTTGGTTTGATTTAATTTCTTCTTTTGTATCCACTTTGCAGAAAAATAAATGCATGACTTTGACATCTAAGGGTCATGTTATTTATACCATGCCTTTAATAATGACATTTGAAATAATCTTTGTTTTTTATATCACATTTGGATAAGAAATTATATTAGCATTTCATTTATATGATCAATATTATCAAGACAAATTTGCCAATACTCTTAACATCATTTATATTCGGTAGCATTATTATTTAGAAATCTTCATATGGAATATAAAATAAAATCTTATATATATTGCAACTGTTGAGGATGAAGTTACAATGCATGTAAATATACTTTTATGAAATAGCATAAGTTTATGCAAATCAGCAAGATTTAGCAAAATAAGTAGAATTACAGATATAAATGCTATAGTTTTGTGGTTCCAAAATGGTTAAATATAATATATATAATTAATTAAATGAAGTTAAAAAACATTACATAGTATGTGTCTTGTATATATATACACCTGGGTCTCGTTTTATGCGGTAGATAGGTTCATCAGAAAACGCGCACAAAAGAAATCGCACAAAAATAGACTTAACTTACCTTGAAAAATGGGGGATACGTATTGTAATTTTCCAAAAATCGCATAAAAACAAAGTAACAACGTAAAATTACTTTAAAATTCACATAAAAAAAAAAAAATAAGAAAATAAAATATGACTAATAAAAAATTTCAAATATGAAAAATATTGATACAAGACAAACTTTTTTTATTAACTACAATATTTAATTTTATTCAAAAGAATATATTTTTATGCGTAATTTAAATTTTTTCATACATGTATGGTATTTTAATCATTATCACTATTTGAGACATCAGATTTGTCATGATGTGATGTGATGCACTGTAGCTTCTCCTTAAACGAAGTCAAGAGGAAATACAACTAAAACATTTTCCAATCACTGTTGTTCCTTATCATTTTGCTAAGCGATCTAAAATTGAAATTTTTGTTTACAAAGAAATTCATTTTCTTGGGTGTTTTTTCTCTCTCTGTTAGAGTAAACTAAAAGTTTAAAATAAAATTAAAAAGTTAAGATTTACGATAATAAAGACACCGACTCACCACTGTTGGGTAAAATTTAATTAAAACTAACAATTAAAAATTAAATTCTTATTTTTGTCTTTAATTTTCAATTCCGTTTAAAAATCAAATATCATCGTTTCACATCACCTTAATTTCAGATCACGTTACATAATTTTTAAATTGTTAATTACAATTAAAAATCAGATTTTAATTGTTAAATTTAATTGTGCCCACCGCTGCTATTCACTTTTTAAAAATAAACTTGCGGACACTAAATGATTAATTGATTGCGTACTCTTTTTATAAAAAGCAAAAATAGAACATGATTTAAAATGCAAAACCAACAACATACATAGTATTTTTCATCTATAACGTTTGAACAGATTTACATTATAGTCTTGTAAAATTTAATGTGTGTATATAAAATGAAGAAATCCTGATTTTAAGTGAATTATGAACTTCTTTATTGCATAAAATCTATTACAGTATTATTACAAAGTGCTGAAAATATTGAAATTATTAGATGGAAGTCGAACTCCGATAATGCGCTATTACTTTTTGCACGAAATTTATAATATTTAAAGTAATAGAGCATTATCGGAGCTCGACTTCTGATCTAATAATTTTTATCGCATAAAAGAAAACGCACACAAAGATAAGAAGAAACATGAATCGCATAACTTCAAAATCGCATTAAATAAATCCGCATAAAACGAGACCCGGGTGTATATTTAAGGAACAATACACAAACATGACCTATTTCCTTAGCCTACATTTTAATTCATAATGTTTATTAAAATCTTAGACCAAGAGAAAGGATGTAATTGGCTATATTTAAAACTATTTATAATTATAAAAAATTTCTTTTAAAAAACAAAAACAGCAAGCATAGTATTGCTATATCAAAAAAAATAATTTGATTATGGAGAATGTGATATGCTACTTTTAAATAATAAGAGGTATATTATGTGAAATAGTTTGGTTTGTGTAAATTTTACAGTTTTTAAAACCCTCTCTTAAAAGATGGTATGAATAATTGAAAATTATGGTAACAATGCATATTTTTGTCAAAATTATGGATAAACATGAAAGAAAACAAATCTTCAAAAAAACAACAACTAACTAATTACCATGTTATTTTATTAGAATGATGTGATTTTTTGAAAAATAATGGGAAATAAAAAGATGAAATACACACATAGTTTTTCTTAGTTTTTTGATTGTTGATTGGGTAGTGCTCTATTAGTCTATATAATCAGCTTGATAGCATTGATGCTATACAAACGCACATAAATATAACGGTACAGGGCCTACCGCATTATTTCTGAAATAAATAATCAGACATAAATGTAATTAATTTATTTCATTAATAAATTACTGTAAATTTACAAATTTATTCAATAACAATTTTAAAAAGAACAAAAAAATGGACACCTTTATCAAGTACCTACAAAAAATTTTATCAAACTTTAAAGTTCACTTATCTAGGATGCTTTATTGACAATCATCTCTGATAATATGGCCTGGGACAGGTCTTGTCCTTTGTGGAGATGTCGCCACATGGACTCGGTGAGGTAGTTGTCCAGGGACTGCCTGGGTGTGCTGCACTGCTTCTTGTTTGGCCATTTAAGCAGACCCCAAAGCTGCTCTATGTTCTGAATGTGGGCACCTGTTGTAGAATCTACAAAGTTGTAGCGGTGGTTCACTTTCAGGTATTTGAAACCTGCAGCTTCGAGGTCCGATGTTTTGTAGGCCTTCCACCATTCTAAATAGAAGGTCGATAATAGAAGGTATCCAGGCATGACATTTTGACATATAGCCTCAAAAAAGGTAGGTGCACAGCGAGTGGAAACTGCTGCTATGAAGCATTTATTCATGGCCCTGCACAATCCACCGAATAATCACTGCAGCGAAAGCATCCTGCCTTAGTGATTTTTCCGACGGCTGAACAATGTCCGTCCACCTCCACAATCAAACCTAGCCCAACAATTTGATGACAAGGCCAACACATTAGGCTCTCATGGCAAAGCTCAAGTAGACTAGTGGTTCACTTAACCACAGCAACTCTAGACAACTCTCATCCCAGCTCCAGTAATAGATTAGCCTTAAAGCTTTCAAAAAAGAGATTCTGGATCAATCGAACCAGGTATTCTGGCGAATCAAACACCTTTGAGTACAGGAATGTGACTGACATATCCACTGCGAGGTTTTCGCATGATGCAGTCTCATAGGTTGACCACAGACACATTTTTTCAGATGGCAGTTTTGGTTTTGTTGGAAAAATGCCACTGCAGCAGATTCTGTAGCCGGCAATTGCCAAAATTTCAAACAAGCAATTTTACAGTCAGACATTTTAATTCTCGTGAAATATGAATTTTTACGGGAAAATGGGGGTTTCCCATAACCTTTTCTAATTATTTATACCTTACATGTTGTGTTCATAGAGGGATAATGGGCTTATAATTATTACTTTTTAATAGTACATTAGGTAAGTTGTAACATAATTACTTCGGAATGCAGTTTCCAATAGTTGAGGAAACTTTAAGCCCTCCCACCCTCAAATCCTACAGTAGCAAAGTGTTAATATTGGTCAAAGATAGGATTGTGTGTACTTGCACAAACCGCGCAAGACAAAGCAGGCTGTTAGTTATAACAGAAAAAAGTTGTCTCTATTTGATTTGACAGTAGCGCGGCCAACTAAATGAAATATTTATGTGTGTTTGTATGGCATCAATGCCATCAAGCAGATTATACAGTCTAATAGAACACTACCTTTGATTGATTGTGTTATTTCAAAAGTGTTTAAAAAAAGTTAGTGTAAAAACAGAATTAGGTATAATATATGTATCACATTGTAGATAATTTATTTTTCTTTAAAATGTAATTTTCAAAATGATGAAACAACTTATAATTCTTTATCTATGAATTTGTTTGTAAAAATTATACTTTAAAAAAAAAAAAAAAGAACTCAATGCATGAGAATTTGAAAGGGATTGATAGATCTTTCAGGGTATATGCAATATTAAGAATTACATTTTTATTTTAATTATAAGTATAAAATTAAGATTGTCAATCAAAATTAATTACATTTTTAAATAAGAGTTTATAAAAAAATATTTGCCATATAAAATATGAAAACCCATTTTAACATTAACCTATTACTGCACATAGAATTCTGAGATAGCATTCTATGTGCAATAGGTTAATGTTAAGATAAATGTTTAACTTTTGATATGGGCATAAAACCAAGTGCTCAAAAAAACTTTTTATGCTTAATTATTAATATAAATATATACACCTGGGTTTCATTTTACGCGATAGATAGGTTCCTCAGAAAACACGCAAACGAAATCGCGCAAAAATAGATGTAACTTACATTGAAAAGGGGGGGATGCAGTCTGTGATTTTTCAAAATTCGCGTAAAAGCAAAGCACCAATGTAAAATTACTTTAAAATTCGTGCAAAAAAAAAATAAGGATATAAAATATGACTAATAAAAAATTTCAAATTTGAAAAAAATTGATACAAGACAAACTTTTTTTAACTATAATATTTAATTTTATTCAAAATATTATATTTTTATGCATAATTTACTGTACAGTAATTTACATTTTTTTATACACGTTTTAATTATTATCGATAAACAAGTACGTTTGCAAACTGATAAAAAAATCAGATTTTTCTCAAGAGGAAATACAACTAGCACCAACTTCACTCTCATGTTGTGTTGATTTTCTGGTGACAACGGAATTAGTAATTAATCTTTGAGACGATGATTTTATTAATTGTTTATGAAGCTCGTGATATCCAGACATACAACCATTTAGCTCTCGTTGGAATTTAAGAACACGTTAATGATTATGTCATTAATAAGAAAATAATAATTGATTACGTTCTTTTTTAAAAAGCAAAAACAGAATGTGATTTAAAATGCAAAATTAACATGCACAATGTTTGAACAAATTTACATTATAATCTTGTAAAATTTAATATGTGTATACATAAAATGTAAAAATCATGATTTTAATTTCATTATTGCATAAAATCTTACTATTATAAAGCACTGAAAATATTGAAATTAAGATGAAAGTCGAATTCCAATAATGTGCTATTACTTTCAATATAACGTAAGTGCATGAAATTTATTATTTAAAGTAATAGCGCATTATCGGAAATCGACTTCCGGTGAAACACGAATCGCGTAACTTCAAAATCGTGTTAAATAAGTCCACGTAAAAAGAGACCCGGGTGTATATTTTTATATAGCTGTTTTATATGATATTCTTGTTATTTTTTGTAAATTAAATATTAAACAAATTATAACATAATCAAATATTTATTTTGTTAGGAAAGAAAGACCCCCTAAATAGACTTCTAACTAGATTTAGACATAAATGAAGCAATGTAGGTTTTGACTTTTATTAAAAAAAAAAAAAATTATTATTAATAATGATTGATTAGTAAGTACTCCTTTAAAAACGTTTGTATTCATTATTTTTATTTTTTCTCAGCTTTACTGTTTTTATATTAGTTTTATGGATCATATTATATTATTTTATCTTTATTATGATATTTAATTTTATTGTGAAAATCACATCT
Organism: Epiperipatus broadwayi; assembly: GCA_028023455.1. Taxonomy (NCBI): domain Eukaryota; kingdom Metazoa; phylum Onychophora; class Udeonychophora; order Euonychophora; family Peripatidae; genus Epiperipatus; species Epiperipatus broadwayi. The sequence goes on along the minus strand of JAQFVV010006257.1, from coordinate 6,141,085 downwards.
TTAACCAAATGCATAAAAAACTCAATATATTATATCAATTAAATAACAGAATGTGTTTACAATAATTAATAATACAATTAAAAAATTTCCTTTTTTTTTCATTTTGTAATATCAACAGTAATATATATATATTGTCATAGGATGGGGTGGATGAAAATAATGAAATATCAATAATTTACAAAAGTATCTATAAGTAAGATATATTTAAGGGGAGCATGAGATCAGAGAAGGTCTGAGAGATCAGAAGAGCAACTAAAAGCATACTTAACCACAATATATTGAAGCAGTCGGATCTAAGTTTGATCCTAGCTTCATAATATCTCACATGTAGCCCACTTCAAACCCTAGTACTAATCATGAATTTCCGAACGCAATGGGGCTTTATACGTTCAATACACGCTAGTTTCCTTAAAAAATAGTATCATATAAATGTGTGTTAAAACTAACTAGTTTGATGTCTAAACAAATCAATGTCATTAATAAATTCATGATAAAATTATTCATGAATTTATATATATTATAAATGCGTGGATTGTGCGTATATATTTATAAATATTTAAATATATATATTCGTTATAAAGTTTTATTGCGTCGGGAATGTTTTATTTTACTTTTAAACAGTTTGTTCAAATTTTAGTGATTAAAAGCTACATTCTTTCGATAAGCATTCAGATTGTCCTTTTCCAAAGACAATGGGGAAAGTTTTATTAATTAGCAAAAAGATAATAATTTAAAATGTAAGGAAGGTTCCTAATTAAAATCGTTTTTTAGATTTATAAATTCATTTTCTAATTAGAAAATGAATTCAAAGTTAACGAGTTTGAAAGCCTTATCGAAGGAATGTATCTAAAATCAATTAGCAAAATTTGTAATTTTGATAATGCAAGAAGTATTAGCCTGAAGGCATCTAGAATAGGCAGGAAACCTGAGGACAGTATAAATAGCCTGGAAAAGTTTGGAGAAGGAGAAGCCTTATTTGTTTTGAAAGAAGTGCTACTAAAATCTACGTGCGTCTTTTAAATTGTAAATCTATATAGTGTCTCCATCATGGTGAGAGGCTAAACTTTGGGAGTCTGACTGCTGGGCCCGAAGTCCCCAGAAGATTTTTAATGTAGCTGCTAAACTAAACTTTTCCCACACCAATCGCTGACAAAGGAGTCAATCAAAATGATGTTCAAATAATTTACAAAATGCGCGCCTATATTTCAACCAACTCGGACTCCGACGTGTAAACTAAGGAACCAACCACGGAAGGAATGGTAACATATTTCATTAATGAACCGTAACTTTCTGGCCAGTTTCCAAACTTTAATTTACACTACCTTTAAATTAAGTACTGTTAAAAGCTTTTATCATTTCTAAATGTGTTAATCTGTATAAATAATTCTCGTTTTTCTATCTCTAGTCTTTAAATTTAATATCTGTTAACTTTCTTTTCTTACGATGGCGGTTCGTTTATCTAACCTTATTATATATTTGCTAGATGATTATTAATATCATTTATTTTTGATTATATGCCAATAAAACTTCAACTCGATAATAATCTCCTCCGTTAAAATTCCCTCATGAAAATAATATAATATTAAGTTACAGTAATTCTTTCTCACTAGAACTAATTTACTACAGTTCTATTAATTATCAAGTTGAAAGATTTATACAATTTTTGGTATTTTTATTAATGGCTAATAATAAATTATTAGCTCAGTCTCTAACCTATGTCCCCGGCTATTTTATCTAGATTACAAATGTTTATCCTTTCATAATCTTAAAATGTTTTATTAAAGGTCGATAAAGAAAAGTAAATGAATATATTCTAATTCAAATTTTATACTTTCTAGTAATATTCAAGGAGGGCATGATGCTTAGGGTATAATTCATATAATTTTATAATTGTGTTAATTACTTTTTAGTTAAAGCTTGTTTGACTTCAATTCAATGATCAGGTCATCACGTAGAGCATTCTTTATATAAAATGGGTTTTATTAATTAAACTCGATGATTATCAAGTCATCATTTTCGAACGTTGCTGGCGCGAGTCACCTCCTGCTTCGTAGGCTTGTCCTTGGTGATATTATTATTATTATTACTTTAATTCAATAGGAAGAAAGCACTTCCTCCCTCGCTCGTATTACATTGGTACACCAAAGGTTCATGGCTATGACCCGGCTGGCTTTCCCTGTGTTCCACGTCTCCTTGATAGGGCAGATAAACTTGTAAAACACAAGATGCCCTCCTACTTAAATCACCGACAAGCCATTATTTTTCATATTCATTTTATAGCTCATAAGACGTCAGCACCGTTATTTTTCAATTCAAATAAAGCCCCGCTCTCATGCTCGTAAATCATGATGAATTGATTTTATTAAAGTCAAACAACTTCGTATTCATTTCTTATTAAATAAAATCCTTGTTAAACAGTAAAGTTATGCCCTAAATACTTATCTTGCTCTTCATGAATTAATTTACGAATGTGGAAATGAATCTCACATTCTTTCTTTTAGAATTAGAATAATAATTTTTGTCACAGCTAAATACCTTAACTACCTTTATTTACGTGTCAGGGCATAGATATATGTAATCCTATAATATTGCGTAATAGTCATTGGCATATAATAACGACTGCCATTCTTATTGTAAATTATAAATTCCGTTTTAAAGACTAGAGGTAATCTATATAATCTTTCATAAAAGTCGAACAAAATATCTATTATTATTAAACACTTTATTAACCCATTTGGTTTTTAACTTTCTTTATTATTCAATAATTATTTTAAAATTAATGCTCGCTATTTGTATTGGCAACCCGAACATATATATATGAATTGATTTATAAATATCCTTAGTTATTTTATTGTACGTTCGTAAAGTCAGATCAGGGGTATCAAATCATCATTATATCTGTTGAGCTAGTTTCTTGGCCCATAGTCATGTACCGTCGACTTATGTCATCCATTGATTTGATCTGAGCTCATGAGTTGTTTGAATTCAGTTTTTTTTAGACTGGATTTGAATCCAGCTTTGCGGTTTCAGTCTTGTTGTTGTGGGTGGGTCTTTTGACCTGTACATTGGTTATGTTTTTGTGAACAAACTGTTAAAAAGTAAAATAAAACATTCTGATACAATGAAACTTTATAACGAATATATATATTTAAATATTTATAAATACATACGCACAATCCACGCAGTTATAATATATATAAATTCATGAATAATTTTATCATGAATTTATTAATGACATTGATTAGTTTAAATGTCAAACTAGTTAGTTTTAACACACATGTATATGATACTATTTTTTAAGGTAACTAACTTGTATTGAACGTATAAAGCCCCATTGCATTCGGAAATTCTTGGTTAGTACTAGGGTTTGAAGTGGGCTACATGTGAGATATTATGAAGCTAGGATCGAACTTAGATCTGACTGCTTCAATATCAACCAGCATTATCAAAAAGTAAGTAGTACTAACACTCAAAATAAACCATTCATCATCATGAATGATCATTTAATCAAAATATAATAATATCAACAGTCCATCTTGTGACTGAATTGGAAATGAGTCTTCTGTAGACCAGACTAACTATTGAGCCTTTGCCACCTTGGGCAATTATTTAAACATAACTTAGATGTACCACTTAAGTGCTCATTCATCAGAATACATAAGAATCAAACAATAATGCTGGGACATTAAAACATGCTGATCATCATCAATGTTCAGGTCACTTGTACTGGCGAACTATAAACTTAAATTTTTAATGAGACTAAACTAAAATTAAAGTTAGTGCACGGGCTTTAAAGAATATAATCTTATGTGCCAACCAGGATGATGATGATTGATCATTACTGGATGCCCCAAAAGCACTAATATATACATCCCCATTTATATATTCATCCTGTGCTCAAATCTAGCTCAGAGAACATAAGCTCTATTACTGTTTGTGACCAAGAGATGAAGGAAACAATTTTTAACAATTAAATAAGTTTATTAATAACAATAAAAAAAAATGGTATTATGGCTCTTGACATATCAATTAAGCTTTCTGATTTTGATAACTATACAATAAAAAAAATTATCACATTTATGATTTATAAAATTATAATACACAATTCAAGTTATTACTACGGTTTACATATATATGCGCACAGACGCGCGATTTATAATATACAATTAATATTCAATAACAAAAACTGGTAGTTGTTGGTTAGACATCCATGCTGCGTGATGGCGTTGTTTTTCTTGAAAAAATATAACTTATGAACATTCCCAGGCCTTTTTTTAAAACTTGAATTCCTTGTTTTTTTACTTTTTTTTTATTTTTATTTACAAATAAATTAAACACAAATTTTATTTTAATTTTTTGTAAACATTTATTTTTATTAACATCCACAAAATAAATAAATATAAAATAAGATCAACATTTTTCGGGTTAGTATGCTTATTACGGGTGTATTTTTGGTTTCCTATTTTTGTTTAAAAAATAAATCCTAAAGTTAGTAAGTTTTTTTTTTTTTTGGGTTTTGCTTTTTTTTGGGGGGGTTTCTTTTTTTTTTTAAATGCAAAACTTAGTATGCTTATTACGGTTGTATTTTTTGTTTCCTATTTTTGCTTAAAAAATAAATCCTAAAGTTAGTAAGCTTTTTTTTGGTTTCGCCTTTTTTTTAAATAATATAAACAGATTTAAAACTTATTATGATTTTTTGTTTTGTTCAACAAATTTAAAACTTATTAGGTTTTTTTTTTTTTGTTTCGCTTGAAACAGTATTATTTAGCCATCATCCGGTTTCACCTACTATGTTCCATCGTAGTTAGTATCTTTTCAAACAGTTTGAACCCTCACAGTCCACTTATATAATCAGAATAATTTATTTTGATATGTAAGTGTATATTTACGTGTATGTGCGGATATATGTGCACATTTAATATATATGTCTGTATGCGTATAATGTATACGCAGATATAAATTTAAAATTAATAAAATGATATAATTAAATTAAGTTGTGTGAACATTATTATATGTATGTAACCACTCACATATATGAGTGAGAGAAGTCGTATTGCAATACATTTAAAGAAGCATTACAACTCTTTTAAATTAATAATATAAATTTGAAATATTCTCAGTTAAAAACTCTTTATTTAAATGCACTGGTATATAAATTCCAATTCCATATATATTAAAATGTTTACAAACTTAAAAACTCTTTTAAAAAAAAGTTTTTTAAAAAAAGTTATCTGTTTTTATAAAAAAAAAAAGTTGTCAATTCTTGGGAAACCATCTGCAAGCAATCAGCAACTATCGAAATCAACCTATCCTTAGGGTCTTATAGACATTGGCCCCGCCTATGTATTCCCTATTTAGTATATTCATTGCAACCTTTGAACAATAATTAGAAAACAATAAATTTCTTAAGATAGCAATTAATGAAAGTTGGGATTAAAATTTTAAATGTATCATTCATAGTCCATTCCAAATCTTAGTTAAATTCCTTAATACTAGCGTTAATTATTAATGTATGCATCAACAAATTTCACATTTATTACGGTTTCTTTTTTTGGTATAAATTTAAAAAGCAAGTTGTTCATGGCTAAAGTAATATATCAGACATATAGCTTGAACAAAGTGGTCATTAATTGCGAGAATCGAACGTCTAGGTTATCCTGCACCGTGTTCTTTGTCTCATTGAGGTTATCGAAAATACGTTGACATATTACCTCCTTCAAAGTATTATTTACACATACCCTTTGACAAGGTTTTGCACCTTAAAACTTGACTACAGAAGTGTGTAAATGCTCTGATAATTATTGCTTGGTCAAATTGTGTGATTTCAATAAAATAAAAAAAAACTTTATTTACAATTAACGATTTATACATAACTGTAAGACACACACCCTCATTCAACACTGTAAAAAAGTGTGAAGTGTGCAAATTCGCTGAAATAATTTACTGTGATGCAACAACGTGGCCTGCAATATGTAGTACAACAGATCTGCTGTATACATGTAACACATGGCTGCAAAAATACGTTCGGCCACGTAAATGGCATTTTTATGTGTTTTAGCACATAAATCTAGACAATTTTCTTTAAATAATAATGATTATTTTAATGAGTTATAAATAATTGTAAATGGGAGAAATTATAAAATAATATAAGCATTTCTTTTTTAATCTTTCTCTTCAATAATTATTCATCAATTTTAATTTCAAAAAAGTTTATTGAAAGTTTTAATTTTTACGATAATAACTGGAGAGATAAATGAATAAAGTTTTAAAGGAAAAAAAAGGATTTTAACATTTTTGTTAAATTGTTTTAATTGACTAGAATTGCCCCCCCCCCCACCTATTTTCTCTTTCTCTCTACAAAACAATAAGCAGTGTTTACCAAGTCAAGGTTAATTAAGGGACTATCTTATTTTGGTATGGGCTAGGAGAGGGGGATAACTACAGAGGATTTTTTTTTCTTCTCATGATTGGAATTCAATTTTTTTCCACTTTGACTTGTTTTGCAATTTTAATTCTGAAAGGGTACATCCAATTGGTCAGTATTTAATTTGGTCATGTAGAAGACAGGATTGTAATTGGATGAACACAAGATTGTTCCAGAAGTAGGGGGAGGATAAATCAATAGATCTCAGTATCTGATAAGAAATAATCATTCTTGGCTCAGCTGTTGAGAAGAACAGGGGCAGCAGATATTATTCTTGATTCAGCTGTGAAAAATGTATTTTTCTACTATGAAGTTGAGAAACAATCATCTGCTCACTAAAAAAATGTAAAAAAGAGCCAGAATACTTCTAGCTACAACAAGCCTTGTCTCCATCCAAAAGCATGACTATCTGTCTATATGGATATAGAAGACCTGGAAAATTATTTTAAAAAATGATAAACTGGTAGTGTTCGGTGATGCGTACTGTGGCCACTAGGCGACGCTGCAGTACCACCAAGAAGCCTGCAAGTGATAAATTTATATCCAAAACAGCTGAAATCGATGGGAGATTAAAATTAAAATGCTTAAGGCAAGACATCAAAAGTAAGTAAAAACCCAAGTAAAAAATTTAGCCTAAGGCAAAACATCAAAAGTAAGTAGAAAATCAAGTGAAATAATACGTAAATTTTAAAAAAGTTCAGGCACACACAAAATGTTGAAATGGTTCAAAAATAAGCAAAATACAAATTACAAAAAAAAAAAAAAAACCCCCAAAAAATACTATGAAATTCGAAACAGAAAAACTTTAACGGTAAATGTTAAAAAAATTAACAATGGCAGGAGTTACAAAAACAGAATTTCATCAATATTTAGATTTCAACATTTACAAATATGCATATGCGATCAGATTCCAAAGCAGCAATTTATATAAACTAAAAATAACATTACACGACAGCTTCTAATTGTCTCCCAAAAATTGTATCAAATTAATTATTCTCTACTTTGAAATTATGGCATATCATTTAAATTCATCAATAATTAAAAAATATAAAGCAATGGGAACATTACACGAAAAATAATATTACCAATTTCCTCACAGCATTTGTAGTAGGCACTTGGATGTTTTCAGCATAAACAGATTGCAGCACACAGTGTTTATTTGGTGGTTTAAAAAATAGGACAAAAATGAATAGAAGGCTTCGGCAAACAATTATAGTTTCACACAAAATGGGCAAAAAGAAGGTTCAAATTTTTAGGTTTTCGATGTAAAATTATTTAGAGCTTTTAACAGACTTAAGTAGTAACAGCAGATTAAATAACGGTGGTTATTTGGTTTAAAAAATTACAACAAAGATGGCACAAATTAACAGCAGATTACAATTAGCAAACAATTATAGTTCCGCAAAAAATAGGCAAAAAGAAGGTTCAAATTTTTATCATTTTGATTAAAAAAAGATTACCAAAAAGATGCTACTGATATTTCAGCGCAGGATTTTGAAATATTGCCTGAAAGTTTGTGCATGTTTAATGTTGTATTCATTTAAAAATTACGTAACATGATCTGAAATTAATGTGATGTGAAGCAATGAAATTTGATTTTTAAACGGAATTGAAAATTAAAAAATTAAAGACAAAAATAAGAATTTAATTTTTAATTGTTAGTTTTAAATTTTGCCCAACAGTAATGAGTATGCGTCTTTTTATTATCATAAGTCTAAGTTCTTATTTTTATTTTAAACTTTTAGTTTAGCCTAATGGAGAGAAAAAACACCCAAGAAAATGAATTTCTTTGGAAACAAAAATTTCAACTTTAGATCGCTTAACGAAATGGGAAAGATCAACAGCGATTGGAAAACATTTTAGTTTGGGCGAGTGTACTACAAGAGCAATTAAAGAAAATGAAGTGACGAATCTGATGTCTTACCAGTTCACAAATGAACTTGCATATTGTCAAATAGCGTTAATGATTAAAATACTGTACATGTATGAAAAAATGTAAATTACGCGTAAAAATATATTGTTTTGAATAAAATTAAATACTGTAGTTAATAAAAAAAGTTTGTCCTGTATCGATTTTTTTTCAAATTTGAAATTTTTTATTAGTCATATTATATTTCCTTTCTTTTTTATGCGAATTTTAAAGTAATTTTACGTTGTTGCTTTGCTTTTATGCGATTTTTAAAAATTATAGTACGTATCCCCCATATTTCAAGGTAAGTTAAGTCTAGTTTTGTGCGCATTTTCTGAGGAACCTATCTACCGCATAAAACGAGACCCAAGTGTATTCATTTTATATTATGTATTCTGTGGAATGATGATGATTTCCCATCTCCCCATTTCACCTCATCTTCCATATCATTACAATATATAAAAAGAAAAAACAATACACAATAATAGAAAGAAAAAAAATTAAATATATTTTCAAAAAACCTTTTTGAAAATATTGATTTGAATTATTCTTAGAAAAATAGTCAAACATAATTGCAAAAGTTTTTAATAAATATAAGAACAAAATGTGAAAATATTATTCTCCTAAATTATTTAACAATATACCCAATGAATTAAATTCTTTACCGAGAAATATTTAAAAAACAAACAACAATAATTTAAAATATATATGTAAACAATGTATATAGATATAGTAATGAATATTATTATTATGTATAATTAATATATTACTGCAATATAATTGTTTAGTTTTTGTTGTTGTTATTATTAGATTATTTAAATTGTTAATACAACTTTTCCTGCATAAAAGTAGAATTAGGGAGTTAGCAGAATAAGAATGATATTATTTATAAATAATATTTCACTTGTATAAATAAATGAATAAAAAATAAAGCATAAATTTTTTTTTATAGATATAGTTATATATATAGGGTATATGAGCACAGACTTTCACACAACTCACCACTCTCCACACTATCTCATAACACTGATACATTTGAACACATATGTGATTAATGTTTGGCAATATTATTATGATATTAAATAAGACTGATCATATTCGTGAAAAAGTAATTTTTCAAAATTATTATGATAAAAATACAAACTAAAATTATATTAAATTATTAGTACTATATCTAAATAAAATCCATTATTATGATATGGATGTAAAATGAAAAAAACCTTAATAAATGAAAATTTAATAATAGCTACTTACTGGAAGTGGTTTTGAAATGAAACTTGAAGCAGGATCTCGTTCTGTACTTGGCAAGAATCCAGGAACTGTTCTGGCAAATTCTTCATACACTGCTGTCTGATTTGGAGTAACTCCTCCAACCTTCAATAATACCATTAATAAATTATTGCTTAAATAAATTACTTAATAATTACTTATGAAAATAGATAAATAAAAAATAAATTACTTTTAAACGTATTTGTTCAGGCATGCGTTCTGCTTGATATGTTAAAACTCCTGGATCACAATACCGACGATTCTCATTGCGTGCGTGTTTCCTCAATTCAAATTCCTAATTTATAACAGTGATAAGATTTAAAATCATATCCACAGATAAAAAAATTTTAAATTTAACTAGAAATTATAAAATATTCACATTATCAAATAAAAGATTACTTTCATTTGTTATCTTTTAGTTAAAAAAAAATACTAATGCAAAAAATAAAACAATTTAAAATGAAATCTTAATAAGTATTAAATAAAAAGCTATAGTGATTATTAAACATCCCACTATTGCTTGATTGCAAATGATTAACAAGATTCCAAAAAGTACTAAGAACATATATATAAATTCCAGATCACTTTTTTTTTTAAAAAAAAAGAAGGAAAAAAAAACAATAATATAAAATAAAGTATTACGTACAGTTGCTAATCTTTTATCCATTTCAGGAAGAGCCTTTTCTACAGCAGTTTTTTGAATAAAAGCACATGCCAATTCTGTATTTTCTTGAGCAATTATGCTAGCTGCTTGCTCTATCAACTCTTTTTGCTGCTGACTAGCTCCTCGTAGAGCATTTAACATTGCTGCTTTTAAATTGTTGTTAATACTTATCAGCAAAGGTTCACGGCAAGTTATCATGGCCATACCAGCAGTCAAGTTGCGAACCATGTGATGTGCAGCTGCCCGCATACGAGATTCTTCAGGATCTAAAGCAAAATCCTAAAAACAGAAAAAACAAAAAAATGTTATATGTAATATAAAAATATTTAATAAGAGATAAAATTTCAAAATAATTACAAATCAATTTACAATACTAAAATTTAATATTTTCTATATAGCGATGACAAAAAGATTTTTTCATTTTAAAAAACAGCTTTTTTTATTTATTGATTTTCCATTAAAAATATATAAAAGTTAGAAGCTACAATAATTTCCTGTCGTGATTAATTTCTGATATTTTATTATTAACAGCTATAATCCATACTATCATTCTCATCTGTAGTCCATTGTATGCAAAAGTTATCAGTGGATTCCAGATGGTAGTGCAACCACCCACGAACGGGTTTCTGTGACTATTGGAATTTGAATGATACATCAATTATTCTTTGTTGATTATTGCCATTAATGTAAATATTTTAATTTAAGTTATAGAATCATCTTGGATGCTTAGTTGGCTCTTTTATTATCTGAATATATTAATCATTTTATCTATTGTATTTATAGTTTAAAATATATGTTTATTTTTCAACCACATAAAAACTTTTCAATTAGAAATAATATAAGTATTCTTTTTCTTTATACAAAACCCTTATGCATCTCTCACCATGTACATCATGATCTAAAATAATTATTTGCAATAAGAGATAAGTTCTTCAAATCAATGTATAGACTACCAACACAAATGCACAGTTCATGTAAAAAGCATCCTGCAGTGATATTTTCTGTAAATAATTTAATTTTTATTTTTCCAAATTGTTGATTAAAACTAGTTTATTAAATTCTTGCCCTTGATATCAGTCCTTAAATACAACAATTTTGAAAAAGTGAATGATGCAACATGAACTTTATTTTCATTAAGACATAAATGTATGGCATTATTATCCATGTACTGATTGATATTTATAGGAAACATTTAATTCACTTCCTATACCAAGAATCACTGGAAAAGGCAAGAATTTATATACAATTGAATGATACTTTGAATAGAAAAGCATCATATTTTGTTATCTTAAGTTTATATAAAAATGGCAAATTTCAGATGAAAATCAACTGAAGTTAAATATGGAATTTCAAATATGAAAAATAATATCTCATTGAGAAAAAATACTACAGCAATTTGATATGAAGAAAATAGATAAGACATGATGAAAAAAAAAAATATCAATAATTAGAATAAAGCAATTGTTATAATATTCCATAAAATAAATATTAAAGTAAATATTTAAGTATGTACTAAATCATTGGTTTATTATTATTTCTTTATTTTTTACATAATTATATCCAGTCAAGGTGATAGGTAGGATGTATAAGTTGATTTTATGTCCTAAATCATTTGCAAACTGTAATAGCACTATTCAAAATATCAAAAAGACTTTATTCTTTATGCATACAGATTATGACTTATATCTTAAAAACGGACAACTAAAAAGATTTTTTTACTGGTAATAAAATTTTTTTAAAATACCCAGTCACCAATAAATTACAAAAAATTAAATAAAACAATTGATATTAATATGTACAATTTCCCCAAAACTATTTTCTGCTAGTTTTGAAAAAGTTTATAGAACTTTTTAAAGATAAATGGCAATTATTAAAATTATTTACAATGTTAATTATTTTTGTAATTTTGAGATAAATTCTAACCAAGAACTTGTGAATTAAATATGATCAGTTTAAAGATAATTTCAGAATAAATTTAGACAAAACATTTAATAGATAGTTTCATATAGATCTTTTATAGTACTCAATTGCTTATAATGACTACAATAGTTCTTTTGGTGATTGTCCATTAGTAGTTATGCTCCTTTTTGCATTTGTTCTTTTGAAAGGATTCTTTAATAATAACTGAAAACTGAAGACACCCTCAGATATGTTTAAAATATCTCAAGTTAGCAGATTCTATCTGAAACAATAGACAAAGATTTTTACCTCCCCCACTCTCCCATTTTCAAATAAGAGAACAAAAACCTTATGCTTACTGGCAAAAAATATATAAAAAGTTAAAAGATTTAAAAAAGAAAAATATTTAACAACGACAAAATGTTATACGAATTCTTATTGTATGTAAATAATAGATATGTCATAAAGTAATTTATTACACATGGTTAATAAATGATTTCCAATATTTTATTAGCAATCAACGAATGTTATACCATATTTTACATAGCCTAAGCAATTAAGTACTTTTACTTTTCAAATAAATTTCACAAGTTTGTTAAAATTTTTTATAAAATAACTATCGAAAAGTCTACAGTCATTCAGTGCTATAGCCTTTGCCAAAGTATTTTGGCATTTTCACAAAGAAATTTGCAACCAAATTCCTAATAATTTGAAAACAGTTTTAAAAAAAATTTAAAAAGCCTTATTAAACTGAAATTCTGACAAAAAAAAAGGGGGAATGCTGACTATTCTGTCAATCATTAATCAGAATTATTATATAATTTTTATTTATCAATTTCTTGATTTAAAAAACTTAGCTTACGGAGATACTTGTAAGAACTATACTAAATCAACTTTTCAATTAAAAGATGTATTAAAAAAGTTGACCAACTGCTGCACCAACTCTTTAATCTACATAGATAACTAATACTTCCAAACATTATTCATTCTATTAAATATTTGTGCAAATTTAGGTCTCCTACTTACTCCCCTTTTTCCTTATTGCAAAGTTGATACTAGTATTCTGTAATCAATAATCATTAATTCATCAATAAAACTTCATGATAAAGCTCAAAATATTCTTTCTCGATTTCTACACATCTTATTTGCTAAATGTGTCAAGAGAGTTTTTATCTAATTAAATTTATGAAGCTCATTTGTATTTTTCTTCTATCTGCATTATCTCTGATCTAACTTACAATTGTTTTCTTATTTGCATAAGAAAACATTAACATGATCAAAATGATTGTATTTTAAAAATAACATATCACTGACAATGAATCATTATCATTAATGTCTAAAAATCTCAATATTCTTTGGACAAAAAAAAACAAGCATATATAATGAAAATAATCAAAAATTTTAAATACTTACTTTTTTTACTATTTGCTCACAGGTGGTAAGAGCAATTTTAACAGATCTGTCTACTACTGGGTGGGCTAGTTCTTGAACAGCACGTTCAATAGCTGGCCGAACATATTGTTTCAGATGTGGTTGGGTCTGAAAAATAGTTATCTACAGAAAAATAAAAATACTCTTTTTATAGTCTATATACAAAAATAAACACACACACACATATATATTAGAGGGGGGGGGGTAAATGAGTATGTCATAAGTTTCTATATCAAATCATTTCCAAAATCTATTTATGCATACTGCAATCAAGAAAATTTCCTTTAGTTTAACACCACTAAGCAATTTAACAGTTTAATAATTTTATATATTCTAATATGCTTTGATCAATATGAAAAAACAGTTTTAGTATGAGTGAACATGTAAATTTAAATAAATATCAGTGGAATCAAATAGAAATATTCTTAAATAATTTTTTATATAAACACTACGGGTTAATGTTTTACAATTAATATTATAAATAGGCTCTAAACATATTAATGTGACTCATTAAGATGTTTAATTTATTACTGCTTTTTACTGGGTAATTTAAATTAAAAATTCATTTAAATAACTGTTTGGTATATATAATAATGGATTATTAAAGTTTAAAAATGTCTTGAATAAATTTTATTAAAAAACTATTATTAAAAAAAATATTACTTAAGAATATAATGTAAACAAATTTTAACAGTAAATCTCTTGGAGATCTTAAAATTATACAAATATCTGTATAAATTTTTTAAACAAAATATTAATTTTCTACAATGATAGCTAATATATTTCATTATAATTAACATTTATAATTTTAAATAAGTTTTACTTTTTTTTAAAAAAAAAAAAAAGAATAAGACTTGATCACAGTATCAAAATTCTAATTTAGAAAAAATATACGCGTACAAACAAATTTTGAAATTTAAGTTTTAATTGTTGAAATGGTGTAATAAAAACAAAACACAATAATGATATAATAATAACCTAATTTAGTAATATTTATTTATTGTAAGAATAAGAATCTAATAAAACTCAGTATTTAAAAAAAAAAAATGCATGCTTAATCTAGTTAGGTTTAACAGTGTTCAAATATAATTAGATCTCCGAACATGTTTGTCTTGTCTACCAGTTAAAAAACAGAAAGAATGTCTTAAAAGCATCTCTAGAGAAAAAATAAATTTCTAACTATATATAAAGCAAACATGAAAATGGAATTTGCGTATTTGCTTATGTATGTATGTTTGTATATATATTTGCAACCATAAAAGAGCAGCAAAACTTACTTCACAAATGTCTATTATACACACATATTGCACACAAACATATAATAAGGAAATTAATATCAAATCCCCAAATATGCATCATTGAAATAATCCTATGAAATAACCTAAATTATTTTGTTCAATACCCCTATCCTCTGTTTTACTGTTCAAATTTTCATAGATATCTCCCTTAAGACCATCTACCAACTTTTTTTGCTCGTTAATTTCATTTAACAATTGCATCTAACATATCCTTTTTAATATCTTAAACTTTAAATGGTGATCATATGATGTTTATTGGCTTAAAACTTCAATTCCACATTTTTGCCAGCAATTTCTCAAACTCTTCAATCTTCAAATATTATATTTAACATTTTTTTTTTTTACTTTTACTCTCAGGAAGTATTACTGCATCTTCAAATTGCATGAACTGAATCCTCATTCCTCTAATATTAATTTTATTTATTATCAGCACTTATTTAGCATCGCTAAGTGCCAAATTATATTTTAAGAATTATGTGAAAAGCAACTACTAATTATCAATGATATTCAACTGTTTCAACCTTTCTTGATAATCATTATTCTTTAAGATTACTTCAGTCAATAATCCTGCATTACAAATGATATCTTGAAAAATCTTTATAGAACTTAAATTAATATGTTTATATATATAAAATTTGGTTTTTGTAGAAATATATAATAAATTCATTACAGTTTATTAAAGATGCCGAAAATGATTTGTACCATCCTTTTATGATAAATGACAAGAGAATTTTATGTTTTATATGGATGTAGTTTATAGCAAAAACAGCACATAGGTTTTTCAGAACTGATAAATCTTGACTGGCCAATAAATTTCACAAGACTGTGATTGATCTTTCTTGCATAGTATTTGGATTTTACATTTTGCACAAATGCATCATAGCATTTCTGTGAAATTATAACTTCTTAGTGACCAACTTGAACAATTACTGTTGTTTGAACAGTACTACTATATATTAATTAATTGTATGACTATAAAAAAGATAGATTTAACTTTTAAAAATTATATATGTTGTTCAAAAATTTTTAAAACTTTTTAAATATTTTTGAAAATTTAATGTCTTAGAATCATATTGATATAGTTTCTAAAAGTTAATGCAAATATCCTCATATTCAACAAAAGCTTTACTTTCATAATTCTCTAAATGTGTTTCAATGTCAGACTTAATTAATATGATTCAATGTGAAAATGTAAACTTTCTTATTTCTCCCACAACTCTGTTTCCAATTCCCAGATAGATGACCAAATCATTCAAGTGGTCTACTTTCACAAGGACAATTTTAGGAAAAGCTCCCCTTTTCCCCAATTAAAATCTCAATTCTAAAGAGTTAGAGGCATAATTACATGAATATTTGAGAAAAAGAAATATCTAATACATAAATCTTCTATGACTTTAACTACAATTTATGCAAAATACTGTAAGTAGAAAGTTAGGAGTTACAGAAGACATACTCCTGAATATCTGAATTCTTTAGTACATAATATAAAAAGTTATAAAACATGATAAACATTTAAAAATGGTTAACATATATTTGTTTTAAAATCTATCTTATTTTGTGATAAATAGCTATTAAAAATCCTTCTATTAGTGATAGGGTTATTTTCTCTTAACAGAACTCTTGTACTAGCTTTATGTAAACTGTTATATTGACTTTACAACTGCTAATAGATGCTTCTAGTAGCAATGTAGAATTGAAGCCCTATCTCTGATAAAGATTGGGTTTAAAAAGATTTTAGTTGAATACTAGACCTTATTTTGCTGATTCCACAGAATTGACTTCATCTTTCACAGGATTTTTAGAAATGTACCAGGTACTCTTCTTTTATTTCATCCAATTTTTTATAATTCATTAACTTTTATTCAAATATAAAATTCAAATTTCCTCTCAACTAGCATAATAAATTTTTTTTTGGCAATGAAAGAAAGTGATTCCCTACTATGTTAACCAATCAAAATACTAAAGCGATGCAGAGATTGAATTGAAAAGTGTAATCATCACCACATTATTCTTTGACACCAACTGTTTTAAAGGACTGCAATTCTGCATAAGTTTATAACTATAAAATGTAATCACTGTTAAAACGCTTATTTTTTCTACCGAGTATTTAAAAATAAATGAAACTGAATAATTTTTTTTCTGAATATAACACTTAAAATTTTAATATTCATACTAAAACTGTTCAAAATAAAACCAGTTAAATGTTATACTGACTGGTTTCATAACACATAACGAATATACATAAAATATTAATATGTTTATATATGTGCTTATGCTGCATTCAAGTATTATATGTACAAATAGTTATTACTATATAACCTGATTTAAAACAATAAAAATTAATACATGCAATTTGAGAAAATGTTTAAATGGAATGTTTGTTTATTAATAATTGATCAAAATTGAATTATTTTATAGCTTTACTCACCTGACTATTAATTTGAATGTGGGGAGTCAATCCATTCAAATTTGTAGTGCTTATATCATTATAAGTAAATTGAGGTTGAGGAGGACCCAAGGTTGGAGCAGGAGCAGTAGGTGTTGGAGGAGCAGCTGGAGTACTTGGGGTTGGTCCTCCAACAATTGAAGGTGCTTCAATATTTACAGTACTTGTTTCTTTAATTTTGTTAGGGTTAGAAAGCTGTACTTCAATGCGATATAATTTACTGGGATCTTTGAGAAATGTACCTGGTTTTAAGTCCTAAAATTATTTTTTTTTTCATTTTAAAAATGTAAATATACATATTATTTCCAAAAAAAATATTTACATAATGAAGTATGCAATTGTGAACTACTACAATTGTTTGTAAATATTCATCAAACGTTAGAATAATTCTAAATGACTAGAAAATTAATCAATCACCATACCCATGCAACAAAAAATGTTCCATTAAGTCAATAAATAATAAAATAAAAAACCTAAACCGAATTCAACTTTAAAATCTGGAGTTATTGCATTAATTTAGTAAAATGAATTCAATGATTTAGGTTATCATAATTTACAATATATTATTGAGAATATATATACATCTGGGTCTCTTTTTACGCGGACTTATTTAACACGATTTTGAAGTTACGTGATTCGTATTTCACCGGAAGTCGAACTTCGATATTGCGCTATTACTTTAAATAATAAATTTCGCGCACTTACGTTATATTGAAAGTAATAGCACATTATTGAAATTCGACTTTCAACTTAGTAATTTCAATATTTTCAGTGCCTTATAATAGTAAGATTTTATGCAATAATGAAATTAAAATCACGATTTCCACATTTTATGTATACACACGTTAAATTTTACAACATTATAATGTAAATTTGTTCAAACATTGTGCGTGTTAATTTTGCATTTTAAATCACATTCTGTTTTTGCTTTTTTAAAAAAAAACATAATCAATTATTAATCATTTAGTGTCCACAAGTTTATTTTTAAAAGATCAGTAATAGCAGTGGGCACAATTAAAATTGAAAATTAAAGACAAAAATAAGAATTTAATTTTTAGTTGTTAGATTAATTACTAATTACGTTGTCACCAGAAAACCATTAATTAACACATCATGAGAGTGACGTTGGCGCTAGTTGTATTTCATCTTGTGAAGAATCTGATTTTTTTATCAGTTTGCAAACGAACCTGTTTACCGGCAAATAGCGACAATAATTAAAACGTGTATAAAAAAATATAAATTACTGTAAATTATGCATAAAAATATATTGTTTTGAATAAAATTAAATATTATAGTTAAAAAAAGTTTGTCTTGTATCAATTTTTTTCAAATTTGAAATTTTTTATTAGTCATATTTTATTTCCTTATTTTTTTTTTGTGTGAATTTTAAAGTAATTTTACGTTGGTGCTTTGCTTTTACGCGATTTTTAAAAAATCACAGTCTGTACCCCCCCCCCTTTTTCAAGGTAAGTTCCGTCTATTTTTGCACGATTTTGTTTGCGCGTTTTCTGAGGAACCTATCTATCGCGTAAAACGAGACCCCGGTGTATATATATTCTTTTCCCTAAAACTCTTTAGTTTTAAAAAACTTGAGGAAATTTAGCATAAAAATATCACTAAAAAAATACACTATTCGGTGAAACTAAATTTATGCATTAAGCATGCTCAATATAAACAAAATATATTATACAGGTATTCATATGTTGGATTATTTCCATCATCTATTGTTAGTTTTTAAATATCTTTTGAGAAAAATTGAAATATTTAAACTTTTCAAATACATTCAACTATTAAAGTATATAATACATTTAAAATGGTATTATTTTCTTCTCTTCTTTAGATATTGCTGGTCCGACAAGTGATAATACTAGAATGGGAATCATATCAGAAACCTTTAGATTCATAAAGATTGAATTTAAATGAAGATCAAACCAAGTAGGTTATTAAAAGTTGAGATATCCCAAGAATTCTTGTAGATAATTATATAAAATTTCTACTGACTGTTGCCTTTGACAGGATAATTTAGTTAATTAGTTTCAGATTCGATTCCCATGCTATTACTATCAATAGTCAGCTGGCAACATATGAAAAAAAGAGAACAATATTATTTCTAACATTGTGTTATATACTAATCTGGTAGCCATTATTAACAGTTGAATGTATTTGAAAAATTTAAGTAAATTTTAAAATTTTCTAAAATACTAGAAGATGGAAATACTTCATTATATAATTACAAATAAAATGCCATCATCCTAAAATTTCAGATAAACAATGTTATAAATTAATACATAAATCAAAAATGTTAAAATCCAATAAATCAATCTATTAAAAATTCAATGTTATGCAGTGAACACACTTGACATAAATAAATGCATATATAAGTTAATATGTGACAATATGTATGCATTATTACTTGATAAGATTAATAATTGATCTAAAAAATCATTCCAGTGATTTGAAAAAAATTGTGTTATTACAATAAATTTAGGCTCTAGAATTAATCAACATAAATACCTCTATAACAAAAGTAAAATAAATATCTTTCATATTTTTGGAATATAAGATGAAAACAGGCATGATTTTCAACTTGAAATAGCCAAAATAATTTAGGAAAAGAGAGATGAAAAAAAAGTTGGAGATGAAGTTAACTGAACATTCAATAAATGCAATAAATCCCTGCTCTAATAGTACTGAAATTAGCATATATTAGGATTTGAATATCAAGTATATAATAAAGCCGGCACACATAATTTAATAATTATTTTTGTACCATACTTGACATTAAAACACTAAATAATCCATGTGACTAGAAACTTAAACCATTGTGAAGTACATCTTCAAAATTTAATTAAGAAAATCTCATTTTAAATGCTTTAATTATCATTAGAATATTACTTATATATCTGTGAATCTCTTAAGATTTATATATTAAAAAATGGATAACTATCAGAAGAACAAAATTATCTTTAAAATTCAGATAGATATTATAAAGTATATTGTTCACTAACTTTCTTTCAAATAGTTTGGGCAGAGTTTTCCAAATTGTTATAATATTAAATTAGGATTTTGTATCTGTGACTATCTGAGAGTTTTAAAAGAATTGAAAATATCCCTTCTAAAAATAATTAAACAGTATACAGAAAAATGTGTTATAATGTGAATGAGATTCAACTGCACATAAATTAATAAAAAAATTAACTATGACTGACAAATAATCAACATTATTAGAATAATAGGCAGCAAATCAGAATTTCATTAATTTAATCTAAACTTAAATTGTCTGCACAGCAATCTAATATACTAAATTGCATCTCTAAACTCATAAAGAATGGTAGCTGGAGATTCATTTATATTGAATTAATTAACAATAAGGCAATGAATTATGACAAAAGGGCAATAAAATCACCACCAAACAGATTACAGAGTAATAAAAGAGTTCCCAATCAACTTTCTGATAAACAACAAATAGTGGAAATTAAAAAAAAAACTTAGCAAAAGATTTAATCAGAACCATATAATAGGCACTAAAAAATGAATATCTTAAAAACACTCCCCTGCTATTACAATACCACAAATCTTCACTAATATAAAGTTGCACAAAGAGAACTATTATTTGCATGTGATAATTAATTTTGGCAGGACATAATTATATAATGCTGAAATGAACACATAATGGTTAAAAAAGGATAACAATTAATTCTTCATTTGATTGTGTTAACTAAGTCAACAGCAAAATAAGCCTGACAGAATGTATTATAGCCTCCTCAGTTGTTGTGGAAATCTACAGTTCTATAGATAGACATGAATCTATTAAAATTACTGATGATTAGTAATTCTACAGCAGAATAAAAAAAGTAGAAAAAAAACATTAATGCTGAATTGATAAAAGATATAATAGTATCACTCCAAAATGATTTGGCAATGTTCTAACTTACAACATTAAATGTGCATGGTTATATGAATTATAAATCATCTATTCCAGAAGAACCCAAATTAATCGGCCTTAAGAGCATTTTTTCATAGAAACAATTATCTGAATAATACGAATCACAAAAAGAAAAAAAATATTGAGATTTACATAGACGAGCTATATAAAATTAAGGCATAATCAATTTCTATAAAAAAATACATTAAAAAAACTTATTAGATGTTATATTAAATAAATAATCATTGGGCACAATTGCCTTATATACCAAAGATTAATAAAATAATTAAACAGTAACCACCAGAAAGACATTAACCTGTTATAAAACTTTAAGTTTGAACTGTTTACTCAATAACATTAAAAAAAGTCTGCAATACCGGATCATTCAAATGTTACTCTATCAAATTTTCAAAAAAGACTGTATACTTGGGTAAATGAGTGTGAAAAGAAAATTTGGACTGTAGAATTAATTTGCATAAATACCTTTCAAACAGGTCTAACACAAACCTAATATTTTCATTTCATATTTTTGGAGCATGAGTGGGAGATAAGAAATATCATTAAACTTGAAAAAGTCAAGAGAGGAGAGATAATAAGAAAAGGCAAGAAAGCGTAGTCCATTATGTATTCAAAAAATGCAATGAATCAATATTATAACACTACTGAAATTAGCAAATATTGAAATTTGAATATCAATTATATATAAAGACTGTCCACATAATTATTTTTTGTGCTGCAATTATAATATTAAAATAACGAAGTGCACTAGGCAAAAAACTTAAGTTACTGCAAAGTTTATTTTTAAAGTTTAATTCAGAGACAGACTTTAAATATTATAATTTATTATACACATATTTTTCAACTATCCATCTAATTATCTGTACATAGGCAAACAAATTTTAAAAAATATATATTAATTATTATTTTAGATAATTATATTTATTAAGCTGATTTTTAAAATTATATATATATATAAAACTTACATTAATATCTATACTGAGAGTTTTACATAATACTTCAATTTCAAATTTAAGATTGAGTTTAAGATCGGCTTCTTGGTGAAGCTCTGAAAGAACATTCATGATGGCCATGGTCCAAGGATTTGGAGGCTTGAAAACCTGCCAAAATAAAAACATATTTTAAAATGGCATCTTTATTTTACATCTTAAATGATACCAAAACATTAAATAATTAATGCTTAACTATTTAAATACTCTCTATATATTAAATTATTCACCCAAAGGCAAATAAAGTAATCAGGAAAAAAAGCATTATATACAAAGTCAAGATTTATTTATAGATGAACAATTATTAACCATATCTGTAACAATTGTTATATAGTATTCTTATTTGTGAAATGAACATTTTATTAAGAGAAAAAATACTGTCATTGACAAAATGGCATTTAAAAATAAATTTTTTCAGATACAATTCTTTTTTTTTTTTTTTGGAAAATAACAAAAAAAAAAATTGATAGTAATTTCATTTGCTGACTGCTTAATAATATTAATATAAAATATGAATAAAAACAAACTACAATTAAGTATTTTAGATTATCACCAAAAATTTCCAGCAGAGTAAATACTTTAGCATATTTAAAATACAAAAGCAATGAGCAGATGACATATATGTTTTAATAACAATATCATTAATGACAGAAATAATTTGTATAACAAGAGTTAATAATATTACTCAAAGCAATAGTTGAATTTAACTATTGAAAATTATAATCTCCCTAACATAACAACGTAAAAAGTGCAGTATGTCAGTGATAAAAATGCAACAAATTACATCAGCAGAAAAATAATGGTGACAAAAAAATTATTCCTATACAAAAGAATGAATATTTATAGAATAATATATATATAATGGTCAAATATCCAATATAAATATTATTTGTCTACAATGTTGTTATATATATATATAAAATATAATAATCAATCTAAACAAGATTGAAACAAACAACTAATTATAATTATTTAATTATCAAACTGGCTTTCATCTTTTATTGAGATCTTTTCAAGATATAGTTTTATACATCACATGACCAATTAATTACATTCCCTCAATCTACTGGATATTATTCCCTTAAACAATATTATTAACATGATATATATATAAATCTATAAATAATAAACAACATAAAATAAACTACATAACCAATGTTAAAATTATACAAATACATATATAGTTAAAGATCCAGCAAAATTAAATGGAAAATGGGCATTAGATAATTGGTAAGATTTAAAAATTATAAATGGAAATTTATAAAGGAGGGAACAAAAATAAGGAGGGGGTGTTAAAATATTTATTTATTTATATAAGTATATAAAAAATATATGTATAGTTTTAAAGTTGGTTAAGTAATTTATTTTATGATGTTTATTATTTATAGATTTATATATATAATGTTAATGATATTATTTAAAGTGAATAATGTCCAATAGGTGAAGTGAGTATAAAACTTTATATCATGAAACAGTCTCAATAAAATACCAAAGTGGTTTGATAATTAAATAATTATAATTGGTTGTTTCTTTCAATCTTATTTAGATTGATTGTTATACAAAATAATGTGAAACTATTTTTTATAGAGGGTGGATGTTACTTAATATTGATATATAAAAATAATGCAGATATAATTAGAACTAACATATCTATTTCTAGTGTTCATAAAAATTATTATTTTTAAAAAATATTTTATATATGATAAACTTTTTGCAATAGCAAACAATGACTTGCAATTTATTTTAATTTAATATCAAATACAAAAATTTGCACTTAAGAACATTATGTTAGAGTGATTATATTAAAATTATATTATAGGGTATTGAATTCAAACCCTACATAACTGTTTCTGAAAAAAATACTTCAGAATGCTGGAGAAATATTTTTTATTTATTTATTAAGCTAAGAAAAACAACACATATTTTAAATATCTATTAGTTATGTAGTGAGCATGTATAAACAGTTGTCTGTCTGTAGAAACAGACTCATAAATATTTTTTTTTTGATTACTAACCTTCAAAATTAATTTATACTTAATAGGGTTTAATATTCTTTCTACAATAATACTTTAATTCTACTAGTTTTACTAATTTGTTTTCTGAATTTTGAGTTATAGCTTTTAAAATCATTCAGATTATTTTTAATAGGCAGGTTTTGAATGTCTGAATATCTGAGTGTGTGCTTGTATTTACAGTAATGGCACATATACTAAAAGAAAATGTTTTATTCTAAATCATTTTATAATTTTTATGAAAAGCTATATTGTTTTAAAACAATTAAATTTAAGAATAATTATTCTTGTTTTATGTTAAATGTCTCAAAAAAACCAGCTGACAGCCCAACTGACATTCTTAGGTCAGAGATTAATCAAAAGATAGAGATAACGTTCAATTTTAGACTTAAAAGGACCACGTGGAAGTATAAAAACAAAGATCATTAATCAGCCATTGGAATAAACTAGATTGCTGGGGAGAATGAACTAAATTGTGGGGAAGAAATAAGACTTGATTGCTGTCAGAAACCAGCATTATTTTATATATATATTTTTGAAAGTTTTCTACAGCCGAATGGCAGACTAAATATATATTTTGTCAAGAGCCATCTAAGACATCGATGCACATCTGAAGAGTTTGAACCCAAAATATTAAACATCTTATGACCGATTGCTAAAAATAAGAAAGAAGAAACTGATTGCTCATCTGTATTTTTAAATCTAAAAAGGGGAAAAAATGCTGAAATTTGTAAAACCATGCCACTTTTATGCCATTTGCTGAGTTTAAACCCAAAGCGGAATGCTAAATATATGGAAAAACAGCAAATATCCATGGTTTATTAAAAGTAATTATACTTAGAAGCAATGAAGAAACCATTCCAGTACCAAATGGTTCCTATGGAAGCAAGTGATTTCACCATCATCATTGCAGTAAAGGAATTGCAAGCCCAAGCCAAGAAAAGAACTGTTCCAGTAAACCGCTGTAATTGGTAAATATAGGCACCTTACCTATTAGTATGTGACTGCTGTCAAATTATAAACCTTCAACCAACTGACTTTGAAAATTATTGGACTCTGAGAAACTATCTGTGCCTAGAGAAAGTAAAAAAGAAATGGTAATATGAATTTTAATTATATTTCTTGGTGCTTGTCTTATAAAGACGCCGTTTTCATGATAAAACTATAAAATATAAACATTCCTGGGCCGTTGATTTTAATCATTTTGATGTGTTTTTTTGTAATGCGAAAATAAAACAAAACAAAATCATAATTTTTAAATATTATTTTTTATTAACATATACAAATTAAATGATAATAATAAATGTAAAATAAAATAAACAAATTACAATTTGATTCGTGTTTTTTATTTTGCTTTATTAGAAAAATCAATTTTCTATCGTATATTTTTTTACTGGGGTTACGGCTTTACCGCTATTTTTACTTCATATAGAATGACAACAAAAAGTAAAAGTTGTTACGGTTAGGTTTAGCGTTCTGTTGTTTGTAATGCTAAAATATCAAAATCGTATTTTTGTAAATATTTTTTTTTAGTAACATCTATAAAATAAATGATAACAATAAACGTAAACTATATTCAACAAAGTATAACCATAGTCAGAGAAAAGAAAGTAAAAATTTTTTAAACAACAACAAAAATGTCTTCTTTACTTATTAATCATGTTTATAATATATGCTTTTTATGAAACTTACAAAAAAACCGTGCAGAATTGTACTTTTCTTTCTGGATATTTTTCTGTTACCGGTCTTTTTTACTTCAAAAATATACACACGGTAGAATCTTGTTTGTCTCATGGAATGTCACGAACAGTATGTTACTTGACGCGTTACCTAATTCCAACTCACTTTACACATATATCTTGTCAACATTTTCCCAATTAAAACTTCAATACAGTACGGTGTAAAAAGTCTGATAATTATTACTTTACAAAATCTGAACATTTCAATACTTTAAAATAAAAAAAAATCCAATGAAAACAACATTTCCATCCAATTAAAAAAAACACACCCTCTCACCAAGCCGTAACCATTTTATAAACTGTGCGAATTCGGAAAATGTATTTGCTGCAATGCGACATACATGCTGTACTGTGATGCGACATAGCGGCCTGCAATCTGTAGCACAACAAAAAAGTTGTATTATAGAAAACGCGGGTTCGAACGTGTCGGCCGCGGAAACAGCATTTTTATGTATTTTAGCGAGAAAACAGTGCCATAGAGCGGCGTCTTTAGCTATAAGACTAGTATCTATTTTTTATATCAGTGACTATTAAAAAATCTTTTAATAACAAATCCCTTTATCTTTTTTAATCTCTGAACCTTAAAACAAAATCAATTAAAAAGAAGATAGCTTTATTGATTATATTAAGTATTCTGAAATTATTACATATATCCATTTATCGATGTATTTATTTTTATATGTATTATTGTATATTAATTTTAAAATTATGAAATATGTTGTTTATTATATGTCAAAAGGGCTTAATATTTTATTCATAACAGGGATTAGCACATACACACATGTAGTAATACAATTATGCTTACTTTTACATGTATATTTATTGAGTATGATTGTAGAAAGATTAACACTAAGAGAGTTGGATTTTTAAAAAGTGGTTAGTGATCTCCATTGGTAAAAGGGGAGATAGGTAATTTGAAGCTTATTTCTGTAAATGCTCTTATCTCTTTATAATCTGACTAACCTTTCTGTACTTAGTTCTTTTTTTTTAATATTATGTTTAAAGTTATAGAAGGTAAAAATATATATGTTATATGCAATAGGCAAGTATGTATGTGCATAGTATGTTTATTTTTTTTAAATAAAAGTGTTTTAGGAGATAAGATTTTTTTTAGTTATTCACTATAGAAATTAATGCACACATTATATTCTGATACGAACATTGAATACGTTGTCATTATTATTTAAAAGGTAAACAATTTAATATTATTAATTATATAAAAGTTTTATCTGTATTATGTGTATTCTATCAGTCAGTAATAAATGTTAATTTGTTTTTTTTATTAAAAGAGGCGTATATCCTTATTAAGAATTATTTATTGTCTTGTTAGTTATGATCATTCATCATCACTAATGAATATTAATGAAGTCATAATTTAAATATAATGATATTTAGGGAAATAATTATAGGTTTATAAAGATGAAATTTTAGTGTTGAGTTAATTGTAAAGCTGTGACTGGAATCATCATCGTCATCATCATTATCAGTTTATTATTAATAATAAATAGATTAAATAAATGAGTTTAATTGACCATATATAGAAATAATGGTTCTCACTATGTTGTTTGTGAGATATAGAGAGAGACATGACTATCATTGACGCATCTGATAAATCTATCGTGCTTAAACTGAGCTGGTAACACCTGTGAAAATATTAAGTGAGAATTTATAATATTAAAATCCTATAGTTTTTATTTGCACAATTAAAGTATAAGGATGTCATTTTCCCCTCATACAAGTGCATGTATTATAAGAATTGTACCAAGTGGGTTTGAACCAGATACATGTATGAGTATGTATATGATATAATGTTATCTAGGTTTAGACAGGCTAGTGGCGCCCGGGTAAAACACTTAAGTAAAACTGAATAAAAGATAAATAATAGTTTGATTTCCTTTTTCCAATTTTGATGATATATTTATTTATTGATATTTTTTATTAGTTACAAATAGCGCCAGTGTGCGACTATGAATGTGTTTTATAGATGTAAAAAAAGGAAAAGAGATGATTGTTGAAAGAATCTATTATTAGAAATAAATATAATTTCACTATATTGATTTCACTATCATTTTTTATTCAGTTGCAATAACTAATATTTATTTATATAGTTACAATAAAATGGCTAGTATATTTTAAATAGTTACAATGGCTTCCAACATCTGGAGTCTTAAGAGAATAATGACTAATTTTATTTAGTTACAGTATATATATATATTTTTCCAGAATACAATCAACAATACCTATCTTATAAATATTTACTCTAAAAACACATTTTAAAAATATGTTTATAAGTTGCAATCCATTTATAGATTGATAATTTATAGAGAAAAATATAAATAGAAAAATTACCTTGCTTTTTGAACAAGATTCTAGAACTTTAGCTACAAATGGCACGACATAAAGCAGTTCTTCTTGACCCTTACAAAATGCTTCCAACAGTAAAGATTTAATATCTATATCCTAGATAAAAAAATGAAAAAAAAAAATGCATTTGTTTTATATTTATATTCTAATTAAAAAATAATATTAATAAATAATATTTATTTATAAACTTAAATAATTAATTTAAACTTAGACTGTGTTAATATAAACTTACTATTTGAAGTATTGGTTTGTTCTTTGCAAGTGTAAGCATTCCTAGCCAATGTCCTAAATTCTTTAATAATGAACGATCAGAAAAATTTGCTATTCCTTTATCACTTCTTAATAGAACCTAAAATAAATGTCAATAATAATAAAAATTATTATTATCCCTTTTTTTAAAAAAAAGTGTGTACAAGAAGATGGGTGGCACGATTATATATATAACCAAAGCACTAAAGAGGAAATAAGCAATCTTAGAAAACTTGTTGATTCTATATTATAAAAATATAATTATGATAATGTTAAAATATTACAATATTTATGTACAATTTACAAAATTATTTTAATTTATTAACAAAGTACAATAAACAATTTATATTACAAATATGAAATTATTTTTGATAAATATAATCTATATGGGTAAAAATTAAAAACTATCAGTTTCAATTAGTTTTTGAAAGTCATTCATTATTAGAAGCCTATTGTTCAGTATTTCTTAGTTTTGGTTCATTTACAATAAAGTATGACTGCTAGATTCAAATGAAAATTTAAAAAATTACAATTGCAGATTTCATGTTTTCCTTTCATATACAATAGTAGCCATTTATATATATATATTTAGTCAAGAGACATTACTTAGTACCCACATTTGCATTTGTTAAGCAAATAATTCCAAAGTGCAAAGTTAATGAAGAAAGAAATTCTGTCAACCATAAAATAGTCTGTGAAATGCATCATTACTGTCATAAAAGAAAAATAATAAATTTAATTTTGAAATTTACAGAAAAAGTGATATGTTTGAGTTAGATATTCATAAGAACAACTCATCAGTTCATAAAAAAAAAAAAGTGTTAATATAATTTATTATAATCCATATTAACTGAAATGCTTTAAATTTATGGGTAACAGATATCAACAGAAAGAATGTACCAATGAACAGAAATGTATTGCTTTATTACAAAGCATTACTTCTATATGAAAACTTTATTTAAAAAATTTATTAAAAATAATGATAGCAAATCATTTACTGCACAAAAAGAATGGTTGTATATTAGAAGTCAATAAAAATTTAAAATCAAATTCTCTTCATGGTTTTTTATAGACTTGGCAGAATTGCTACTATCATTAACTTTGTGCTTTAAGGCAATTTTAATCAAAATTTTGACTTTCAATTGTCAATGTAATTGTAACATGATTAACTGACAAAAAAATGACTGCTGCTATCTAAATTGGACAAGCAAATATTTTAACATTACAAATTATCATTGTATAATTTTATTATATCTTTTGCATTTCAGCACAAAATGGACAAAAAAGAAAATATATATTTAATTTTTTTTTTGGAGAATTAATAAATAAACACATTACATTAACAAATGTATTTACCTAGATTTTAATTTCCAATATGTTTATTATTAACTTCATAATTTCATCAGGTAAATAGTTCTTTAACCTGGTTACTTTTACAAATGGATTCTGATTATAACAAAACAACATAATAAGCCAATGTTTATAACCAATTTATGTAGTGGAATTGGCTGACATGATGAAAAATGTATAAAAGACAGCCGTTTTTATTGCAGAATATAACTATTTAGAATCAAATAAGGAATAAGATTGTTAACCACATTATCTACAGACCATACAGATGATATAATTATATGTTTTAATAAAGAAAAGAACCTAATGTGATTTAATAACAGAAAAACTGAAACAACTATACACTCTAATTATATTCATTATATTATCATCGAGAACCTTTTATGCTGTAAGATTCAATACTGTTCATATTAAGTCAAATAATCATTCTTAAATTCTGTTATATTCTTATATTATTTACTAAATTATTTTTATTTAATGATTTGCACTTAATAAAACTATTCATTCTTCAAGTCCCTTATCTTATATAGAATCCTAATATCATATTCATAAATAAATTTTTATAAACAAATGTCAATAATAGATCTACTAATTTCATCACATTTTTTTAATAAAGATAATACTATGCCTGAATTATTAAAGAATAATTATCACCTTATCTTAGCAATACATATCAGACTTTACTGAAATAAAAGTTCTAAAAATTCTCAGGTTATCAGGCTTCTGCCAGTTCAACAGTAGCCAAAATGATAATTTGAAATTTACTATTCTACAAACCAATTTTATGGTAAGCAATTAAAAAATTTTATTTTCCAAAATGAATTACTGAGTTACTTAGATAGTGCATTTATAATAATAGATTATAAATATTAATTCTTATTAAGCACAATGTCAGCACGTAATACTTAAATAAGGCTATAACCTTAGTACATGCACCTTGAGAGCTAAATTTATCACAAGAGAGACCTCTTCAAATCTAAACGCAAGATTCGACTTTATTATGTTTATTTACAGCACAATATTGTCCTACCCATTCAAATGTTGCATTTTTTTTTTTTTAAGATTTTTGGTATTAAAATTCAATACAATAAATTACTTAGACTAATTTGAATATTATGAATAACATAAGCTGTGCTATATTGAACTTGAAGTCACTTTTGCAAAATTGGTCACATTTTTATAATTTTGTAATAATAATAGATCAATTGCAAGTATCATTATTAAAAAAAAATGATCAAAACATTCCATCTGTTCAAAATATCATTGCTATCATATAAGAGTACCATTGCTGGATTAATATGATAGTAATATCATTTCTCAAGTCCATTTGTTGCTTCTAGTGTATTTAAAAAAAAAAAAAAAGATGTAGAATGATTACATCAACAAAAGACTATATCATTTTGTAATTTTAATCCACCAATCATATATACGCCAAGCAGAAAATGCCATTTGCTTTTAATAATATTATCAAAAATATCAGTATCAGAAAACCAGCCGTGATTTTTTTTAACTGAACCCAAGAGTACTTTCATTTACATCCATAACACACTGCTTAGAATTCCATGCTTTAGTAATATGACAAACTTGGCAGTCCAAATTAGCAATTTTAGTATTCAATAGCTGATGAAATTTACTATATAGATGTCTAAAGAATGAATATTAATTTTCTTGAGATTATGATTGGATAAAATCTGCTTTTTAATGCAACTACCATTTTAATCTACTATCCATCCAACATTCTGTGCTTGTAAATTCTTATGTAATATGAATTCTTCACTTATATTCTGATTCCTTACTAGAATCTAATTTATTAATAAGTTCTCATATTCTAATTCCTAACTATAATTTGATCTATTAAATGCCATTGTTTTGAGTGAATATTCATTTGCACATTACTTTTCAATATAGTCCATGAACCATTGGCGACCACAAAAAAATTTTAGTGGTCCACAAAAAACTGATAAATTCGTTTAATTTTAATACATATATTTTTTACAATCTTTTAAATTATAACTAATTTTATGATAAAAATTATTATATAATAGGTGTGTACTATAAGTTAAAATATATATATTAAGTACTTGATTATATATATTTCTACTAAATTTCAGAAGTTTAAAAATGAATAATAATAATAATAATAATAATAAAAAGAAAACATCAAAAACTTCCAAAAATCAAGTATAAGAATTTTGAATGCTAATAAAAAAAATATTATTTTTTCACAAACGAAAATATATTTTTGTTCATTAATTCAATCTTGATTATTTAAAATTTTTCATTTCTTGACCTGAGTCTCAAAAGAAAATTTACCCAGACCTCAATGCATTATTTGCAGAGAAAGCCAGCAAAATTAATGCGTCATTTACAAACCAAACATTCAAATCTACAAAATAAGCCACTGGATTTTTCTTAACTTAAAAATGCTGAATTTAAAAAACAAAAATCATATTTTAAAAAATTTATTTTGGTCGGTGAGTCTCTTGTAAAAGCATCAAATTTAGTTGCTTTAAGGATTGCTATATGCAAAAAGTAGTACTCTGTTGCTGAAAATTTAATAAACATGTGTTTTGAAATTCTAGATACAATTGCTGGAGACAAAATGAAAACTCTGCTGCTTTCTAACAATATTATTCAATGCAGGTTTAGTAAATTAGAAACTGATATTGAAAATCAATTAATTCAAAAACTAAGAAAATCAATGATCACAATTCAAATAGACAAATCTATAGATGTTACCAATAGTCATACTTTTATATTATATTCGTTATGTTGATTACACAATCAATGATGTAAAACGATTTTTTTATTGTGCTGAACTTCCTAATCACACAACCAGTTCGGATATATTTAAAGCAATTGATAATTACGTTGAAAACACTTAATAGGAAAAATTGTGTTGGCTTATGGAGTGATGGATGGCAAATATGAACATTCAGAAGTTCCAAAAAAAAATTAAGCAAGTAACGGATGACAAAATGATTTTTACTTATTGTGTTATATACCACGAGCATTTAGCTGCTAAAAAATTGTCTCCTGACTTGAACAGTGTTCTTACTCAATCGATAAAAATAAATTATATTAAATGCAACACACTAAATTCAAAATTATTTTCAAGTTTATGCAATAAAATCGGATCTGGACATGAAAATTTACTACTTCATGCAGAAATACGATGGTTGTCGAGAGGGAAAATATTAACAAAACTTTACATTCTAGAAACAAAAAAAGTCAGAATCGAAATATATTCTCCATGACAACAATTGGATTGCTAAACTGGTTCACTTGTCAGAAATAAGTATATTATTTTTCAAATTCCGTTGCTATAAAGATTTAATAGAAATTAATAATAAATCTGCTTTTTAGGGACTATGTAGTATGTTTTAACACTTGGGTTGCTGTAAATGATCTAAATTTAAACCTGCAAGGAAATAGTACTACTTTTGATTTATGGAATAAAATAGAGGCATTCATAAAAAAGTTAAAACTATGATGTAAGAATGTAGAACAAAAAAAATATGACATTTTTATTCATTTTCAGAATTGATAAATGAAGTTGATTATCATGAATTAAAAAATACTATTTATGGACATTGAACAGGGCTTTATTGAGTATTTGATCAATATTATCCACAAGAAAAAGACACATGGAAAGACAATATGTGGATTTAAAATCCATTTATTGAACAAGAAAATACCTAACTGATTTGGAACAGGAAAAATTAATAGACTTAAGTTGCAGGGTACATTAAAGTTATTTTTTAATTTGACAAGTATAACTCAATTTTGGGTATTAAAATTGAATATCCGGAATTACATAAAAAAACAATTTTCAACCATATACTTATGAGAATCGACATTTTCAGCAATGACACTCATAAAATTAAAAGAAAGAAATCATTTACTAATAAATCTAGCTTTGCAATTAGCTCTCTCAAATATATCTCCAAGACTTGATAAGCTAATTACTGAAAACAATCAGCAAGAATTCCATTAGTTTTTGGTTTTCTAATTATAATTATGTTTTGCACAGTTTTATTTCAGATTGTGTTTATTATTAGTTTAATATTTTGTTAGTTAATATTTATTTTTGTATAGCTTTATGTATTATTCTGACTATTTACCATTCTTTGAAAACATATATAATATATATTATATTTGGTATACATTACAATAATTATATTTTACTACAAAAACATCCGCCCTTTCTTTCATTTTTTTTTTTGTTCAATATTTCATTTAGTCTACAATAAAAAAATTCAAAAATTTATTGGTCAGCAGCATGTAGTCACAGCTGACAAACACTGGTCTAAATAAATTGTTTGTAATAGTCAATCCATGGCTTATGCAAAAATTCAATAATGCATCATTTTAATTTGTAATATCAATAACATTATTTCCAATTTGTGCCAATATATGTATTAAAATCTCCAAAAACAAAAATATGATCTTTTAATGACATTGCTGTAGTAGTTCTATCACCCCATGTTTATCCCAGGTATGACCACCACCCCAGATACCCCCATCCCATTATAATAAATACTAGATTTGTGATTCCAGATGGCAAACAGAGGCCAGAAAAATTATTAAATGACTAATTTAAGG
The DNA here is from genome assembly GCA_028023455.1 of Epiperipatus broadwayi. NCBI lineage: Eukaryota > Metazoa > Onychophora > Udeonychophora > Euonychophora > Peripatidae > Epiperipatus > Epiperipatus broadwayi. The sequence goes on along the minus strand of JAQFVV010006257.1, from coordinate 6,106,494 downwards.
ATTCAATAAATGATGAATAAATACAGTGGATATAGCAGATGACTAAGAATCTTGAACAAAGATTTCTGTGTACTTTATAAGATTTTGAAAATAAGTAAAAAGTGTAACTTCAAATTGTATAAATTTACAGCAAAATTTTCATTAACAAAAATAAAATTGATTGAGTTTTAAAATCCATTATCCTTATGAAAGCAAAAATAGAAATCTATAGGGAGTGCACAGTTTGAGAATCAATTTTGCAATCTTTTAAAAGTTATAATAATTTTATTTTTATTATTATTCACTATTTGTTCTATACTCTTTAACTCATCACAAATGCTTTCTATAATCTATTATAAATAAATTCATTTCGCAAGTAATTTCTTTTTTTTTTTCACTTTTTAGTTTTTTCTGACTATAATTTTTTTGTGCGTTACCCATTTTATTCTCACTTTTGATATCAATATGATTAACATGGTTTCGAGAATAAAGTTATTTTTAAGTTTAAAGTTTCTAAGATGACACCAGCCATTTCTTTCATCTCTTAATTATTATAAATATCAGTGACTTCAAGGTAAATTAGTTAAATTATTTTTAGTTCCTTTACTTTTCATCATAATTTTTCCTGTACGAGATTCCGTACAAATAGGATAGAATTTCAAAGTGTAAACAATTAATGTTGTAAAGGGTAGCTTACAACGCAAATATTCCTAACAAGATCGGCCTACTTATTTAACCCAATTCATTTGGAACTTGCATTAATAATGGGAAGATTTGTTTATTATTATTACATATAAACATGTACAACATATATATATTTATTTAGAATGAATTAGGGAATGCACAACAAATTATTATTGTATAATAAATTTAATAAGACCAATATTTTAGAAAGTAATATTGTATATATATATATAAACTATTTGATTAATAAACTGTAATGTATATATATATTTTAAATTTAAAATTGAATATTTATAGTCAAATGATTTAGAGATAGCCTGAGATCAAGTTGGGTGGCCATGTGTGAAAATAAAACTGATTTTATTATTTTATTTTTTATCTGTAATAAATGAAATGTATTTAAACAATAGGCAGTTAAAAATCTCAGCGTTTCAGGAGATCTATGCATGAACTGTATAAAAACAGAAACTTTTTATAAATCGTTCTTCTTGTCAATTATATTCCAGCTATAACAATATACAGCAGTTAAATTAAAATTTCAAACGCTAAACTGGAGTTTTGTTTTTTCTTTTATTTGAATCATAGAAATTTTTAAAAGTCAAATACTGTAACTTAAATTTTGCCAAATTCAGAAGAAAGGAAGTGAGAAATAAAAGTAAGAATAATTTATAAATTTTGAAATAATTAAATCATGTTTTGAAAGTTGTTGGAGTAATTTTTAATATTTTAAATCTTTCCAAAAAGAAAAACAAAAATTAAGTCTGCTGAAAATAGGAAGCAAAAAAATGAAATAATTCTTTTAATACATATATACGTAAAGTGCTTCTATATTTTATAACATAAATTTATGATTACAGATAATTATTGAATTGTACTTTAAGATGAATATGGGCTAAAGCAAAACATGCTATTGTGCATCATGTTATTTCCTAACAGTTGCATTAAACCTCTATTTATTTATTTTTCTATTTTATTGTAAAACACACAAGAGGATGCCTGCAGTCCAAAGTAAACAAGCATTGGAATATTTAAAGGTGAATCAGTTAAGGATCAAGGTGTTTACCATACACAACTACAGGAGACACCATTGTACCCATCTATCCTTGCCTAGGAAAATGATTTGACGAGTCAAACTGCTTTTGGAGAGTGACATGCCTAACTATCAACTACTACTTCTATTAGGATGATTTTTAATGAACTTTGTTCCAAAAACAATTTTAATCAAGAAGTTAATATTGTAAATTTTTGTTTGATTTTTTTATTTTTATTATCTATGTTGTATTTTCACACTCTGGTGCTAGAAGCCTCATTTTTCAGAATTAGCAAAGAAGAAATGGGGGGATTATTCACTTAGATATTTTTCTATTTTTATTGTAAATAAAATTTAGGTTAACCCACCTGCTTCACATCAGGTTATCCACGTAAATAGTAAGGTAAGATTCTCTACATTTATTTTTATAGATTAAATTGCAACACTTGATACAGAATACATATTATATGTTTTATTTTGTTGATTAACCCTGTATATATATTTTTCCAGTATGATTGACTAATCAACTAGTATTAATTTCTATATCTATCATATATATAAATTGGGGGGAACTTAAATTAAATAGATTGTTAAAATCAGTAAATATATAATTTAGCTAGCCAGCATCTCAATTATCTTAAATTGCTAAAGTTTATTTTTCTATATAATTATGATTTGTAAAGAATGAGTTACATAGATGGATTTTTACCATGGGGTATAAGGGTTGGATCTGGAGAATTATTAGTTAATAAAATGGTAGAAGTTCACATGTGACACATGTATATATTATTATTATTTTTTTATCATTACTATTGTCATTATACTTTATGTTATTTATCATTGTCAATAAATGTTTAAGAGTTTATATTATTCCGGTCTCTGGTTTATTGAGTTGTCCTGACATTCCACAGTTTATAAACAATTATGCATGCACACACATCTATTTTTCTTGCCATATAAAAGCTGTAAAGTAAAACAAATATAATAAATGCTATTTGTAACCTATATATAGGTGCAGGAGTTGCTGTGTGTATCCGTTCATACCTGTTAAGGGAGTCAAAAGCAATATTCTCTCTGGGTTTGAATATTAGGGCATAACGGAGTCGGAAAGGGGTGAAAGTGGATGAACTAACCTAAATTGCATTTGATATTATTAAATAGAGATAGAGCTAGTCAATTAAAGTGCATGCAATCATTGGTTAAGCATTTCATCAGGTTTTCATTAGCATTCTACCTGAAGACCCAAAATTCTACTGTAGTTAGATGCACCTTTTTCCCCTTCCAAGCCTGGTAGGTCTCTGCAGACTGTGTCATCAGGGGCAATAAATTAGGGCACATTAAGTCATAGTCTCCAGATTGCTACATCTGCATAGTATCACAGTCGTAAGTTATTTTCCCATCTGTTACATCTGATGTGTGGGCAAGTGTGAATCCAGGCGTAGTCGACCGTCCGTTACAATATATTTCCAAAATTAAAACTTAGACAAAACTATACTAAAATAGACTAGTTCTGTCAAATAATTTATATATACAGAAAATAATTCATTTTACAAATGATACATTGCAAGTAATCAATCTTTGATAAAAATAGCCTTTTGATAAATACATAAATGATTACAAAACCATGTTTTTTTTTTTAGATTTGGAAACTATTATATTTCTGTTAATCCTAGATATAAACTTAATTTTTTATTAAAAATTAAATATATATATATATGATTTTTCAACTCCCTCAATCCATAAAATTTTTTTTACAAAATGCATATTGTAGAATTATTTATATATTTTTTTAATGACTACAATTGCACATTTAAAGTATATTTTTTTAAAAATATACATATATGTGTGATCTATTTGATTTAGTGTAGCGGTAGACTGAAAGATTCAAGAGCAAAATGTCCTGGGATTGAAGCTCAACCAATCATTTGTGATGCTTGAATAAACCAATCAAAAATTATATATTTACTTGTTTGGTGTTATTAATTAATATTAATGCTCTCACAATAAAATAAGAATATAATTGTAATACAATGCAGCCATCATCACTGTTGAAAAAAAAAAAAGTTCTCTTGCAGGGAATGAGTTTATGATTTATTTTTACTTAAAATGGTTTACACAAAAAAATTCTGAATCTAAGAATAAAAAAAATTCAAAATGTAAGCAATAAGATATTGATTGAAAAATACTTGGTACTATGATTTTAAATGGCAATAGTTGATTTCATTTTATTTAATTCAATTCGGAGTGAAGTGCCAAATTAGTCTTCAAATTGTTAATCAATAATTTTCATAAAAATATGATGTCCAAATTGATTCAAAAAATATGGTGCAAGTCTCTAGGAAAATACGTTTTGATGCAACAATCATAGAGAAAAAAGGGCACTGATTTCAAATTACACATATAATTGAAGATGCTTCTAAATAAAGAAAATACTGACAAAAAAAATTGTCAGGTAAATAGTGCCAGTAGTCAAGTTAGCAATTATTAATGAAGAAATAAGCAAAAGGAAGGAAATATCCCTTACTTTAAAATTATCAGGGCTGCAAAGCTGATCAAATATGACCAATGGAGTGTAATAATTTATTATCTTTGTATACAATTCAACTTTTAAACTTGTCAGTATGGTAAAATGCAACAATGTCATGTATTGCTATTAAATAATAATCTAATGAAAAATATCTAAAAATTTAACACAAAAGAATTTTGACTTTGTCTAAAGAAGTTCTAAGTCATGCCAAATTTTGCATGTGTGGACTGTGTAGCATCTGAAAAATAATAGCAGTCAGGTAATCTTACTAAAATTCAATGCAATTAATTAAATATATCTGATGGATTAAAAAAATAAAAATATAGGTCAAAAATTTTCTTCAAAAATTATAATAAATATATTATTTCTAGAAGATTGAATGTCCAATTTAAAAGTATTTATTATAATAATACATTTCCTGTGTTTATCTTAAAAAGTATAAAAATATGTAAATAATTTTACAAAACTGTCTGCATAATTTTCTTAAAAACTTTATTATGGACATTATTTTAATCAAAACATTTTTGCTTTTTACATTGAATCTCATAATAGATTAAATAAATCTTTATCCTGATAAGTTTTCAATTATATTACAAATGTTAGTATAACCCTATACAATTCTTATAATAATATTAACATAGAGTAAAAATATGCTGATTAAATGTTGATAACACTTTGATTTCTCTACACAAAATTCATAAACTTAATACAATTATACATTTTTGACTGTGAAAAAGTATTGTTCACATAAAGAATGAAATGTATATACAATTGAAATATAATTATGAATATATAAATCAGATAGATAATAATATGTTTGCATTATGTTTTTGAAAATGTAGATATAAATGATTAAATAATACATACCTTAATATTTCTGAATGTTTCTCGAATGACCATTAATGTAAAATTATTCATTTTAAGAGTATCAATAAAATTTGAATATAAACCATGAAAATTAAGTTCAATGCTAGCTCTCTTCATAACTAAGTACTGGGCCACCCATGGGTAATACTCTTCACTCACAAGATCCTTTAGCTCCTCTGTCTAAAGCATAAAAAATTATACTTTAAATTATATTATTGAAAAAAAAAAACAACAATATTCTTATTTTCATTAATTCTAAATAAAATTGGAATACTATGAACATTATTCTCTATTTTATCTCTCATTAGTTTTTAATATAGATAAATGTTTCCATAGCAATCAATATTTGAATATAAAACATATTTTAGTATAAAGCTTCCGAGTGGTTTTACTTAAAACATAACTTTCAAATGATTTTTTAAAATATTATTCCAAACTTTTTTTTCTCTATTTTGCACTTTTTTAAAAAATGTTTTGATAATTCTTGAAAATTGACATGAATCATTTTAATTCTCAAAAATTGTCAAACAATTATAATATAATACAATTTTCTTTATTTAGATATTTAAAATATTTACTAAAAAGAAATAAAGAAGAAGTTTGAAATATTATTGAACGTAATATGTCAGATTTTAAAGTAGGCTATATACATTTTTATTAGTTATATGAAATGTAGCATATTAATTCTAATATTATACTGATAATTGCAAAGAATATATTGCTTCTAATTTGTTGATTATGTATTTAATGTGTATTTCTAATGTTACACAATCTTTATATATATATCTACTGACTTGCCATTGACCAAAAAATATGAAAGCATATTTTGAAAAATGATAAACTTTTTATTTATTTATTTGTTTTTGTTTTTTTAGTATTTTATTACAGTCATTGATAAGTGCAATTTATCCAATACTTTGAATACCAAAAACTTTTTATTGTATCTATATGCATACACAATCTTATGTTTTGACTGTCCTGCAGTCTTTGTCGGAGCTATGATATAATGAACAGCCTAAAATAAAATACACAACTATGTAAATAATACCATAAAAAAGGTAAACAATAAAATTAATAAAATAATAAAAAAACAACATAAAATATAACAAAACATAATAAAACTGAAATAAATATAATCAAACTAAAAAAAAAAAAACAATGTTTTTTTACTTTAAAAAACAAAACAAAATAAAAATGGGTAAGTTAAAAGATTACAATATTTATAGTTTTTAGATATTAAAATAAAAAGAAGATAAATGTAAAATATTATTAATAACAGAAAAATAAATAAAAAAAACAATAGATATTATATGATTTAAAAATTAAAAAGAATATTAATAAATGAATTAATGTTGAACTGAGAATTATATGGAAATAAAATTGAGTATTTTATTAAGGTAGAGCTAATAAAACTTACGTTTATAAGGAATAGAAGTAATTAGGAGATTATCAAAAAAAATGAATAATATGTTTAAATTAATAGTTGTTCATGAATATGTATGTATACAGTCAGGAATATACATGTATAATTTATATTTATATTGTATATTTTATTTTATATTAACTGGATTATTTTATTTGAGTTTAATTATATTTATTTCAGTTTTATTATGTTTTATTATATTTTATGTTTTTATTTTATTAATTTTATAGTTTACATTTTTGTGGTACTATTTATATAGTTATATATTTTATTTTATGTTGTTCATTATATCATAGCTCTGAAGAAGACTGCAGGACAGTTACAATAAAAGGTTTTTGCTAAAACGTGTTCAAAATATTGGATAAATTGCATTTATATTAAATATTACAGCAAAATAAAATAAGTGGTAAATTTGGTAGTCATTGATAAGCTGAAATTTATGTCTGCCACCATACTTTTAAAAAAATAAGGTGCTTTAAAAGAATAATGAAGTAATCTAAATTTCCACAACAATACAAATACACAAAGATTTTCTTGAAAAAACAAAAAAATAATATTAGGTACAAAATATATATATATATTTGCCAATGATATCATAATTCAATAGAGTTTTCAAATTAATCTATCAATTTTGAATAGAGTAGAACCACGTATAAAGATCTAAATTTGGTCATATTCTTCAAATTTTTCCTGAAATAAAAAATAATGCAAAATACTTTTCTTTGCTTCCCACTAATAGAACTGTAATAAAAATCTGGTCTCAGATTCTTTTTAAGAAATATCAAAATTGGAAAAGAATAAAAATCCTTATGATCTTCCACAAAATAATAATCAGAAAATAATAATAAATTCCTTATAACAGCTATATAATCAATAATAATTTTATACATTAAAAGTCTTTTTCAGCACCTGCTTTGGTGTCCTTTTCAAATGTTACTAATCTATTTAATGTTGAAAAATTATTTCAGACATAAAACCACCAATAATGGAATTAAAACAAACAATAATAATATAAATAATTAAAACTTTCATATAAATTCAGTACTCACAAAATAATTGACTATATCATAATAAATTAAATAAATATTACATGCATTTTTTAATACAATTATATATATCATCTTATATAATTTTCCTTTCATTTTTAATCAACCAATTGTTAAACAAATTTATAGAAGTCTTGTAAATATTCATACAATTATTCAAATTATATTTAATATAGTATGTTTCATATATTTGGCTTCTTTTCAGATCTTTGATGTAATTTAAATATTTAATACTATTTGTAGCATCTATTCTATGCCCATATTTCAAGTAATGAATATATAATGCAGATTTATTATAATATTTACAAGACTTCTATAAATTTGGTTAACAATTGGTTGATTAAAAATGAATGGAAAATTATATAATATTTATTTAATGTATTGTTATGATAGTCAATTATTTTGTGGATATGAGGGTTTTAATTATTTATATTATTATTGTTTAATTCCATTATTGAACACTGGATGGTTTTATGTCTGAAATAATTTGTCAACATTAAATAGATTAGTAACATTTGAAAAGGGCATCAAATTATGTGCTGAAAAAGACTTTTAATGTATAAAATTATTATTGATTATATAGCTTGAAAAGAATTTATTATTATTTTCTGATTATTATTTTAGGAAATTCTATCTGATATCCACTAATCCCACAAACTTACAGATAGTTTTATACTAAAAAAAAGAAGATAACTACTATCAAATAAAAGTATTAGCTTATGTATACAGTAGAATTTTTTACTTAAACCTGAGATATGTAAATCCATATTTATGTAAAAAAAAAGTTGCAATAAATGCACACAATAATTAAAATACATCATACTTTAGAGATGAATAATTAAACTTAATGATAAATATATATATATTTTTCTTTATTAAAAACAAACTAACTTTACTTTTTTATTATATCAAGATTAGGATGAGGGGTATCTTCCTTAAATTCATTAGTAACAGAATAAATTTTATTATTATAAAATTTTTAATTGCAGGCATCAATAAATATAAATAAATACTATTAGCAATATCAGTTTCAAAGTGTTTTCAAGACGGTAAGGTTCTGCAAATATGATCAATCAAAAAAAAAAAGGTTATTTAATATATCACAGGATGTGTTTTTCACTTATGAGTTGTACAATAATTTGTTAAACAGATTATTTAAATAATTAAGGAATTTTCTATAGACATACAAATATATATTCTCAAATACATCTATGATTGTCAATATTTATTACTGATACTTAACTTTTTTTTTCTTGTAGTCCAGAAGTTAAATCATAATTATTATTTAGATGGTATGATTTCATACATAAAATATAAAATATTTGACACTCATAATCAATATAAATTATATTATGTATATTATAAGCATATATAAATAATTAGTATATATTACACTGTAAAGAAACAAACCAGTAAAAAACACTAACCTTTTGAGCTAAGTTTGCGAATGATAAATTGTTAAAAATAAAAGCAATCTTGTCTTGTGTTGTTTCTGGGGGAGACACTATTTTTTCTTCTTTTTCAGTAGCGACTAATAAGGTATCAATATTAGTAGCATTAGCTATTGACGGCTAAAATGTTTTGGAAGGAAAAAAATGTTACTATAAACATATATGAATATACATTTTAAAATAAAAAATAATTAATAGAAATACTAAATTTTAATAAAAGAATATGAAAAAAATTTTAACCAGTACTGCAAATGATTATTTGCTATCAACTGTATTTAGTGTATCACAATCAAATTCTACCTAGATTATTGAATTACAGAGAGCATTGAAAATATAAAAGACTTTGCTATTTCAAAAATGAATTTTTAAATGCAAATTCCATGGGTGAAAAATGTGATCACAGTTTTCTGATACATCCACCTGTTTGATTGCTTACTTAAATATTATTATACCAATGACTTTTCAGCATGATTTCACTCCCATCATTTGTGTTGGTCATCTTTAAAAACCTACTGATAACAAAAAAAAATTTCAGAGGCACTATTATTTGTTTGAGCGATTATTTTATATGATACAAAATTTGCAAGTAATGAGATTAATATTTGTAGTGGATGATTGTTGATTTTTTTTTTTGTTGTTGTTCTTAATTGACCTGTTTTACAAAAAATCTTTTAAAAAAAATGAAAACAATGCACTTTCATCATATTTGTTAATACAGTTGGAAGAATATAATAGTCTAACTAGTTATCATATAGATTTTTTCAATACTAATCTTATCAAGATGTGACATACATTATCAGAGACCAATCAGAAAAGCTAGTGAAATTCTAACCAGATATGACTACAATTAGCAAAAGTAATAAAGCCTCAAACCCAAATTGTTTTTATAATATATATTAATTAAAAACAAAAAATTATTATATTAAATTCCACTATCATTCTTCCTTTTAATCTAATGTTTTTTAAATTTCATATTCAATGAAATAGTCAACAGCTAAATTTCATGATAGATGATTTGACTACTTTTTATTGCCACTATCTCTTGCAACAATTACTTATTTACCTGCACCTATTTTAACCCCTTGAGTCTAAAGTGCTCTATTTAAAAAAAATTAGATTTCAACTGCGTTTGCGCAGAAACGGTAAATGTCACACTTACGGGGTTTTTTCGTTCTTTCCGCCATCTTTCTAGCTTTCATAAGATGTAAGTGTTTTTTCTCTGCGATGAAAAGTCGATTTTTAATGATTTTTTTTGTAAAGTACACTTTGTAATTTTTTTACTTTCCTCATTTTTTTAGATTTAGTGAACGGAAAATAATTTCTGCTGTAATAATGGCTGCTTTCGCCGGTGATTTTGAATTTGATTCTGAGTCTGATTTGGATAAAGAATTTCCCATTTTTGGTGCGTGTATTTCTGAGGCCTCTTCTTCTAGCAACTCATCGGGTGGTAGTGATTTATCAGATGATGGAGAAGCAGAAATATCCAAAAAAAGAAAAAAAAGCTTAGTAAAGTAATCTGTAAGGAGTATTAGAATGGCAGCCGATGCCCGAACCTTCATCTTGACCTAATTCGGATTCATTTCTTGGTAACATAAATAAACCAAGCGTGCCAATCGGAACATTTATTAAGTCTTCAGGGCTAAAATTTCCCATCACCCGTGAGAACTCAATTACTCTTTTATTTTTATTTTTTGATAGAAAATTATGATTATATATGAGCTGAAAGCAATAAGTATGCTTCAGAATGGAAAGCAGTACCGAAGAGAGTCAATTGGTCAACCACCGTTGAATGCATTTTTAGGCATGGTATTCCATGTTTGCTATCTGTCACGTGTGCCGAGGTTCAACTATATTTGGTCTAAGGATGAATTTCTGCATCAACGGTACTTGCTAAAATTATGACTAGAGATCAATTTTTTGAAATTCTAAATAATTTGCATTTCAATGACAATAAATCCATGCCACCAATTACTAGTAAAGAGCATGACAGAATTTATAAAAAAAGGCTGATCATAGATCACTGTAATGTTAACTTCAAGACTGCATATCAAATGCATCAAGAAGTAGCAGTTGATAAAGCAATTACTAAATTTAAGGGTCGTAACACCATGAAACAGTTTGATGCCTCAAAACCGATATGGCAAGGCTTCAATGGTGGGTCTTTGAAGACAGCCATAATGGACATGTGTACCATATGAAGTTGTATACAGGCAAAGGTGCAACTACAGATGCTGGGCTAAATCTGAGAACCCGAGCAGTGCTGTCAGTGTTTTTGCTACAACTTGCTAAACAGAATCATATTATTTTTTGTAACAGATATTTTTCTAGTGTACAATTAGCAGAAAAGCTGTCTGCAAGTAATATCTCTTGTTGTGGCACACTGAAAACTGATAGGAAGGGTATTCCAGGTAGCATATGTGAAAAAGCTAAAAATTATAAACAGATGCAGAGAGGAGACTCCCATTGACAGTAGTCTTGAGTTTCTAGTGTGGATGGATAGAAATTTATTATTCTCAATAATGCTTATCCATTATCTGGACCTGGTACTGTTGTTAGAATACATAAGAATGGTACATGTCACACATATCCATGTCCAAATGCAATCAAAAAATACAATAGCTTCATTGGTGGGGTTGACTTAGCAAACCAAAAGCGAACTGCATACAGCTGGGATAGAAAGTCTAAGTGTTGGCCTATGCACTTATTCTGGCATTGTTTTGATATGGATATCACTAATTCCTACATTTTATACACTCTATATATGGCTCAAAAACAAATGTGGCCTAAATCATACCTGGAATATAGAATAGCTTTATCAGCCAGCCTTATAGGTAACTTTACAACCAGCAAAATGAGGCCTTTAGTAATACCGCATCTTCAGATTCCATCTGGGTGCCATGCTATAGCTGATCTGTGCAGCCATAATAAGCTCATCAAAGGAAGGTGTACGTGTTCTTGAAAAACAAGGAGTGACATGCAACTTATTTTGGCCGCATGGAATGTGGATGCATTCCCTTGTGTAGAAGTGAAGAGAGAGGCTGTTTTGCTGCTAACCACGCCAGAAACAACACAGCTTCAACTCCTTTGTAAATCCTTCTATCCTACCCAACTACAACACCTGTGGCACACAGACAGACTCAGAATCATATTCCCACTTGTTTCAGCAATAGATAAGATATATCATGATTTTATTTATATTATTGTTCATTTACTGCATGATTATAGTAACATTATATTCATTTGTTGAAATTTTGTAGTCACGCAGCTTAGATTACTCAAACCACCCTGATGCACATGTAGATCGAGAACCATTCTCTACTTGGTCCTGCAATAAGGTAAGATACATCATGATTTTATTTATATTATTGTTCATTTATTGCATGATTATAGTAATATATTCATTTGTTTTATAGTCACACAGCTCAGATACCTCAACCCCATACAACCACAACCCACCCTGGTGCACATGTAGACCGAGAACCATATCTCTACACGGTCCTGCAATAATAAGATATATCATGATTTCATTTATATTATTGTTCATTTGTTGCAAATTTTGTAAGTCTTAATTTTTTCAGTTTTAGGTTAGCGAATTTGAACTTTAATTCAGGGTCTCGAATTACTTATGGATTTACAGTATGTATCTTCAGTATTATTTTTCTCTTGATTTTCTTCATGTATTTATAGTTTCAAGTATTTGAAAAGACTTTCAAGCTACCTCAATCCATTCACTCTATCTCATACAACTGATATACATGATTACACACGTGAAAAGAATTAATGATCATTAACATACATATTTTATGCTGAATCAGCATGCATCAGGTGGTCCGCATCATCATCTACCACACATATAATCAGTGCTTGCAATAATTTTGTTTATTTTGCTGTTTATTGATATGCTTTGTTTTTATTCATTTTATTGTAGAGAAATTTTTTCTTTGGTTGCTATTTATTTTTTTGAATACACTTTTTGCTTGAAAAGAATACATATTTTAGGTCTCGCCCCCTCCCCTCCCATTTTTCAATAATGTAGTAATTATATTTTTTTTCATAATTTCCAATTTACTAAAGTTCTTACTGCTACTTTTTTTTTTTGCCCACACTAAAACCTGGCATTTCTAATAGATATCCTGCATGGAAAGACTAGGAGATACCCTGCATGCAAGGACAAGATCTAGGTCTTCTACCAGCAAAAGAAAGAAACAATCATCTCCTTTTCTTTAGGTCGTACAATATATCATTTTTTCCAGAATTTTGTGATAAATGTGATAAAGCTATCGATGAAATTGCAATTTTAATATGAAACCTTCAAAATTTGGAATTTATGAAGTAGTGTAAAAATAATGTTTAAAAGTGTTAAAAAAATATCTTTTTTTTTTAAATTATGACTATTTTATCAGTTTTATTACATTCTTTCATGTTCATCCTTTGTAAAAATGTAGTTATTATATTTATTGCAATAAAATAGAAAATACATATAAAATTATTTTCCTTTTAATTTTTTTTTTTAATTAAAGATGGTGTCTTAAGACTTAAAGAGGTAAGCTATAGATGGCAGATGAGATTCAATCAAAAATGTCTTTATTTTAAAATAACCCCAAAAACTGTAGTCTCATACAAACATATAAATACGGATTTAAATTATAAGTGTATATCTCTAAGTTAATAAGAATCAAACTCAGCAATATAAAGATCAGATTGACAGGAGTATTACTAAATAATAGTAGTAAAACCTAATAGCATCAAAAATCAAAAAAATCTTGTAAATGAACTGCTTTTATTTTTCTCTTCATAAAGAAATACTTGTAAAATCTTTATTTCTTCGGTTCAATTATACATGAACTAAATATAACTCTTGATGAATTAATGAAAGCTTTTATATGTTAAACATCAATATTGTAACCCAGAAGTAATGATATTTGGTGAACCAAAGTAAATCTTTATAAATCAAATTCTTAATCATTCTCATTCAATTATTGATAGAAATGAAAACATATACTTTATTAGAATGCATATATTTTTTATTCTCTCTTTTTCTTTCTACATTATACTATAGGATTTCTGAAAAAATGTTACTGAAAGCACATACTTCAACTTCAGGGATCAATTATTCCATATAATTATGGGCTATTTGTGAAACGTGAGAAATTTATTTTTAGCAAGTTGAGCCATTTTCTCATTGAAATTAAGACTTATTTGAATAATACTTTCCAAAACAAGAATCAGACAAAACAATAGTATTGAATATCTTGGACTCTTTCCAGATTTAAAGCTAAAGAACATTTTTTATATATATGATGAGATTCAAAAAGTAAATTTTTTGCCATAAAGCCATCTAATAATTAAAAATTATGACAATTTTACAGCAATATCAATAGATATTTGAGGAGAAAGATAAACTTCAGTTTCTCAATAATTGTGCATGGATACAAAAGAACAATATGAATATGTGTTAATGCATATTTTTGTCAGACTTCTTTTATTTATTATAAAATCAAATTAATGAAAATGAAAAAAAAAAGTCAGTAAAATCACAATATGAATACATTATCTTTGGTCACTTCATACATATACAAATATGCATACTACCAATTAAATCTCCCTCAACAATATTTTAATTTAAATCCGATCAGAAAAAAATTTAATATTAGAGTTTCACTTGATTTATTTATTGACTTTTATTAGTTTTCATAAAATAAAAAGAAAAAAAATCTAGTTATAAAATAATATTTTCTTGAAAAGAGAATATAACTTGTATTGTAATATAATTTATCATAAAATTTCTTTTCAGTATTGTACAATTGAATTTACAAAAATATTTAAAATAAAGTTTCTTTAATGTTTTGCTTGAAGTTCAGAGATTCTCATGCACTTGACATTATTTTCTAATCATAATCAAAAATGATATAATTTTTGTCATTAATGTAACATTATAAAAGAATTTATTTATCTAAATATTATTACTTTTTTGCAATAAATATTTGAGATAGACTAAAAAATTACTATTTAAAAATGTATTTTTTTTAAAAAATTCAAACATTACAAATATCAAAAATCAGCAGTAAAAAAAAAAACCCAGCAAATTAATAAAAATTATTCTTTTTTTTAAAAAAAAAGTTTTATGCATATATTAAAATGAAGTTATGTAATTGATATGTTGAGAGCATTTACAAAAAAAAAAAAAAAAATCTTACTTCATTCCTTATATAAAAAAAAAAAAACAATAAATAAGAATGCAACTGATATTATCTTAAAATATGCTATATAAAGTATTCCAAACAAATAAATACACATTGTATGACTCCTGATTACATGCTACTACATACACACACACACAGGTTTGGACAAAATAACTTCAACAAGTATTACATTAACACTCTATTATGAAAATAGCAATAGAAATATATATGTAATGTAATTTTTTTTTTTTAATTTTACAGATAGAACCTTAAAGAAATGGTAAGGAGTTTTGGACAATTACCATCTGTTTCCTAAGCCTATGAGAAAAAATGTTCAACTTACCAGATTTTAGAAAAATTCATCAAAGTATTATGTTTTCTTTCAGCTTGAACTTAACAGATTTTACAAAAATTCATCAAAGTATTAGTTTTCTTTCAGCTGAAGCAACAATATCCAAACTAGTAAACTGTTTAATGATACATAGGATCAAGAGCCTCAAAAACAATGGCTGTAAATTTAACAAAAACAGGTTAGACCAGGGGTCCCCAACCTTTTTGCACTTAAGAGCACATTCTATAATACCGGCCAGGTGGCGGGCACCATTTATTTTTTCAATGTAAATTTATAGTCGGATATTGATAATAATACACATAATGTACAAAAAAATATTTATTTCAAAAATAAAATTTTAACATATAATTAACGTTTATATTTTTACGCTGTAAAAGTATAGTATGCCCTACAATTTGATTACAATATAATACAATAATTTATAAGAAATGTAAAAAATTAAATTTATTTGTATCAGATAAATAATTTTTTATGGTGTTCGGATAGCGGCGGGCACACGTAAAATGGTCTGCTGCCCACGGGCATAGGGTTGGGGACTCCTGGGTTAGACAATCTGATCAAAAATTAATATTTACCGAAGAAACATTCTAAGAAATAAAAGATAGTAGACTAAAAAAGATAGAACTACAAGGGAACAAATCACTGTACGTCAATAGTCAAATGCTTATTGAAAATACTTATTGTGAATTTCATATGCAGAACATCAATAGCTCAACTATCATTTCAATGCCATTGGTTTTTTCAGTTCAACTGCTATAATTTGAGATGTGGTGGTGACCCATAATTAAATCTAGACAACGAATATCTGGAAACATATTATATAGTTAAATGTGAATTATTCTTTATATCTTTATCAACTAGTGGAAGAATTTATGTCTTGGAATCACCCAAAGCCTATTATCCACACTTTCACTTGAGAAACATATTGATGAAAATTCATTATTTTGGAATTATATCATAGTATTTCCTAATTCTTGATTCATTCCAATCATTACTATGTATGGATAGATCACAATTGCAGACTATGTAAATATTTAAGACAACAATTTCTCATAATACAAACATAATAGCAGATATTATTATTATTTTTGAAAATGTTGAGATATATATGTAGACTATAAAATCAAATATTTTTAGGTGAGGAAGATGAAATGATATTATACACAAATCTTTATAAATGAATAACCGACACTTAATGAAAAACAGAAAACTTCCATCGACATATCTGAAACAACTAATCTTTTCTTCATGAAAAATGGCTTAATGTTCTAGACACTATTCAAATGATATTTAGTTGCATAAAAGATTAAAATAACTTTTCATGAAATAGTGGCCTATGATCACACTAAGAAGTTAACAAAAATATTCTTACTAATGTAGAAATTATAAACTAATATTTATTAAAAAGATTTAAGTAATAGTTTTAACAAGGCTGTAAACCTTAGCTATGAGCGTCTGAAAAAATCGTAATATATTTCTTACTATAAGATCTTTTCATTAACTCGTAGTAAATCGTAAGATTTCGCGAGTATTAATGTATTATAAGAATTGTGGACTTAATTAGTGAAGTATTTAATAGCTTCACACTCTTAGATCAAAACACTTCTGCTTCACCTATTTATATATAAAAGTAGGTCGAAGTAAAGAAGGGATTCTCTCTTTTCTTCATAGCGTAAGCATGTGTTTTAAAGACCTACAGAGGTCCCTAGTGACGATTTTTTCAGACGCTCATAGCTAAGGTTTACAGCCTTGTTAAAACTATTACTGAAATAATAGTGAGCGTTTAATAAAATTTATAATTAAAAAGATTTAAAAAAACTTTTTTCAATCTCTGCTAACAATACTCTTTTTTTTTTAAAAAAAAAATTTAGATTAAAGTATTTATCTGAAAGATTATTATGATGATGTATTAATTGTAATTGCATTATAGACCACTTCCAAAATTTAATATTAATTGTTAATTATGATCAAAAATAGAAATAAAGGAAGTCTATTATGCTGGTTTTTTCATATAAATTATAAACAATAACAACTAAATATCATACATAAGTTATATAATATATATATAGTAATAATTATACAGCAATACGAGACTAGTGTATATAAAAACATACTAAATGGGTTTTACTCGGATTAAGAGAAATGCCCAATCAAATTCCCCGAAATTCATTTAAAAGGGTCCGCACATTCTCGACATCAATGATGAACTTTATAATTAAAGTAGAACACGGTAATTAAAATAGGAAAATGCATGCTTGCGGGTTTGAAAAGTAAGTATTGATTTATATACGCAATCATGCATTTGGGGACACATTTAAATCACTGACCTCGCACATACTCTCATATTAGATTAAAATCAATAACATGTAGATTTTAAACTATGTGATTATATTATATATTAAAGAAAAGAATCGCCCTCGAACGAGTGATTTGCAAGATAATAAAATTGGAAAATTATAAATTTAAAATATGCCTTAATAGCGGCGTCTTACTTTCAATAAAGGGAATAATTCACTCGGTCAAAGACGATTCTGACACATTATCATAATAAAATAAAAGAAAGCTTTATAAATAGAAAATATTAACCCAAGGATAGAGCAAAACGGTTGATTATATTTGAACACTTTAAAGAAGTACATAATAAAGTTATGTGAAATTTCAGAAAACAATTTAGAATAGCTATAGCATGTTAGTAGGAATCACAAGAGCTCTTGGGTTAATTTAGGGTTACCTCTGGAGAAGCATTTTTAGGCAGATTGATGGACGGCAGGTTTTTATATAATTTAACAGCAAAATCTGGAAATGTTCATATTTTTGGCAGCAGCAGCAGTTCCGGGGTTCCCTGTGTGATAAACTTCCGATGGTCTACGGCAGCAGATGACCATTCCGGAGAGAAATAGCCTTCTCGCGCTCTACTCTGTCATGTCAAGATTTACAAATTACTAGAACTCAGAATGATTTCTCTTAGAAACATTAGAATACAAACTCCAGAACAAAAGAAAACCCTTCTTTTTACAGTAGACGTCAACAATAGAACTGCCCTGGAGCATTACAAAAATATATCGGACTTATCAGCTGTAATTAAATCATCCGAATGTCTAAAGGAATTCAACATTAATTAATTTCTTTTGTTAATTTCCCTGTCGACATTCGAATTACAAACTAGATTTAATTAAAAATTACTTTTATTAATTAAAGAAAACCTTAAGTGGACATCTGCTGTTTTTAGATAAAACTTATATAATATTAGCTAATTAAACTATTGTCCCTCATTTATTTTAAAGAAATATTTGGAATGACTTTTATTAAATTAAACGAAAATTATTTTACTTTTAACTTGCAATATTTGAATCTATTTACTAAACGAATATTTACTAAATGAGTTTTATTTTAAATCAAAATACATTACGACGGTAATATATTTGTAAATAGATTCAAACAAAATAACTTTAACAATTTATAATTTTGATATGTTTTAAAATGGATATCATAGTGTGTGCGCAATTACGACTTAAATAACTTACTTTTTAATAAATGTAAATTATGTGAACAAATACATAATTCATAATATTTTATTTTATTTGGGAATAAGTTATATATATAATACGAGCATTGTGCTCGTGATTTAAAATTAGGCGGGATTTTCGGTATATAAGTGTATTGCAGACACACTACGATAGATTGGGGTTCAAACTAAGGTATGAGGGTAGGAAGTAGGTGAGAAAAGGTGAAACGAAGATCTGCAAAGCAGACCTTACTGTTTCAATAGTAAGAGCTGTTTTGTGCATTATATTTGGGTAGTGGCAAAATCCCTCTCACTGACCCAAGTATATCTTGTATAACAATCTTTGAGTTGTTTGAACCCTGAGAAGAATAAGTTATTAATTTGCAATGTAGAATTTGAAATTATGGTAAATTTTATATCTAGTTATTTATTATAGTTGGATTTGAGTTATGTTATATTGACTGTTTTATGAAAGTCAACCAAACTTTAAGATGTAAATTGCTTCTTTTGTCTTAAAATGTATAGCTTGTTTTGACTTTATGATGAATATTCTGGTTTTGTCAAGCTTGGAATCCCAATTTAGTTTATTTTATTATCAATTAATACAATATTAGTTTAAGATCTCAGTCTCCATCATCAACATTGTTCTTCAATTTCATCTTGATAATTCTTTTATTTATTCATTCTCATTTGATCTTATTTCATTATCATAATTGATTATTCATTCATTAACTTCTATTTTATTATCATCTTAATCATTCATTAACTCTTATTCTATCATCATCTTAATCATTCATTATTCTCATACATCATTGTTCTTTTCATTCTCAGACCCATTTCATTTTATAATTTAACTATTACTTATTCTCATCATCCATTTAGTCATCTACATCCTAATTTATTTATTACTTAATTTATAATTTTAATTTCATATTCATTCCATAGATCTAATTATTATTTATTTATTGTTTTGACGAATATTAAATTTATTTCATAACATTTTGTTTGTGGATTTTAAAGCTGGTTTGACCAGAAGTTATTATCTTCATTAATCACCTTGTAATCTTCTTTAGATTTATAGTTTCATGCTAGCTTAGTTCAATAAAGAAATCGTCTCTTTAGTTTAACATTTCTTTTAGGCATATATTCTTGATGATTCGGGTAGTGTAGGCTACAAAGGCAGATTTAGCGCCTAAAACATGAAGTTTGATTAGTCACAATGGCTAGACATTCTAAAGAGAGGGTTACAAAGGGCGGATTTGGTGCCATGAAACACGCGGCCAGATTCGTATATGATTCCAGCATAGAAGAGAAGGTTACAATATATATATTTTTTATATAGTTGACATTTTTTTTTTTTTTTTACAATTATTAAATATTTTTTATAAAAATTTTAATTTTTCAAATATGTTCAAATATTATTACTAATAACACACAGTTTAATATATAACACTATGCTTTGAGTGGTATTGTTCTCCTCTTTTCTTAAGGAATGCTGGCTTGATCATTAACAGTATTAGTATGGGAATCGATCTTGGGGCCCTTTAACTTTGCAATATTGAATTGAAGGTAGCGCACTACTGAGCTAGGCTATTTTGTTAAAAACAAAAGTAAGTAAAATTTCATATAATTTATGAGAGTCTTCCTGATTTCTCTATCTTTTTTTAATGAATGATTTCAAAACATTATGAATTATCACATTAGGTTGACTTAGAGATGGCTGGAATGTTAGAGTTAACAGCTTCTTCAGGTTTTTTCCTTTCAGTCCAATATTTTTTAATTTTCCCAATCAAACATATGTTCATTAATACATATCTGGCCTTTTATTTTAGATATAGCTATTTTTTATTTTCTAATCATCAGTTTATACTTTTTAATTGCTTTTCAATATATCTAAAATAGCAGATCATGTATGTACCAATGAATATGTTTGATTGGGAAAAGACAAAAATATTAAACAGAGAAGAAAAAGTACAAAAACAAAAAATGTTTAAAAAGCTGCTCACATGATAATGGCACTAACGAAAAAGGGGGAAGAAGTCAGGAGGACCCTCATAGATAAGTGGAAAAATTTCTATTAACTGCTGCCTTAGACAAAATAGCTGATTGCTTAGGTCAGCATATTCGTGAATCCAAAATTCCCAGTTTCGATTCCTATGCTAATAATGTCATTGGGAAGGCCAACAAGACCTAAAGAAGAGAAAAAATTAAAATGTATTTGAAAAAGTTTAATTTTTTCTAAAACAATTTACAATTAATATTAGATGATGGAAATAGTTCAAAATATAATTACAATTAGATATAAATTTAAAAATTCAGAGAAAATAATTCATTTCTATTATTTTATAACTTTCATGCATGTATGATATTATGTTATTTACAAAAATTCTGTGAAAATAATCTACATGTTTCAGAATGTATTAAAAAAAGCAAATTTAATTATATTGTACAATCAGGTTCACCAGGGCTAATTCTAATAGACTTTGATTTGAATTCAAAAGCAGTGTGTTTATATCTAAAGACAGTACAGAATAAAATCTTTTCATAATAAGATAATTTGTTTACTGTATGCATCTACTTTCAGTTAAAATAATTGTGAAATATAATAATAATTCTTGTATCAAATCAATACCAAAATATTTATTTTAATTATCAAATGCAAACTTTGAAATTAATTTAACAAAAATCTTGATAAATTTTCTTTTATTTATATTAACATTATATATCTCAGAAATAGAAAGCTATCTGAAATTAAATTATAATTCCTTTTTTTTTGTTGACTATAATTTCAACTATCAGCATACATTTGATTTTAATAACAGATTTATTTGAGACAGATTATTTTGAAATGCATAAGTTTTTTTTTATTATTAACAATATATTCAGACTTGATGCATTTCATAATATCTAAACAAAACAAGTTGTTCGTGAAAACAGAAACCTATCATAAATTTCAAATTGTACCACTTTTCCTCTATCTATCTGTCAACATGTTGTATAAATCCCAATACACAAAGAACATAATACTATAAAGCTTTTTTTTTTTTTTTTTGCTAATTCTAAAATCAAGTTTTCTATCATAAAATTTGCCATTCAGATATCAAACCCTATTAACTGATAACAAATTACTTAAATTTACAAGATATTTCTTCTTAAGATTATTTTACCAAAATTATAAATTATGTTTTGAAAACATGCTCATAAATTGTGTATCGTATTAATTATTTTCACTATGAATAATCACTTTACCTTACTGGGTGCAGCTGATGTTTTGGTGGTTGTAGTAGTAGTTGTGGTTGTTGTTGATGTTAATGTTTTTACAGTTGTGATTACTGATGTGACTGGTGTTAAAGAATGAGTTGTTATTGCACCCTGTGGTCTTGATGGAGGATCCTGAGACCTGGCTCCATAATTTATATACTGAAAATGCATTAAAAAAAAAGATGTAATAACAACAAAAATAAATTATATAAATAAGATATTTATTTTATATAGCGCGATGCATTTTTATAAAACAATAATAATAATTCTAACTAATATCTGACAGTTATTCTTAATTTAAACAAATTTGTGGATAGCCATACTAACTAGTGTCAAATGATTACTCAATATAATTATGAATTGCTCTTCCAAATGTATATGTTGCCAGTAAGCAAAAAAAAAAAAACCATAGCTGATTCTGTAATTGTGATGTTATATCAATGGTTATATGCTGTCCAAAAGACTACAAATCGATTCTGGATAATATATAATAAATATGTATAAAATATTAATCCCTCAACTTTTCAAGTTTTTTAATGTGCTGAATCTTTTCACAAGATAATTTGGTATTTCCTGGAATAACTTTCAATATAAAATATCTGAACATGACTATGCAGCATCAAATCATTTGATGTTTCAAATTAAATTTTAAAAAATTGTTTTTTCTCTTGGAAATTACTCTCTCATATAAAAACTTTTAATGAAAAATAAACTTTTTATTATAAAAAAGAGAGAAAAAGTAGAAGAATCCACTGTCAATTTCAAAATGTTTGATGCTCCAATATAGGAAATTGGTGAGAAATATATATATTTGCTTGATATGTCATTAAAAAAAAAAATTACGTTTTTCCTTATGAACTTTTTTTTCTAAAACAATTTTTAAATTTTTTTTTTGTCTATCACACATTTAAAAAATAACAGAGAAACTGTATGAGCATTCATAAGATGTGGTAGTTATGATCATGGTAAATGTTACTAATTCTATATTGTGCCAGACCTTGTATAACAGCCATGCACAAAATGGCTGTTGCTGAAGATTCAGCACAGCTAAAATTTAACAGATCTATTAAATTTATAATTTAGATGTGTATTTGGAGGTACTTATATATAGTACATAAATAAATGGGTTTGGTCTATTCCTATTATACCCACAGTACAAGTGTATGCAGTATATGTGTTAATAATTTTATTCGCACAGCAAATCTATATCATAAAGGGAAACCTAAGCTTGTAACATTTGTTTACAAGTGGAACAGTTTTTTTTTGTATTTAAGTTTATTATCATTTGTAAATGTTCCGATACATGTATATAGAAATGTATTTTTTCTTTTTCCTAAAAATTGTTTAAATAGAGTATAGATTTTGTACTTATTAGAATTTAAAATTTATATTTATTTGAATGAGATGGTTGGTATTTAATATTAATTTATCAAAAAAAAAAGGAAAAACCTTTTGTCAATTGTAATCTACTTTTGGCCAAAGAAAAATGTTTTGTATAAAAAAAATTCGTTCTGGTTGATCGTGGATAAAGATACAATCAAAAAGTTGATTTTATCTAAAAGAATGTAAGCACAATGGGTGGTGTAATTAATAGATATGGAAGCTATACAAATTCCAATATTAGAGAAATCGTACTTTAATACATAAAAAGTGAAAGAATGTAGGTAAAGTAATATAAAGGTATAGTCTTATTATTAGCTGATGAAATAGTTCGTAGGGGGGTATTACAATTGTACTAATTGGGCCATATATGTGCTACTTACTTGGGGCATGGAGTTCAGTTTGTCCTAGCTCGCTAAAGCAGTTAGATGGCAGAGGTTTAAGAAAATAAAAACTTTGTTCCAGCTTGTCCCAGAAATAGGACGATTTATGTTTACTAAAATAAGAGTTGGCTCCAGCGTGTCTAAACAATGGAATGGTATATATGCTTGCGGAAAATAACAAAGCAGAAAGAAAGGAGAAATGATATCTGTTTGCTAAAAATTATAGTTGTATCTGGCTGGTCTAAAGAATAGAAAGAAAATTTGAAATTAGCCATTCGAATATGGGAGGATCATTAAATGGATTTTAGAAAAGTTATCAACAGTATGAATCCCTATCCGTTTAATAAATAAAAAAAAGAATCATATTTGAGAACTTTAATTCATATTTGACCTACGTGCCAAGCATAATCTTTAGTCACAAGCAAGTATTCGTATAGCCGAGGTGTATAAACTAGTCTGCCGTGAAAGTGATATATATATATCTACGGGAGAATTATGTTCACCGACCCTATAATCAAGGAGATGGCCTTAAATGTTTGTTCCAGTTTACTACTCTACCATGGAGTAGACTTCTAGCCGCAGTGCACCACCTGTTCGTTCATCAAACCCGAAAATGCCATAGGAGAAACAGCAGACCCTGATGGGAGAAAGACTCATACGTGTATTGGTGAAAGGAAGCCCTATCTGCCCTGTTAAGTAGCCGTGTGGTCCATGAAAGTTGAACTTAATGAAAGAACAAGTTCAGATGAGTGTATATAAAAAAAATTTTTATATTTATCTTCTCTATTTTTTTTTATATAATATTAAAGTTTTTTTTTCCTTAGATATATAAATAATTACTGGGTTTTTATGTACTCGTATATTATCAAGATTGACCTTTATATTTAAATTATTATTATTTTTTTATTATTATATATATGATATTTGCTGCATACATTTGATTTTTGAATTATTACTTTAGAGTGGGAGAAAGGATATAGGTCACACCCATTGTGCAATCCTTTAAATATTTTTTTTTTGTTATATATACGCATTTGTTTCTGTAAATGAATTTTCAATTTACTCCGGTGATATCTCATTAATATTACATTTTGGTTATGTGAGATATGAACTGGATTAAATTATTTTTGTTTTTATATGTAATTGGTGGAGGGAAATATATAATAATCTGGGAATAATAAATAGTACATTTCATAGTTAAATCGTTTACAGTTTCCTTTACTTGGTTTTGAAGTATTTATTGATTCGTTAGCAGATAGGATTGTAGTTATTTAATCAAAATGCTAACCCACTTAGTAACCTGAGATTTAAAGAACACATAATGAGCTAGATAGGGGTAACTTACCGGGGAGTTGGATTGTTTCCTTTATTCCAGTCCGAACTTCTTGAATTATTAATATTCAATAATGACCAGTCATATTTTGCACACTATCTCGGGAGAGAAAAGGAAAATAAACAATATCGTCTTGAACGGGGGTGGCGCTAGAGGCTGAAGTAAAACATTTCGGTGCTCTTAAAGGTGTGTAAAGACTCCATATGGTCAACGTATAGTTAATCGGACAATTGTGAAATAATTTAACAGGGAAGGCTTCAATTGACCATAATTTTAGGTTCAATCTACTTCCTCTAATAATTCTTTAGAGATATTTATTTATATTTAATCAACAATATTTTCAGAGAATTGTTATCGATTTCCCATTTTGTAACATATGACACTTCATGCTCGGTGCGTATATGGGTCTAACTGTATAAGACCACTTATGGGGATTTCGAACTGGTATAATATATTTTTCATAATTAAAAATAATCTTTTTGTAATAAGATATAAAAATATATAAATGCTCAACAGAATTTTCAAAATTATTTTTCAAAAGAAAAAATTATTACATTAAAATTATTTTCAAAATATAAAAAAATGAAAAATAGGCAATTTTTGCTAATGAATTGCCATTATCATATATATGTTTGTGTGTACAAATAAATAGGCACACAAGTTAATAATATATAGTTGCATTTTTAAAATGTAATTTATCAATACAACTTTTAATAAACATTTGATAAGAAATTATTACATTGTCTAATTAATATTTAATTTGCTTTGTTAGGGAAGAAATAATATCCCTTAAACATCTTTCAATACTTGTGAGTTCCATAAAAAAAAAAAAAAATACAGATATTTTCATTTTTTGAATACTAGTGGCATGAAGCTAAGACATTTTATATACCACTTTAATTATAATTTTACAAGAAATATAAAATAATTTCAAAAATGTTTAACTCTTTATTTTTATTTTATGATAATGAATATTTTTTTTCAGTTTAATTGCTATTTATGTTATCTTAAATTTATGGCAATATATATTTTATATTTACTAATGTTATTGTGAAAGATTATATTTTCAACAAAATGTATAAAACAAATCAATGATACCCAAGGCAGTCAACCAGATAAGTGAAGAATCTTAATTAACAGTTCTCACACATGGCTATTCGATCAATTTGAAGAAAATCCAGAAGGATTTTGTCTAATAACAATTATCTTGAAGTATTATACATTTACTTAAATTAAATTACCAACTAAGATAGTTAAAAGATTCAAGATATAACCCTATCATTTTTCCACCTAAAAAAAAAAAAAATAATAATGATAATAATATTAATTTCTTTTCCTCAAAATAGGCAATAGACTATGACCGAATGATACCATTTGATCATTGTCAGTTGTAATTTATTATCACTTATGATTCTCTTAAGACTTACTTCAATAAGATGTGCAGGAAATTCATTGAAATGTGGAATTGAAGCAAGATGCTGGCAGTATTGTGGATATTCTTTTAACCTAAAAAACATTTTGAAATTAGATTTCTTATTATGTAAAACTTTAATATGTGTTAGTATTAAATATGCACACATTATATAATTCGAATATGATATATTGAACAATTATCTTGAACAATTCTATAAATAATAACCATTTTATTAAATCTTCAAACGTTTTCGAAGGCTTACCCTTCATTATCAAGAAGTACAAACTCTCTTATCGTTTTTCAACGATATACTGATATGCAAATATCCATAAATATGCAAATTAGAATCAGAGTGCCTACACTTGCCATTTCTTTGACAAAGCGTAAAAAGGCTCCCTTTTGTTCATTGCGTTTTCGCTCCCTACACAATACTCTAGGTCCATCTGGTCTGCACAAATGACCCACAGCCATTGCATGCTGAACAAAAACTGAAGGGTGGGATGAGTCAACTAAGGCCTTATTGTATGCATACACATATTGGGATAATCTTGTTTGAACCGATGCCCTCGTCTCCCCATAACATGCAGCCGGGCAGTTGTTTTCACTACATGCAATCTTGTAGACCGCCTGCTGTGTTTGCACTGGAAGAATATAATCTTTGGTGTTGTTTATATACCTGTTCAAATTAGGGGGCGAACGAAAACACACACAGAACTCTGAGCAAAAAATTGTCCGCAATTTTCTATAAATATTTTTGATATATGGTAGCAAAATAGGCGGTTTATCTTGTTTCAACTCGTGATTTGGCCCTCTTTTAAATTTCTTAATAACATTATCAATGGCTCGTTGATTATATTTTGCCTTGATGAGCTCATTTCTATAAGTTTCGATATTGCTTCTTTTGTCAGCTTCAAAGCCACACAAACAGTTATTTCTATGTAAGAATAATTTGAGGCCAGCAAATTTATGTATATCTGGTGTATTTGATAAGTGATGTATGTGACCTCTGATGTTAATCGGCTTAATGTTCATTTTGTAATAAAAGCGATTAGCCTCAATCATCACTTGCAGGTCCAAATATTTAATACTGTTCGATGCTTCCTTCTGACTTACATTTATGTTAAGGTCAGTTTTGATCTACAAAAAATAAAATGTAGACTTGAACAATCCCTTACCAAAATTTTATAATCAATTCATAGGTAGTATACAATGTTATTGAAAATTATAGTATATACATTTATACACACATGCACACATATAAGGAGTTTCAAAAAATTGTCTGAATAGCATTACTTTGATGCATAACTTGTATTATTAAATGTAATTATAAACCATTTACTAAAACATCTCCTACCCATGATTAAATATTATGTTAGAATATGACCAGAAAAATGTGTTGGATTAGAAATAATTGACAAAACAACAATCAACTAAACATAGGAAGACTAAATATTTAACACAAGAAATATGATGATAATTAGCTTCAATTAATCTATGAAGAAATTCAAAACTTATTACTTAAACTATAATGTAAATTTAATTAAAACTATATATGCAAATTTTTGCAAAATATATTTTTACATATATAATATTACTATTAAATATTGACAATGAGAAAAGCAATTGTCATTATACAGTAAATTATACTTCATGAACCACAAAAAAAGTCTGCATACTATTGCTGCATGTACATAGTAAAAACAATTAGGGATGGCATGCGTTATTAAAAAAATAGCATTAATCACAACTATTTTGATAACTCAAGCTAGGCATTACACCTTACTAAATGAATAGTTGTAAACAATGCAGAGTAAAATGCTACTAAACTAAAACAATATCTTATTGGTGAGAATTATTATGATTTTTCACATTATACTCCAGAAAAAAAAAAGACTTGATATCCATTTTCGTATGCACTAGTATGTATAAATATATATACATATACTCACCCACACAAATGAATATATATATTAAGTGTCCAATAATGCCCTATGAAGTACTTAAAATATTAGCTTGCTACATTAATGATCTGGAGTTCAAATTCCAAATGGATCTATATATAAGTTGGGATATATTGGACTATTTCCATCATTTATGAGTGAATGTTGAATGTAAGGAAAATTTTAAACTTTATTTAAACTTTCCAAATACAAACAACTTGTTAGTAATAACACATAAATAGACAATACAGGTTAGTACCTACACAATGTTTCGAGTAGTATTAATCTCCACTCTTCTTCAGGTGTTGCTGGCCTATATACACAGTGACAATATTCGCTTACAAGTTGAACTCGCATCTTTAGATTCTTCAATATTGAATTTAAGGCAAACTCTCTACCAACTGTTATTCTGTCAAAGGCAACATATAGTAGAAATTTGATATATTTATATATGAGGGTTGGTTCAAATCCTATTGAATCCTTCAACTTTTTTTTTTTTTAGCGAGGCTAACTAGTTTTTTTTTTCCCCTCAAAGATCAAGATTAATTAGGGGTTTCCATACATTGTGTATTGCCACACTGGATTGACTTATAGGATTATTTACCACTGTTATATGAGTAGCTTTCCTGAATTTTCTTCTATGCATTTTTTCCTCTTTATCCAATATCATTGTATTTTCCCAATTAAACATATGGTCATTAGTACATACATGATCTGCTATGGTAGACATATCTGTTTTTTCTCTTTTAACCATTAGTTTGTGCTCTTTCAATCGCTGTCCAACAGGGTGACAGGTTTCAATAATGTATTTCCTTCCACATTCACATGTTATTTCATAGATGCAGTTTTTGTTCTTCAGCATTTCCAGTTTAGGCTTAGTAGAAATAAGCATTCCTCAAAGTGTGGTATGGCTTTGGAAAGCAGTTCTAATGTTATATTGACTGTAGATTTTTTTAATTTGTCCGCTATTCCTGGTATGTATGGATACACTGCCGTACCAATAATTATTTTCTCTTTTGGTGTCTCTTTGTGTTGTCTATTGAAGGTTTTCCCTGATGACTGCTGATGGATAACCATTCTTCATAAGCATTTGTTATACGTGAATCCTTTCTTTTTCCAAATCACTGGTTTCTGAACAAACCTCCTTTGCTCTGTTCCATAGTGATAGTACAATTCCTTGTTTAGTGCTTCTTGTATGATTGGAGGTGTATGCCATGGTTTCCTATACACTATTGTTTTTACTCCACCCTGAAGACTTGTCACAAGAACATCCAAGAATGCCAATTTTTGCTCTTGTTCTGATTCCATTGTGAATTTAATTGTAGAAAATATGTTGTTAATTTTCATCCAGAAAGACTGTAATTTTACTCACCATGTGGCCATACCACAAATGTATCATCAACATATTAAAGCCGCACTTTAAGTGGACATGGAGTAGTATTTATGACTGTGGCTTCAAGTCCTTCCATGTAAATGTTGCTGAGCAAGGGTGATAGTGATGATCCCATGGCCATCCCTTGATTTTCTGAGTTACATTGAAAGTATGTTGTTGTTATTCAAAATGTTAATAATTCCATTATACTATCAATAAGTAGAGCTGTTCTAGTTTGTAGACTATTATCATCATATAACCTTTTCCTTACAATAGACAATGCCTCATCACATAGTACATCTGTAAACAGACTTTCCACATCAAAGCTTATCAATATGTCAGTTCCTTTCATTTTCATGTTCCTGACTAATTCTACAAAGTGCTTAGAATCCTTGACGAAAGACTGTGTTCTGTACCCCAATGGACTAAGAACTTCAAGGACAAATTTTGACATGAATTTTTAGAACTAATAATAGGTCTTAATGGAACATTGTCTTTATGGATTTTAGGCAGTCCATACAGGTGAGGAATCTTGCTGAAATACCAAGTTAATTTTCTTTTTTCTGAATGACTGAAATACCCGTGATGCTTCCGGATTAATGCTTGTAGTTTTACCTCTGTATTTGGAATTGGATTTTTTGCTACTTCTGTGTATTGGCCTGCTGTGAGAAGGCCTTGTATTTTGTCATCATAATCAGTTTTATCCATTACAACTATAGCATTATCTTTGTCAGCAGGAAGAATGATTATAGATGTATCCTATTTGAGAGATTTAATAGCTTTCCTCTCATCATATGAAATGTTTGAATTCTGCTTGTGCACTTGATGTCTTTCAAGGGTCCTTTTTATTCTCCAGCGTAACTCTGCTACTTCTTCTAGAGTCAAGTTTTGGGTCACCTCCTCAGTGGCTGCCATTATATCCAATAATGGGAAGAGTAGTTGGTGTAATGGCGAAATTTAAACTTTTTTCAAGAACTGATAATTCACAATCAGTAAGGTGTTTAGAATTAAGATTTTTCACTGATGACGAGGATAGACTAGTTGCAGTATGACTTTTGACTTGCCCATGTAGATTTACAACTTCTTCTTCTGAAGTTCTTTTATCCTTCTAATAACTTACAATATGATCTGTTCACTGCTTGACAAATTCTCGAGAAATCTTCATCTGTAATTTTATTTTGTAGAAATGAATCCACATTTCTAACAGAATGCAATGTTTGAAACTTAGCAAACCGCTGAACCTTTATACTTTCTCTCAATAAGGCCTCATTTGCTCTCTGAATAATTTTCTCAACTCTCTTGGAGGAAATAGGAGGTTTTAACTGCAAACCCTTAGGAATGATCCCTTATGATTTATATTTGCAAAAGAAAGTTAAATGATTTTCTACTTTAGCCAATTTTAGACATAATTTTTCATAATGTCTAAATTTCAACATAGCATCGGGTCCATACCGAGTACTTAATATTTGTCTGAAGGTTTGTAATGATGGTATATTATAGTGTGATATGTTGGACTATTTCCATCATTTATGAGTGAATGTTGAATGTATAGAAAAATTTAACTTTATTTAAACTTTCCAAATACAAACGTATTAGTAATAATACACAGTATGTTATTACTAGCAAGTTGTTTGTATTTGGAAAGTTTAAATAAAATTTAAAATTTTCTATACATTCAACATTCACCCATGAATGATGGAAATAGTCCAACATATCACATCTTATAATATACCATCATTACAAACCTTCAGACGGATCTATATATTGTTCAGATATTGATATCAACACAATTACTTTTCAATGAGCATCTAGATATTTAAAGAACTCTCTCAAAATCTGTTTCAACTGTCACCACCGATATTTTCAGTAATCAAAGTAAATAAGTGATTCTGTAGGTTACATAATTAATGATTTTTTAAAGAATATTAACATAATACAGCTTCACATTAATAATCATCACTTAATATTAACCTGACATGATAATAAATTGCCTTTTGAACTTTCAACATTAACCCTTATTATAAACTCAGAAATATTTAGTCATTTCTTGAAAAGACTTAAATCTACATTATTATGTAAATGAAAATCAATTTTCAAAATTTTATATCAAGTCTCATCAATTCCAAATAAAAGATAGCTAAAATTTTTTGCTCTAATTATACATAAATAAATAAAAACTGCATTCAACCTACCACCTTCAACATTTAACTTCACGATCATTACCTTAAGGTTGATAAAACAAATGACAAAACTAAAAATAAAATTATTATATTTCTGTTATCAGAAGAACAAAGAACACAATCAATAAAGATCCAATGCAGATATTACAAAACAAATAGTCATCATTAAATAGTATGGCTGATTATTATTGCAAAAGAAGATTATTAAAAAAACATTTTTTTACCACAATAAAATAATCCATCTGCATCAAAAACTTATGTCACCAAATAGACTAATAAACAGTTTCTATGTGATATATTCCACAAACTTTGGTCTTTAAGTAAACTATCCCATTTTACCACTTAATTTTTGCAATGATTAAATTTTATTAATGTTGATGTTTGATTGCTTAAGAATCTTCTTCAAAGATCCACTCATTAGCTTTCTTCTACTTTTTAACAAAAAGAAAAAGAATAGAATAAAGAAAGAAGGTTTTTAAAGATTGTTAACCAATCAAAATGATACCACAATTTAATAAAATTGAACACTGCAGAAATTAAGTATGAAAAAAAGATAGTTTATTTAATATTAAATAAAATGCTATGTTAGCATAAAGGAAACTATTCTTTAAATAATAAGACTTTTTATCTTGTTATAAGAATTCAATATTGTTGAATATACATGTACTTTAGATGCTGATGTGAACAATTTGTAAATAAGGACTATTAAAAAAATTTCTTTAAAACTATGAATATATAGCAAAAAATTTAACAGAAATAAAAAAAAATTTCCCCCAATAAAAAAATAAATAATAGAATGGCTTCATTGCTTGAAGTTTATAAAACGTTTGACACCAGAAGTGCTAAAACTGCAATCGATCTCAAAATTTTTCATTTACAGTCTAATACTCTACTACTGGATTAAATCCTACAGGGCAAAATCCTGATGATCTGTTTACGATGTACCTTTGTTTTGGCAATCCTGATTTTTAATAACTCTCAGCGAAAAACTTGATATCTTTACTGCTTTAATGTTAATAGTATTAAACAATTCAAGATTATAGAAACTTCTAAAAAATGCATTACTCTCAAATTATGATGTGCTAAATTTGACTTTATATTTTCTGGTCTTCTCCATTACACAATTATCACAATAGAACAGTCATATTTATAATAAACACAAGACAAATATTCTATTGCTTTGTTAAAATATCAAAAAGGTAATATTGTTTATAATTAAAAAAAGAACACTTTTCTTCTCGTAGCAAAATTCTGTGATAAGATAGAAGAGCACTTTGGTTCAAAATCAAAAGTATATAATTTTCCAAGTTTTGTCATAATAAATGTTATTTTCAATAATTTATTTCTCAACATTCTGCTGTTAACAAGTCATAACCATAATTATGTTTTAAGTACATGAAATTGACATGACATATAATCGTCTCAAATAACTTTAAATAATACGAGAGGAACATTTACAATGAAAACTCGATAATCAAGTGTCCAACAAAAACATACCATAGAGATGATCAAGATGATAAATACGGGTATAACATTAGCTATCAGCAAATAAAAAAATCTTCCACTGAAATATCTGCCTTAAGTTTTAATTTCACCAAACTTGAAAAAAAAAAAAGGAAGAATGTTTAAAAAAGTATTTACAATATTTGGACAATCTACTGCATACAACACATGATATAAAAAAAACCAAAAGTATGAAGTTTCAGACAATACTTCTTACAAGATTGCTTTAATTAGGTAGTAAATGTTTTCCTACCATGTACTTGATCCTTTGAATGTTAGAAATCGGAAAGTCTTCCTCAATTTTATAAATAATATAATTAAATTATTGATTAATCAGATGACTGTAACAGAAATAATTTCTGAAACCTAAGACCCACTATTCCATTTAGTGCAAAAATGAAGATAGCAAACCTGTAATATCATTATGATAAAATTTCGAAGTTAACTAAATAAAAATTCAGTTACTGGAATTAAATTACCTAATGATAAGTCCACTATAGTCAAGTTATCTCAAAAAAAAAAAAAATCTCTATCTCCTTATTAAAAAACCAGTTTAGATATACAATAAAAATTTTAATTACAAATAATACTATCAGTAATAAAAACACAAATCTATAACAACTTTAAAAATCTTTAAGAATCTAAGTCTCTGTTCCAAACTTTTAATCATTACATTGTACCACTTGTAAAGTAAGTTTTTGCAATTTTTTTGTTTATCTTAAATAGTTTAAATAACTACAATTATTAAATTCACTATCAGGTGTTCTACTTTCCTTCAAAACATGGACAGTGTCAGTCAGTCTTAATATGTGAATAACTATTCTTTCATATTTTATTGAATCAGTTAATTTGAATATTAAAAATCAATATGTTAGAACAAATGTATTTTTCCCCCAACATCTTTCATCACATTTGATGCTATTTTTTACTTTTAGTATAAAGTAAAACTATTTTCTAACAACTAAAAGATACATGTGAACATTAAAAACTACGAATAATATCAACTAATAACCATAATTTTTTTTAAAAAGGTAAAATAAAATTTAATATTCTTTTAGTAAACTTTGCAAATAATAAATAGAGCTAATACCTGTTTTTAAATCGATCTAAAGCTGCAACACCAAAAAAATAAAGTTTGCTCCCATGTTGCTTTCTTAATGCCTCAAGAACATATCTTAATGCGACACCAAGAGCCATGTAACTATAAAAAAAAAATAACATATAAATACAATTTATTCAATTTAAACATAAATTATTCAAAATTATTGCTTAATTAGCCATTAAAAGATCTCATACAATGTACATTTAGTATTAAATTTTAGATAATTAAATTATGATTTAAAATATTTATATAATTAAAAAAAAAAATTTTTTTTTTTTTTTGCATCAAAATATTTTTCACCCTTATCAAAATATTTTTTTACACTAATAAAGATTTTTTAAATGTTTTATTAAATTGCTTTTCAACTGATTTTGATTAGATTATTCAAAAGATCCTCATTCATCATTCATTCACTCAATGTGAATTTATGTATTTGTGGTTGAGTAATTGAAAATTCATGATAAGTATTCTAATAGCATCATGGATACCCAAATTCACATTGACACATACATAAAGTTCTTAAAAAATACAGTAACTTTTTTTTTTTATCAATGTGAAAGTGAATAAAAATTTTTAACTTCATTATATAGTATTATTCAATAAAATAATATAATTAGCAATAACATAATACTTGCACATAAATTTTAAAATAAAATTATTTTTGTTTTTGAAAAAAATAAATTTTTAAATTTTTCTTTGTGCTTTTATTTTTCGTTTTATCTACCAAAAACAAATAAAATATACAGAATGTGTATTTATATAAATACTTGAATACTTTATATGATAAAAATGTTGTGGAAAATGTACATATATATATATAGGGTATAGGGCAATATATAAAAATTGAGATAGTTTTATTAGGAGACAGTAACAACTAAACGATATCATTATTGTTGAGATAGTTTTATTAGGATATGATAACAATTTAATGATGTCATTATTGTTATAAAAATTTTACATCCATTTATTTAGAAACCAATTAAACACAATCATATAATATCTACAGCAATGCTGTAATTTCGTTTTCTTCAACTGTGTTCAAAAATCCCCAAAATAACTTAGAGAAAAAAAAATGTAACATAGCAAAATAATATGCTGATAATGAAAAATTTTAAATGTATTACAAATTTGGTGCTTCAAATGTTCTAACAAAACAATTAAAGGGATATAGATGCAAGTTCACAATAATAATAATTTCTATTACTTTAGGAATTGGCAGACATTTCAGAATTAAAAATTATTCCATGAAGCTGGTCAAAATCTAATTTGTAATTCAAAAAGAAAGACACATTTTAAATATCTAATTCTTGTAATGTGGGGTGGAGGTAAAACCAGTTCTCAAAACAACAAGTATTGATAAATGAAAAAAACTTAATGACTAAAACTAGATATTTTTCCTAAATTATTGCTGTGAATATTAGTATTTTTTAATTTATTAAAAAACAAAAATGTATTATGATGTTAACAATGAATTCTATAATAATTAATTACTGAAATTAATAGGTAAAAAATAAAATAGTAACAGTAATCTAGGCTATATATAAAAAATTAATATCCTCATAAATTAGAAATTAATAGAACAATTTCAAATTCCACCCCCCCCCTTCCAAGAGGAGTTGAAGAGGGACAAAAGTCTGCAATGTCCTATGTGATAAATGAACTATATTTTCCATAAAAATAACCAAGTCCATCTTATTCATAAGCTTTATTTACTTTTACTGACTATTCAAGAGATGATTTAAATTTAATTATAATTAGTTTCATCTTTTATTTTGTTTTTGAAATTAAAAAACCACTTCTCATTTGCAGTTTAAATTTTTAAATGGTGTAAAACTATTGAGAGCACTACCTGAGTATAAAATAGTGGCTAGTATATGAAATTTCATTTTTACCTATGTACAAATCCATACAGTACACTAATCCACATTGGTTGTCGCACAGATCTATCTCAATTTTAGTTGATAAACAATAAAGTAGTCTCTCCAAGATCTTTGCTGTGTGATCATTACTTCATACAGCCAAAAAACAATTTCTGAATGTTGTAAAATTATTGAGAGCACTGCCTGAGTACCAAATACTGGCTAGTATAAGAAATTTCATTTTTACCTATGTACAAATCCATACAGTGCACTAATCGACATTGGTTGTTGCACAGACCCCTCTTTCATGTCCTTATTTTATTAGTTTTGGGTGATCATATTGTCGCATTGTACTACAAATGATGACTTTAGTGTTTGCTTCTCTATGCATCTAATATGCAGCATTAAATTTTATGTTGCATAAGTCTATATATATATAGGTCTAATTTTGTATATTCAGTCAAAATCTTTACTTCTATTATTTCATATTTTTTCATTTTTATAGAAATGCAGTCATGATAATAAATTATGAAACCCATTGCAAGACAAAATGTCTGAAAAATAAAGCTGCCTCACATTTATACTTGAATATGAAAACCAAATATTTTCAAGCTGAACTACATGTACCTTATAACAAATTATATATATATATGTTATTATTGAAAAAAAAAAAATGGCAATTCACGATTCAATATACTTTTTTCAATTCCATGTTTTTTTTATTGGCATGTTTATTATTTTCACTAAGAATGTTCTCACAAAAACTGAATAAAAACATATTAAATCTACTATTCACATTTGTTCTTCCATTACATTGACATTTTAAGAAAATGTCTGAAGAATCTGGTATATAAGTATAGATTGCTTATCCTTTTTTTGTTTTTTTTTTCACAGCTAAAAAAATTATTTTATGCGCAAAAATAAATTTAGACCAACAGTCTATAGACTAATAAATATTCATAAAAAAATTCAAATTTTATCATAGAAAATAATAACATATACCCCCGGAAAGATAATGAAATGGCGGGGGGAAAAAAGACATATCTCACACATGCATAATTTATACAGTTTTCTCACAATTTTGAAATAAAAACAAAGAAATTTTAAATATTTAAAAATAGAGGCTCAGTAACTGGTAGGAGGAATCTGGTTAAGTAATTAAATAGCAAAAAAAAAAAAGTATAAAGGAATATCTTTTTAGACTTTAATTTCAAAAGAAAGCACATTGCAAATTCATATAATGAAAAATTTATAAAGCAGTTCTTTCTCAATCAAGTTTCAAAAATAAACACATAGATAATAGCCAAAATATTCAAACTGTTAGAAAAATCATTTCCCTCAATTCATCTACTAGCTTATAGCAATTAAGTTTAAAATTATATTGTGCTAATTCATGCTTTTAAATATAAAACATCATTTGTAATAGTGCATGTGAAGGAATATATAGAACAATCAATTTTGTGTGCTTTGCAATCATTATTGTTAACTAAATTAGATCTTTAAAAAAGATATGGCTATATACCTCCAAAAACTCCATTCTATCTATATAGCAAGATTATTAGTTTTGCAGAGATCAGTGACTACAATTAGGCATTTTTAATTTAGAAATCAAAATATGACAAAAAAAATAAAATCTTTTTCAAACTGGTAATCATAGCCCACACCCCCAATAATCACAAAAGTAAAAATCAAGAAAGAAAAGAAATACTATTTCACAAATCTATTATACAATTAGCCAACTGGGATGAAAGCTATAACACTGAAAACTTTAATGATACGTGTTTGGACTTTTTAAAGTACAGAGATACATTAGTTCATAATAGTTGTTTTGCAAATTTTTCCAACCCTCAAAAGCTACTCTAGAAAAGTCACTAAATGCTACCAGAAAACAATATGAACAAACTGAAGGAATTTAATTTGCAGGACCTAGGTTATCTAAAAAAAAGATTCAAACAGATTAAATAGAAACATGTTCAAAATGACTGTCCTCTACTATACAAGTAGTTCACTGTGGTTATGGTGAATATATGAACAATAAACTTACAAGCTGAAAGTAGTTTCAGCATTATTCTGGTGTTCTATAAGAAAGTAAAAATCCTTCAATATTAGTCAAGAAGTAAAAAAAAAAAAAACCAATGTTACCCATAGAATACTTTTTTTTTTGCATTTTTTTTGAAAAGTATCATCTATTTTTGTAAATGATTTTTAGATTGAAAACTATTATTTATTTGGTGATTTATTTAAGTTCATAAACAGATGGTTCCATTTAGTTCTGGCTGCATTTTATTTACCAATCTATTGATTATTAAGTTCTACTTCAAAAATAGAAAATTTTCAAATGTTAATATCAAAGTAACTATTAATATAAATAACTCGCATTTATAACTAGCAAGTCAGAGATAAATCTTAAGATATAATTAATGCAGCCATTTAATGCAATATGATAAATTATAAGCCTTTTGGTTGGCTAATATAGTATTACCTACTGATGCATGTCTAATACATTACAGTTTTACTAATAATATAATACATTTAAATATAAAAAGAAAATGAGGTATAATGTTCATATCACATAAAACCAATGAGAAGACAATTCTTAAAAAAAAAAGTTTTAAAAAAATAATAAAAGAATATTTAAAAATACAATGAAATGATTACATTTCAAAAACAAAATAAATCTATTAGTTTATTTAAAACTAGTACAAAAAAAAAAGTGGTCTATATAAGGGGAAGCAGTATATTATTACTACTAACGTTATTAATCCTTGCTCCACGATGCCACCAAATAAACAGGCAGTAATATGAAGTGCTTCATCAGGATACTGTGGGAAAAACCGGTACTCTTCAAATAAATTGCGTAGCATGCATGCAAATACATCCTGTTGAATTAAAAAAGTAATATTTATATATTTATTTGCTACACATTATTTTCCAAAACTTAATTTAAAAGATATAATTTTTAAATAATTTACCATAAAATGTGTACTTATATCATGAGAGTAATGGCTACTAAAAAAACTATTACTTTTGTAAAGCTAAAACTGAAAGCTGGAAAATTATGGGGAATTTTTTCCAGCCTAAAGTTTGAATTTGAATAAAAACATTACTAATAAAGTATAAGATAGAATGAAGAATTTCAAGTTTACAAAATTAGTTTTCTCACAAAACAAATAACATTCATTGTTTTACATGACTAAGAAGCCCTACTATATTTCAATAAAAAAAAAAAATCAGCTGCTTGACTGAATATAAAATTACGTTAGTATTAGGACAGA
The DNA here is from genome assembly GCA_028023455.1 of Epiperipatus broadwayi. Lineage (NCBI taxonomy): Eukaryota > Metazoa > Onychophora > Udeonychophora > Euonychophora > Peripatidae > Epiperipatus > Epiperipatus broadwayi. Next base: position 6,066,446 of record JAQFVV010006257.1, on the reverse strand, counting down.
CAAATATGATGAACTTTTACAATGAAAATTAATGAAAGGATACAAATTATATTGTATATTATCAGAATAGTCAAAATAATTCATATGTAATTATTTTCTCAGCTTTAAAGCTGATTTAATTTACTAGGCAACCAATAAATAAGAAGTTTAACACTAGTACTTTAATTAAATTCCTAATATATTTTTAGTATTAAATTCTAATATAACAGTTATAAATGGTGCTAAAAAACTCTGTTACTCAAATCACCATCTAAACCATAAATTAAAATAATTTTGATTTGCATTACTGATGTTCATCTAGATATATCTAAATTCAGGAATTTTTGAATACAAATAACTCCTGCACACAAGGTGTTCTAAAGACCTTTTTATGAAAGAAGATTTTTCATGTAACTCTTGAAAACTCGTCCACATACAAAAAAATAATATCTCTCTTGTTTTTCTTTTTTAAAAAAATAATTAATTTTCACTTCAGATTTAAAATCAACACTTAATATTAGAATCTTTCAAGAAGTGCACTAAATCTAAAATTGTCAATTTTCAATAAACAATTTAAGTTATATATGGATACAAAAATAAATTTCTTTCAAATACTATATTATCTAATTTTTGAAAAGTAGTTTTGTCGAATAAATTTTAAATGTTCTATAAGATTTATTATATTTTTCTATTAAAAAGTATGTAATAATAACTCTCTCTTTTCTTTTTTAAATCATTTAAATATTCAATTATATTTATTATAAAAAAATTTCCTCTCATAAAACACAATAAAACACATTTACGATATTGAAATAAAACAAAACTTTAATCAAACCATTTAACATAATAAAAAAACCTTTGGAATCAAGCATATCTCAAAAGATTACTTTAGTATTTTAAAAAAATTAAAATAATTTATTTTTACTATGTACAAAAAAAAATCACAAAATTAACATTATTTTAAATGAATTTGTTTCCCCCCCCACCCCCCAAAAAAAAAAAAAACTATTACAATTAAGCTAATGTTTATATATTTCATGTTTTCTGGATGGTAATCTTTAAAATTAAATCTTATAATTTCATTAATAATAGCAAAAACTTCTTTTAGAACATTTAAGAAATGAATAATTGGACAAAATTACAGTTTTTAAATAAAATCAATTTATCAAATAATAAAAAATTTTAAAACAAATAACTCAGGGGTCCCCAACCTTTTTGCACTTAAGAGCACATTCCATAATACCGGCCAGGTGGCGGGCACCATTTATTTTTTATCTGGACATAATTGCTGAGATATTCTTGACTTCGTTTACGGAGAAGCCACAGTTCATCACATCACATCACATGTAAATTTATAGTTGGATATTGTTAATAATACACATAATGTACAAAAAAATATTTATTTCAAAAATTAAATTTTAACATATAATAGACGTTTATATTTTTACGTTGTAAAAGTATAGTATGCCCTACAATTTGATTACAATATAATACAATAATTCATAAAAAAAATTCAAAAATTAAATTTATTTGTATCAGATAAATATTTTTTTATCGTGTTCGGATAGCGGCGGGCACACATAAAATGGACTGCGGGCGCCATGGTGCCCGCGGGCATAGGGTTGGGGACCCCTGAAATAACTAATAATTTGCTGTTTAGAGTAAGTTTAGCTTACTGGGGGGAGTATCTTTTTATTACTTTTACATAACTTTTTTTTAATTATATATATATTTAAAAAGTATTAATATGAAAATAACTGATACACTTTTAAAAACTGCAACAAAGATAGCTGGTAGAAAAAAGCAGCAATTGACTAATAAAATTTCTACTGAGACTAGAGAACTTATGAAAAAAAGAAGGAATATGAAGATATGCAAGAATGATGCATTAAAAAGAATTGAATATCTCGAATTTTGTAAAATGGTGCGGAAAAGAGTTGAAAATGATATACGAAAGTATAACTGTGAACTAGCAAGAAAAGCTGTAGAAGAAAATAAAAGTCTTAAGAATGTAAAACAACATTTTGGTATTGGTAGGAAATTTATATCTGCAATAAGGAAAAAAGATGGAATTATTACTAAAAAGAGAGATGACATTATGAAATTGGTAGAAGATTTTTATCAAGAATTATATAGTAATAAAGAACAAGTACCTCCTATATCTATTACATCTTCCGAATTGCCCAGAATTTTAAATGAAGAAGTGAGAAATGCAATTAAATGTATGAAAAAAGGAAAGGCTCCAAGTAATGATGGAATTATAATTGATATATTAAAAGAAGCAGGTGAAGAAACAGAAAAAATATTAGCAAAGTTATATACCAAATGTCTAAATGATAAAGATGTACCGGATGATTGGAAGAATGCAGTAATAATATTAATATTTAAAAAAGGTGATAAGGAAGATATTAGAAATTACAGACCTATCAGCCTTTTATCAGTTTTATATAAAATTTTTACCAAGATAATTACAACTCGTCTACAGAGAACCTTGGATTTTCACCAACCAAGAGAACAAGCTGGATTTAAAAGTGGTTTTAGTACAGTAGATCATATTCAAGTATTGAGAGAAGTTATAGAAAGGACAAATGAATATGAGTTGTCATTATGTTTTGGATTTGTAGATTATGAAAAGGCATTTGATTCTATAAACATTTCTTCAGTGATTAAAGCATTGGATCATCAAGGTATAGATCCAGGATATTGTCATATTTTAAAGAATATTTATAAAAATGCAACGGCAACAATTAGATTACATAATGATACTGGGAAAGTCAACATTGAGAAAGGTGTAAGACAAGGTGACTCCATATCTCCAAAACTTTTTACAGCAGTGCTGCAAGAAGTATTTTGTGGATTAAAATGGGAAACTAAAGGAGTGAAAGTAAATGGAGATTATTTAAGTCATTTAGATTTCGCAGATGATGTAGTTGTTTTTGCAAATACTGCTTCCGAGCTGCAGGAAATGTTGCAGGAGTTATCAGATGAAAGTAGGAAAGTAGGACTAAAGATAAATGTTAAAAAGACTAAAGTAATGTTTAATCGATTTGCTCCAAATATGAAAATAAAGATTGATTATGATGAATTAGAAGAAGTTAAGAGTTACAAATACCTTGGTCAGATTATTAATACAGATGGAAACATAATAGAGGAAATTAATCATAGAATTAAACTTGGTTGGAGTGCTTTTGGTAGAAATAACTTGATATTAAAAGGAAATATGCCTATGTGTTTGAAAAGAAAGGTTTTTAACAAATGTGTTTTACCAGTTCTTACTTATGGATCTGAGACTTGGTCACTTAATAGAAGATCAATACAGAGACTTCAGACCACTCAAAGAAGTATGGAGAGATGTATGTTGGGAGTAACAAGAAGAGATCGAAAACGCAATGTATGGGTAAGAGAACAAACAGGTGCTACTGACCTCATTGAAAAAATTAAAAGATTGAAGTGGAGTTGGGCTGGACATATTGCTAGAAGAGATGATAATAGATGGACAATTGAAATTTTAAACTGGATTCCAAGAGATTGTAAAAGACCCAGAAGGAGACCACATGTAAGATGGATGGATGAAATAAAAAAATGTGTAGGGGTGATGTGGAGAAGAGAAGCTAAAGATCGGAGAAGATGGATTAAACTTGGAGAGACCTTCATCCTGCGGTGGATTGATAATGGTTGATAATGATGATGATGATGAATAATGTAAATTCTAATGATTTAAAAGAAGAAATCAAACAATATATAAATAAAATTACAAAAACCAAAACAGTCTCAGTATGTTAGAATTTCACTAATAGAATGATGAATCAAGGAGTGATATAAAAACAGATTCATAATTTTAATATACAGATTTTTATTGCAAAAAATACAACCTAATTTACTAATTAAGCATATAAAACCAAATGATCAAATATAAATATGTCTTCTTTTACTGCAGATACATATAAGAAAAAAATAAAATTAACAAATAAAAGCTAAAAAAATAATTTAAGTCTATTAATTTAAATATATATTGTAACGGTATATGCTGTTACATTAATTTAAAATTAGAATAAAAATTTTTTTTAAGTTCGTAAATAAAAAACTAAAAGCTAAAATTAAAGAGTTGTTCAATGTATGTATATATATATTCGCACAGATGCAAAACTTTAAAAGTATTTCTTTTTTTAAATAAAAAAAAAAGTATTTGAACGTACTTTTTTATAAAAAAGTACAAGATCTAAAAATAAAATATTTTAGTAAATGGAAATGATTGTTTTATAAATGAAACGAAAAGCAAACTTGCCTTTGGGGCTCTTATATAAAAAAGTCAGATGAAATATAGGTAAGAGAACAAAAATAAATTAAATGTCCAATAGAAGCAGCAATGAAGGCTTGGAGCGTAACGAAAATTTGTAACAGGAAACCATTGTTCATTGAATCCGATCGGTATAAAAGGAAAAATATTGAAATTAAAAACAGTTCCAGTTTGATTTTTTTTTGAGGGGCGTGATAAGATGCACTTGTCACTCTCTCTTTTATTTCAAATGAAATGACTGATGAATTATGAACGGTACTATTGCAGACCGCGAATCATATGGGTTCTGCAATCAAATAGTACCAGCTAAAGCCACCTCCAGAACAACAGACTGGTCTTCAAATAGACGTCGTGGGAATTGGCACCAGGAACCAGGATTCTTCTACTGTAAGACATGAACTGTAAAATTTAAAAGTAATTAAGAACTTTCGTTAAGATATGACAAGCTTTTAATATTCAGCTAACCTAAATTTTAAAATGAACGTTTATCTGATTTTTAAGTTTCCAAATTAATTATTAATGTTTAATTTTTATACATTTGAGTTTGCTAAAAATCATTTCCATTTTTTTTTTATTAATAGTTATTGTATAAATTATTTAAATGCATTAAATTTAAGTTGGGTATAGATGCTTGCATAGATTCGTTAATGTTTAATTATGTTTTTGTTTTCATATTTGATTAAAGTATATAGACATTCGGTAAATAATGATACCTTACGTTGAGTATCTAAAATGTATTTCTGCGGAAGTCTTTTAAGTTATTGGTGTCAATGCGGCATCTTATGATGAATGCCATTGGGTTTCTTGTAAATTTCCCTGTGCAATTCCATCAATGACTTTATATTTTGAACGTTTATGTTTATTTTGAAATGTATTTAACAGTGTAATCTATGTAGCCGATCTATACTCAACATTAAAAAAAAAAACTTTTATAAAATTCATCTGTGTGAACTTAGATAAATGTTAAATTTAAGTCGGGCGTGAGTGGCTGCATAGATTTGTAAAGTTATATATGTTAATTTAAGGGAGGGTAATCTTAGGTTATTTGTTTCGTAGTTAAATTGGGTCAATGGATTGGATATATTGGTGTAATTAGTAGATGTAGTATGATGTCCACTACGTGCAGGATCACCATTATACGCCGCACACCCCCTTTTTGCCCATGGAAGAGGATAGTAAGATGGAAAATGCAATCCCTTCCTATGGAGTTTTTTTTTATTGTTCTTCTTGCCAGACAGATGTAGTATTCCTGTCTGGATGAGAGTCAATGTCTTCTCTAATCATGCTGTTCAGATGTACATTCCTGACAGTATGGTATTTGTGCTGTCGTATTCATGTTGCATTGAATACATCGATGTATCAGATGGATTGACGTCGGTTTGACTGCGAACTTTTGGCCTAAGGTTAAATAAGGGATAGAATATTTTCTTTTCAAATGTAATCTATGTAGTTTATTCATACTCAACACTCTTAAAAAAATATTATTAAATTCATCTGTATGGATGGTTTAAAATTTAAAATAATAATTTAAATTTAAAAGTTAATATTAAAATCTAAAATAATAAATGTATTCCTCACATTGTTAAACATTATTTATGTGCGCTAATAAATGTTTGTGTGCTAATTACTGGCAGTGGCTTCTTTTATTTAATTTTTTTTTATATTTAAGATATAAATTAAATAAAGTTATATATTATCTCTGCGTCTCACTGGGCTAGTGACTGGAGCTAACGGTCTATATATGTAAAAGTTGGATCTTAACAGCGCGTATCTGCCTACTCCATAAATTTTCCGGGTTCAAATGCCTGGTAACGCCCTGTAGCGGCGGATAAGGTAAGACTCTTGATCTCACACACCCAAACCGTTATAATTGGCCACCCAACGTGAGACGATGTTTAATAAACCACGAGTACCCCAAGAATTTTAAAAATAATTTTTTGCTAGTAACATTTTTTTTTAAAAAGGAGTATATATATTTTTGTATTAACGTGATGTTATAGTCCGATGTTTAATAAACCATGAATACCTTGAAAATTAAGCCAGTATATTTTTTCTGAAATGTGTATATATTTCTTGTATTAACATAAAGTTACAGTTGGAATTGTGTGTAAAATGTACTGCCAGTGAGAAAATTGCGCACATATAAAAATAAATGCGAGGAATAAAAACGTAATAGTTAATATAAATAATTTTTTTTTGGAAAAAGTCTTATTTAAAATCCAACCGCTTAACTTGCCTAAGTTAATAATGAAAAGTAGGAGAAAAGAAACTTGGAAGGGAGGGGGCAGAAATTTAGCTGGTAGTAAAGAATCAACAGTCAACAATTTTTTTATCAGTATATTTGTGTGTAATTATTAACTAAGTTTTGCCTTTTAAAAAAAAAGTTTAGTATATAATTGTGTAACGTAATTACTAACACTAAGTAAATTCTTTTTTTTTTTTAATGTTTTTGTTTTTTGAGAAAGTTTACTGATATGTAACGGTATATGCCGTTACATTAATTTAAAATTAGAATAAAAAAATTTTTTAAGTTCGTAAATAAAAAACTAAAAGCTAAAATTAAAGAGTTGTTCAATGTATATATATATTCGCACAGATGCAAAACTTTAAAAGTATTTCTTTTTTTAAATAAAAAAAAAAAAAAGTATTTGAACGTATTTTTTTATAAAAAAAAGTACAAGATCTACAGATAAAATATTTTAGTAAATGGAAATGATTGGTTTATAAATGAAACGAAAAGCGAACTAGCCCCAGGGGCTCTTATATAAAAAAGTCAGATGAAATATAGATAAGAGAACAAAAATAAATTAAATGTCCAATAGAAGCAGCAATGAAGACTCGGACCATAACGAAAATTTGGAACAGGAAACCATTGTTCAGTGAATCCGGATGATCGGTATAAAAGAAAAACTATTGAAACTAAAAACAGTTCCAGTTTGATTTTTTTTGAGGGGCATGATAAGACGCACTTGTCACTCTCTCTTTTATTTCAAATGAAATGACTGATGAATTATGAACGGTACTATTACAGACCCCAAATCATATGGGTTCTGCAATCAAATAGTACCAGGATTGAACCAGCTAAGACCACCTCCAGAACAACAGACCGGTCTTCAAATAGACGTCACGGGAATTGGCACCAGGAACCGGGATTCTTCTACTGTAAGACATGAACTGTAAAATTTAAAATTAATTAAGAACTTTCGTTAAGATTTGACAAGCTTTTAATATTCAGCTAACCTAAATTTTAAAATGAATGTTTATCTGACTTTTAAGTTTCCAAATTAATTATTAATGTTTAATTTTTATACATTTGAGTTTGCTAAAAATGATTTCCATTTTTTTTTATTAATAGTTATTGTATAAATTATTTAAATGCATTAAATTTAAGTTGGTATAGATGCTTGCATAGATTCGTTAACGTTTAATTATGTTTTTGTTTTCATATTTGATTAAAATATATAGACATTCGGTAAATAATGATACCTTACGTTGAGTATCTAAAATGTATTTATGCGAAAGTCTTTTAAGTTATTGGTGTCAATGCGGCATCTTATGATGAATGCCATTGGGTTTCTTGTAAATTTCCCTCTGCAATTCCATCAATGACTTTATATTTTGATAGTTTGTTTATTTTGAAATGTTTTTAACCGTGTAATCTATGTAGCCGATCTATACTCAACTTTAAAAAACAAACTTATAAAATTCATCTGTGCGAACTTATATAAATGTTAAATTTAAGTCAGGCATGAATGGCTATATAGATTTGTAAAGTTATATTAATTAATTAAGGGAGGGTTAATCGTGGGTTATTTGTTTCGTGGTTAGATTGGGTCAATGGATTGGATATATCGGTGTAATTGGTAAATGTAGTATGATGTCCGCTACGTGCAGGATCACCATTATACGCCGCACACCCCCTTTTTGCCTATGGAAGGGGATAGTAAGATGGAAAACGCAATCCCTTCCTATGGAGTTTTTTTTTTTTTTTATTGTTCTCCTTGCCAGACAGATGTAGTATTCCTGTCTGGACGAGAGTCAATGTCTTCTCGAACCATGCTGTTCATATGTACATTGCTGACAGTATGGTATTTGTGCTGTCGTGTTCATGTTGCATTGAATACATCGATGTATCAGATGGATTGACGTCGGTTTGACGGCAAACTTTTGGCCTAAGGTTAAATAAGGGATAGAATATTTTCTTTTCAAATGCAATCTATGTAGTTTATTCATACTCGACACTCTTAAAAAAATATTATTAAATTCATCTGTACGGATGGTTTAAAATTTAAAATAATAATTTAAATTTAAAAGTTAATATTAAAATCTAAAATAATAAATGTATTCCTCACATTGTTAAATATTATTTATGTGCGTTAATAAATGTTTGTGTGTTAATTACTGGCAATGGCTTCTTTTATTTAATTTTTTTTTATATTTAAGATATAAATTAAATAAAGTTATATATTATTATCTCTGCATCTTACTGGGCTAGTGACTGGAACTAACGGTCTATATATATGTAAAAGATCTTAACAGCGCGTATCTGCCTACTCTATAATTTTTCCAGGTTCAAATGCCCGGTGGCGCCCTGTAGCGGCAGATACGGTAAGACTCATTTGATCTCACACACCCAGACCGTTATAATATATATGTAGCGATAATCACTTTAATTTAAAAATCTGTTAAAACAATCAATGCTTTATTTAGTTTCAATTATATAAAAGACAATATAATATTTTACTGAATAATTTACACATAGTATTAATCAATGAAGAAATACAAAATATTTCATTTGGATATTTTTAAGGTTTAAAAATAGTTTAATTTAAAATAAAAGATTCTCATCTAAATTCATAAATAAAACATTTTTAATAGAATTTCAAAATACTTAAATTGTTTTTTTTCCCCACTTTTTTTTTTTAAAAAAATAATTTAATTGTCCATTTACTCTCCCCCCTTCCAATGAACACAGATGGTATTATAAAAAAATTAGAGATTTTTTTATTTTTTATAAATCAATATAAGTGTTTGTGAGCTGCATAAAAAAACATTGTCATACATACAGACTCAAATTATATGAATTGGAAGGAGTCCCTGAAACGGCAACAAGAGAATCTCAATAGAATTATAAAAAAAAAAAAATTCAGCACAGAAACTAAATATTGATGAAAAAAAAAAAGATAATATATATATAGAAGGATTTTAAGGTATTATTTAAAAGACAATAAAATAAAGACGCCTAAAAATAAATATGCAATAGTCTCAGATATTGTACATATTTGATTGAAAAAAAAATACCCATCTGATTAATTAAAAAAAACTATCAACTAAAATATTTGAAAAAAAAAAAGTTTACTTATAACAAAACTATTTAACCCCCCCCCCATGCACGCACACACACACACACAATGTAAATAGATAGACAATTATTAAGATTATCAAGCTGATATTAAAAGAAGAAAAATATTATCTGAAGCATTGTCGTGTGTCTTATTATAGAGTTAGATATAAATTAAAATTCTAAAATTTCAAAAAGTTTCATACTTTTTAGCACCAGTTGCAATTTTAAAACAAATATAACCACAATCTTATCTCATAATTTGAGGAAGTACAGTAATTCAATTAGAATATTTATAATAAGTTCTAAACAAATTTTTTCAATAAATAATATCATCTTAAAAAAAAAAACAACAAAGAAATTTATATTACTTTTATCCACTTATCACTACAATTACTAGATGGCAAAGATTTTAAAATAGATCCCAAATACTGTACATATTATCACTCAATATCCAATTAAATTCTAAGATTGTAAGTTTGACTTTTTAATTTATTCATCATCTTAAAAATATATAAAAGTAAATGTATGAAAAAAAACTGACAAACTAATGAATGAAAAATTTAAAAAAATAAAAAATAATGAATTTTATTTCGATAAAATAAAAATCTGAAAGATGTTCATAATTTTTAATAGATGCATAATAATTAAACTTGTCCACATGTAAAAATAATAAGACTATGGAAGAGTGAAAATAAAGCAAAACACATCTTGACTAAGCAGAATATGAATATCTTACTATCTCCCATAACTGCTGAACATAATTACTTACAAAAATATATATTTAGTAAAAAGCCCATACTTTTTTTTAATCTTTTTTAAAAATTTACCCTTTCCTTTTTGCTAGGACTATCTTTAAAACGTTTCAGCATATCCAACACTTCATCAATAGTTAGGGTTGGGTTAGAAGATGAACTATATATCTTCTGAAAGTAACTGTTTGCTTCTTCTTCCACTTCTTTTGAAAAAGTCTGACTCATTTCAGGAAATATTTGGGAAATATCACCTAAAAAGCAAAATCATAAAATGAATTTTTAAAATCAGTATTATATTTTTAATTCAATAAAAATGTTGGTCACTAACTGCAATATCATCTTTACTAACTATAAATTATACATATACTAGAGGGAAAAACAATAACATAACAATATATAACAAACATGCAACACAAATTATTAATAAAAAAATAATTACTTCATACTTTCCCATGAGTAATTTAAATTATCTATAAGTTTAAGATTAAATACCTAATTAAGAAAAGTATCCAACTAAAATTTCAATAAATGATATAATCACATTAGTTTAATAAATACTTCCATTACAAAAGCTCTGTTAATAATCAGAAAATACTTCTCTGGATCATGGATAATTTCATAATTGATTAAATAATTTTTTAACATTTATTGCTGAAGTAGTAACCCAGTATTTGATAAAAATTGTAAACTATTTTACTTTTTATTACCAAAAATATATGAAATAGTCATTGACCATTAAGCATTAAAATATATTTTTTAAAATACATGCATTTCCCAATTCCCAATACATGACAAAGATTGTGGCAGTATTTTACTTTTTATTTCCAAAAGTATACCAATTAGGCAAATGACCATAAGTATTAAAAGACACTTTTTTAAACAGATGCATTTTAATAACAATTATCTCAAGCAGTCAATAAGCAATTTCAAACATAATGGAAATTTAATTTTGTGCTGCAAAATGATTATAGCTTTTGTCAAGAATGAAGATAAGCTTTGTTTAAATAAGCTAGTGGAGATATATAGCACATAAATAAAGGTAAGCTAAACTTTAAAAAAAATTTTATACAGAATTTTTTAGCAAACATACCAATAAAATAAAGCAAAACTCAAACTTGGTTAATTGAAAACAAAGAAACAAAAAAAAACAATCTACAAATAAATCTTGCTTTGCTCTAAATTAAAATAACTATTCTGATCACTATTGGAGCTTTAATTGAACCTTAAATTGCTCAAAAAGCTACAAATATTCTAGATCAATTCTCAGCTGGAAAAAAGTAAAAAAAAACAACAACTCATATTTGTCAAGTGAATAGAACAATTGGTTTACGATCTCCTGAACAAACAATTCATAATTACTTATTATAATTTCATATATTTTTTTTTTTTAAAAAAAAAAAAAAAAACATTATATAATAAGAAATATTTTTCTCATTGCAACTTTACATTTTCCAATATCACGGGAACATAGGAATCAATATACATTCTTTGATTTCTTCTGATGTTTAAAATAAATTATTACAACATACATGATAAAAAACATACATATCTCAATGTTGTCTTTTATTTCCTTTAATTTGGTAATGATTTCTTTTAAAATTTGTCAATTTTTTAATGAATATTTTACATTTTGCTTTCTTATGTAACTATTTACAAAATAATTTATTATCATTTATATATGTTTTAAATTATAATATTATTAAACACCAAGTTCTTTGTTATTTCATGGTTTCTCATTTAACAAGTAGAGGTCTTTCCTTTAAATATATATAACAGAGACAGGCAGTGGTAGTAGTAGATACATAAATAATAAACAATATTATAATAATAACAGTGAAATAAAATACTAGTTTTCTATTTCACCTTTGAGTAGTAAGTAATTTAAATTGCGCTTTACGCAAAAAAGTGAAGCTTGTCTAAAATCTTATTAAAGAGTTATATGGCTAAGTACTTTCAGTGAACTTAAGTCTCCATATTCATAGCCTACTATAATTGAAGTTTAGCGGTGATTTATGCAAAATTTATGCAAAGTTTACTTTCATAAAGACCATTTTCTGGAGATTGCAAAGCACGATTCTTTTTGGTTTATTGCACAGTTGTCATTTGCAATAAAGCATACCTCCTTAATCTTTCGTTTCACATCATTACGTTCAGTGCATAGAGCTCTTGCCATAGTGGGTTCGAACACATGGCCTGTTGTTTTTTGGTGCTCGAAGAATAGTGATAACTAAATGAGTTCTAAAAACTTAGATTTAGGTAAGATTCTTTTATTATCATTATTAACTGTATTCTACTACCCCCCCCCCCAATATGATAATGATCAATCCACTATTGAATCCCTTTACGAGTTCACTTTAAACACATACATTTCCTGACCATCAACATTTTTATTAACTATCTGTTAAACAGTCAATTCTCGAGATCACTATATACTGACAGTTTAATTTATAGACCCTTGACAATGACCAGAGCCTGAGGATGTCATCTTCCATCACAGAACAATTACCAATGAATACAATGCAATAAAGACAGTCTTGCTATAATCCCAATGACTTATTATTAATAGTCTATAAGTAGCTCAATTCACAATTCAGATATTATTAGCGATGAATTAAATATTAAGATAATTTGTGGAATACTGAGACAAATAACAAGAATAAAAAACAACTAAATATTCTATTATTTTAATAATAAAAGTTATGCAATAAACAAATAATGAAACATAAGATAATAATCATAATAAAACTATAAATATGTTGATAAACATTTCTTCGTGTGAAATTTGTGCACACACAAAATAACATAATATAAATAAGCACTTAAGAAAAGTAAGATACCAACTAGTGATTGATACTTGTATAATAAAGCTGATATAAGATTTTATATTTCAAAACTTTTACTAAGTAACAATGATTACAAAAATAGATATATTAATTACAATTGTACAACTTAGCTGATGCATATTCTATACTAAATAAATAACCATACCATACAAATAAATTTTATTAATTAAAATGTAATTTGTTCATTTAAATACTTTATCATGGATTTTTGTGATGGTTTGTAAGTTTACATTTGTTTACAGGGTCTAAACAATATCTTTTACTTCAGATATTTCTTTAAACATAGAATTCTTGATTATTTTGTGGTTTGATTTAATAAGTAGAGAGCACTACCTCAAATTCATTTTTCCCTCGTATATCCTTATAAAAGGTGCAGTATTACTGAAGATAAAATATGCATGGTTACTTCAAAAGGCAGAGTTACTTTGGATACATTTATCCTTGCATTTCCACATAAAATATAGCATTACTTTTCTGGCAATATCTTGGCAAATTGTTGAACATAAAATCAAGCATAACGCATACTTCTAGTTGAACAAAGGTCTTCATTCGGTTTTTTTCTTCCAGGAATTGTATGGAGATAAAAGTTTGGACAATCAAAAACAAAGTTTTTTAGCACATATCAGGGGATGAAAATAACAGCATGAAAGAATTAATATTCAACATGGTCAAATTAAAACTGTCTTTCAATACTGAAAAGTCTTTTTTAAATTTTAACAGCAAGTGTTAATTGTTCTGCCTGTGGTCCCCCCCCCCCCAGCTTTTCAAGCTCTTTAACTATCTAACTCAAACAGACACACTCTCTAAAACTAATTATTCATTAGTTGATATTATGACTTCCTGGTACCTTGATTAGCATTACAGTTAAAAATTAAAATTTATTATCTTTTATAAATCAAAATGATAATCATTTAATTAAACAATATTTCTTTATCAAAGATTGCTTTTTTTTTAATCATTGTATCAAAGAGATTTATAAAGGCATTCATTTGAATTAATACAAATATATTGTAACAGGATGGGGTCATAGGAAAATGTCGGAAAAAAAAGGTTGATCATAGTCATACCTGGGGTGTTGGCAAAATCATCATCACTCCCAAGTCAACAATATTTCAATTAAAATTAATATAAATAAGATTTTATATTTAAGTAAGATATATTTAAGGGAGCATAAGATCAAGAGATCTCTGAGAGATCAGCCAGTCACTCCTTAGAGTAACTAAAATAATTATACATCAATCATAAATCAACGAGCATTATCAAAAATAAAAATCAGTCTCAGTAATTATGAATACTATTCAAAATACCATTAACCATTCTTCATCATTTTGTCGCTGAATTTGAACAATAAAAAATATAAATCAACAGTCAATCTTGTGACTGGATCGGAAATGGATCTTCTGTAGACTAGGCTAACTATTGAGCCTTTGCCAGCGTGGGACAATTGTTCAACGATTAATTTGGAGACAGAAACTAAGTGTGAATCCATCAGCATACATAACCAGAAAAATCTAAACAATAATGCTGGGATATTAAAACATGCTGATCATCATCAATGCTCTCACCACTTAAGCACCATTAATGTACTGGTAACTATAAATTTAAATTTTTAATAAGACTAAACTAAAATTAAAGGTAGTGCATGGGCTTTAAAGAATATAATCTTATGTGCCAACCAGGATGATGATGATTGATTATCGCTGGATGCCCCAAAAGCACTAATATACATCCCCATTTATATATTCACCCCGTGCTCGAATCTAACTCAGAGAACAAAAGCTCTATTACTGTTATGTGACCAAGAAATGATGCAATACAATTTTTAACAGTTAAATACAACAAGTTTATTAATAATAAAAATAAAACATTGAAATTAAGGTCTATAAAAATAAGATTACACACATATAAGTTTTCTGATTTTGATTACTATACAAAATTTCAAATAATCACATTTAGATTTACATAATTACTATTCAAAATTCAAATTGTTACATTGATTTACATAGCACAGATGCACGATTTCTAATATACAATTAATATATTTCAATTGATATTCAATAATGATATAAAATGATTAAATTTTATATATATGTCCTATTTTAATTTCTTACAATAATAATATAATATTTTCCTAATTGATTCCATTTGGAAAACATATAGAAAATTTCACACATATACATGTGTATAAACAAAATATAGATATAATTTAAAATCAGTTATCAAATTTTATTACAGCTTTCTTTCATTTTTATAAAAAAAAAATATAGTCAATTTTGGACAGGTTATAAAGCTTTTTATCAGGTGTGCCGGTTGAATGTGTATGCTGGTTTAACCAGGTTCGAAATCTAGATGAAAGTATCTCGAGACCAATCATATGCGAGATATAAAAATCAAGAATACGATGGAGTAGCCCTATTCATCTATTTTTAGAGTTAACAACAAATCAACAACATATCTGAGATACGCATAAATTATTTTCTCTGCCCATCCCGCTAGCATCAGGGGAGAAGCAATCTACTAGAACTACCTCATGTGCCTAAAGTTAATGTAATGTGCCAATAGATCAAAATATGAATAAAATACTTGTGCTATGCTTGGATCTTCGGAAATTAACCTAATAGATTAATCAAATGTATCAGGTTGAAAGAAAACAACAAAAAAAAAGGACTAATGCTTTTACTTTAAAGAAAGACATACTTTAATAAATGATATAAAAATTGAGGCTTTAATCTCCGCTATTCCCCAGATAACATCTAATCAAACTATTAACTATAAATGAGACAATCTACGAATTAAATATAATTTTGCAGTATGAATATTGATTTTCCAATTCAAATTATTTTAACAGCAAGTAAATTTGATATTATAATTTGAATGAGCAAGCCTGAATGAATTTTGACATACATTTAATTATGCCTTAACGAAACTCTCCAATAGTATTTCTCAAAGTCCGGCTCCCAGGAAATTAGTCAGTTTTTTAGTGGTGCACAACGTAATAAATCATATTTTAAATTTCTGACAAGGTATTTTCCCCATCCCATTTTTAATAGAATGTTAAAAACTTGATTTGTTGTCAAATGCGAAAAATTAAATAATTGCGGATGCAACTCTACACATATTAGAATATTATTAATGCATGAAGCTAAAAACTAGCCCATACACCATCGGTTTACTGGACGTTGAACACGAAAGCCCCAAAAAGATGGGAAATAATTAAGCGTACTTGCATAAAGACAAATTTCAGGTGAAGGCACAAAATGTTAACCAGCCCAGCTCAGCTAGTTAAGCATTTGTGTCAAATCCCTCATTTCCTGGGAAAAGCAAGAAAACATTTATTTAAAAGGGGAGCCGTGATAATCCTTTCCTGACTAAGCGAATCCGCAAGTAAGTAGATGAAACAGAGCAACTAAATTTGCACCCAACAACAAATCACGACAAGCCAACCTCCCAACACAATATATCTAAAAAAAAAAAATTTCCCGAGCTAATAATATAATACCCAAGTACATGCAGCACTAAAAGAATTTTCCTTAATCCCAAACTCCACTGTACACGTCACTATAATTAAAATGTTTAAATTCACCCTATTTACTAAGCATTAGATCATCTCGATAAAGCAAGGGTTAAATAAAATATTTTACAAAGCATTTAATCACTACTTTGTGCTGTGTGTATGATTTAAAATGTTTGATGATTTTTTTTTAATAAAGAACAATTATCCTTAAGCAGACAAAAAAAAAAACCGCTTTATCGAGGAGATCGAATTGGCAAAAAAAAAAAAAAAAACCAGGAAACTAACATTATCTATAAATTGGAAATATATTTCAGAATAAATAATCATACTGCATAAAGAAACTAAAATAAATATATCATGCATATTTGATTTTAAAAAATGAGGAATAGCGAAGGAGAGTATTTAATTATAAAGGATGATCAACTTAAATGATATAACATTAGATTTAGATAATTACATAATATAAAGTTAATGAGTTAACTGTAAATAACAAAAAAAAGTATAGATTTGAAAATAAGAAAAGTAAAAGTTCGTGAGGAGTTATGATGAAATGTTACCGGCACAGGATTTTTGTCTTTGTCTAATTTCTCGACGGCCTGACTTGACTGACGATCGTAATTTGTCCGGACAACGTGCTTATTATTTGAAGCATTGGTACGTAATGCATACAGACAGTTTACAGTTCAGTTCCATTTATTTAATCGACACTCTTATAGCATTGGATGGATCAAGGCCCCGACGGCAGGAAAAACTGATGGAATTAGCCGCCGTACATGGTCACGTCCGCAAGGTTAAAATAATTTTTGATATTTTGCATAATTCAAATCAAATTAAGAATCATGAGCAAGAGTCTTCGCAAGAATCTAGGAATCGATCTCAATAAGAATTCTTAAGCAAACATCAGAACAAAAATAATAATCAGAAGACCAAAATAGAGGAATAATAATAAAAAGCTCCTGTCCTTTGTTCTACCTCACCTTTTATACCTTTTCAGACTTTTTCATATGATTCCATATCTTAATAAGCCCCCATACTCTTTTGTTTGAAAGCAACTTTTTTACTAAAAATAAACTTTAAGGTTTTACTATCTAATTGTGATTTAATTTCGTATTTTTTTTTTTTATTAAAGAGGCCATATTTAATTGCCCCAAACGAAAATCTAATTTATAAGTAATTAATTTAGGAATGTTGGCAAACTTATCTCAAAAAATAAATCATACGACATATTTTTAAATAGAATACGACAAAAATATATTATATTTCTTTTTCTTGTAACAAAATAAAGTTTTAGTTTCAACAGAATCCTGCATTAATTATACATATATGCTTCTTTAATAAATTATGAAAAAAAAAGTTTTATGAACAATTTATATTTTGATTAGATTTACTTTTAATGAATTATTTCAACCTGAATAGCTAATTTCCAGGATCAATAAACAGACAAAAAAAAAACACTTTATATTTCTATTTAATGCAAAAGTTTGTTGACACTCTAATATAAGCCTAAACCAGGTTTGAAATACCAGTTGGTTTATATAAGGCTGTGAAGCATGGCTCTGACTTCCGGATCCATTGCTTCACAGGTTACCCATTTACTAATAATAAATGTCTTTAAATTTAAACATATATACTCAAAATGTCTTCCAAATGATTTAATAACAACTCACTTTTGTATACAAGTTTATCTGTACTTCTCTATATATAGACACAGCAACATACATGTAACTATTACTTTATTCAGCTGGTGTTTCTCTTGGGAAAGCTGGTTTTTTGGTCAATCCAGGTAACTGTCATCATTAAGTAAAAGTATATAATTCAGGTATTGTTGGCTTTCTCCCTTCTGCAGTTGGTTCTACTTAAGACTTGGATTTGGTAAGCTTCAGGCCAGCAAGCTATTTTGTCCTCATTTCTTCAGGCTGATGATTCAGAAGTTACCCAACTTCATGTAAATCAAAATTCCTGTGAAGGAAAATAGCAGCAGCTCCTGGATCTATTGTCCTGCCTTCAATTATTTCATGTTCCTTCTCTAACTCTGGAAAACCACCTTCAGCAGTGCTGTAAACTACAGCAAAACTTCTAGCCAACTGCTCCTCAAAAATTTAAACCAGAATTTGCAGCTAACTCTTAGCTAACTGCTTCTCAGAAAATTAAAGCCAAACTGACTGATATTTTTATCAGTCCTTTTTATAATCTTCGTTGGGTCATGTGATAAAAACATAGTGACTGCTTTCAATTAACTTTAATCCTTTGGAATTTAACCAAAGGTATGATCTATATACATGTTTTTACTCTGATACCAATTAATTAAAATATTTCAAAAATAGACATAACTATAATTTATGAATAGAATTATGAAAAATAAAAATAAGTTAAAATCTATTGGATACTTTAAATACACAAAGGCTAAACTCTCCATAGAGTAGGGCCACTTAGTGCAAGGCAGAGTAATCAACAGATACTACTGTATGGAAAATTTAGCCTCTGTGTAAACAGCTGGTGTAAGCATAAAGAATGGTGATCATGTGATGTTTAATGGTTTAATACTTTATAGTTTTTACTATATTAAAAATATTTACAAATCTAACCAATTAAGTTTTCTTTACCCCCCCCCCCACCAAAAAAAAATTGCAACAAATTTTGGAGCTTTTTATTTATAAAACTCAATTATGAACATTACTTGGGAGTAAATTTACTACTGTTTTGTGATGAGGAAAAAACAGTATTAATTTCTAATTTTTAACAATTTTATTTTACGTTATACTAATTAAAAAAAGTTTTCAATTTACTTCACAAAACATATTTGCACATCGACATTAAAAATAATAAATTGTAATATAAACTCACTTGGCCGCACTCTCTCTGGATTTTGCTGTACAAATGACTTGCTATTTAATGATCCACCTATATTACTAGCTATAATGCTAGAATTACTAATAGCTAAAAAAAAAAAAATTATAATAATAAAATGCCAAACATATATCCTAACTATAAAATAATTAAAATTAATAATTCATTGACAAAAATAATATAATAATTTAGATTTATTATACATTATTCAAAATATATAAAATGCGCTAACACGCACAAAGCTAAAAACAAATAAAGCAAATATATATTATTTTAATATCTATTCATTAAATGGCTAAGCGCTTTCAAGGTTCAAGCCCTCATAATCATAGCCGTATAATTAGCCACAAAGTATAAACTATTTGCTTATACATTATTATAGGATTTTCATACTATAATAAATAAATATGCAAAGTGCTATCTATATTGAAAATTACCTAGAAAGAATTATCATTTGCATTCTCCACTTTTGCTTATTGTAATTCATTTAAAATGCATCATCATTATCATCAACCATTATCAACCCACTGCAGACTGAAGGTCTCCAAGTTCAATCCATCTTCTCCAAATTTAGCTTCTCTTCTCCACATCACTCCTGCACACCTTATTTCATCCATCCATCTCACATGCAGTCTCTTTCTGGGTCTTTTACAATCTCTTGGAATCCGGTTTAAGATTTCAATTGTCCAGCTATTATCATCTCTTCTAGCAATATGTCCAGCCCAACTCCATTTCAGTGTTTTAATTTTTTCAATGAGGTCAGTAACACCTGTTTGTTCTCTTACCCAAATTGTGCATTTTCGATCTCTTCTTGTTACTCCCAACATGCATCTCTCCATATTTCTATGAGTGGTCTGAAGTCTCCGTATTGCTCTTCTATTAAGTGTCCCAGTCTCACATCCATAAGTAATAACTCTTAGAACACATTTATTAAAAATCTTCCTTTTCAAACACATAGGCATATTTCCTTTTAGTATCAAGTTATTTCTACCAAAAGCACTCCAACCAAGTTTAATTCTATGATTAATTCCGTCCAATATGTTTCCATCTGTATTAATAATCTGACCAAGGTATTTGTAGCTGTTAGCTTCTTACAAAAAAATCAAGTCAGATATCACATGACCTAATTTAATAAGCTTCTAATATCTCTTAATATAACATCTGTTAACTTCTTCTAACTCAACATAATCAATCTTTATTTTCATATTTTGAGAAAATCCATTAAACATTACTTTAGATTTTTTAACATTTATCTTTAGTCCTACTTTCATCTGATAACTCCTGCAACATTTCCTGTAGTTCTAAAGCATTATTTGCAAAAACAACTGCATCATCTGCAAAATCTAAATGACTTAAAATCTCCATTTACTTTCTCTCCTTTAGCTTCCCATTTTAATCCACAAAATACTTCTTGCAGCACTGCTATAAAAAGTTTTGGAGATATGGAGTCACCCTGTCTTACACCCTTCTATGTTGACTTTCCTGGTATCATTATGTAATATAATTGTTAAAAATGTATATGCTTTTGTAATTACTTCCCCAAAAAATTCACTTTGTATTTATCAAGATGACTATTTCATAATCATCATTTGTCAATATTCATCCATATCCTGAACAAATATCTACATTTAAGAACTTCTGGATAGAGAACTAAAAGTTCTGATAAGACTTCTGGATAGAGAACTAAAAGTTCTGATAAGACTTCTGGATAGAGAACTAAAAGTTCTGAATTGATTCTAAATTATAAATAAAGGAGAAAAAAAATCTCAGTCAAATGAATGAAAATGTTATGCTCTAAATAAAACCTTTGTATTTGATCTGGATAATAAATTACCAATTCATCAAAAGAGTAAAAGATCTATTCTAATTTTTTTAGAAAAATCAATAATTTCATATTTTGGAAATAGTCTTCACTAATAGCAAATAATGCATACACACACAAATTTCCATGTTATATATACAGCTCGCAAAACAAACTCTCAACAAGCTTTGTAGAATACCCTAACCTCAGATCGGTTTCTGCTACTGGCTTCCTCAGTGAGATGCTAGGATATTCAATCATTAGATTAAAAATACCAGAACAAGCCCAGCACTTTTATCTAATGTATAATTATTAAGTAGAAAATCTGAAATTTTCAGACATCCATATGTCTTCCAATCCAGCTATCTAGCTTAAATAGCCATATGGGATTGAACTAAGTTCGGATACAACATATATTAATAGCTTTAGTAATATAAAATCACCAAAGCTATAATAGCAAAAAAATAAACTTACAAAAAAAATGAAGTCAGATGTCACATGACTTAATTTAATAGCTTGTATTTACAAATGTTATATATAGAGTTCACAAAACAAACCTCTTAATAAGCTTTGTAGAATACCCCCAACCTCAGATCGGTTTCTGCTATTGGCGTCCTCAGTGAGGTGCTAGGATATTCAATCATTAGATTAAAAATATCAGGACAAGCCCAACACTTTATCTGATGTATAACTATTAAGTAGAAAATCTGAAAATCTATGAAGCTTGTTAAGAGTTTGTATTTTTATATTGGACTATTTCCATCATCTAATATGTGTGTTGAATGTCTTTAGAAAAGTTTAATTTTATTTAAATATTCCAAATGCATTCAACTGTTAGTAATATCACAGCAAACAGGTTAGTATATGCACCAACTGTTAGTAATATCACAGCAAACAGGTTAGTATATGCACAACATTTCGAGAGGTATTTTTCTCCCCTCTTCTTCAGGTGTTGCTGGCCTGACCAGTGACAGTACTAGCATGGGATTCGAACCTGGATCCTTAGATTCTTGATTATTGAATTTTAAGGTAACGCTCTAACCAACTGAGTCACCCTGCTAAGTTTGTTTTGCGAGCTCTATATATAACATTTGTAAACACGGGCTTATTAAATTAGGTCATGTGACATCTGACTTCATTTTTTTGTGTGACAAATTTCCATGTATGTCAAAAGAAAAATGTGAACATTTGATAATTTTTTTATTTTAAGGGAGGGGGGGGTTACTGCAAATCAATTAAAAATATTTATAAAAGATATAAATGCATTTAAGTATTTTTTTCTAACAGTATTGAAATAAGTGTACATAGATCTAACAAATTTCAATATTTTTCATTGTAGAATATCTAGATTATAATTTTTCTAGAAATCAAAATGTTCTTGTAAATGATTATTGTAAAAAAAAAATTCATTAGTGTACAAAAAAAAATTTTTTTTGACATATTTACTTTTAAAAATATTATGATATTTTAAAAACTATTTTCAAATTTAATCTATTCTTATAATTGTATAAACTTAAGACTTTTAAAAAGAGATGGGGCTATATTTAAGAATAATAACAAATTCTTAAAAGGCTAGTTAAAAAAAAGGAAATAATAAGTTTTAAGAGGAGACCATTTATGAGTTGAGCAATAGCTAAAGACAGAAATAAAGAGTGATGTTTTCTTGTTGCTTATATATAAAAAGAAAATATATCTTTTAAAATCATGATTTTAAAAAATATATATATTAATAAAGAAATTTCTTAACATGCAATCTACTTAATACTTTCAGTTAGGATCAAATAATATGTAATATCAATATTAATTTTTAAAGTATGTATTACATATATGAAAAGATAGTGTTATTAAAGATGTACATACTTTCAATTATATATCCATATTTATATACAGTTTTTACTGAAGAATTCTTTGTCTAAATATAACTACTTGGTTTAATAATACTAACTTCATTCAAATCCTGTTGACAAACGGTTTTGTATATTTTAAAGCAAATGTATCATTGATGTAGTAATTGAGTGAAATCTTTCCTATTAGTAATTCGGTAAAAAAAATGATTGGCATTTTGATATGATGGACCACATTCTTTCCAGGCCTTAGGACAAATAGATTTAGACAACTTCCTATCTAAATAACAATAGTAATATTGTGACAATAGTAAAAAAAAAAGGATATGTTTTGATGTGTTTATATACCTTCCTTAGAGAATAGGCATACTAAATTAAGAGACACCTATTTAAGTATGGAACAATAATTTTATAAAAAGTTTTATTAAAAAAAAAAGCTCTAAAAATCTATTTGATCTAAACTCACACAGAAACAAAAGCTTGCACACTATGTGAATTTGCTTCAAAATATATAGCAATAAAGCATAGCTGACTAATATATTTTTTTTAAAAATATATGAATGAATAAAATAGCCCACAATCAAATTTGATTCAATATATATAATAGACCACTACTGATTCAATGTTAAAATCAAATGTTATGCTAAAATCACAATAATCTTTTACCTTAATCAAGATATTAGGAAAAAACCAAATGGGAAAAACCTTAAAAAAAAAACATGGATAAAACAGCTTTCACATTTTTTATATATACTTATATCAGGAATCAACCATTCACTTACAAATATTTGAAGCATAGTGTTTTCAAAGTTAATAGTGTCTGACTACCTCTTTTTTTGACTTTTAGTTTGTTTTTTTTAGAATTCATTTGAAATCTTAAAACAATAGAATCTAAACAAAAAAAACAAAAACAATACAAACTGATAATTATGTTTTTATAATCTTATTAAATATTGTACTACTAATATATATATAGGTCTGTACACTTTCATTTGCAAATAATTTGATGAAAATATGGGGGGGGGGGGTACACAATTTTCAAATAAGAAATATCTTCTAAATTATTCTTTATTTACCTAATTGTCCTGGCATTTGTGATGTTATTGGAGGAATAATATTGGAAAATGCAGAGTCTCTATTTGTAGTTGATAAAATTTTAGCTGGTGATCCTGGTGTTGCTGAAAAAGTATTGTTTAAATTACTTAAAAATGGTAGCGTTGTTGCTGGTGGATTGCTGCTCAAAGACAATGAGTTCATTGCATTTCCTAAAGTACTTAATGGATCGATCTTTTAAAAAAAAAAAAAAAATCATTATAATAAAGTATATTATTATATTTAAAAAGGATTGAATTTATGAATGAATATAAGTGAATAAGCAAAAGATATATATTTAGACTCATGAGCTCATTTCAAAATACAAGCATTTTATTAGAATTTTCTATTATCTAAAAACAAGCGACTTTCGTGTAATGTGATGTGTTGGACTATTTCCATCGTCTATCAGTAAATGTTGAATGTATAGAAATTTTAAACTTTCCAAATACAAACAACTTGTTAGTAATAACACATAAATAGATAACACATATTAGTAATTAACTAATTGAGACTTCAAAATCAGAAATCAAACACTTAATGTGATGAGAGTAAAGCTATTAAATCTCTCAAACAGAACACATCTATAATCATTTTTCCTGCTGACAAAGGTTATGTTAGATAAATCTGATTATGGTAACAAAATACAAGGACTTCTCACAGCAGGCCAATAGAAAAAAAAGAAAATTAACTTCGTATTTTAGCAAAATTCTTCATCTATATTGACTACCTAAAATCCATAAAAACAATGTTCCATTAAGGCCTATAATCCATAAAGACAATGTTCCATTAAGGCCTATTGTTAGTTCTAGAAATTTAACGTCAAAATTTGTTGAGATTTTTCTTGAAGTTCTCAGTCCATTGGCACAATGGATACATTCCTTTATGAGAGATTCTAAGCACTTTGTAGAATTAGCCAAAGACATAAAAATGGAAAGAACTGACATATTAGTAAACTTTGACATGGAAAGCCTATTTACAAATGTACCATGTGATGAGGCATTGTCAATTGTAAAGAAAAGGCTATATGATGATAATAATCTACAATTGTTTTTCTCTTCACTAGTAAAAATTGTAATTATAAATATGCGACTTTTTTCGCATATTTCGCATAGAGAAGAGTGATGCCAAAAGAAAAGTTAAAGAAGCTTTTTACATTGCAAATGATCCCAGTGCCATTAATAGAAGAGAGGCATGCTTTGCTCTCTCTAAACAATGGACTAATTAAATATTCAAACTCATTTGCATATGTGTACAATAAATCACAACAATATTTATTCACAAAGCTATGAGTATGAGATTCGAACATTAAATCTCGAAAGCGCTACGCAGCCCTATTACATATTATTTTAAGTATAATTATAGCTTCATTAACGCTTGCGAAAAAAGTCGCACATTTATAATAATCTACAAACTATAACAACTCTAGCTATTAATAGTATAATGGAATTATTAACATACTGCATAATGAGGAATGTATTTTCAATATAACTCAGAATCCTTCCAATAAAATCAAGGGATGGCCATGGGATCACCACTGTCACCATTGTTAGTGACATTTACATGTAAAAACTTGAAACCACAGACATAAATACTACTCCATGATCATATAAGTGTGTCTTCACTATGTTGATACATTTGTGGCATAACCGCATTGCGAGCCACAATTACAGTCATTCTGGATGCATATCAACATTATCTTCTTTAATAAAATTCACACTGAAATCAGAATGAGAACAAAAATTGGCATTCTTAGATGTTCTTGTAACAAGACTCACTCAGGACAAAGTAAAACAACAGTGTATAGGAAACTAACATACACTTGCTTGCAAGTACTTGGCCTATACATCCAATCATATCAGAAGCACTAAACATGCAGTTATACACTATAGAAAAGAGCAAAGGAAGTGTTCAGAAACCAATGATTTAGAAAATAAAAAGATTCACATAGACCAAACTCTCATGAAGAATAGTTATTCATCAGCTGTCATCAAGAAAACCTTTAACAGATACTAAAAGAAAAAATAATTATTGGTACTGTAGTGTATCCATACATACCAAGAATGGCAGACAAATTAAAGAAAATCTGGAGTAAATATAACTTAGAACAGCTTTCCAAAGTCATACTACACTTCGAGGAATTCTAACTTCCTCCAAGCCTAAACTGGAAATGCTGAAGAACAAAAGCTGCATCTACGAAATACCATGTGAATGTGGAAGAATATTGGTGAGACCTGTCACCCTGATGAATAGCAATTGAAAGAATAAAAACTAATGGTTAAAAAAGAAAAAGCAGATGTTTGCAGTAGCAGAATATGTATCTACTAACAATCATATGTTCAACTGGGGAAATACAAAAATATTGGATAGAGAGGAAAAGGTGCAAACAAAAATATTCAAGGAAGCTGCTCATATGGCAATGGCAAATAATTCTGCAAGTCAACACAGTGTGGCAATACACAATGTATGGAAGCCTCTCATTAACCTTGCTCTTAGAAAAAGTATTAATTAAAAAAAAAAAATTGAAGGACTCAGGAGGGTTTGAACCAACCCTCATATATAAATGTATAAAATTTCTACTATCCTTTGCCTTTGACAGAATAGCTGTTAGGTAGAGCGCTTGGCTTGAAATTAGATATTCGAGAATCTAAAGTTTAAGCTAGACTTATATGATAATACTGTCATTGGTCAGACCAGCAACACCTGAAGAAATACTACTCAAAACTTTGTGTAATTATTAACCTGCCTCGTCTATTTGTGTGTTATTACTAACAAGTTGTTTGTATTTGTTAATTTTAAATAAAGTTTAAAATTTTCTATATACATTCAACATTTATTGATAGATGATGGAAATAGTCCAGCATATCACATCTAATATACAATATCAATAAACATTCAGGCAAATACTCTCATGTAATGTGTCAATCATTCAGAGCATCACCAAATTCTAATCCTAAATAGATATTGGATCATTAACTCTTACGTCAAAAATCAATTCGTTAGTGAAATGTAGTAATTTAAGTATAATTTTCTGCCCAAAGATAAGTAGAATAACTAGCTAAGTATTGCAATCAAGTTTAGTATGTGAAAAGTTTTTTAGATAGCATTCATGGGTTGATTTCCAAATCTGTTATTATATGCATATATAGCAAGCATGGCAAATTATGTATGGTCCTGAATATGTTGATAACATTTAATCATCACTAATAGTAATTTTACACTTAATACAATATATTCTACCATTTCAATTTTTGAATTACATTATAAAACTTAATAATAAGGCCTGATGATTTAATGCAGAAATAGAATGGTAGATTTTGAACAGCCCAAAATCAATAGATGCCTCTATCAATTACAGTGTTCAAACTTTTTATGAATTCCTAAGCAATAAATCATTCAATTACTTTAGTCCTTACAATTGTTAAAAGGAATAAGTCGGAATGATTATTCCCACTTCAACATTAAGCATTTTAACTGAAACACACAGGCTTATTATATACCTGTGTCTATATATGTAATATATAGGGTATATGAGCACCGACTTTCACATGACCCACCACTCTCCACACTATCTCACAACACTGATACACTTGAACACATATATGTTGAAAAGATAAATAATCACCAATATACATATTTCATGCTAAACCAGCAATCATCAGTTGGTCCAGATTACTATCTCTATACATATATGCTATAAGTGCTCAGATATATAAATTAAGACTTCAATCTACTCCATACTCCAACTCTTCAACCGTCCATCCAATCGAAAATCTGATGATGGAATGCTCGAACGCCACCCTGAGGCCGAGATTCTTGTCACACCGATGTTGACCTAAGGTCAATCTGACCCCTCATGTACAGGACATAATCCATTTAATACATATACAAGGGGATGGACAGACATCTCTACTTATGTAATAACTGAAACACCCAGGCTTATTATATACATGTGTCTATATATGTAATATATAGGGTATATGAGCACAGACTTTCACATGACCCACCACTCTCCACACTATCTCACAACACTGATACACTTGAACACATATATGTTGAAAAGATAAATAATCACCAATATACGTATTTCATGCTAAACCAGCAATCATCAGTTGATCCAGATTACCATCTCTACACATATATGCTATAAGTGCTCAGATATATATTAAGATAGCCAAACCTCATACTTTAATGGACAGGCTTCAATCTACTCTACACTCCAACTCTTCAACCGTCCATCCAATTGAAAATCTGATGATGGAATGCTCGAAGGCCACCCTGAGGCCGATATTCTTGTCATACCCATGTTGTTTAAGTGTATCAGTGTTATGAGAAAGTGTGGAGAGTGGTGGGTCATGTTAAAGTCTGTGCTCATATACCCTATATATTACATATATAGACACAGGTATATAATGAGCCTGTGTGTTTCAGTTATTACATAAGTAGAGATGTCTGCCCATCCCCTTGTATATGTATTAAATGGATTATGTCCTGTACATGAGAGGTCAGATTGACCTTAGGTCAACATGGGTGTGACAAGAATCTCGGCCTCAGGGTGGCCTTCGAGCATTCCATCATCAAATTTTCAATTGGATGGACGGTTGAAGAGTTGGAGTGTGGAGTAGATTGAAGCCTGTCCATTAATGTATGGGGTTTGGCTATCTTAATATATATCTGAGCACTTATAGCATAGATGTGTAGAGATATTAATCTGGACCAACTGATGATTGCTGGTTTAGCATGAAATACGTATATTGGTGATTATTTATCTTTTCAACATACATGTGTTCAAATGTATCAGTGTTATGAGATAGTATGGAGAGTGGTAGGTCATGTGAAAGTCTATTAAGCATTTTAATAATTTGAAAACATGTGGATAAAGAATATTTAGAAGTTTGTGGACAATAATCCTAATTATTAATTTTCAAATATAAAAGTGCTGAATTTCAGATTAAAAACTTATGAAAAACATCTGTTGTAGAATATTGGTTTAAAAAAGTTCTAATTCATTCAGATTTTAAAAGATTAATTAACCTTTAAAAATCTTTAAAAGCTAAATTATAAGTAATTAAACACTATTTCCTTTATAATTCAGAAAATAATTTATTGCTATATATTTCCTTAATCTACAAAAATCACATAGTAAAAAAGTAATACATAATTTTGATTAAAAAATAAATAAAGTTAGACCCAAAAATGTCTTCATATTATCCTAGAAGCAATAATGTTTTGTTTGAAAAGTGTGTTAGGTAAAATATATTGTAATACTTTACTTAAATATATATATTGTAACGATTAGACTAAGCATATTTCAATTATTTACTTTTTTTCTTATAATTTATATCATCACCACCTAACTTTAAATCTCAGGAAACAGACGAGCACCTATGTTTTAACAATATTTTATTTAATAGAATAATGATGACCACAACAACAGCTTTTATTTGCAATAACTGGCTAGATCATGAAGAACATAAGTTACTCCCAATAAATGGATGCAGACCATACAATATTACATATAAATATACTGGCACATCATACAACAATAGTTTAATTACAAAACATAATTATCAGTTGACATATAAATTACCTTTCTTTTAACAAAACCTTTTCTCCAATCTCTTGCATATTATTGTTTTATTTCATATGCATACAGGAAAACAAAAAATATTTATAAAATGTCCAAGATAGATTCTTTGCTAAGTTTAATTTTAATCTTCGATTACATTATAATATTAATACACTTATAGATAATCAAATACAATTGTTGTACAGTGAACCCAGACTTCAATAAACTTAAAATATAAGTCTTTGCACAAATAAACCTATAAATATAAGACATTTATCTACCTCATAAGTTGCCAAATAAAGATATTTGCATATACTGAATGTGCTCTATCACTACATGTTTCTACAAAAGTAACTGTAAGGAATGACCACTTTTAGGTACTAATCCCAATTTAATAAAACTATGACTTCTACAGAAATGGCTCATTTCAAGTACAATCTCTAATTTATTAAAACAAAATAGGAATAAATCCTTCTATACAGATAGAGATATATTTACACTTTTGACAAATGAACAAACAACTGCATATATACACTATAAGTTCACCGACACAAAATCTAATTCTCAGCAATCAAATGCAGGATTGGCTAATAGATAAATGAACCCAATTGTTAAATCATTAACTTGAACTATTAATAATTATTTACTCTGTTTAACATTTAGATGATTTATGCATAGATATAATTACATTTAAAACAAATATATCTTCCATTACTATCATTATCTTTTTTTTAACTGACAATTACTAAAAAAATACCATTTGGTTAACATGAATTCAAAGAAAAATTCTTTACAAAATTAATTTAACATACATATAAAATACAGAAGTAATCTTTTATATATTGCACCCCCCCCCCCCAAATTTAACTTCAGCTGCATTAAAATGCAACTAATTATAATTAAACTTTCTTTTTTTAAAACTTTTGCTTCCTACTTTAAACAATTCATAAAATAGAACACAGCTTATCAATATTAAATACAACTTAAAAACAATTAGGATAAAATATAAATAGTGCCTTTTAACTAGATTTACGAAGCAAGATAACCATAGTTTGTTTCTTCTTGATGACAAATATTAAACAGTTCATATGTAGTCATAATATGCTTTAGCACTCTCCAACTCTGCAATTTGACATAAGCATTGTTCCTTCATTTTCAACCAGATTTATTAGAAGTAGTATGTCAAGTTTTCCAGATAACCAGGTTAAATTAGCAGATTGTTTCTTTTTTTCCTTTTACTCACTAAGTAGACTACAGGTCTGATATCATTCTAATAACGTGAGAATCCAGAATGAATGTAATAAGAAAAATTGATTTTTTTTATAAGTTTTACTTTTTTCTTTCCTTAACACCCATTCCAGTTTTTGTTTCCTTTCTTTTCTTGATTAATTTGCATAACACTTAATTGCCTGAATTTGATTTTTTGTTTTTTTAAATCTCTCACCCATCTGGAAAACTACATGGCTGACATTAAAATGAATAATACATTACTAACTTCAAATTCTTAAACATGGAAACAAAAAAAAAAACTACAAAAAAAAAACCATTGTAGTTATCTAACTTCTTTTCATGTCCATCTGGCATTTTTAAGCCCCCCCCCTCCCCCAAGAGGTTTTTTTTTGTGTGGTAATTGTGGAGAAAACCTCTTTGGTATAAGAAAATAATGTCTTTCTTTTCATTCTCTTTTTCAAAGTGTTGCATAATATCAAAGTCCAGATGTTTGACAAAATCTCTTCTGGTCAGGTGTGTTAAAATTTACAGTATAAGTGCTTGTACGATGTGATTCATAATGATTGCTCTCACCTGGATATGGCATTTCCAAGTCTATATCTCCTAGTAGATCTGCCATCCTTTCAATAGTCAACTAGTTGTTAGCCAATGATATGTTGAATATTAGCCAGCAAATAATGCCTTATAAGATGAATAATGCAGCTTTTTGATAGGGAAAACTGTAAGTATTCTCAATTTTGTTCACCTGTCTTAAAAAAAAATTACGATAAGCTTTCTTTTGTGCTTGTCTTGTATCATTCTTGAGATACCTACTGCAGCACATTATCCTGATGCTCCTCATTCCAAAAGCTTTGTACTATTGCCTCTTCATAGTCATTGCAGTTACGTGTTTGGTGGTACCCAGAGTTCTACCACCCAAATAATTTGTGGCAATAATAATTTTTTCTTTATCTATTAAACTATGAAATGCAAATAGCTCAGCAAATCCATTTAAATTATTAAGTGAATTTTCACATGGCAAACCATTGAAGACGATCTTAACTCATAGCAGCTTGAATATGTTAGTTAGTATATTATTTATTTAATTATCTTCTTTTATTGTCATCTATTGGCTGGTCAGTTCTATAAGGTTATTTCACTTCTCCACATCTATTCGGAGTAATATTGTTATTAGAGTGGTTCACCACTTTCACATTCTTCTTCGGTTCCTTTCTTTCAATAATCTACATGTAGCACACACATTTGTTCTTCCAAAGTTTTAGTTCTTTATATGAGGATCTCCTATCATGTCAACTTTGAATTTTATAATTTGTGTCCCAGTTGTCTTGTATCATTTGATTATAAAGTTTTAATGTCACTTCCATTTCTGTCTTCTGCTGACCTATTTTATGTAGCATCATATGTTCTGTTTGTTTATTTCTGATTTCTTAAGATTTATTCATTTCACTCTCAAACTCTTGTAGTTTGGTTGCCAAGATGTCTTGAATTTCTTAAAAATCTTTTATCTGACTCGTGTTTATTTTATAATTTTTGTCCTGCATCTCTTTTATTTCTTCTTTTATATGAACTTGTTTTTGTTTCATAGTTTGCTTTATTTTCTACAACTGTCCATCTATCTTATGCAATTTTCTTCTAGTTTTTAGTCTAATATTTTGGTCAAAATGGCTTTTATCATTAATTTCATTTGTTTTTGAAAATCTTCCACCTGTTTTTGCTTCTCTAAATCCCCATGTTTTACGTTTTTCTCTAAATCCCTCTGGTTTTGATTATGTTCCATCTCTAAATCCTTCTATTTTTGATTATCTTCCATCTTTGATTCCATTTTTGCATCTCTAAATCCATCTGTTTTTGATTATGTTCCAGCTATTTAAATAATGTGCTAATCATCTGCATCATATCTAACTACGATGACGTCTCAGACTCTCAGAAATTTTTATATCTTCATTAATGTCCTTATGGTCTATTTGCTTGTATGTATTACTACCTGGCTGATCATTATCCATATCAAAAGTCTCCAAACTATCTTCTTCACAACTTGTCTCTGAACAGTCTGCTTCAATCATTTTATGCTGCTCTTCATTTTATTAATCTTCAACATTTTTATATGCGATAAACATATTATTTTCAATATAATTATAACTGGATTCATTACCAACTAACTGCACTATATCGTCCCCAGGGACATTTTGAAATTTGACACAAATTTGAATGCCATTCTTCCAGCATAACTTGCTTTGTTTGTATTTTATAGTTTTTATAATATGATTACTATTTGCTGAGAAAAAAAAAATTCTTTGATCAAACATACTATTCATCCAATTTGAGCAAATGGGAGATTACAACAACTGGAAAACAAAGCTCTCACCCTGAGTGAGTAAAAATTTATGAATAATCCCCATAGGCAAGCAAAATTTTTTACAAATAGTGACATTGCTATGTAATGGTAAGACTAAGCATGTTTAAATGATTTGCACTTTTTTATATATAATTTATATGGATGCCCCTGACTTTAAATCCCAGAAAATAGATCAGCACATATATTTTTGACAATATTTTATTTAACAGAATAATGATGACTACTATATAATCTCAATTTGCAATACCCAGCTAGATTACAAAGAACACAAATTAATTCCAATGTACATTTAAAGAGCTAACACATCATACAACAATAGTTTAATTACAAATCATAAGTATTAGTTGATATATAAATTACTTTCTTTTAACAGCCTTTTATCCAATCTTTGTTTTATTTCATATGCATACAGGAAAACAAAAATTACTTATAAAATGCCCAAGATTTCTTTGCTAAGTTTAATTTTAATCTTCAATTACATTATAATATTAATACATGTTATAGGTAGTAGAGAGTACATTTGTCATACAGCGAACCCAGACTTCAATAAACTAAAATATAACTCTTCATTCGGATAAATCTATATGAAATTTATCTGACTTATAAGCTTCCTAGTATAGACATATGAATATAGTGAATATAGATTATAGAACCGCTAAATCTTACTACAACAGTAACTATAAGGAAAGGCCATTTTTAGGACCTGATCCCAATTTAATAAAACTACGACATCTAAAAGAATGGCTCGTTTCGAATCCAATCTCTAATTTATTAAACAAAACATGAATGAA
Organism: Epiperipatus broadwayi; assembly: GCA_028023455.1. NCBI lineage: Eukaryota > Metazoa > Onychophora > Udeonychophora > Euonychophora > Peripatidae > Epiperipatus > Epiperipatus broadwayi. Next base: position 6,032,187 of record JAQFVV010006257.1, on the reverse strand, counting down.
TCCTGCCATATGGATATCGATATATTTAAACAATTTGACAGTGAACAAGCAACTGCATATATTCACTAGAAGTTCACTGACACAAAATCTAATTCTCAGCAATCAAATGCAGAATTAGCTACAGACAAATGAATCTGTTACAATTAAGTCATTATATTTAAAACAGATATTATATCTTCCATTATTATCATTCATTTTTTTTTTTAAAAAAAAACCTGACAATTTCTACAAAATAACATTTGGTTAATATGAATTAAAAGATAAGTTCTTTACAAATTTAATATAGCATACATATATAGTACAGTGATACTTTTATATTTTTTTCTTCTTTTTACTTCAGTTGCATTAAAATGCAACTAACTATAATTAAACTTTTCTTTCTTTCTCTTTTTTTTTTTTTTAAACTTTTGTTTCCTACTTTAAACAATTCATAAAATAGGATATATAAAGCGTATCAATATTAAGAACAACTTAATAGTCCCTTTTAAACATGACTTGCAAAAAGAAATAACTAGTTTGTTTCTTCCTGGTAGCAAATATAAAACATATCGTATGAAGCCATAATATACTTTAACAATCCCCAGCTCCGCTATTTGAAATAAGCATTGTTTCTTCACTTTTCACCAGATTTATTAGAAGTAACATGTTAAGTTTTTCAGGTGACCAGATTAGATTAGCAGACTGGCTTTTTTCTTTTTTACTGACTAAGCATACTAGAGGTCTGATATTGTTCTAACAAAATGAGAATCCAGAATGAATGCAATAAGAAAAACTGATTTTTTTTATAAGTTTTACTTTTTTTATTTTGTTTAATGGCCTGTTCCAGTTTTCTTTTCTTGATTTATTAATTTGCATAAAACTTTGATTGCCTGAATTTTTTTTTTTTTTACATCTCTCACCCAAATGGAAAACCACATGGCTGACATTGAAATAAATAATACAATTCTCATTTCAATATATAACAGGGTGTATAAAATATATAAAAGAATTATATAGTAAAGCTTATGTTGTATTATAAATGAAACATTAAATTCAGTCAACCTTTCCTAGTGTTTAACATTTTTTAATATCAGAAATGGTAAAATAATTTAACAATGTTCAAATAAATCATAAAAATATTGCACAATAGCTTTTCATTTATCTAAATGTTATTTTTTAAAAAATATTAAATAATTTTTCAAATTATCACACTAACAAATGTAATGTGTAAATATAAGTTTAATAAAATATGTACTTTTAAAATAACAAATAGATACTATGTAATCCTTTTGTCAAAAAAAAAAAAAAATGTCTATACATAGCTTATAAATGAGATTATTAAAATACATTTGACAAATGACACACTATTTATTGAACCTATATGACTATACAAGCAAGTTATCCTAGTTACAAACTTTACTGTGATGCAAATTTTCAAGTTATTAGCTTAAAAAATAGGAAATAGGGTGGCAATTGGATTAATACATTATCATCTTCTCAAAGATCAACCAACTACAAACTGGGATGTGATGTAATGTCAAATGGCTTTTTGTTAGATAAGCCTGAATCAGTCTCTTTGTTCAGTCATTTGATGGTCAGTTAAATTAATAAATATAAATTGCTTTTAATGTGGATAACACTGTCATCAATACAAATGTTACACTGTTTCATTACATTAGTTTCCAATAAACCTGACTGCTATTTTGTTTTGTTTAATATCCCCATCTTCTTCTACATTATAATGAAAAAATAATTTTTCATACAATCCATTTCAATATTCATATTTATTCACATCTATCAATGACTACCTAACATATATAAAAATCAACATTAGCATTTTTCTTGATCTATAATTTGCTTAATCTATTATCAAGTTATTTTAATCTTGTTTATGCATTTACATATTAATAGTAGGCATCTTAGATATAAAAAATTTAACATCATGCATGTAATATCAAGCATATAACTTTTAAAAATGGTCAAATTTTTGCCATATAAAAATGTTATCAATGTGCTTTGATGTTTCCAGTCAGATATTTTATTAAATGGCTCTCTGGATGTACTGTTTTTTGTTGTAACCAATTAAATCTCTATTATCTACTTAACTACTATTTTGAAATTAAAAGTTTTCCACTATCTAATTTTTTTTTGCATGTAAGGTTTTTCAATAAAGTAAATATAAATATAGCTTTACTTCTCACTATATGTAAAATATATAATTGTTAATTAGAGAAGATATTAATTAGTATTAAAGTTTATCAGCTTAACGTTTTCGAGGATCCATGCTCATATTCATAGCCTTCATAAAATGTATAATAAAATATGCAAATACAAATATTCAAATAAGCTAGTATTACGTAGCCCATTTCTTCGAGATCTCGAAGCAAGTATCCTTTCTATTAATGGCTATGAATATGAGGCATGGATCCTCGAAAACGTTAAGCCGATAAACTTTAATACTAATTAATATCTTCTCTAATTAACAATTATATAAAGTAAATATAGTTTATGTGGCCATGTAAAATTGTATTAATATATTTTTATTATATACACTGTAATGGGCCATCTATACATGTGCATGATCAAGACGCAGAATTGTGATGGACCAGATCTCAAACCACAGAAGAGAGAGAGCGCATCTTACTAGTCAGACCTAGGGTCTTCAGTAGGATGCAGGGAATGACATGATGAAGTATCTAACCAAAGATTGTATCTGATTCAAAGGGCTAGCTCTAATTTATATATCATATTAAAACACAATTTACACTGGGCCGTCTATATCTCACCCCTCTTTCCGATCTCATTATGCCTCAGAGTTCAAACCCAGGGAGAAATTTGCCTTTGACCCTCTTCAGAGATGAATTTCACTCAGGATGACAATTATATAACCTCTATTGAATTATTATACATTCATATAAAGAAAATGTGTATGGCCTGTATAATCAAATAAATAAATGGATAGTGCATGAATGATTTTTGATAAACTAGAAACCAAATTAATATTTAAATCAAAATAACAGCTTTTATTGATAACAAGTGAAATTTAAAATTCTTTAACAATAGTAACCAAAATATATAACTCTGTGTGTTGATGATGCAAATCCATCATATCTTATTCAAATGTATTTCCTATTCCATCCCATGGTAGAGTTACATACCTCAATGTTTACTATATTAATTAAGATAAAACGAAAATCATTATTAAATTAATGATGAAACTGGCTAACTAACTTAATAGTTTTACGCGAATATATATAATTATATCAAACATATATGATTAATATTCCATCTTCTTGGGTTCTCCTACCTAAGTAATTCATAATAAAGAATCATTCATAAGAAGGTTCGTCATTAACATAGAATAATAACAGGTATAACAATTGTTAATCAAAAGAAAATAAACAAATAATTCTGTCCTTTAAAAAGTCTCTGTAAATTAATATGGAAAAGTACATATATAAACTCTTACCTTCCATATCATGTGATGGTAATGGTACGATGTCAAAGTCACTACAAAGGAAGCTAGCCTAGATTTTATTTACATAATAAAAAATAAAAAAACTTTGGCTAACTTAACAATCTTCCCTCCCTTAAACTGTTCCTAATCTTGACACATTAAAGATTTCCAAGTGTAAAAAGAAAAATAGAATGAACTTTTACAAGCGCATATTTAAAAAAATCATATCTTTCTTAATAATCCTGATTAAAATTGGTGAGTGTGGTGATAATGCCTCTTATGGATAGAGTCTATAACTTTCCTTCATTATACCATGATGAATCCTTCTTTGACACTCGACTCCTTCAGCAACATGGTTGGACTGATTTTGTCTCCAGTCTCGCAGCTGATTCTTTCGCAAATTCATTTAGACGTATACAGTGAGTATATGTTTTTACAGGCATCAAGCATATCAGCAACTTAAATACACATCATGCTTCACTGACTGGGAGACTAGCGCTTCGATCTTATGGTGACTTTGTTTAGCAAGAATGCATCATTTGATAACTTATATATATATAAAAGAATTAATTTCCTTCAACAGATTATTTAGATTTAGCGAATAAAATAAAGAACTCTCTCATCTTGTAACTTATATTTATATATCAACGATGTATAATTCTCTCTTTTTTTTTGTGAATAAAGACGCAGTCTTTTATTTTTAAATTATCAATTCAAAATAAATCAATCTGATTCTTCTGTGACTGCTAGAAATAAATAATCCTTTCTATTGCAGGGTTTAACTATAAGTTCTTTTTAATTTTTACAAAGTGAAAACTATAATTCAGCTTAGATTTTCAACGAATCCTCCATTTTTGTGTTCGATTTTATTATCTTAACAGAGCTTAGTTATCACAGCCTGTTATAAAATATCAGAAGAGAGCGGAAAAGAATACTGTCTGCTTTTATACAACAATTGATTTCCATCGCCTAACGTACGATTTCTTTGATTTCCTTTTCTAGAATGCAGTGTATATCAATTGTTGCGTATATCTCCTAGTTGTACACATAACTAAGACTATGTAATCAGATTTTATATTAAAATTATGGAGTAAAACTTCATTTCCTTCATTATTTCTCTCTAAACACTCGATTATTTGCATATGATTTGACATCGGGCCATTGCCATGTTAATCAAGTTACAGTCATAAGTAGTGACATTAAAACATTGCTAAAATGTCATTGTTGACTTAAGTTTATATATATATACAAGACTTCAACAAATCTTTATTTTTTTATAATTAACAAACTACTTTATCATAATATCATCTAAAGTTTAAACAAACTAGTTCTTGTCATGCATGTGCGGAAATATGCATGGGTATATCATAGAGTATTTAGTCATATATATTTAAGCATTTATTGCCTAGCTTATTTTCAAATGGATTTAGTGTGTTGGGGTGGACATTAGCAGGATAACCTGGATAGGGTTATAGATCATCCTTACAACACTTTCAGAAATAGTAACTAAAAACATAATAAATATTTTTAAAATGTTGGATATAAAAAAAACATAAATCACAACATAAAAATATAAAGTTGATACTATAGTTGTAAACTTCCAGCTTCATATTATATAGAAAAATAAGAATATATAAAAATAAAAGCATTAAGAACATTATTTATATTTAAAAAATTAATTATTTTATCCTTTCAGCATTAGAAAAAAAATACTTCTTAGCTTTTATATATAACAGACACTAATGGTGACCTTTTGCAATCAACCCAACCACTTGATTTTCACTTAATTTTTTTTTTTTTTTACTATGCACATTTTTTTACCTGATTATAACTTCCATCTATTGTTAGAAACAAGTATCCTAAAGGACAATACTTTGAGATGTGCTTAATAACTAGGAATTAATATAAATCAATACTTCACAGAAAAATCCTTAAAGAAATAATAAAGTCCAGCAGATTCAATTCTATTTGTAGTATATTGAATCATACAAAGATTCACATGATCAAACAATAATATTAAATATTGTGGGATATTGTAGTACTATTAATTAAATTTATTTATAAACTTTTTACATATGATCATTTGAAAGCTTTAAATAACCTGCAACAGGTCAAGAACATTCTAAAATTCAGAGAATATACATTTCCTGACCAATAATTAATGGCTAACATGGTAGCCAAGAGCTAACTGGATTCAAATTTCAGGCCATGGACCTAGTCTAATCAAATAATTAAACCACAAAATTATTTATGCATACCAGAGCAAACAATAAATCTAATTAATTCACATTGTTTCATAAGAATATAAAAAGCATATAATATGATTGATCAATGTTAGCCCACAGAAAAACTGCATTCATTTCACAGATTACGATTTTGATAATGCTAAATCGGGGGGAATTTAGAAAATAAGTATATCACAAAAATTGCACAATAATATAAATCATTAGTGATTAGTAATATTTTTAAAATTTAATATCTTTATCTTTTGGATATCTTTGTAATTAAAACACTTCATTTCCTCGTGAACTTATCCATTACAATATTATTTATTATACAATCAAATTTGTATGATCTTAAGTTTAATAAAAACTAAAAACTATCTGAAAATCTAGCAAAATCTATAGCAGTTTTTTTACTAATAGAGTTGTCTTTTAGTCACCTTTGTAAGAGATGGCTTACAACTAGCCTTCACCCCTGACCAAGTGGTAGGCAAATAAAATATATATTTGCTTATACAAATGTAATATATCCATATATAAACATACAGATAAATTAATGTGTTTGAGAAAGCAATTCTTATTTTTTTCATCTATAGTGAGAAAGCAAACAGGTTTGCTATACACATGAAATATATATGCATATACACTAATCTGTTTGTCTATTGGTAGAAATTAATTGTTTTTCTTTTATTCATTTAATTTCATTAACTAAAAATACTAATTGATTGACTTATAGAATGGGCATAATTAAGGATTAAGATTTATATGAGGTCAAAATTGTTGTTAAATAATCAAGTTTGGAATAATGAAAATTAAATAAAAATAATAATGTTTATAATTTGACTTTTTTTTTATTAAGTTGTAACAATAGGTTTTGAGCAAGAACGTGACAATCTAGCAGCGTTCTGGTCTTGAAAAATCCGGAATTGAACTGACAACAAAAAAAGTTAAGTTTTTATTTCTTTTAAGAAAAGAAAAAAACTTTTTGGTGTTTAAAAAAATAGTAAAATTTTAATATTTGTAGTTTCTAAAAGTTAAACTTTAATTTATAATTAGCAGGAAAGAACTAGTGACTTAATTTATTCTGCAAGCTAAAATTCGTTATAATATAAATAATGCAAAGGAAATATGAAACTACTAAAAATTAACTGTTGTCTTTAAAAGCTATTTTTATATGTATTTAAGCCATATTATAAATAATAGTTTATAATAAAGGAAACATTATGATGTATTTGGGGTAAAAAACCAATGCTGTGGGACTTTTCCAAAGCTAACTTCTATGTCATTGTTTAATTATGGAATTATGAAATTATAAAATTTTCCATCAAGATGTCTGTTTTATAGAACGCTGGTGTACAGCAATCTTCCATAGATTTGTATACGTTCAGGAGAGATAATTTGGATGTGTTCGTTTTAACCAAGCAGCATGAACTGTATGAATATTAATAGAGTTGGCAAACAGGAACGCTATACATGGAGATTGACATTTATATTTATAAACTCTTAACTGTGGAGAGAAAAATGCTTGCTTTACTCAAGATAAATATATGTTATTTTGATTCATGTAATTTTTTTTTTTTTTGCTTTTGTCATTTTTTATTTGAAAATTTATATATTGTAATTTTTTTTTTATTGTGTGTTTAAGAGTCATTTTTCAAATTTGATCACCTGCAATTTAAAAGTGGAAGCAGTGGATGGATAAATGTCATGTTGATGTAAATTGAAAAAGGAATCCTCTTCAATTAATATGTATTATTTTTTTTTAATAAAAGTAAATTTTCAGATTCCTCTGAAATTCAACATTGATCCATCAAGGTGACCTCATCTCAAGTAAGGTTTTTATATATTTAACATTGAGGGCAGAACTTTAGGACAACAAAACTTTTTTTTGTTACTAATCAGTTTTAATAATATTTACTTGTAATTTTATTTTATTTCTGAATGCATAATTAACCCACTGAGTAAAAGGTCTTTCCTTGTATCTATCATTAATTTCTACTATGACTTACACACTTATAGATGGGAGTGGGGCTATATATATATTTTGGTAGAAAAAAAAAGTTATAAATGTATTTTCCTAGCCTAAAAATACCATTCTAGTAATTACATTAATAGGGGAGTTTTAGAATTATTGAACTCTCATTGTGTTTTTCTTTTTTTTTTTTGTTGTTTCATGTATATATTTAATGAATTATATAATATCATTTTCTATATAATATACTTCAAATTATTTTGTTTCTGTTGTATGAAGCCATCAAGATGATAGAAAAACCATTCTTGATAACCGAATAGTTATTTATTTTATTATTTTTTGTTTGTAAATATGTATTTTATATGTTGTTAATAAATTAAGTTGTTTAAACCAATCTGATCTCTGTTTGATCATCACCATCATCACTGTGCATTGATATCACTAGATGCTTGATCATTACCATTATCATTATAGATTTACACAATTAAAGGTTTGATGATGATCATCATCATTATGTATTGCCCTTGTAAATAATTGATCATCATCAGTATTTATCTATATCTATGCTTATATATAGGCATATTTGGTTTATAATTGAGTAGGTCCATCCCTGGAGAGAGCTGACTGCAAGAACTCCCTGAGTTCGAATTCCATGGCGTAATGGGGCCTAAAAAGGAGGTGTAATGAATATGCACTGGTCTAGGTTACATTGAAATATTTTAAGCTAATTATAAGTTAGTATATTGAAAGTAGATGTGATTTGGAACTAGGCATTTCATTATGACATCTTTAGCATCTTATTCGAAGGTCTAGGTCTGACAATAGTGAGATGCGTTCCCTTTGTTAGATGCCATTCTTGATTCAGTAACATCTGACGCAACCAAATCTGCTGTTGAATCATGGATGTAGGATATGACTTGTTGTAGGTTGGTTGACACATTGTATTCAAGTCATCCAACTACTTAGCTATATTCATATCGTTGTATGGTGTACCCAGTAGTTCCGGTATATCTGGCATCATCAACTTTGGGGTAGCGGGTTCTGTTATACCTTATATAAGATTGATGTTCGGTAATGTCCACAAAACAGAAGGTGAAATCCTAGTCTATAAAATTACCAAACAACTAAAATCTACATATTGATATGCTCAGCAGCAGCAGTAATTATGATTTTACCAAAAGTTTGCAAAATTTAGTTCACGTACACATATTATTAGGCAATGGCAACTTTTTATTTTATAAAAAAAAAAAAATCAATAAATATTTAAAAGTAATTAAACTTTAGCTTTAACAAACTACTTACAAAAGTATTATTAAACAAAGGCAAATAGATAATTTTAAAATAAAATTTAATTATACTTTTTATTACCTGAGTTGGTAAATTGTTTGAAAATGGTTGATCTATAATTCTGCTAGGTTTCAAAACACCAGGTGGTGCTGGTCTTGGTTTATTGAGTAATATACTACAATTGCTGACCATGGTAAGAATTGTTTCTGATAATTCCTGAGAAACATTACTAAAATGGATAAAAAAAATCTGTCTATATATTAATAATTTATTATAACATAAAAACTTAAAATAATTAAAACATACAACAATAATGATTATTAAAATAGTCAATTTACTTTAAATATATAAGCAAAATGATAAAACTGGAAAAAAAAAAAAAAAATTAAATTAATACACAAGATTTAAAATTTCTAAATAGAAATATTTTCTTGTCTGCCATAAAATAGAGCTTTATTTCAATGTAACAGTATCTTTGAAAAATTAATAATACTGTATAATTGTACAATATAAATAAACTGTAAATATATAAAAACAAACTAAAAATTTTATAAAGATGAGAGCCATTGGTAAATTCAAAATGAATATTTTGGAAAAAATTTTTTTACTATTAAAAGCAGTTATAACAGAATATGAAATTCATATAACTTCAATAGCAGATAGCAATATTAAATTTTTTTAACTAACTATTACTTGATAATATAATATCATTGCCTAATTATTTCAAATTGCCTTCAGAAAAAGTATATACATATCTACATAAATACTAAGAGTGAGTTGTCAGGGATGAAAAATACTTGTCATCTGAGAAAAAAATAATTTTAAAATGGTGTGAAGTAAAATAAAAATAAGTACTACAGATAATAAATTATACATAGTTATTAATTCATTTATAGATAATAAAGTAATCAGAAAATTTAGTAAATAAACTGAATAAAAAGAAAAACAAACAAAACTAATCAAGTGTCGCTGAAATAATAATAATAAAAAAATTATAATAAAGATAAGTTTAATTTAATAATTTGCAGTTACTATAATATAAATTGATAAATGAAGACATGGTTGAATAAAAGCAAAATCATGCAGCTGTTAATATAAAAATACAGTAATTTCTAAGTTATAAATATCACGAGTGAATCAAATAAAAAAGTTTCTATCTGCAATAACAGAAAAGTCAGACAGAGAATGCAAAAACTAAAAGTAAAAATTAAAAAAATAATTATATTTAAACATACTTTAAAATTCTGGTGAAATGCCATTAGTTTTCTTCTATTAAATCATCATATTATCATATTTTCTTATGTTTACACAAGCTATTAAAACAATAATAAATTTTTCCACACAATAATGCCACCTAATAAAACTTTTAGTAATTAGCAGATGCTAGAAGGTTGTGCATCATAATACTTATCAAGTGACTTCCGATCCAATATACCTAAACTAATTTCTAGTTTTTTCATTAATGAGGAGCCTTGGATCTGGGGGCAATGCACTTCGCTCTGTGGATATAATGCACCCCCCCATACACACCTTGGATTGAAAAAATTGTTTTAGCTTTATAGTTAACCAAAAAAGTAAGAGGCATGTGCTGGAAGGATGCACTAGATTCAAAGATGCAGGTGCACTGCTCTCAAATACAAGGTTCCTCATTGATGAAAGCCATAACTAGAAACTAATCTGGAATATTGCATTGGTACTAGATAGAGATTATGGTGCACAGCCTTCTAGCATGTACTGATTATTACTAAAACTTACCACTAGATAGCACTATTGTTTGGAAAATTTTGCTAGTTTTTTCCCAATAACAATGATTAAAATATATATATAAAGATTGTAGAATAATTAAAGATTATTCTAATATTACAAGCAGCTCAAATATTTAAAACAATTTTAAGTCAATAAATTTCAAGTAGATTACAAAGACAAGCAATAAAATTTAGAAAAAGAACCAATTTAGAAAAATATATTAATATTTTCTCATAGTAGTTTAAAATCATTTAATAGTTAAAGTCATTCTGGTGATTATTTTGAAAATGAAGGGTGATAAATCTATACAAATCAAAAAGTTAAATGATTTTTTTATTTAAAAAAACCCTACAATCTAAGATTTAGTTAGTAAACCTGGTTTTAAAAAATATGTAATGTGATTTATAGAAAGATATTGAAAGTAATACTGAAAAAGAGATTAAATATTCAGGGCTGTTCAAAAAATTCTCTAATTTTTAATGCAGATTACAAATGTTAATATGCATAAGAATCAAACAAGTGTTGTTTCAATTGCAGTCATCATAATATTTGAAATATACTGCATATTTCTATTTAATATAATGAGTAAATATTATTATTTAGTGCACTTGCTAATTCCTCCCCCTTTTTTTTAAATGATTTGACATAGAAAGCAAGTTGATTCACAAGTTGTAACAAAATATTATGGTTGTATCATGATAGTTATTATTAAACGACTTTCCCAAATTTAAATTCATTCTCAAAAAAGATTACAAAAAATTAGTACTGACTAGTTAAAAAAAAAATCATCTCGAGTAAGCTTCTAAAAATGGAAAATATCTAAACTTTAAAAAAAAAACACTCTGAAAAACAAAAAACTGCACAATTTCTAACTAAATGAAGTCATTTCAATTGAAAACTCATAATATTTTTGAAGAAAGTTCATATTACATCTGTTTCTGATATAACAGTGAGTAAAGACAATGAAAATAAATTACTGACAAAAATTGAAGAATGCAGATAATAATATGTATATAAAATATAAGATAAAATATATCAGACATAAAACTATGTATAACAAAAGATAATAGCAATAAGAAATTTAATCTTATTAATTGATAAAATGGAAAAAATACTGCTTTGAAAGAATCCCTACACTGAAGAATACATTTTAAATTATTTTGCAAATATAAATATTTTTATTTTTATGGGAGAGAATATTAAATGGTGTGCATAATTCACTAACATCTACTTCCATAATTAAAATATCAAGAAAGACAATCAAAATTTTTTCACTATAAGCTATATTAATTCGTTTTTTTAACTTATAAAAACATACCCAGCACAGGACTGAAGACATGCCAAAGTGGTAGCTAAAGTCTCAGAAGGAAGCTGAGCGCTTTTTGGAAGAGTTTCTTCCTTAATGACTCCTCCCATTATAGAAGGACATCGTCGCTTTAAAAAACTGACACAAGCTTGAACAAATTGTTCCTTAAAAAAAAATAATAATAATAATATGCAACAAGATAAATATTCAAAATTATATAATAATTAAACATAAGAAACAAATCAGTAAATAAATTTATAAATTACATTATATTTTTCTACTCCAATGTTTGGATAATATCTTATTATATATCTATATTAATAGATGTGTTTGAGAATTATAATTTATGTGGGTATATATATATGTGAAATTTTTGATAAGTGTATATTTATAGATCACTGTATATATTATTGGTTTAATTTACCTATTATCTTATTATTCAAACTAACTTCAAACAGGCTAAACATATTCAATAAATCTTCTATTAATTAACACAGCTGCAATGATTAATTCCAGATTACAATCCTCTAGATACATTAGTTTAATCAATATTATTATTCTTCATTTTTATATAATTTGTTTTCCTTATAGTGCTAGTAAAGATTGACACAACTAATTTTAAAAGCAATTGAAAAATACAAATTTGAGAAAACTATCAGGGAAAAATAAAAAGTTATATCTTCAATGTAAATAAATAATTTTCTCACGGTTTTTCATTTTTCTCATTCTAAGAGTTTAAATATGTATATATGCATTAACATAAATATAAAAATATATGATTTGAAGTTTCTTGGGACATAGTATAACATATCAACCTACTATATTCAAAATATGAATTCAAATTCAGCCAGTCAGATATTTATGTTTTTTCAGTTAGCTAGCTGACAGCAAACCAACTAATTATCTAATATTATTCATTTTCTTAGGCAAAAGGTAAAACAAATATGAAAAATTAGTCAAACTTTCACACTCAGAAATTACCTTCCTTAATGAAGTCTTCCTCTTCATTGTTCCTCTAAGAGAAATCTAATGGAGACCTTTACCATGAAACCAGCCATTTAAATACTGTTTTACCGTTACCACATAATTTATATCAATAAACTTCCAAAAATGAAAAAATATATAACACAAAGTTTTAGATAATTGTGTATATATTGAAACAGTCAGATATAAAGATACACCTGTTTCACCTACTATAGTCATAATAACGTTAATAATTTAGAGACCATGATTATGGAATAACAAGGATTCTGAAAGTGCTTAGTCTGTAGAAATTATAATATAAAAAAGCCTACAAATTATTATTTAAAAGTTTCACTGCAATGAAGCAGCGTATTATTAATTATAGCTATAGTAGTATATTTATTTGTATGTTATTTCACTCCAAATTGCGTGTATTTCTTTAATTCAGAATTCTGAACTTGTACTCTTAAGAATTATAGAGTATGTGCCTGTATAAGTGCCTATTTTATTGCAATATATATGCTAGTAAGAATGATATATATACACATATAGCCCTCCATTTATTAAAATTGTGTAAACCTAACAGTCTGTGCAGCTTGAATTTATGTATAGAATTATATTTAAACCTTAGTAAAAATCATTTATTTAAAATATTGGTCTTAAATATGCTTTTAAAATATTTCAAGTTTATTCTTTGTTAAAAGTACACATGGTAAAGTTGTTTACAACTTAATATTTGTTCAAAGTAATATTTCGTTAAAGATTGACATTACTTAAAACTATTTCCAGTTTATTATTTATTAGAAGTGCCGACGGTAAAGTTGTTTACGAGTTAAAACTTGCTTAAAATTATGTTTTAGTCAAAGACTGACTAGATTAGCATTTTCTTAAAATTATTTTAGGTTTACGATTTTGTTTAAAACTGCGGATTGTAAAGTTGTTTACGAGTTTTCGCATTTGACCAAAATAACATTTTAACTTAATTAGCCTTATAGTTAAATGGTCAATTTAAAAATCAGTCGGTCTTAAATCCTGACTTGACCATTTAGAGGGACACCAGGAGTTTCATTAGAGGTGGTAAAGATAATTGAGAGCAAGAGGGTCAAAATGGTAAACAAGTGACGTAGTAAGCACAGGAAAGAAATAGAGGTGTGTGCTGAGTATAGATATAAAAATTGCAGTTATTATTATTAAAAAAGGATATATACGAACACAGGAAAATATATAACACATATCATAGAGAGAATATTAAAGTTTTTTTTATTAAAAAGATATTATTGTTGCTAAGATGAGAACCATTGGCTAGTGAAAGATAGAGTTGCCATTTATCTTTCACTAGTTTCTACAAATGGTAACAACAGTTGTCGTCTTATGCCCAAAAACCAGCAAGTCGCTCTATAAATATAAACCACCTGCATAGATAATAATGGAGCCATATCCAGAAGCCACCTAAGCTATAACGAAGCTGTACCCAGTATAACAGGGCTGAGTTCAAACCCTGTTCTAAGTCAGACGGTAATATTACCGAGCATATAAATCTAATTAAATCAAAAGTAATGTTAAGTAAATTATTATTTTTCTTTGTGGTCTTGTATGCGAGTGCATACATATATATTTAAGTAATTAAATAAAAGCAGATTGAAATATAAGAGGGACGGGGGATTATATGGTTTGTGCTCTGATATTTATTTATACGCGTGTTTATATTGCTGCATGAGTGAGTAAATGTAATAATTTCGTAAAAAGAAATAGTTATTTTAATTTAAAAAGAAATATTCCAAGATGGTCGATTAAATGAAGAATGTCACAAATTATAAAAAAATTAATTAATTGCAAAGAAAGGACCCGAACAGTTGCAGATCACTATCTTGAGACAAAGACATTTTAATTAATAAAATAAAATGTTAAAAGTAATAGACAATGAACGGTCATGGGTAGATCACAAGGTAAATTGGAAATTCCTATGCTTAGATAAGAGAAACAAAGAAAAGAAAAGTATTGAAAAGATTTTCGTTTCGCAAACCACGTGGTTCAATTAAAGAAGAAAGAACAATAGCATGATTAAGGAGAGTCAAGAAAGTTGAACTGAGAAGGACTTATATAGCTGTGACTGCGACGAGCAGGATCGTAAGAAAAAGTTGGTAAAAAGAAAAAAAGTTTATAATCGAAAAATCATGAACAGGCTGGGGTAGAAGAGCAGAATGGGCCAGGCTATGCCATCCATCCTGCGGAGAGACTACCGTCACTGTAAATGTAGGAGCGAAGCCCTTCTTCAAACTATGAAAAGAACAGCCTTCACCGGACGCCATTGATTGCCTTATGGAAATTGACCAAAGAAAGAAATCTTTTAATCGTACAGCTAATAATCTTCACCCGGGTGAGATAAACCAAACATTTTTCGTAAGTGATAATAACTATTTTGAATGAAAGCACGTCCTATTAAATAATGTGTAAAAGGGTTAAAGTAAATGAATAAAATGTTGAAATAATACCCTGTATGCACCTTAATAGACAATGCCTGATTGAAATTGTCTTCAAGCTATGATCTGTATTTTTGTGTATTGCATTTATAAACTTGTGCGAGTGTATTTACATGCGGGTTATTTAATTATTCGGGCACAAACCAATATCCAATTCTGGGATTCTATGGGTTTTGTTTTATTATTTGTTTATATTAATAAATATTAATTACTATTATAAATTTAATTGTGTGTGTTAGTGTTAATTTCCTAAAATAATATAAAAAAGCAAAAAATAGGAAAGCAAACGAATCGTTCACGCGCATTTTTATATGTTCCCTCCACCTCTTTCCCACGGTCACCGACTACTATCCCTGAGTGAGCTAGCCAGAGGTACAAGCTCTAACCACCAGAAATAGATACTCATTCTCTCCCAGCATAATTCTTATTTATTCGTAGGTAAGATTGGCGCATGAGGTCATTATTGATGCTCATAAATATGCTGGGCGAGTAATTAGAGGGCATCGCAAAACCAACCACACATATATGTGTTCATATTATAAATTTCTGTTAAATAAAACAGCAAAACTTAAGTTTAAAATACGTAATAAACGTATATCACATATATACGTGTTTACGTCGGAATAAACGGTTACACCAGTAAGCCATCCCAGCCGTAAGCAAATGGTATCTAATAAGCTGCATTAAAATGGTGAAGCTGCATCTACTGAATGGCGTCAGAAAGCAAGAAAAGCCAGATTTGCATCCGTCCATGGAGAATAGGAATCACGCTCAGAGAAGCCACCCATACATGAATTTCTACTAGAATTCCTCTCGAGAATTATGGTAAAGCATGCTAAAATACCATTCATTCTTTAAAATAACTATCAAGCTAGCGTTCATTATGTCTCCTGTATAACTCTGCTATGTAAATGTAAATCTGCTATGTACCTTTAATTTAAAGTAGTCATTTTATAAAATCTTGCTTGATCATTAACATAATCATACACATACGCATATATTTATTTTAATATGTAATGTTTAAACCCTAAAACTTTAAGTAATAAGTTGTATTAACTTCTTATTTATTGTTTAGGCGTTATTTAAGCCATTCTTTATCATAGTCATGTTTGATTTATGCTAAAGCAATCAGAACGAAGTTTGGCGAATTATTAATTCTCAGAGAGATATCTACATGCTCTCATAGTGCTCATTTGCTCTAAAGAAACAGACAAACTCCCTTCTGTACTTAATATTCTACACCAGTGATAATATTGCTATCTATAATATGGCCTAATAAAGAATTATAAGTAGTGTTTATTTACCTTTAAGCGAAAGTGATTTTCTACAGTATATGTGCAATGAATATTTGAACCTGTAATGACTCTTAAAATATACTGTAAATCGGTAATTATATGTCTTAAGCGATACAGATAACTCTTAAGCCAGATTCTAAGTATTTCCCGATAGTATAATTATTATGTGCTATTTCGAAATTGATTAATGGCAATAACACTGCTAGACGTTCCATATTTTGCGTATTTAATGAATTAAAATGATTGTATTAGATTCTAGGAGCGAATGTGATGCTCATTAGCTAATAATGCTTAGCTTCTTGCTATATTCTTTACATATGTGTCTGCATTGGCATTGATTTAATGTCAAACCGTGCCAGTTAGTTCGGACAGCCAACCCAGAGTCTCATCCTTGAAGTAGCTGTTCGATCCTCCAGACTAAAGAAGTCTCCTTTATTAGTATAGCAAGTAGCATGGTACAAAGAATTGATTACTTGGTAATAAATCTTTACGAGCACACCTTCAAAACACACCTTTTTATTAATATATTTGATACGCCGTAAAATCTGAAGTGACCCTGCTCCATCAGTTCTGGCCGCCTTATTAAATAACTTCAGCCTTGATCCGAGCCAGAATCTGGGTTAACTTGATTAATGTATCGTAAATTAAACTTTATTGATAAGTAATATACTTCCCAGCTAGTTTGATCGCACTACTTTTGCTAATTTCTTGGCATAAATCTCTGCATAACTTTGTATATTTACTCACCCCTACGTAATTAAAGGAAAAAAGGCAATGTAAAGATTAATTAGCCACTGTAACGTTTTGTTTTATCATATAAAGCTAAAATACTAATCATCTGTAAAATAACATTCACCTGCATATGAATCATTTATATACCTGAGTTTTAATGTAGCTACTCTGTATCATGAATGTATATTTATTTCCTTTCACATAAAGCTCAATTATTAACCTGTTAATCCTATATACCTTTATCTGCGTGTGATAGATTATGTACTTTTTTTTTTTATTAATTATGAATTTATATATTAACTTTTCTAAAATATATCACCTCTCAGCCCAATCCTTGCTCATAGTCTTTATGAATCACTAGTTAAGTCATTTAATATTAGTTAGGGTGAGATAAGTCTCATGTTCTACCAATTTGCTAGTAACGGAACGTGGTCAAGAAAGTATCGAGTGTAGCCTCAGGCAGGTCATTCGCTAGTGTGGGATTTGGAAGCACAGGTGAGAGAGTTGAGGTATGATCAGATGTAGGGTGTCACCATCCCGACTTGGTCAGCCTGTTTCTCTTTCGTCTGGACTCAGACTGTTGAGCAAATGTACAAACCTGACCGTTACAATATATATTCAATAAAGTTTTTGCTCCAAAACCTACCAATTAATTGTGATTTTCCATATACTAATTACAGACCTGATCCTAATTAAACTGCAAATTAGTTTTATTTTTTAATACTATCGTATAAATTTATGACATATTCATAGGTTTCTACATTTCCTCAATTAGCTTTAAAATATTTATTGCCACTATCTTACTTTTAATTGACTAGCAGCTAATATTATTTTCATACTAAGTAATGAATATCCGAGCCTTACAATGGTATTGCTTATAATGGTGCCAAGTTGCAAGAAATAGTAATCAAAAGTTTTTTCTTGGTTATACTATTTTATTGTCCAAATATTTTTGTGTTAGTAGACATAAACATGTTTTTAGCCATATAAGTGTGATGTTTTTTTTTTTAAGTCACATTCTATCTTAACATTACTTTTTTTTTACTTTTCTTCTCTTTTTGAAGAAGAGCTCTCTCTTTTTGATTATTAATTTATTAATTATATAGCTTTTTGCATTTATGATCAGTTTTAAATAAAATAATAGTTTTTATTTCACCTTTGATTAGTAATTAATTGTGCTTGCGCTTTACGCAAAAAAGTGAGGCTTGTCTAAATCTTACAAAGTTATATGGCTTAGCGCTTTCGGAGATCTTGAGTCTCCATAATCATAGCCTACTTTTAACTGAAGTTACGTTGTGGTTTATGTAAAATTTTATGCAAATTTTTATTTTTATAATGACCATTTTCTGGAGATTGTAAAGCACGATTCTTTCCGGTTTATTGCATCACTGTCATTTGCAATAAAACATGCCTCTTTGACCTTTCGCTTCACATCATTGCGTTCCGTGCACAGTGCCCTTGCTATAGTGGGTTCAAACCTATGGCCAGTTGTTCTTTGGTGCTCAAAGAATATAGATTTGTTTTCATCGTTAATTATTGCTTTCCTGTACAAATAATGATGTTGAGCTGTTCTAGTTGTGATGTTGGCACGGGTCTCCCCATACTATGCCACTCTACATCCATTGGTTGGGCATGAAATCCTATAAACTGGTTGGGATATTTGATCAGAAGATATTTTGTCTTTGGTATTGTTTATTATTCTGTTTGTTGATGGTGGGGTGTGGAATCCTAGTTCAAAGGACTCAGCAAATATTTTATAATATTTTCTAGCAATTGATGGTATGTATGGTAGTTTTAAAGAAATCTTAAGAAAAAACCTATTTTTTTATTAGCTAAATATGCTAAGAGTAATTTAATAATTTCAATAAATTACATAAAAATTAATTTTTCATTTGAATTATCAGAAATAATTTATGTAAAATGCAATAGCTTTACTAATGTAAAAAAATTAATAAATCATATAGTCAGTTATTCAAAATATCATGTAATATCCAGGCACCAAAATGATAGCTTGAGCACAATATTTCTAATCAATTAAGAAATTTTTTTTATAATATATTCCTCAGATTAGAATCAATCAAGAAGTATAGCTCTTGAAAAAACTACTAAGTGAAAAATTTAATATTAGTGCTGGTCACAAAAATAAAATCATAAAATGCTAGTTTTCTAAATTTAATTACTAGCTTCATAGACATATAATTACAATTGTTGAAAGTATCCATCACATGAAAAATTTCATTGAGATAAATCCTCACTGTATAATATTAACCGGCCAAAAACAATGTAAACTTTATATTTTGTTTCACTGCATTATTACAACTCCTACTTTATAAATTGGATTGATCATTAATATTGATTAAGATGTTTGCAAAAATTGATCCGAATAAATATATATATATATATTGTGGCAGTTAGGAGGCCCTTTTCAAAATATGATTATGTATGTATAATATTTAAAAAAAAATTGTGTCACCTTGTTATTTCACACTGAAATAATAATCGCTAAAAGTACCAAGTGATAATTCTCTGCTTTAGCTGGCAAAACATGATGCCTAACACAAGATTTTAATTAATATTTTAACCATATTTTATTACTTATTTTGTTTAAAAGTAATTCAAAACTAAAATCATTGAAGGATTATTACAATGTAATTAATATAAATATTGAGTATGGTAAACTTCAATAACAATTTTAACTCTCGATCACATTGTATTTGAAATCACTAATAAAAAAAAATAAAAAAAATGAAAACACTTTAATTTTGGGGAAATTATTTTATTAAAATAACATTATTTACTTGCACATTAATGAATGATTAATACATGTTACATTTCAGATGTAATAATTTATTTATATGTATAGGTGCGAGTATATTTAATATTATATAAACATTATTATGGCAATTGTTTAGAAACAACATTCAAAAGAAATCCACATGAGAAAAATGATATAGTAACAAGAAAGGAACTAAAAAACAAAAAGATATATATATATATTTTGAAAATAACAGATCAATAATTTGGATTAAAAAGGAAAGACTTTTTTTTTTTTTTGAGAGAGAGAGAATCTACACACATACACACCAATAAACTATCTAAAAGAAACTATATTTTAATTAGCATATTCTATTTAGTGAAATATTTGTATTCGTAAAACCAGTTAAAAAGAAGAATAAAAATGGAGTGCTAGATTCAAACACGATGACGTTTGTTTCCTAAAGACCATGGATTTAAATTAAAATCATCTAATGAAGAAAATCATGACTTTCAGCGCATTATAAATTTGTTCTTGTCTTTAGCAAAATATTCATTCAAATTGCCATTTGAATTGGGACATACGCATATAAACTGAAATAATTGCACACATATTAGAGTAAAGTATTAGACATAAACCAAATTAATTTTAGACAACTACCCTAAGAATCGTTCACTAGAAGAAGAGAACAAAATATAGATTATCAAATATAACTAGCTTTAGTCGTGGACCATTGGAAACATACTTATTATGCACGTTGGAATTCTAACACCTATATTATGATGTTTGTGGCTAACATATTAGATAGATGAATACTTATAGCTAACATTAAAAGGAATTATGATGTAACAAGCTTATCAGATAACACAGAAATTAGGGTTTATTAAGATTTACTTTTGGATATACTTGTATTTGTAATGAAAGTGAATTACACAATTACGTAACAAAAATATAGAAGAGTCAAAATACACAACTACTGTTGAACAAATTATATTGAATTATTCCAAAAACTATAATCAAATTCTTAGTGCCATTATTGTCTTATTTTGGATACCTACAAATTCTTATATCAATTTGATCACTTTACCCAGCATAGTCATTAGTTGAATGCTAAATATTTGAGATGTCTTCGGGCTTTGTCCTTAATTTTATTTAACTTATGTTATATACAAGTGTTAAAGAATGATTTTATGTATAGTGTTATATAAAGTATAGTTAAAGGAAGCTGTCTTGAGCTACAAAAGGATAAATAATTATTGAATGATATTTTCCAAGATAACTTATTTAGGTTTAATCCCTAATATAGACCATAATAAGTTAATGGTTTCAGCACTAAATTATTATCAGCAAAATTAAGCTGGACAAGTACCTTCCTTTAATTCTGGCTTAGTACTTTATTTGACATCACACATAGTGTAGATACAGGTATACTAGTTATTATAATGTTATTTTATTCTGCAATTTCACGACTTACATCCTAGTTACCAATGTAAATAAATCATTTATTTATTAAATTAAAATTCTAGTTTTAGTTATTTCAGTTTATATTACTCGAATAGGCCAATACAAGTGAACACTAATTCATATCACGAGAACTATTTACCAATGGTAGATTTTTAGTTATAAGCTAACAATATTTGTAACAAAATAAATTCAGATTGTGATAGTATGAGTGACGGAATTAGGTCTTCGTACATATGCTATGACTTTATTGTCATAACTCTGTAGCCTCAAGTTACAAATCCCATACATGTTAATAATCTCTAGCTCGTGGGCTAAGTTAGAGATTCCTCATATAGGTCTCTCATTTTAGAATATATTTAAGATAAAAGTTCTTTAATAAACTCTATAGCCATCTCGTACCTACTTCCCCACATCATACCATTATAATTTTTGTTGCCAAACAAATAAAAAGCACAATGCCCAAGATTAGCATAGTCCATATTGAGTACTTTATATGAAAAAAAAAAAACTTTTTTTTTTTTGGAATAAGTGCTTTACTTACAAGGTATATTAGCCATTTTAGTGATATAGTAAACAATACCATTAAGGTGAAAACAGGATATGCATGTTTTAAAATGCTGGAAGTCGTGATTTTTTTTAAATCCTTAATTGATAAAGTGACCAGGGACAAATGTCAACAACAAACTATTATTTACTCATATAAGCATTTTATTATAACAAGTGAAGAGATAAGTCTTGCACATACATTTTGTTGAATATAAAGTAGTAGTTATTCACATTAGTATTTAGCACAACGTACATAACCATGAAAAGGTAAATTCATTAGTATTTAGCACATCGTACATAACCATGAATAAGTAAGTTCACTTAGATAAAATTATTTTGTCAAGTTATTATTGTTATGGAGGCCAAAGATCAAAAAGTAGAGCCTCAAGCTGCAAATTCAGATATCATATAAATTAATCTCAGTCAGTTACAAGAATTAAAAATAGATTTTGATAAAAAAATTGTAGAGTAGAAAATAGATTTAAATAAAAAAATTTGAAGAGAAGAAAATAGATAAAAAATTTGAAGGGTAGAAAATAAATTTAAATAAAAATTTTAAAGAACAGAGAATATAACTAAAAAATAAGGTAGTAAGGTCCAGAATTGATTGTGATAAGATGTGAAGGACTAGATAAGGAAATAGAAGAACAAAAATAGACTTTAGATATTTGAAGGATGAAGTTAATGTAAGATTCAATGTGTCTGACACATGATGCAAAGAATTTAAGCAGGATTTGGAAACAGAATTGAAAGAGTCAGATGTGAGATAAAGCACGAGGTTCAAAGAGTCGAGCGAAGAAACTAAAAGATTAAAGGACAAGTTGGACTTAACTCGAGAGAAATTTGAAAGAGGTAGGGAGGACCTAAATGAGAAGGTCAATGTGACTAAAAAGGAATATTTAAAAAATGGTAGAAAGGGTCAGCAAAATTGAGAAAACCAAAGATGATTTCAAAGTTAAGGTCCATAGTGAAATAATTTGTATACAAGCAAAGTTCAAGGACATTAAGGTAAAGTCCAGTAAGGAACATAAGAAAATAGTAAAGAGGCAGGGTAAGTTGGGAAAAAAGATGAAAACACTATTGAAAGAATTTAGAGAAACACAGGATAGTATAGTCCAGGGGTCCCCAACCCTATGCCCGCGGGCACCATGGTGCCCGCAGACCATTTTACGTGTGCCCGCCGCTATCCGAACACGATAAAAAATTATTTATCTGATACAAATAAATTTAATTTTTAAAATTTCTTATAAATTATTGTATTATATTGTAATCAAATTGTAGGGCATACTATACTTTTACAGCATAAAAATATAAACGTTAATTATATGTTAAAATTTAATTTTTGAAATAAATATTTTTTTGTACATTATGTGTATTATTAACAATATCCAACTATAAATTTACATTGAAAAAATAAATGGTGCCCACCATCTGGTTGAAAAAAATAAATGGTGCCCGCCACATAGCCGGTATTACAGAATGTGCTCTTAAGTGCAAAAAGGTTGGGGACCCCTGGTATAGTCACTATAAAAGCACAGATAGTTGGTAGTGAGTATTTGAAGCAAGAATAACTGGAGAATATTATTAAAAGGCATGAGGAAACCATATATGACAAGTTAGAGAGAAATAATAAAATGATCTACCAAGAGGTTCGAAATTGTTTAAAGTTAAAGGAAGAGAATTTTAGTGGTAAGATTTTAGATATGGAAAATAAAATAATGGAAATGAAACCCCATAGTAACTGACAGAGGGAAAATTGGAATCAAAAACCCATGTCTCTTAAGAAAAGGGTACTTTTCAGTAACAACTCTCATTATAAATGCAAGATGAAAATATTCGCCACAGATGAGCATAGCTCAAATAATGTTAGGAAAATAATTCCTCTATTGAACATAAACTTAAACGTCCTTATGAAAAATTTTCTAAACAATCCTATCATGAGGTTTTAGCCTACAAAATCTCGAAGGTATCCAGAGAAAAAAATTTTTAGAAGGCTTGAACAATAACCAGAATGAAGCACATGACAAAGTAATTAATGGGCTAAAGTGAGCATGCGATGAAGAGAATATAATCCACATAAAAGATTTTGTGGACCCTCTGGTAATTCATGACATCACAAAAGTGTCCCAAATGTGCATTGGCAACAAAAAATGAAAATAGAAAAACGAAACACATCAAAGTTTATTTCAGAAACAAGGAATATTATGGTATAATTCTAGGTTGGGTGCAAAGGCATTTGCTAACCAACACTTATGCCGGCTATCTTACAATCAATACTGTTGTAAAACAAGAACTAAAAAATCTTCAAAATTTTGTGAGGTGTGTGCATGAAGAAATTGTATCAAAGAAGATACCGGTTGTCAAAAAAAAGTGAATAATCATTTTATAAGTGCCTGGCCAAAGTTCTCTGACTTCTGGAAGGGTTATCAACCAAAAGAGCTTGAAGCTGCATGCGTGCTGTTCCTGAAGAGCCAAAAAAGTTGGTTTTAATTGCCATATATATTTGTTTTTGTAATTACCGTAAAAAATTTGTCAATCTTCGAGTTGCGTTACCTCGTTTTGTTAAGAATTATATCCCTCCTGCCCCCGAAAAAAGGTTTGACTTTTTGTTGTAAATGTTACCGTTAAATGGAAATATATTTATTTGTAATTTTTTTTTTTTAAAAAAAAAAGTAACTACATTTTAAAATTCATTTTGATTTATGTATTTTTTTTTGATTAAAAACTGAGATTTGATATTACTTTTAAATGTGATAAATAAACCAAAAAAAAACCCGGCCCGAAAATATAAGTAATGAAAAGAATAAAAATTAAGTACTTTTTTGAAATTCATTTTTTGATTTATGAATTTTTTTGTTAAAAAATTTATTTCATATTACTTTTAAATGTGATAAACAAATCCCATAAAAAAAAAAAAAAACCCGGCCCTGACAAAATTATATTTATCTTTGTTTACAAACAAACCATGCCCTCTGGCAGTTTCAACACGCTATTATAAAACTACCAAAAAAAGTTTATTATATCAATTTATTGACAATATGACAAATTCAAGAATAATGAGAGTAGACTGGCAAAATATTCATTTCATAAATGATACAATTTCCTGATGATTGAGATAAAAATAAATTTTAAAAAATTAAACTAATGAAAATAAAAATTAAGATAAATACAATAAAAGTAAGCATTGGAAAGAATATTACAGGGGAATACTTTTAAATATAACATATTGGATTTCACATATTCACCATTTCCTATGCTTAGACAAGCTGTTATCACAGAAGCAAAACTCTCCATATAGTAGCGCCACTTAGTGCAAGCCAGAGTAATCAATAGAATCAGGAAGATTTGTGCATAAAATGCCTATCTAGTGACAACTCATCTATTATCATGACTGTGGTTATTAAAGAACCAAAGACACCAAAATATATAGTTGCTTAACTGAAGTCAGATCTATATGACTATACAAACAAATGAGGTTCAGTTGAAAACATTATTGTGTTTTCATTTTGAATTGAAAGAAAAAGGTAAAAAGGTGGCTTCCGGAGAGTTACATTAGATCCTAAGATTTAGCTGCAGTGCATTCAGATCCAAGATTTCTCACTGATGAAAGCCACAAGCTAGAAACTAGTCTGGGAATATTGGATGAATAGGCACTAGATATGAATTTTATGCACAAACTTTCCTGCATCCATTGATTACTTTTGCTTGCACTAAGAGGCGCTACTATGTGGAGAGTTTTGTCTCGATGATAACACACTGGATTAAAGATAATAATAAAATGTTAAACAAGCTTTTAATAAAGATGGAGAATATTTTAAGGCAGTTTTGGGAGGGTGCAGTAATGAAGTGGCAGAGTGAAGATTCACTTATCATATCCAATGCTCAAACTTATGAATTGAGCAATAAAGTCATTTAATTTATTTATTTTTTTATGGTCTATTGAAAATAAAATTAAAGAACATTTGGTTAAACCTTTGAGTAGAGTGTAGCTTTATGAATCAGAGATATGGACAATTAAAGGATTAGTGTCTTTTGAGACAGAGATTTGGATGAAGTGAGAATAAAAGAAATAAAAGTTTTAAAAAAATGAAATATATATATATTGAGAAAATATGTAGATGGATAAATTGAACATACATATTAAAATCATTAAAATATAAGTTGAAAAGATCTATAATAGATAAAAACAAGAATTAAGAAAAGAGAGAAGTTAACATATAATCATAAATAGGAAAGTGATTATCAATATATAAGAAAATAAAAAAATAGAAAGACTTGATGAAAGTAGTCTAGTTTTGAGAGATCTGCCTTTTGGTCAATAATTAATAGCAATAAATTATTGGTAGAGTCATTAAACCTAACTAGTACAAAATTAAATTAGAGTAAAGATTACCCATGTTTTCATAGAAAGTAATTTTGCATGATCATAATTATATAGTTGTAGCATATGATAAAAACTTTTGCTGCTTCTTTGAATGGAAACTAACAAATAAAAGTGTTCTCAATGTACAAGTTTAAATATAAATGTATAAGTGTAAACAATTTAAAAATACAATGGCCATTTTCATTATTATTGTTATTAGGCATAAACATATATTATTACATTTTTTTATAATTACTGTAAGATATCAGTATCATCTAACCTTGAAAAAAAAAATGCAGTATTTAAAACTTAAATGTAAAATTAGATTATAAAAACGAATGAAATATTAATATCATCAGCCACCTGAAAATATAATACTATATATTGAAAGAGACTCATTGTTTCATATATTCTGAAGTTACCCCCCCCCCTTTCTATTTTAAAATGGTTTGATTAAAAAACTGGCACAGTTATAAAAATAAAATGTGTAAGTTTTCTGGAAAAAAAAAAAGGAGAAAACTCAATATGTAAAATGACACATTTATTTAATGAATCTGCAGTTTCAAATGTTACCAATATAATATTTTTTTATTAGAGCTGAATGTTTACGAATTACAGTATAGAAATGCTGTAATTAGTTCATTAAGAAAAAATTAGCATCACTTGCTTGCCTTAGACAAAAGAAGCCAACATGTTGTTGGAAAAACAGGTTGATTAGTGTGTGTTAGATAAGAAGAGATATTGAAAAAAAAATCAAGGGAAGCAGGAAAGTATAAATAAAGGAATCAGGCAATTTGTGAGAGATTATTAGTGAGTTGATCGTTGTCATTGCTACATAGCTAATCACAGTTTAGAAAAACCAGACCAACTAAGTTTGGAGTTACCATGGCCATCAATCGAAGAAGAAACCTGTAGTTACTGTAAAACTGCAAGATGAAGAAGTAGATTATCAACATGGAAAACACTAGAATGTTCAACTAGAAGAATAGCTGGCCCTCCCAACATCATGAATATGTTGAAAATAATGCCTAAGTGACCACCAAGAAAATGTATATACCATTCAGCTCTAAAACTAATCCCTTTTAATATGAAGATTTATTAGCAATGAATCGCCAACAGATAAATTTACAGGTAAAAAAACTCTAGATAACCTTTAAAATATTTAAAGATATTTATAAAAACACTGTAAGAAAAGCATTTCAGAAAGATAAAATGAGAAATATAGTTATTTAAAATGATTAATTTACAAAATGATAAAATGTTATGTACTGAAACATTATTGTTATTAAAATTAAAAGAAGAAAAAATGTAAATTGAAATATGTCGACAGAAATACATTTAATGCTGTAAATGATAGTGTTGAAACGCAATAATAAATTCACTCTTCTTTTTTTCTCTTTCTATTTTCAAAGTGATAAAACTTATAATATTAATTTGTAGTTAAGCTTTATAATAAAGAGTATAAGAAATATATGTCAAAGTGTAAAAGTTCGACTTACTAAATGAAATGTAGAAGTTATAATGTAAGAATTTAATACCCTGATTTGTGGAAATGCATTATGTTTAACCAGGAAAGAGTGACCATTTTATATTCATGAATGAAATATATGTCTACATATAGGAGTTAAATATGTGTCTATATATGTGAATAACTTAAATCTGCATCTATATAATATGTCTTTGTGTACTGGAATGACTTAAATATGCGTCTATGTACCTGAGTTGAATATGTTTCTATATGCTTCTATATACGTGAATGACTTAAATCCACATTTCTATACAGGAATTGAATATGTGTCCATATATCTGAATTATATATATGCTTATATATATAAAAATTGAATATGCTTCTATATACACGAATGACTTAAATCCACATTTATATACAGAAATTGAACATGTGTCCATATACCTGAGTTAAATATGTACTTATAAGTATGAATTAAATATGCTTCTATATATAATGAATGACTTAACTCTGCGTCCATATAGTGGAATCAAATATGTGTCTATATACAAGAATTAAATCTGCATCTGTATATAGTAATTAAATATGTGGATATATTCAAATTGAATTATTGGCTTCAGAATGATTAAATAAAAGAGATTAATGCAGATATAAACCAAACTTACCTAAGAGTATTTTGCAATGGGGATTAATAGACATGTCTATAAAATTAGATATATGCACATATGAAGAGAATCTAGACTCAAAAGGAGAAATTAAACTTGAGATATGATAGGGGAGGTATCCGTGATGTATACACGGATATCTAAATAAATCCCTACTATGTGAATGCTAGCAGAACAGGATGATGGAATATAAATGATGGGCACTACATGTTCATCAACAATGGGACCAAGCATCAGATGAATTACCAATAAGTAGACTAACTGATCTATGGAACCTGAACTGCAATGAACTATTAGAAGGAATGTTTTCCAAATACTGTTAGTTAAATAAATTATTGTTACACAAAACTAACATATGTTGTCAGTTTCATTTTGCATCATCCATCAATCGGTGCACTTATTCATGGGAATCTCATATTTCCTGAGCTATGTCTGGCATAACTTGATCTGGGTAAGTCAGATTGTAGTGAGCTAGAACTCTAGTGGCGCTGTTTGGGAAACCAACAGATAAATATCTAGATGTTTTCAGTCTCTTTAATGCTATATCCTCTGATGAGTAGAAAATATTGTTGTAAGAAGGGGGGGGGGGATAACATCGGCATTGAGTAACATCAATCATTCCTTCCTTCTACAATATGCTCATCAGATATAAATTAACAACTAGAGGGAACGGAAAATACCAGTCAGGTTACAATATATATAAGATGTCACTAATAGAACTTAGGGTGAGAAATTATCAATAATACTCATCTAAAAGCAAAAATCTACATTTAAAATAAAAAGCACAATGCAAATACAATTTTGAAAAAAATTGAAATATAGACTATTAGACAAAAAATTTAAAAAAAAAATTTTTTTTTACCCATTTTAAAGCACTAAAAAAATAACAATAATAAAAGATCGCGTAACACAAATATGATGATTAAAAAATAAGCAATTTTTAATTTATACAATTAAAAATCTTGAAAAATATTACTAAATCATTTAAGTTTTTATTAGAAAATATATAAAGGAGACCCATCAAGCGACAAAAATTTGGATGTTTTTAAATTTGAAAGTAAATTGCTATCAAATAGAAAATAATAAGATAATACTTAAATTATATTTATTTTTTAAAGGTTAAAGTAAAAAATGAAAGATTAGTTTAATATTCTTTAATTCATATATCATAGTTATTATTATTTTTTACAAAAAAAAAAAAAAAACTTGAGTTTTAGTGCTTATATAACCCACAACAATATTTATGTTTTTAAATAAATATGTATAGAACCATATAATAATGATATTTAAACATTAAGTGTATTTTATAGAATTGTTTAAACACTAATAACATTATTTCCTGTAAAAATTTGCTGCCAGATTTTCACAAATTCAATTTTCATGTGCTTTTAATATATTTAATCAAATGTGAAAAGTGATGAAATCTTATATCATATCATTATATAAGTTTCAGTTTGAATTTATATTGAAATTAACTATGTATTATGTATTTAGGGGTCATGGAAAACTACTTATTAAATGTAAAAACAGTTTTGCTCTTCAAACAAATTGGAATTTATAAATGAAAATATTTATAACACAAAGTTCTACTACAGTTATTTAAAGCTTTAGATTTCTAAAATAAACTTTTTTTCTAGTTAGAGAACAATTTGTAGTGATACTCCTAAAGTTTGAATAGTTACTAAAGAAAATTAAATAAGCTAACATTAGATAAAAAATTAAAATTGAAAGAAAAAAAAGAAAAATCATATAGTACTTTTATTTGATATATAACAAACTTTAAAACAATAAATATTACCTGCTTATATTTATAAACATTTTTTTTCTCTGTACATTTTGTACAATTATTATAAGTTACTTAATTGGGAAAGTAAGGAAAAAAGGGAAAGATGGGGGAAATTTTTTTTTTACCTTGTATGTTATATTTCTAAGCATTTGGATTATTTTTTTTAGTATTATTATTGGTTCTAATTAATTTTTATATATAAAAAAGATTGATGTTGCTATATATGCTATGTAAATTGAAGCTTTAACATAGTCTACATCACATTGGTAAGGGCAAAAAATATTTGCCGAAAAAAGCTTATGTATAATTATTGTTGTTATATAATGATACTTTTACTTTAATTATATTATGGAATTTATTTAAATGTATAAAAAAACAGCGTAATAGATTACATTTCTTTCCATTTTTGATGATTTATATCATCAATGACTGATCTATTAACTAAAATAATTTCTCATAAATACAATTTTATTTTTAAAACAATTTTTTCCTATCTCTAGATAACAAATATATAAAATCTTTTAAAAAATATAGGAAATAAGATGAAATAAAAAATTTAAATAACTTACGCCATGCTCCCGAATTTTATCTGTTAACCATTTATCCAATTTAAGATATTCTCTGCGAGAAGCTAAACAAGCTAAGTCTATTACAAATGCAAAAGGAGTAGCATTCAATAGCATTGAAAGAGCCTAAAAAACACATTAAAAATGTTTACTATTATTTTTATTTAGATATATATAAAACTTATATGGTAAACAATAAACGAAAACAATTAAGCATTGTCTATTAGTTCATTATTTAATAAGATATTAAATGTTACATGCAATATAAAATCCTGAATTGTAAATTATGAAAACACCAAAATCACAGTTGTGCTAAGTTAGGGTTCCTTTGACACTGCCAGTGGAATTCTAGTTTTGTTATAGTATACAATTCAGATATGGCTATTATGTATAATATCTTATAAACTAAATAAATAATGAGCTATTAGAAAATGTTTATATGCACTTATTCACAGTAATATAAATCATAGCTCTATAATAATATTAATCACATATTGATTATAATGACATGGTGAATATTATCAATACATAAATGAGTAAAACTAACATTTGTAAAGATGGTATTTAGTCATATCACTTTCATGTTAACAATATAAACTTATCATGATGCAAAAATAATATCCCCCACCCACCCACCAGGCATTGAATCAGTACAGGCAAAACCTGGATTCTATGATTATCAATAAAATGGATAGAAATAGAAAATACAGGTCTGGGTAAACTCTTCCCCAATTAACTTGTTATAAAGAAATGACTAAAAAAAAAAATACAAGGAGTTACGCTGCTTTTGATGTCATTGAGACATAATATTAAAACACTGTTCACATCCAATACTTCTTCCCAAAAAAAAAAAAAAAACTACATAATAGTGAATATCAGAAAATAATAAAATTTACAATATTCCAAATAACAAACCAAAAAACTTCTACGTATAACATGCAAGTCCTTACAGTAAATACAATTTTTTTAATATTTCAAATAACATCTGTGAATAAATTATAAAAACATAATAAATTGTTAATAATTTATTACAGAAAAATCAAACAAATCAAATATAAACTAAAGTTATCAGAAATGCAAATCTCAGGGATAAAATTCCACAATCCTGAGAAATGTTGGATGATGCCATTCAAACGAATTCACTTAAAGAATGATTCAAAAATCAACAACTTTTCCTAATTACGAAATTCATTATAATGTCTTATTCTAACAAAATGTTGGCCTAATCAAAAATAAGTTATCAAAAACTACAATCAAACTATGGAAATAAATAGTCCAACTCTAATTGAAATCGATTAATCTCAAAATTCCAAAAAATAATTGGAATATTTCTACTATCTAGCATTAATTGTTAAATACCTTTTAAAAAAGGTCATATTTTATTTAAATTTTTTGAAACCATTCAACTATTAATAACTCACATATAAGCTACTACATAACACAATGTTTTCAAGCGATATTATTATCCTCTCTTTTTTAGTTATTGCTGGTCTAAACAATGACAGTGATGGCTTAAGAATTGAACATGGGATCTTTAGATTCATGAATAATAAATTTAAAATGATGCTCTAATCAGAAAACTTTGTTGGTTAGAACAATACTTTAAATCAGGGGTTTTCAAACTTTTGTGTTTGTGCTCCACTTTTTTCTGAAAAAAATGTTGCCACCCACCCCTAATTTTTAGAACTTTCTAATTTTATATGTATTGTTTTATTTACAAATTCATTTCATTATACCTGATTTAGTATAGACAGAGATATTATATAAAACAGTTTATTTTATGACATAATATTTTTTAATATAATCAAGTAAATTTTACAAAAAAAAAATCAAAGCAAAAACAGATAATCAAAAAACAAAAGAACATTGATTAAAATTATAGCATTGGCTGATTAAAATTATAATATTTAATGTGATGGATAAGCCTGTTACCAAGTGTGTCAAACCTGGGTATCACTGAAGATAGGGTTTGTTGTATTTTGTAAAAATTGCATACAAGTTTGTGCACCCCAGAAAAACTAGAATTTATTCGAGAGATTGTTTTTAGATTGCGCACTGATAACTGAAGAATTTAATTAAAGCATTAACGTAATGGCAATCGACAATTCCAAGAAATATTTGCTGATTGCAAATATTTCTAGATAAGAGACCTTACCTTATTGGACAATGTAATTAATTGTTGCAGTTATCAGAAAGCTATAAAAAGAGTATGTAACTACTATATCAAGCCATTATTTGTGTGCATCTCCAGATGTTCCTGTTCAATTCCGGTAGGAGAAATCTCACGGCAGTGCTTCGGTTAAGGTCCAGCACTCAGTGGAAATGTAGTTCACGGGCATAGCTGAATAGGCCCACAGAGATTGGGAGACCGTAGCCTGAGGAAACCGTCCAGATAGCAGCTGAATAAAGAGTTGAGTTTCCAGTGGTTTCCAAGTGGAATTACTGGTAGACTGTTGCAGAGACAGAAACTGTAAGGAGCTTAAGGGTCACAGTGCTATACTACGAAGCATTCGTGTGCAGCTAAACTGGACTGGGGCCAAGGTATGCATAAACCTAGCCCATTGTGAACCCTTTTTGTAGCAGCCAGCCTGAAAGTACATTGAGGGAATTGAACATAAGCGAACTGTAGAGATAGAGTTGTTGCAGACTATTCGCTATTCTGATTACCTAAATGAGTCTTTTATTGCATATATTTATTTGCTGGCTGCCTAGTCATATTTGCAGACACAATAGGGTTATTCTCAATTCTTCTTCAATCACTAAATGAGATCGGTGTTGTTTTGTTTCTAAAACAACAATAGCGGAAAATCCAGTTTCACATAAATAAGATGTTACAAATGGTAATAAAATTTCTAAAGTTTTGTTTGCTAAAGTAAGAAACTGTTTCTTCACTTGTGATGCCATAAGAATAAGTCAATCAACATTTCTTGTTCTGATGTTGAAAATCCAAATACAACAGGTTTCTTAACCATTTATACTTCGATATGTCAAGATCTTTAAAATAAAATGAGAATTGTTTCATCTGCAGGATAAGTGTTTCTGAAATTGGGAAACATATCCAAAATTATTATTTTTCAAATTATCCATCCACTGCTCCAATGTATCTTGAAATGCAATAACTTTATCTTTCTGCATCAAAGTATGAAATTGAGGTCCTTGCACAGACTTATTTAAAATACCAAGTTTTTCAAAAATATCCTCTAAATAAGCAAGCTTTACAAGAAATTTTGTGTCATAAAACAATTTTCTTTCAGATCTATTATTATTAGTCAGAAATAGTGATTTCTTTTCATTCAAACACTCTATGAAATACATTGAACTAAGAAAGTCAATGTGTTTTGCAATAATATAAAAGTGTTCTGTATTCTTTGCTTATATCATCACACAAATTTGTGAAAGAGCCTTCCTCTTAATGGGCTATTTTAATAAAGTTTACAACTTTTACAATGACTTCAAATATCATTAACAAATCTTCACTTACACATTTTGAAGCAAGATGTATCACAAAATGTGTCCAAATTGCATGAGAAACTATATTTCGAACTAGAGCTTGTAAATCAGTATTTTGTCCTGCTATAAATTGGGCTCCATCTGCACATATCCAACGCAATTCTCCCACAAAATGCCATTTTCATTTTAAAAAAGCATCAGTCATATTGAAAATTTATTTTCCTATGGTATTGTTTTCAATAGGTTTACACAATAATAAATCTTTTTAAATATCAGTTTCTACAGCATACCTACATATGAAATCAAATGAGCATCTTTAATTACATCTGTTGCTTCATCCAACTGCAAAGCATAATCTGACAATTTTAGTTTTTTATCTGCTAGTGAAATTTTTTGAAGTTTGTTAGCACAGGATCATCTAACATTGTTTCTACCAATGTCTATAGCTAAAAAGTTTCACCTAGTGGATGTGGTTTTTTTACATTTAGCAATTCTATAAAAAAAACTTGGTAATTTTCTATTCCCTGGTGTTAGCCGTGTGATGGCATTGATGCTAACCAAAAACATATACATATAACGATTCCGGGCCGGGCTTGTAATTGATTTTATATAAAAATATCTGATTTAGATTTCTAATAAAATATTATATTAACTAATACTATATGATGTTCGTGTTTCAGTTTTGTAAATGTTTATTAATCTTTTTTTTTTTTTTAGTTTGTGTGTGTGTCTTTAAAGTTACAGTGTTTTTCAAATATTTTTTTTAGTTTAAGTGTGTCTTTTTAAAGTTATGGTATTTTTTTAAGAGTAAATAAATAATTTTATTAAAAAGCAATACGTAATTATAAATATATAAAAAGTAATGTAATTTTTAAACTACAATTTATAATTGATATCCGACTACTATGGTTTTTTTTTTTTTTACAGTAATTAAAACTCACAAATATAAAAAGGTAACGTTATTTAAATAGTACAATTTAAAAATACTCCCCACAAACTTTTTTTTTTTTTAAGTTAAAACTAGTGTGTTGTTTTTAATAGTGTGAATCTGTTAAAAGTAACATTAAATTTACATACTACATTTACATTTATTATACGAATAATTTTCTTTCTTTTTTTTGTGACAGTAATTAATACTTAGAAACTGTGTTGTTTTTGTTAGTGTATATATTTTTATAACGTATATAACGTCATTATTTTAATAGAAAATAATGCTGTTTGTAAAAAAAAAATAAAACATTTGGATAAAATATATTCCTAAATCATTTAATAAATTAATAGTTAATATACAAATAAAAAAAATCTCACCTACATGTTCTTCTTTCTTGGTCTATTTGGAAAAAAAAAAAAACATTGTCCGTGGCGAGAAAATTTGTCAAAAACACATGTTTGAACGAAGAAACATCAATAACAAAATAACACTGTAACTGGTTATTGAACTATGAGAACATATTAACCAAAAAAAAAAATATTGAACAGTCGACAACTAATTTGTAATTAGTTGCATCTCAAACAAGATCGCACTAAAAATATCATCTTTGTGAAGACGTCGCCAAAGGAAATCGCACAAGTAATCATACATGCATCGCCTGTGTGTCCCACGCTGTTTTCTGTTTTGGAATTTGAGCCAGTCCCATAAACGCTCAATGTTTTGGGTATGCGCGTCTGTGTTAGGATCCACAAAGTTGCAGCGGTGGTTTACGCGCAATGTTTAAATCCTGCTGCCTCCAGATCAGATGTTTTATAACCTTTCCAGCAGATCAGAGTAGATAGTGGAAGGACGTTCTGATGGGGAAGCAACATATAGAAAAAGAGGTGACGATAGTTACAGAGATGGCAGTACGAGCCAGAAGCTAGACGTCCACCAGACAAGCTAAATTATGATCAAGGGAAGGGGCCATGGCCACTGAAGCAGAAAGATGGTACAGATAAAGGATAAGAAAGAGGTGTTTAAGAAGCCATTCAAATACACAGAGGGTATTTGAAGGCTATTGCACCAGGGGGGTATGTAGCAGGGTGCTAAGGTAAAGGGTAATAATAATTATAAAGAGTGTTAATTGTGAGTGTTGTTATGAATTAAATAGGTACACACGGGAAAATTTATAAATAGTCATTCAAACCCTGTTACAAAAGAGTATGAATGGAATACGTTAATAACTTACAGTTATTACTATTGGTCTAACGTGCTTTTATCTCTTATGAAATTATTTATAAATATAAAATTTATTTGACTATTTTATTAAGTATACATATATAAACTATTTATATATACATGTGAGTTTTAAATAATACATACCTAAAGCTTTTGAGTAAAATGCCAAATTTGGAGTTGAAATGAATGATTTTATATATACGTGAACTTTAAACAATATATATATTAATGTCAAGTTTTTGAGTAAAATGCCAGATTTGAAGTTGAGTAATAAATAATTTTATATATATTTTATTATTAAATCTTAATGTCTATTGAACAATTAATATTTGAATAAAGCATGAACTTGTAATAACGCACGAGCAGATTGATTCGTTCTCTTGTTATTAAGGAGAAGAAAAGAAAATCATTTCTCTTTAAATAACTTTCTTTTATCAATACTACTGTTCAACGATTGGAATTTAAATATTAACTTTTCCAAATTAAGATAATCTGTGGATTAAAAGTCTGCAAAGAAAATATTTTAATTTTCTGTTAAATCTTAAAGGAATAACAATATAAAAGAAAAGAACGTCTGTTTAAGTTTTTTGAAAACTACGTTGTTTTAACACTTCCGTTATACTTCAGATATATATAAATTTAAGATAATTATATATATATAGGATAAAACAATGTACTTTGAGTAGAACAACTTTGTATCGTAAAGGTTTCGAAACCAACCTTGCATGCTATTTTAAAATATTTGAAATATTAATTGAAAAGAACGTCTAATGATAATAGAAAAATGGAGATTAAGAACATCATCATTCGAAGGATATTTACTATATATTATATCAATCAAGTTATTGGATATTAACAGTTTATCAATTAAGGATAAATAAAATCATCATAATACCAATGGATTAATAATATACTTCCTAAAGATCTTCATTAGGATGATGAACTATAAACTTCAATATCTACTTTCAACTCTGGAAAATAAGTTTTCTTTATTATTTATTTATATATATATATTATAATAATGCTTATATTATTTTAATATGTTTATTATTATTATTATTATCTTTATTTCAAATTTTGCATCGCATCATTATATCTTAATAGGAAAATTATATTTAGTATTAAATATAATTAATTGAAAGCTTGACATAATTCATCAAATTAGATGAAGGATATAAAGAATAGTTATTATTTAATAGATATTTTAAACAGGATTATATTGTATTTACTACATAATATTGTAAACGTTCAATGTATTTTATTTATCAAAAATACATATAATATATAAGTTATACAATTGTAAATAGTACTTATATATTAGTAATTATGAAACATATAAATAAGAACGGTAAATAAATTAATAAGTTACATAAACTATTAATTTTGAATCCAGATATTGTTTTTATATATCTGTTAATTTAAACTATTTTCTTTAATTTTTGAAAGTTTATTATAGTATTGAATTTTATCATAGGGTATTAAATAAGAATATTATTTATTAATATTTTTAAAATGGTAAAATTCATTCGTATTTATTTATTAATATTTTATTATCTATTATATTATATTTTTTATTGTTTATTAAATATTGATTTATTAACTGGATCTCTTTGTCTAATTATTATTGAATTATATTATATATATGCTAGTATTATAAATATCATATGAATATCAATTGTTAGTTAATGCTTATATAAAGGCATATTAAATAATAACTTGTTTTGAATTATTCCTGAAAAGAGCTAATTGCAAATTCTCCATGAGATTGAATATCGTGGCATAATGGTGACTGAAAGAGGGATGAAAGATGGATGAACTAGTCTAAATTATATTAATACTTATTTAAAGATTATTGAGCTAGCATAATAAAGATAGATATAATCATGGACTTAGTATTTCATCGACTCATTTCTAGCATTCTACCTGAAGACCCAAAGTCTGATTGTAGTGAAATGCATATCCTCTTTCTAGGAAATTTAAACAGCTCCTTATATTTAACAAGACCAACTTAGATTTTAAATATAATCCATTCTGTTATATTTGGTGAACCTAACTGTGAAGCATTAAGTTAATGATTTAAAAGCAGTAAATATAATTGATTAAGTTATATTTGATGCATCAACTGGGATGATTAAATGCCGTTCCGCTATATTTGGTACCTCAACTAAGGCTATCAAATAGGCAGTCCCGTTATATTTGGCGACCCAAACGTTTGGGGCTTCGATTAATTAAATCTCATACCCTGTAGACTGCTTATATATATTTGTCGCACAACGTTTTGGGCATTGAACATTTAAGTTCACTATATAAACCGACGTCCCGTTATATTTGGCGCTCAACGTTTTAGGCTTTGAATATTTAAGTTCATCACAGGTATAAATTATATACTATTACATATTTAGTATATTAACTGGGGCTTTGAATCAATGATTCTATATTATTACATATAGTAAAAAAGTCATGGATGGATTAATTGATTATTCTTGGTAACAAGTATGTTGTTATGAAGATTCATATGGTGTTTATAATTACAAGATTAATATAAATAAAAAAAATGATAATATATATAATATGATTTAGAGAGATCTATATTTAAATAACTAATTATTAAAATGTGTTTTAAACAAGAGTTGAGTGGGATAAAGTTTTTCTATAGACATAGATGTTTAAAAATATACACATATATCATTAGAACATCATAAGTATATATAAATAGCTTGAGGTGGTAAAGAACTTTACGATATAATATTTTGGTTATAAAAATATATATACACTTGAGTAATATTTGAATTAAGTTAAAATTTGTTATGCTTCGAAAGGGGAAAATGTTTTCAAACAAAGATATTGAATGCTCTTGTCAAATGCAAGATGATTTGCAAAGTGAACTAAGTGATGATAGTAGTATTATAGAACAATCATCATTAGTACAAGCATCAGGGGGTTCTACAACCATAGTTGAATACCCTCAACAAACACACAGAGTTTAGATCAAGTAGTATCTCAAACACAAAATATAGTTGATGAAGATTTAAATCAATTATCTAAAATTGAGATTAACCAAT
This sequence comes from Epiperipatus broadwayi, assembly GCA_028023455.1. NCBI lineage: Eukaryota > Metazoa > Onychophora > Udeonychophora > Euonychophora > Peripatidae > Epiperipatus > Epiperipatus broadwayi. The sequence continues at coordinate 5,992,471 of JAQFVV010006257.1, read as the reverse complement.
CACTTAATGTTGGTTCAACAAAGGTTATAGATAATAATACAACTATGATGGAAATGTTCCAAATATTTATGACTAAAATGGACAGTAATAATCAAAAATTACTTGATGATATTAATAAAAAATTAGATGATAATAATAAAAAATTAGATGATAATATTGATAGTTTAAGTCAAAAATTAAGTGATAATAATAAAAAATTAGATAATTTTAGAAATGAAATCAAAAGTGATCTGTATGATAATAAAAGGGAAGATAAAAAATTACAATAAGAGATGGAAAAGAATTTTTACCTAGTAAACCTTATCATTGGCATGATTGGTATATTGTTTGTACTCAAAATTGTTTGTATATTTGGAGTAAATATGTAGTTTTAAGGTTATATAAAGAAAGTAATGGATGGATTGAAATTATTTTGGATGGAAAATCTGCTACTGTATTTATTAATGGTGATTTTTGTGAGAATGCTGATAAGGAATTATATTTAAATGAATTACAGAATGCATGTAATCAAGTTAAACCTGGTACTCTTAGACAACCTATTTTATTTTCATCTAATTTAACATGTTTTGCTACTGGAAATTGTTTTTTTATGTATGAAACAGATGATAGAATTACTATTCGTAATGCAGATAATCAAAAACAAGCTATTACCTTACAAAAAGATTTACATGGTTTTATTTTAAAGTCCAATAAAGATAATAAACATTCTTTTAATGCTGAAACTTTACTTGGCATGGAGTTTTCTACTGGTTGGATATCTCAAATTCCTAATGATGGAATAGAAAAATATCCTATTAATCTTATTTTACAGGAGACAATACCAACTCCACAAATAAATTCCATTAAAACAATCATGAAGGATACAATGCATATTAGGGCGAACAATCAACAACAAGAACTTCAAACTTCTTTTGAATGCAATGATGATATCCAGAGTGAATCATTATTAGTTCAGTTGATTACCACAGAAGAAAATTATCAAAACCACTTTGATATTACACAACAGAGTAAAGATATAAAGAATCAGCACAACATTTTTGGAATGGTTAGTTTAAATCTATTAAATTCAAAAGGAATTGTGGAAATGAATGAAGTAAAGAGTTTCCAAAACACATCAGTCATGGAGATGCAACAAACAGAGATAAGACATAAGACTCAAGATGATAAAAAAAAAAATAGAAAATGAAGTAGTGAATGATTTGAAAATTGTTGTTAAAGATCTTGATAAGATAAATGACCCTAACCCAAAATCTATGTTTTCACATTAGGTATTGTTTGAGATAAAGGATAATTCTCTCAAAACTAATATAGATACCTATGATAATAGTAAAGAACAGAGTCTTAGTCGGAATCATTTAAAATTTATTAAAAAAGATCCACAACAAATAATTATCTTTAATAATAGATTAAATTTTCAGTATTATATAATGAATGAAACTGAAAATTATTTTATTAATATTGGTTTAGAAGAATTAAATTTAAATACTTCTAGAGTTAATAAAGAGAATGAATCATTAATCTCTCAGATGAATATTTCAGAAATTCAAAAAGGTCATATATTCCATAAGTTATGTAATAATTATGAAGGTCCATTTACATTCATTTAACACATGAATTATTGTGCTTAATGAAGATAAGCACATATTATGGAAGGACTTTCAAGGATTGTGACCATTTAAAAATGAAAACAGACAATGAGTAATGATTGAACCCATTATAGTTTGTTAAAAAAAATGTATATATAGAAATTTTGATGACATAAACATTGATGAAGGAACTAGATATAGAAAAATTAAATTAAACATGTATACATCTGTTTAATGAAATTTAATCTTTGGTTACTTGATCTAAAATAGAAAGTAGACCAAATGGTTAATATGGTAAGGTAATAAAATACCAACATAATTTAAAAATCTATAAAGTATAAATATACAATTATAGATGTATATGTATATAAGTATGTATAAGAATACTTACTAGTATTCTCACCCATACGATTACATTTTCATCAAATTATACTTACATTATTTTAAAAAAATATAAACCTATTATTTATGAACCCAAAATAAATGAAGAAAATGATGTTTTACAAGCTCATAAACAACTTGTTAAAATGGCAAGTAATAGAAATCAGAATAAAAAAAATGTATTTATGAATTTAAAGTTGGAGATAAAGTGTTGATAAAGACTTTCCATCCCAGTAAACCATTAGAGAATAAATATCACAAATTCTACAACACATATGAAGGACCTTATACTATCGTTAAAAAGGCAGGTCCAAATGCATTTTGGATTAACCAAGAAGGAGAGATTCATGGTACGTATAATTCATGAATTTTAAAACCTTATTTTGGCTGTTTATAATGTTATATAAAGAAATAAGGTGAATATCAAGATAAGTATTGGGCAGTGTAAACCATACGGTTGTATAAAAAAAATAATAATAGTGATCAATGTAAAGAGAAATATATTAAGAACATTAGCTTTGATGAGGGTATTCTTTAATGCCTTGAAATAAGTAAAAACAATAGAGTCAATTCATATTAATAAATGGATACTCTAGTATTTATTTAGTCCTTTTCAAATCCATAAGTCTTAAAGAAGCAGGAATAAGGCTAGTAAATATATTTGTGTTGTCCAAGAAGGAAACACATTATTTTTTTTTTTTTTTTTTTTATAAAAAAAAATATTAACCATCAAAGTCCTTAATTTTTTTTTGATCATTATCAAAAGAATAGTATAGCCCAAGTATTAGAAAGATATAACAGTTAAAAAAAAATATTCAACCCTTCATAAAATCCAAGTATAATGCAATTAAATTATAAGAACATACTAAAATAGTTGTAAGTGTTTAAAATTTTAACTTAAATTAAAATTTTAAATTTCCGAAGGGAAGGGGAAATATAATAGTAACTTACAGTTATTACTATTGGTCTAACGTGCTTTTATCTCTTATGAAATTATTTATAAATATAAAATTTATTTGACTATTTTATTATGTATACATATATAAACTATTTATATATACATGTGAGTTTTAAATAATACATACCTTAAGCTTTTGAGTAAAATGCCAGATTTGGGGTTGAAATGAATGATTTTATATATACGTGAACTTTAAACAATATATATATTAATGTCAAGTTTTTGAGTAAAATGCCAGATTTGAAGTTGAGTAATAAATAATTTTATATATATTTCATTATTAAATCTTAATGTCTATTGAACAATTAATATTTGAATAAAGCATGAACTTGTACTAACACACGAGCAGATTGATTCGTTCTCTTGTTATTAAGGAGAAGAAAATCATTTCTCTTTAAATAACTTTCTTTTATCAATACTACTGTTCAACAATTGGAATTTAAATATTAACTTTTCCAAATTAAGATAATCTGTGGATTAAAAATCTGCAAGAAAATTATCTTAATTTTCTGTTAAATCTTAAAAGAATAACAATATAAAAGAAAAAAACGTCTGTTTAAGTTTTTTTGAAAACTATGTTGTTTTAACACTTCCGTTATACTTAAGATATATATAAATTTAAGATAATTATATATATATATAGGATAAAACAATGTACTTTGAGTAGAACAGCTTTGTATCGTAAAGGTTTCGAAACCAACCTGGCATGCTATTTTAAAATATTTGAAATATTAATTGAAAAGAACGTCTAATGATAATAGAAAAATGGAGATTAAGAACATCATCATTCGAAGGATATTTACTATATATTATATCAATCAAGTCATTGGATATTAACAGTTTATCAATTAAGGATAAATAAAATCATCATTATACCAATGGATTAATAATATACTTCCTAAAGATCTTCATTAGGATGATGAACTATAAACTTCAATATCTACTTTCAACTCTGGAAAATAAGTTTTCTTTATTATTTATTTATATATATATTATAATAATGCTTATATTATTTTAATATGTTTATTATTATTATTATCTTTATTTCAAATTTTGCATCGCATCATTATATCTTAATAGGAAAATTATATTTAGTATTAAATATAATTAATTGAAAGCTTGACATAATTCATCAAATTAGATGAAGGATATAAAGAATAGTTATTATTTAATAGATATTTTAAACAGGATTATATTGTATTTACTACATAATATTGTAAACGTTCAATGTATTTTATTTATCAAAAATACATATAATATATAAGTTATACAATTGTAAATAGTACTTATATATTAGTAATTATGAAACATATAAATAAGAACGGTAAATAAATTAATAAGTTACATAAATTATTAATTTTGAATCCAGATATTGTTTTTATATATCTGTTAATTTAAACTATTTTCTTTAATTTTTGAAAGTTTTTTATAGTATTGAATTTTATCATAGGGTATTAAATAAGAATATTATTTATTAATATTTTTAAAATGGTAAAATTCATTCGTATTTATTTATTAATATTTTATTATCTATTATATTATATTTTTTATTGTTTATTAAATATTGATTTATTAACTGGATCTCTTTGTCTAATCATTATTGAATTATATTATATATATGCTAGTATTATAAATATATGAATATCAATTGTTAGTTAATGCTTATATAAAGGCATATTAAATAATAACTTGTTTTGAATTATCCCTGAAAAGAGCTAATTGCAAATTCTCCATGAGTTTGAATATCGTGGCATAATGGTGACTGAAAGAGGGATGAAAGATGGATGAACTAGTCTAAATTATATTAAAACTTATTTAAAGATTATTGAGCTAGCATAATAAAGATAGATATAATCATAGACTTAGTATTTCATCGATTTATTTCTAGCATTCTACCTGAAGACCCAAAGTCTGATTGCAGTGAAATGCATATCCTCTTTCTAGGAAATTTAAACATCTTATATTTAACAAGACCAACTTAGATTTTAAATATAATCCATTGTTATATTTGGTGAACCTAACTGTGAAGCATTAAGTTAATGATTTCCAAGCAGTAAATATAATCGATTATGTTATATTTGATGCATCAACTGGGATGATTAAATGCCGTTCCGCTATATTTGGTACCTCAACTAAGGCTATCAAATAGGCCGTCCCGTTATATTTGGCGACCCAAATGTTTGGGGCTTCGATTAATTAAATCTCATACCCAGTAGACGGCTTATATATATTTGTCGCACAACGTTTTGGGCATTGAACATTTAAGTTCAACACCGGTATAAACAGACATCCCGTTATATTTGTCGCACAACATTTTAGGCATTGAACATTTAAGTTCACTACAGGTATAAACCGACATTCCAATATATTTGTCGCACAACGTTTTGGGCATTGAACATTTAAGTTCACTATATAAACCGACGTCCCATTATAGTATATATATATATTTGTTGTACATGTTATTGTGATGTGTTATTTATATGTGAGGATGTAGAAAAGTGATAATGTGCAGAGTTATGTTATTTTTTTATTTGTGTTTATATATATATATTGTTTATTGATGTCGTAAGCTATAGATTTAAATAATGTCAGTGGTAGCACATGTTTCTTAATGAAAACCCATTAAACATATAAGGCTGGTGAGTAATAAATAGAATTGAAAGTTGTGCTGCAAGCGGTTTCAGTTAATGACTCTGTCCACCGGAATTCTAAGAACTGGTCAAATTAGTATTTTAGAACAATGGAAGCTAAAAGCATTCTTGAGATCTGATCATCAGCGCATGAATAGATAAAAGGTGAGGTGAAAGAACATTAAAGAAAAGAACTATTTTAGTGATTTAGTCAGCGATTCAAAAAGAAACAGTAATAAGAAAGAAGCGGGAAAGTAAAACATATTAACATTATTATTTTAATTAATAAAAATTTATTAGTGTACTCCATCGAAATGCAGGGTAAATATAATCGTACCGGTTTGTTAGACCGGCTCGGTGGACAGCTATTGTGAGACTCGCCTGAACTTTATTTATGGAGATTTTTGCCGTTTATTCAATCAAGTGTAATGGCCACGGAACTCCAAACAGCTAGAACTTCTCCCAAGCAAGTTAAAAATCATCTACTTAAACTCTAAGATGGATTATTTTGTGTAAAATATTTCGGAGCCTGTCATCATCATTCAGATCAACGACTCTTAGTAAAACCAGCATCCTTTCAAGACTGGAAGCTTACAGATCATTAGCCTTGACCACGTGAACATTCGCTCTTAACAGAGGTAATGACCTTTTCTCAATATATGTTCAAATGAACATTTAGTAATAGATTAAGAAACATATGTTATGCCAATTTAAAGAAAGTAATTAATAATTTCTTAAATCATTAAAAAACAACTATGACGTGTAATTGCACTCTTTCGTTAATATGTATATTAATCTTATATATATGTGTATCGGAATGAATGAGCTGTATGCTTAAGATATTGAGATATATGTATACGTGTGTTAATAAATCTTAGTATTTACTCATAACTTGTGTATTATTTGCATTCTGGGATTCCGATAACTTCTGGGCTATCATAATAGGATTTGTGGGCAGATAGAAATTATAACGAGATATATATATATATGACGTCTCTTCATAAGATCACCTTAGCTTTGTTCTCCCGATAGACATTGTTCCCCAGACCTTGAGATTGAGCTAGTCTGGATAAGATACCCAAAGAGTGTCCACTAGAACCTTTTTTTTTGGTTTTTGAGGGGTATAATTCTTATTAATAAGACTGGCACTTGACATGGGATTTAGCCCCAAGCTCATAAATATACCTACTCGAAGCTCAGGGCAATAACTTGTACACACTCAATTCTTAGAATAAGATTATAGATAGAATGTTAAAATGAAAGTTCTCAGATCTTTATTAGCATGAATTCGCATTTCCTCACCACAAAGACACTTCTTCTGTTGTTTCAACAGGATATTTTTATTTTGTAAAAATGCCACAGCTTCAAATACTCAGAGTTAGAGGCGGCCATCTTAATTGTTATTGAATGAATTCTCGCAAGAGCATTATTTATCGCGTGATTGTCAAATAACTGCTGTCATTTACCCTTTAAAATAACATTTTGAGGGTTACATATTCGTAATGGAACCTTCAAGTCATTATTAATAAACTTACAACACTAAAGTAAGTTACAGCACATTAAAAAAAAAATGTCTAATCAAATTTTAAAATAATACGACTGGCTCAAATACACACACTCTCACACGAAACTAGAGAAAATAGATATTCTACTATTACGATAAAATGAATAACAAAATCAACTACGGCAGCCAATAAAGGCATTTCTCTTTGCTTTTAGCATAGAAAAAAAACGTAATCAGCAGCCGTCGGGAACTCTGTGTTTTATCATAGAAAGAAGTCTCTTAGTGTTGGCTTCTGTCACCGTCCAACATAACATGAGGACTCTTTTGCGTTTTAACGTAGAAAATTTCTTCTTTTGTTGGGTGAATGCAACCAAAAACTTTATATAATGCAAGCAATGGTTTTGATATTATAGACATAACTTTTGAAAACATATTTTGTTGTTTATTCAAAACATCTTATTTCCTTTGGAAAATTCTCTTGGCTTGCCAACATGATCTGCATGCAGTTTTTCAAGATAATATTTTAACTTATTGGGTTTCAAGCTTTCTGCAACTAAATTATTCATACAAATCAAACATACGTCTTTCTTTTCCACTAATAACTGTAATTGTAAATCCCAATGTTAAGTATAGTGGATCATATTTTCGAGATTTAACATTATTATTTTTCGTAGCTGTATTTTGTGTTGGTTAAACGACTTTTGCTAATATCAATTTCATCTTCATCTGTTTTTCATTTCAATCTAGTTACAAATTTATCTACCTAAAAAGGGTAAGCATTATTTTAAAACAATAAAAAAACTACAATTCCCAGTTTTTGAACTTACCTCAGTAATGGTTAAGAATACCACAATATAAAAAAACATTTTAGACATAAACTAATAATTATGTCTGTTGTAACAAAGTATACACTGCACAGCACTTATCTCGCTCATGTCGTTAACAGATTATAAAGTTGTTAAGGGCTTGTGCATTGTTGGATCATTTTCTTAGAAAATGATTGCTTGTGTCGTTAGTAGATATAGGGCAAAAGTTTGTTAAGCATTGAGTAATTTTATTTAGAGACTGATTTGAATTTTATGTTTGATAAAAATTATGCACCCTCCTTGCAATAATCTCACATCCCACAGTTTGGTAAACACTGCCTTAAACTAAAGATCCTTTAATTCCAGTGTTGTATAATCAGTGGTCAAGCTTAGTTGATTAGAACATGTTCTCAATTTCAGTATTCAAGGATCTAAATATCCCCACATCCGACTCCTATGCTAGTACTATCAATGGTCAGTAACACCTGAAGAAAAGAGAATAGTATCATTTGACATATTATGTTAGATATTAATCTGTGTGATATTGCCAACAGTAATAGTATAAATTTTTCTAAAGACATTTAAATGATGAAAGTAAATGCCATCATCACAAACTTTCAAACAAACATTGCATGACAATGTTTTAAAAATTTGATATTTTTAATTCTTTCCAATGTTTCAAATGATTAATATTCGTCTTTAGAAATTAATTTTATTTATTTCTTTTGAGCAATTAGCAGACTAATTTTATTTAAACATTTCTTTGAGACATAAATCAAATTTAAGCTCTGACAAAAACTGCTGGTCTGATAAAATGGAGAAACACAATGAAAAAGATATTGAAAATAGTAAAGTATAAAACTGGGATTTTAAAACATAATATATTAGTCCCATTCTATTATTCCATATATATGACTCAACTGTTTTCTTATAGTTCAATAACTATAGTCTAAAAAAGATCAATAATCATAACTGTTGCCCAATAATCAAGAGAAGAATATATATCAATTCTTGAAGAAGGTGTTAATATCAATGCTATCATGCTGGTAGATCAATAACCATAAGATTATTAATTTCTCAGTAAATATATTTTTAATAATAAACATTTAAATTTATTTCTATCTGCATCATTAATTATTCATTCTTTTTTAACAAACAAAATAATAATTACTTAATTTTATATACATTGAAACAGGCCTATGATTTTACCCTTACAAATTTATAAAATTATAAATACGAATGTAAACTCCATGTACGAAATAACCATATTGAGCCTCTTTAGATTATTCTAAGTAAGAATAGTCAGACTGGATTCTGTATTTCCTGACCATCATTTCCATCAAACATATGTAAGTACAGAGACAGTTAATACCTTGCCACTGTATTTGTTGTTTATTTAAAACTATATCAACACTGCAGAATACAGTGCCATCTCTAAAACAAGATACATCTGTAAGCGGGGTTCAAATTCCCTCTTAGCAACTTAGGTATTAACCCTCCATTTCCCCACTACTATCTCAAGAGAAAAACATGGCAATGTATCACAGGGTGGGTAATAGCTATATTTAACTATATTTAGAATGATAGAAATGGACAACTAAACTTACAAAAATTTGAATATAATAAAATAAAAATTTATTTACACTCCTTATATGCATAAAACATAATATATATTGTAATGGTCAGATTAAGTATATTTCAACATTTTACATTTTCTCTATTTATTTATTTAAATTACATGGGTGCCATCTGCCTTTAACCATCAGAAAATAAACTAATACATGTATATTTAAAGCAATATTTTATTCAATATAGCAATTATAAATTTATTTAAATGCACATTTACTACGTAAATAATATTCATTAAGGCTGTAACCTCAAGATTTCTCACTATAAAATCTTTCCATTGACTCGGTGTAAATCGAATGATTTCACGAGTATTAATGTGTAATAAGAAATGTGGACTTAATTAGTGAAGTATTGAATAGCTTCACACTCTCAGATCGAACCGCTTCAGCTTCACCTATTTAAATAGAAAGTAGGTTGAAGTAAATAAGGATTCCCCTCTTTTCTTCCAATGAGTAAGCTTGTGGTTTTAAGACCTGTAGAGGTCCCTACTATCGCATTTTATATGCATGTGCTTGAGGTTACAGCCTTAAAGAATATTATTTACGTAATAAATGTGCGTTTAAATAAATATATAATTACAACTTTAAATTATCGTAATAGATTTCTCACTATAAAATCTTTCCATTGACTCGTTGTAAATCGAAAGATTTCACGAGTATTAAGGTGTAATAAGAAATGTGGACTTAATTAGTGAAGTATTGAATAGCTTCACACTCTCAGATCGAACCGCTTCAGCTTCACCTATTTAAATAGAAAGTAGGTTGAAGTAAAGAAGGGTTCCCCTCTTTTCTTCCAATGAGTAAGCTTGTGGTTTTAAGACCTGTAGAGGTCCCTACTATCGCATTTTATATGCATGTGCTTGAGGTTACAGCCTTAATGAATATTATTTACATGAATAAGCATTTATTTTATAACGTCTTGCGTGCGATTATAATTACGATAGAATGACAGCCTGTTAAGCTAATTGCGCAGACGCTGTGAGAATGTTATTAATAAATGAATACCTTCGAACAACCACATGATATAGTATTTATATAAGAGTAAAAAGGAATCCTCTTACTCTTACGACTCAAATGTTTATATATGAGCAAATCTAAAGTAGTTGTAACGAAGGCGTGACTACATAATAGTCACTTTAAATTACTATATATAATGTCTGTATGAATGACGCCAATGAAATTTTCTAGAATTTACTAAACACCACTCTAAACGAAACTAAATCATATACATGAATAAGCATTTATTTTATAACGTCTTGCGTGCGATTATAATTACGATAGAATGACAGCCTGTTAAGCTAATTGCGCAGACGCTGTGAGAATGTTATTAATAAATGAATACCTTCGAACAACCACATGATATAGTATTTATATAAGAGTAAAAAGGAATCCTCTTACTCTTACGACTCAAATGTTTATATATGAGCAAATCTAAAGTAGTTGTAACGAAGGCGTGACTACATAATAGTCACTTTAAATTACTATATATAATGTCTGTATGAATGACGCCAATGAAATTTTCTAGAATTTACTAAACGCCACTCTAAACGAAACTAAATCATATACATGAATAAGCATTTATTTTATAACGTCTTGCGTGCGATTATAATTACGATAGAATGACAGCCTGTTAAGCTAATTGCGCAGACGCTGTGAGAATGTTATTAATAAATGAATACCTTCGAACAACCACATGATATAGTATTTATATAAGAGTAAAAAGGAATCCTCTTACTCTTATGACTCAAATGTTTATATATGAGCAAATCTAAAGTAGTTGTAACGAAGGCGTGACTACATAATAGTCACTTTAAATTACTATATATAATGTCTGTATGAATGACGCCAATGAAATTTTCTAGAATTTACTATAAATACTATATCATGTGGTTGTTCGAAGGTATTCATTTATTAATAACATTCTCACAGCGTCTGCGCAATTAGCTTAACAGGCTGTCATTCTATCGTAATTATAATCGCACGCAAGACGTTATAAAATAAATGCTTATTCATGTATATGATTTAGTTTCGTTTAGAGTGGCGTTTAGTAAATTCTAGAAAATTTCATTGGCGTCATTCATACAGACATTATATATAGTAATTTAAAGTGACTATTATGTAGTCACGCCTTCGTTACAACTACTTTAGATTTGCTCATATATAAACATTTGAGTCGTAAGAGTAAGAGGATTCCTTTTTACTCTTATATAAATACTATATCATGTGGTTGTTCGAAGGTATTCATTTATTAATAACATTCTCACAGCGTCTGCGCAATTAGCTTAACAGGCTGTCATTCTATCGTAATTATAATCGCACGCAAGACGTTATAAAATAAATGCTTATTCATGTATATGATTTAGTTTCGTTTAGAGTGGCGTTTAGTAAATTCTAGAAAATTTCATTGGCGTCATTCATACAGACATTATATATAGTAATTTAAAGTGACTATTATGTAGTCACGCCTTCGTTACAACTACTTTAGATTTGCTCATATATAAACATTTGAGTCGTAAGAGTAAGAGGATTCCTTTTTACTCTTATATAAATACTATATCATGTGGTTGTTCGAAGGTATTCATTTATTAATAACATTCTCACAGCGTCTGCGCAATTAGCTTAACAGGCTGTCATTCTATCGTAATTATAATCGCACGCAAGACATTATAAAATAAATGCTTATTCATGTATATGATTTAGTTTCGTTTAGAGTGGCGTTTAGTAAATTCTAGAAAATTTAATTGGCGTCATTCATACAGACATTATATATAGTAATTTAAAGTGACTATTATGTAGTCACGCCTTCGTTACAACTACTTTAGATTTGCTCATATATAAACATTTGAGTCGTAAGAGTAAGAGGATTCCTTTTTACTCTTATATAAATACTATATCATGTGGTTGTTCGAAGGTATTCATTTATTAATAACATTCTCACAGCGTCTGCGCAATTAGCTTAACAGGCTGTCATTCTATCGTAATTATAATCGCACGCAAGACGTTATAAAATAAATGCTTATTCATGTATATGATTTAGTTTCGTTTAGAGTGGCGTTTAGTAAATTCTAAAAAATTTCATTGGCGTCATTCATACAGACATTATATATAGTAATTTAAAGTGACTATTATGTAGTCACGCCTTCGTTACAACTACTTTACATTTGCTCATATATAAACATTTGAGTCGTAAGAGTAAGAGGATTCCTTTTTACTCTTATATAAATACTATATCATGTGGTTGTTCGAAGGTATTCATTTATTAATAACATTCTCACAGCGTCTGCGCAATTAGCTTAACAGGCTGTCATTCTATCGTAATTATAATCGCACGCAAGACGTTATAAAATAAATGCTTATTCATGTATATGATTTAGTTTCGTTTAGAGTGGCGTTTAGTAAATTCTAGAAAATTTCATTGGCGTCATTCATACAGACATTATATATAGTAATTTAAAGTGACTATTATGTAGTCACGCCTTCGTTACAACTACTTTAGATTTGCTCATATATAAACATTTGAGTCGTAAGAGTAAGAGGATTCCTTTTTACTCTTATATAAATACTATATCATGTGGTTGTTCGAAGGTATTCATTTATTAATAACATTCTCACAGCGTCTGTGCAATTAGCTTAACAGGCTATCATTCTATCGTAATGAATATTATTTACGTAATAAATGTGCATTTAAATAAATTTATAATTACAACTTTAAATTATCGTGATAGATTTCTCACTATAAAATCTTTCCATTGACTCGTAAATCGAAAGATTTCACGAGTATTAATGTGTAATAAGAAATGTGGACTTAATTAGTGAAGTATTGAATAGCTTCACACTCTCAGATCGAACCGCTACAGCTTCACCTATTTAAATAGAAAGTAGATTGAAGTAAAGAAGGGTTCCCCTCTTTTCTTCCAATGAGTAAGCTTGTGGTTTTAAGACCTGTAGAGGTCCCTACTATCACATTTTATACGCATGTGCTTGAGGTTACAGCCTTAATGAATATTATCAATATAGCAATGTAATCCTTATTCAGCCCTATTTGTAATGCTAGGCTAAATTGCAAAGAACATAAATTACCTCCCAATGAATGAAAGTAGACCACAGTCTTCTATAATCAGAATAACAAATCATGTAATAATAATTTATTTACACGTGTACTTATTAAATTGATGTAAAATTTACTTTCTTTAATAAAATTAACAAATCATGTAACAATAATTTATTTACAAAATATAATCATTGATTGGATATACAATTTACTTCTTTAACAAAGTCCTTTAATCTTTATACATCACAATATTAATATATTCATAAATAATATAACACATTGGCCGTACCTTTAACCCTGACTTTAATAAACTTAAATATAATTCTACGCATGTATGAATCCATAAATACAAACATTTCTTTGACTCGCATATCTTCTAGTACCTACACATACATATATGCTCTATATGAAATAGACATCAATGTTATCTATAGCACAGTAATCATAAGAAATGGTCTTTTTTAGATCCTAATCCTAAAAATAACCATTTATATAATAATAAACTATAAAGCGATGACTTTTGGTCTTAATGCTAACTGAATAAACTTATACAATAATTATAAGGAATGGCCTATTCATCTTAAACTTAATTTAATACAACAATTTATACGAGAATGACTCATTTCAAGATTGATCCCAATTCATTAAACTGATAGGAATGTATTCACCTACATAGATGCGAACATATGTACACTATTAAACATTGAACAACCAATTGCATGTATATAAATCCATCTACATAAAATCCAATTTTCAGTAGTCGAATAAAATTTTAACTACAAATCAATGAATCTAATGGAAATATTTACATCATTAACAACGATTATTTGAGACTTTGACAATTTATGTGCATGCTTTGCATTTACATGAATACCATTATTTTTTTGCATTTTCCTCTTATTAATAACATATAAAATTCATAAGCTTAGTATATTTAAGAGATATATAATAATGTTTTTTTTTTTAAAAAATAATTCTAAAAAGTAAAGAGAAGTTATTACAGATTCACTTCTTTATTTTTTTTTTTTTAAATGACAGTTTCTTTCAAAACAATATTCAGATAACAAGCGTTATTTACAAATTCAGATTAGTTAAAGTACAAATCAGACTTTAAATATAAGACTCACCCAAAACAAAATAATTGGTATTTAATTTTGACAAATATTAAAGGTCGGTTTAGGATAATAATACAGCCTTGTAATTTCTAGCTGTTATTTAAATAAGTGCTTATTCTTCATTTCAGCAGAAATATGCAAAACTGTTAGTCATGTCCTTCCTTTTTATTCACAAAGAATAGTGAAAATCCTGGGATTTGAATAAAGTAATATCCCAATCTGCTTAAGAAAAAAGAAAAACTGATTTTATAATAAAACTTACTCAGTCTCATTTCAATTCTTTTTTTTTTAAAAAAAAAAAAAAAAACAAATTTGCATATCATTTTGCTTAGAAAAAAAAAAATGTTGTTGTTACTGAAATGACTAATGGATTGTTCATTTCAATATACACATATTAGGTGTGTATTCATATTGGAGAAAATTCATTTAATTAGATTATATTTAATTTATGAGCTCCGGTATGTTTACATCTAATAATTGTTTTCTATTCCCTCGTGCTAGCTGCGTGATGGCGCTATTTCTAGGTCGATTCCTAGAAATATACCATTTCAGTGGCCTACACCCAACCCAAAAGGCTTCTTTCTACAATAAAACATAGAAAGAATTCGCGCGGCGGCGGCCTCAGCCAACCTAAGAGGCTTCTTTCTACGATGAAACACACAGAGTCCCTGCCAGCTGAGCCAGTCTGGCTTTTGTTCTATGCTAAAAGCACAGACAAATGCTTTATTGGCTGCCGTAGTTGGTTGTGTTATTAACTTTATCATAATGCTAGAATGTCTATTTTCTCTAGACTTTGGTGTGAGAGTGTGTGGATTTTAGCCTGTCGTAATTATTTAAAATTTCATTATAAAGGTTTTTTTTTTCAACTGCTCTAACCTACTGTTACGTTGTAACTTTATTAACGATGTCGTGAAGGTTCCATTACGAATGGGTAACCCTCAAAATTTGCTTTTAAGGGTGCAGTCAAGCGTTATTTTGAAGAGCATGCGAAAAGTAATGTTTTCGCGAGAATTCGTCTGTAACAAGTTACTTTTGATTTATTCGCACAAACAAAAACAACCCAGTGTCTGATTATTAATTACTGTCCAAAAAAAAAAAAGAAAAGTAGTCGGGTATGATTTTTACATTTACTATTTAAATAAGATTAATTTTTATATGTACACACATTAACAAAAACAACCCAATTTCTGATTAATTACTGTCCAAAAAAAAAGAAAAGCAAATTAGTTGTGTTTGATTTTTAAATGTAGTCTTTGAATTACAGTACTTTATATATATATATATATACACACAATATTTACAAAAAGAACCCACTTTCTTATAATTACTGTCCCAAAAAAAAGCAAATTAGTCGGTGGTATCATTTTTAAATTTAATATTTAAATAACAGTACCTTTTTTTATATACACACCAACAAAAAGAACCCACTTTCTGACTCATTACTGTCCCCGTCCAAAGGCAAATTAGTCGGTATCATTTGTGAATGGAGTATGTCAATGACGGTACCTTTTTATATATACACACAAACAAAAAAAACCCACTTTCTGATTAATTACTGTCCAAAAAAAAAAAAAAAGCAAATTAGTTGGGTATCATTTGCAAATTGAGTGTGAATTTTTAAATGTTGTGGTTAAATTGAATAATGTAGAATTGCGTCTTACTTTCTATTCAAAAAAGACCGTAACTTTTTCTATATATACACCCAAAGAAAATAAAACCCACTACTTTCTGATTAATTACTGTCAATAGCAAAAAAAAAAATATTCAGGTATCATTTTTAAATTTAGTATTTAAACAATATTACGGCTTTTGAAATCTACACACTAACAAAAACAATCCACTTTCTGATTCATTACAGCCCAAAAAAAAATTGCAACATAGTCGGGTATCATTTTTAAATGTAGTATTTAAAGAACGGTACTTTTTTATATATACACACTAACAAAAAGAACCCACTTTCTGATTAATTACTGTCAAAAAAAAAAAAAATTACTCGGGTATTCTTTTTAAATTTACCGTGAATGTAGAGAAATTTTGCGTAAATGGAAAAATGGGTTATAATTGCATATTATTTTCTATTAAAAAAATACCGTAACTTTTTATAGATATACACACAAACAAAAACAACTCATTTGATGATTGATTACTGTCCAAAAGAAGTCAATTATTCAGGTATCATTTTAAAATGTAATGTGAATTTCTAAAAAATTTTGTTTTTTAAATAGTAATATTATTTACTATTAGTTCCTCTAATTTCCTATTACAAAACTAAAAAAGCCGATATTTATATAGATAAAAATCACAGACTCGGCCCGGAATTGTAATATGTATATGTTTTTGATTAGCATCAACGCCATCACACGGCTAACACCAGGGAATAGAAAACAACCAATAAAACAATCATATAATTATTATTATTGAAATAATGCAAATAAAAATTGGAAAATATATAAATCAATTGATAAAGATATATATATACAAGTTATAATAAATATTGAATATTAATAATTAAATAAATTAAATATAAAGTCTATTTGCTTCAGTGTTCAAAAAAAAAAAATTACATTAAGAAGAGAAAAAAACTAAAAACATTTAAGAGAAAAACAAAAAATTATTCATATAAATCTACTATTAATTTTAATATTTGCCATAAATATCCCCCCCCCCCACTACCTTTATAAAAAGTCTTTTATTTTAAATAAAAATTTATCTTACCACAGCATCAGAATTTTGATTTTACACTTTAATTGATTAAAAATATAAGATTGAATCCCTTTTGAAAAAGAATACAAATTTATAGAATAATCACTAACAGAAAGTTCAAGACTTCATTTGTTATACTTTTCTTGATGTCTTCCCCAAGTAGAATGTTAGCATGACTGGATTATACATTCATTATGAATAGGCTAATTAGAATATGTGAACGATTGATACTGCTTATTCTACTTCATCAATGTTTGGTTGCACACAGGAACATCATATTTTTTAAAATTGATATCTGCAGATTATATAATTCCAGGTTTAGTTGGCAAGTGCATTAATAACATTTTTCACCCCAGCATAGATGAGATTTTCAGTTATTGTACTGTTTTCCATATTAGTTTCTGCTAAATAGTAAGCTAATAATCTACTTCTTAATTAACTGAAAATGCCATTCTAATCAGTTTCAGTTTTTGAAGTGTCGTTAAACAGACTTTACATTGGTTGAGATGATCAAAAAAAGGACTTGACAATGATGATATTATAGCTTTCTTAAAGCAAGAAAGCAAAACTGGCATCTCACACTACTTTTTTTTTTATACCAACCCTATTCAAGATTACACTTATTAAGAAAAAAAAATAATTTCGACCTAAGTACTTTTGCTTATAAATTCAGCCCTTAAAAGGTTTTTTCCTTTCCTTCTTTCTTTTTTGTATACCTATTTTAGTATGAGGGTGAAAAGTCAGAGCAGTTTTATTTCCAAAAGGAGTCTGAATAGGTACAAATATCACCACAGCCAAAAAAATGAAATAATTAAATTGAGGATATACATTTCTCCATTCACATTTTCCCCTTGTTCTAGCTGTATACCAATTAATCAAGCTTGTTTTATTTTTTATACATTAGATAAACAAAAAAAAAAATTCATGTATCGATCACCACTGACCTAAAAATACCCGACGCAGGTCTGGACACATTAGTTATCTCAATTTTAACACAACAAGCAATAATAACCCAAACAATAAAGAAAATACATAATAAAACATCCTTGCTAAATGAGTAATCTCAAAGACTTATCTAGAAAACCGAAGCTAATGATCCATTGCACACTTGAGTCAAATTTCATTATGCCATAAAACTGCCTTCTTCCCTCAAAATATAATAATACTATATACTAATAACAATAATTTAAAAAATAATAAAAACACCAAAATGTATATATATATTTCTCTACGATTTGCTTAAGTTATTTTTCCATTTCTTTCTTATAGGTGTGGCGCTGGATACAATCTGGTCTGATAAGACTGGTTTTGAACTAGTCTTATTCGCTGTTCAAATCCTTTTATAATTCCTGGAACATCTGAAAAGACTATTAAACTTATCCAAAACATAACACAACTTTTCGCACCAATCACCTTTAATTACTTTGAATATTTTATCAATTATGATAATGTGTGTAGTTACATCATTCATACAACACAATTTAATAGAATTATACAAGTCGGGAGACAAAAATTCTAACATCACTCCATTACACAAGATTAGACTCTCTGCATAATGTAATACAGGGGTAGGAAACTGCCGGCCCATGACGATGTTGAATCCGGCCCACCCTATAAATGCCTACATATAGAAAATCCTTACCTGACTATATTCACTGTAACCGCAATCTCTAGGTCTATCACTTACCTATTCATACAATATTAACTTTATCCTAATGCTATGAGAAATATAAAATTCTAATTATGAAAATTAAAAATTTATCATAACTTGTGTAAATTTAATTATAATTTCTAAAATACCAACTTTATATTATAAAATATAAAAATATGGGAGGAATCATGTCGCAAATAAGTTAATTTCAGGTTTTAAAGAATACTTCTACGCAGTGTCAGAGTATTATTTCCTAATTATTATTGCAGCATCAACTAAATGAAGTTCCTTTGGGTTAACTTCTTAGTGGAAAAAATAATGGTGCATGATATTTTATGAATAAGTTTACGCTTTTTCTAATTATTACAATTTTTAATTTAATATAATTTATAGTCTATAAAATGAACCAATTAAAAAAAAAAAAAAAATTGATGTCAAATGCAGCATTTTCAATGATAATTGGACATTCAGATATTTATTTGCAAATATACACAATAAAGCTGCTTGTTTGATTTGTAATGAAACTATTTATGTTTTTAAAAAATATAATCTAAAAAGGTATTTTTCAACAAAACATTTCGTAAAATATAAACTATCTATAATCGATTCCTATTTAAGTCATTAAATATTGTATTTATTTTTTTTAAAAAAATACATTGATAATTAGGTATTTCAAGTAATATAACATTTTTTAGGTTCCGATTTTTTTTGCTAAATCAATCAATCTATTCTGCCCCGCATTATGATACAAAAATTTTATTCGGCCCGCTGCTGAAAAAAGTTGCTCACCCCTGAGCTAGTATATGGTTTTATGCAGGAAATAAGATTCCAAGAACAAGTCATGGATGAATCCCTTTAATGTAAGAAATACATAAGATATAGTCTTTTCTCCAATTTGTAATTCAAATTTGTATATTAGTCAATTTTGCTTTATGACTACTTGCTATAGTTATATGGCAGTCGGGATTTCCATCAAAAAAAGGGGGAACACATCTAACTACGATCAGACCTAGGGTCTTGGGGTAGAATGCCATGAATGACGCAATGAAGTACCTAATCAATGATCATGCCTACTTCCAATGGACTAGCTCGAGGTTTACACATTATATTCAGACACAATTTAGGCTAGTTTATCCATACCTCTCCCCTCTTTTAGATTCCACCATGCCTCAAATTCAAACACAGGGAGAATGTTGCACTCGGTTCTCTTCAGGGATGAATTTACCTTAGATAGCAATTACAATACCTCTACATAGGTTCCAATTGAGTGGAGGACTCATCTAATCGTGCTATTATATTATAATGTAACAGAAAGTATGTGTGTATTGAAACGGTTGTCTTCAAATCCCTCACCGTTTCACCAACCATCCTAATAACCCACTCGTCTGTGCTAAGTTCAAACCTGTTTAATAAGTTTAAATTAAAATTTGTAAGCTAACAATTGCAATCACGGCTATATAAACAGCATTATATACGCACATACGAAAGAACGCTATAATTGAATAGTATTGCCAGAGTTATAGCGTATAATTTTATCGCGTAATATTTTTAAACTATTTTTAGTACAGTAATAATGTAGCATCAATTTATTAATTTATTACTTAAATTCATATGTGGGAATATAATCCACCTATATTGAATATATATATATATAGCATAGTGGCGTGATTAAAATATTTATAAAATTTTAAGTTTCATTTTTATTATAAACCAATTTAATGTAAAAACACATTGAAAGGGTGATTGATTGCGGATGCGCTGACAAGCTTCTTTTTAAAAAGAAAAAAAAAGGATTTTTTTTCTAAAAATAAAAGTATTTTCGGAAAATTAAAAGTTTGGTAAAGTTTTTGCTGTAAACAATTGTATCAGTATATGCCACACCTGCCTTAGGTTTCTAAAAAGAAAAGCCAATTTTAAAATAATCTAGCTAATTGATTCTAAATTATTTGGGAGACCTCGCTAATTAAAAATATGTTTACAGCAGGGATTTTACACATAAATTATAAAATCAGAACAAAATTCCTGACTAATTAAAAATAAAATCAAATATCGGATTAAACTGATTAAAATTCGATTTAATTAAAAGTTGATAATCAGAGAAAAGTTATAACACCTAAAAGGAATGTCAGCATGTTTGAAGTCAACCACTAATTTCATAAGCAAATTAAAAATTTTGTAATCTTGATGGAGATGAAATTCCAAGGTGTGTGGGCTGATAAGGGATCATTTAAAAAGGCCATGTAAAGTGGAGGAGCCATCTTAGATCTTTACTTTTTTGAAACCTTGACAGCTTGAATGCTACATCTGTGAAGTGTTGCCTTTTTTTGATCATCGTTAAGCTTTGGAATCCAGCGTGTATCCGGAACAAAGCAACCGTGAACATTTTGACATCCAGTTAAGACAATAATTTTTATATCTGTGCGAGAGAAAATGTCGGGCTAAAACAGGCAGCCTTGGCTAAGCTCCAGAGTGAAGGCGACGGGCCTTTACTTCCATCCAAAAACCACCATCACCAGTATGCCGCCATAACCGCTCCGCTCTAACCGTGGGAAGAAGATGATGCCGCAAGCCGCCACAAAGACTCCTGTAACTCCAGCTCAAGTACTACAAGATGACCGGTAACCTCACCATTTCTAACTGCAGTTCAATATATTAATTTTTCTTTAAGTCTAGACTTATAAAATGTATTTTAATTCTAAAATCTTGAATTCAAGTAAATTGCTAAATGTAAAATTTTATTCTTAAATTTAATTATATAATTCTGACCTACTTTCTAATGTTTCCTAACTAAATAATTTTATTTTCAATTTTCTCACTGCAGTTGTGACTATGGTTTCTTTATTTTTTATTTTAAAATATAAATTATATGCTAATGCCTCGAAACAGCGGGCATTCAATATTAATAATAGAGAGAAGAGAGAATGACCCCTCTTCATTTAATAATTATTTATCGTAGCTTAATGCACGCTGTTTCGAAACCCTCTTAAATAACTGTTAAGAATTGGCTATGTGCTGATTATCATTTTGACCTTGATTATTTAATTATTTGTTGGAAATTTTAAAATGGGAATCTTGTTTTAACCCAAAGTAAATTTCAATTTAATTTTCACTAAGCAATATCCAAGCCTTGAATAAGTATATTTGTTATTTATTTCATTTTGTAAAAGCCCTCCAAATATATTTTTTTTCCCTTTTTTTGTTTTTATTAATTAATCGCGTAATCAAATGTGTTATTTGAGATTGAAACTAGACAGCAAAGAATATTTAAAAGTACGCCCACGTATAGCATATGATATTAAAAATGCTATATTAGAGTTGGCGCTAATGATTCCACTGATTAGCTATCGTTCTCGTGGCTAAATATTAAATTATTTCAACTCTTTTGCTTGGCGGATGTGATAACTTTATTATACATTTAAACTTTCTCGTTATGTTGCAATTTTCTTTAAGATGGGACTCGGAACGGCCATCTCTCTTACACTCCTTGGGTCGCACATGAATAAGACCTGACGTCAAATTCCAGGCAATAGTGTTAGCTACCCCAACCCTCTTTAGCAGCATGGCGATCGGTCATAGGGCTCCGGTGTTGATCACAAAACCCTAAATATTAATCCATCCGCAGAGCGATATTTAGTATAACTGTTTACCAGCGCTATAGCGCATTGGTTCTTTTGGTTGCCCACTCTTCCTCCCTTAAATTAAGTTTCAGCCATTGTCTGACATATTCAAGAGCTAGTTTCGGTCTCATGTAAAATAGTTTGAAATAATAATATTATAGATAAAATTGACTTTAAATGTTTCACATATATGTGAAAACAAGGCTTCGTCTGATTGCTTAGCTGAAAACCATGAAATAAGAGGGATTAGCATAATCTGCCCCATAGCTACAATGCAGTGACTGATCAATAAGATAATAAAGCAAATGATGAAAACAATATTTAACTTCATCAAATAAAATAACAAATGTAAAATAATTTTAATTGTAAGGAGAGAAGGTTAAAGCGCTCTCCAAAATGTTAGATGCTACGCGCATTTTAATTGTAAAATGCAAGAATAATATAGATAAAATCGTCAAATTTAATCTGCAAAAATAAACATACAATTTAATAAATTACTCTGATCTCGATCTTATTTATTTCAATCCAATTCAAAATTCTCTATATTATATATGTGATTTCCGATGCATTAATTAGTTTTAAATATATATAGTTAATAAATTCCTTTTTTTTTTGTTATGAGTCTCATTGCTTCTCCGTGACCTATGTCGGCCGTGTGGAAAGAGGTATACTACGTGTAAGTTCAAGGTGGTCATTCGTAGGGTCTTGAGTCTTGGAATCCTGGCTTACGAGTTGAAGTGCGGTCGGACTCGGGATGTTACAGTCCTAGTCTGGTCAGCTTCGGTCTCTTTTGCTTGGATTCTGAATTCTGTTACGCGAATGTACAAACTTGACTGTTACATAGTATATGCATGCGTATCCGCTTATGAATTGATGAATGAATGAATCAATAACTTTGATATACTAGAGACCATTTAATGAGAATCAAGTTAACAATATTTATTGACAAATAAAATAAAAATTCAAAACTCTTTTAACAAAAAAAATATGTACATACATGTGGGTGTCAAGTATGTATCTCTACCATATTAATGATTAAATGTGCTTATTATTCCAACCCTTCCCATGGTAGATATACATAAAGCCACTACATATTTACGAAGTAGTTAAGAATAAAGAAAGAAAATTATTAATTCATTGTTACAATGATTGCGAAGCTAACTATTTAATGATACTATATAAAGATGTGTGCAATAGTTTCATAGTCCAATTACAATTGTAGAGTTTCCATCTTATTTGAGGATTGCCCTTAAATATGTACAAGTTTCCTATGGTTGATAGAAAAGACCATTCACGCAAGAATGTAAGTCAATCATACTGAATAAACAAATGTAAATCATTAGTTAACAACAAAAAATAAACAAACAAACAACACAAACTCAATCCTGTAGCAAGTGCATGTTCTTAATATGGAATATCAAATAAAATTTTACCTTATTCTATATTTTCGTAAGGATGATGATAACACTAATGCCACGTCACTATGGAGGGAGAGCCACCTAAATTTTATTTAACAATAAAAAATTTTTTTGTCTAACTTAACAACCTTCCTCCCTGCACTTTTTTGACTTAAACTACAGTGGACTCTTCCAAGTTATAGAGATTTAGGTTTCCAAGTGCGGAAGTGAAATAAACAAAAAAATACATAATTCTACAAATGTATGTAAATAATAATAAAAAAAGATTACAGAATAAATTTAAGACTTTCTTCAAGTTATCTTGCATAATGTTCATGAATTAGGCAACTAGTATCTCTTATAGATACAGTTCATCGCTATTCTGGTCATCCTTCTGCGGCAAGTCATGCATTACTCGCGGGAATTCCTCGGCGACATATTTGGAGTAATGTTATTTCCATCTTCTATTGTTTTCATTCTGAATCCATCTAAACATTTAAGACTGGGCATTTCATTTTATTGTTTCAGCAGGCATTATACAATTGAATATTAAATCATCGCGCTTCCTATGTTCAGGGCTGATAATACTTCAGCCCTACGATAATATTAAATTAGCCACAGTACATAAAGATTAAAATTTTCTTAATTCACCGTTTGGTATTTAATAATTTTTATAAGAGCAGAATTATTTCATCATTTATATATAACTGTGCTGATAGATGTTCTATTTTGTTATTTTATCCGTATGCAAATAGCACGATTCTTTTATTTTAAATGGCTATCTAAACCAGTTCAATTATTTTCCAACTGTACAAATCTATTAGAATTCTTTCTGTTTAAATGTGTTACAATAATAAAACAAATAAATAGGAGTGTTCAAATAAGCCATTCATGTTCTCTTATGATTTGAACATTCGATTTTCTGCGGTTGTAGTTATACAGCTTTGGTATCCTTTTGAAAATAAGAAAAGACGATGGAAATGAACTAGGTTTGTTTTTATACTGAACCTGGCTTCCATTGTTTAGTATACTTGCATTTTATTCCTTTTCCATCACTATGTGAACCCTATTGTTGCGCGTATTATATTGATTGTAAGTAAAATAAAATTACATAGTAGAATTATGCTTTTATCTTCTGCATTTGGTTACCAAGTGACTGATTTGATATTAGGTCGTTACCATGTTTACTGAGTCTAAATCTTATAATGACGTACAATACATTAACATTGAATTTATTATTTGTATATACATAGTACAATTTCTTTAACTAGTTTTTATCTTTCTATTAGGTAAGTGAAACTAATCTATCATATTGCTTTAATATTGCAAAAAATAAACGTTTGTTGTGTCTATATATATATATGTGTGGGTTTATTTATTCCATAAAATGAAAATACATGCTCAACCACTTATTAACTAAATTTATAATATAAATAAGTTTGATTTGGTGGTGAGAGTGAACAAAGATTGGATTGCAAGCTACTCTTACAGTTACTTGTAGAGCTTTTAATAGTAAGGTTTGGAAATGTTTTTTAGATATTATCTACGGATGTAAATCTTCAGAAATTATTGAAACCTGGCTGCCAGAGTCCAGCAAGACCTCAATAGTCATACGTTCAAATATTATTTCAATTTTTGGATAGCATTGTTTAGCAGAGTGTACCTTATCCTCAACATCTGTATATTAAGATTCATTAATTCTTTTTCACTTATCTAGTTGATGTCACTATTACCTCCCTTTGAGCCTCAATGGAAGAACTGAGTTATCAGACATTTTCTGTTTCCCTGAGTTTCACACAGAGACTTTTAGGAAAAATTTGAACCTCTGATTAGAGTTCCACTTCTTATTCTGTTCAGTTTATCTGGCCCTTCATATCAAAAGAATCAATACTTTACTCTCTTTTTCCAATCCTTACCATTATTGCATTGACATAAGCTGGCTCATATTTGTAGACTATTGACTATCAGTGCCAAGCAATACTTTTCCATTCTAAAAAGCAAATCATGCCAAATAATCTGGCCTTCAATCTGCTACTTGCATTAAACATCAATAATTTGGTTACCTGTCTCCTAAAAAATTGAGAATGGTTCTTTACTTTCCAACCTAAATTTTTCTTGCATCACATAAAGAATTGCATTCTGATGTTCTTCAGTCCAGAAGTTTATCAATAATTCTTAATATTTCTAAAAGATATCAGGTGGTGAAATAATGAATTCCATCAAGCCTATACATCTTGCAGGTGGCTACAAGCTATAGCCAACTTATTCTCTCCTGCCATAAGATCAAGAATGAAACACTTTGCTAAACTATTCAAGTGCTCTACAGGTGGCTTATTAGCTAGACATTTAAATATTCTTATTTTAAAAAACTAATTCACACTCTGTTGAACTTCATTATGGAGTATAATATTAGAATTTGAATATCCATTCACAAGTGGTTTATTACATCTAGTCTTTCTGGCTTACCCTCAACATAATCCACACTTACTAGCATTTTCTATCTTTCTGTATTGCTTGTTTTTTCTCGTCGACATTTGTTTTCTGTATAACCTTTCATCTAGACTCCAAGTATACAAAATATACTTGTACTTAAAATATTTTCTCAATACTATATTTTTACTCATTCCATTTTTTAATACCCCTTATTGTTAATTCATCTGTATTTTATCTGACATCTGGTATACTTTTGCTATTTTCCCTATTACTCTCCTATTTGGAGTTCTACCCTTCCCATCCTTTCTTCTTGTTTCACTTTCAACTCATCTTTTCAAATTCTATATACAGATTCTATAACATTCTGATTCTCTTAGTATCTCCTCTCTCACTTCATTCAACCTCAGTATCATCAACTGATGGTTTTTTTTCTTTTATTGCATTCATCACTTATCTTAATTGTAAACATTTCTATAGACTTTCTTGCATGTCTTATCATTTTAAATCCATTTTTTGTTGGCTTTCCTGTAAACATTTCTATAGACTTTCTTGCATGCCTTATCATTATAAATCCATTTTTTGTTGGCTTTCCTGTATAGCTTGTAGTTTTAAATCCATTTTATGTTGGCTTACTATATATCTTGATTATTTTCTGTTGGTTTTTCAATATCTAATGATATAACTTTGTAAATCTATAGCTAGCAATATAAATCCTATAGGATGGCCTCCCTTGTTTTCAGGCTCTAACTCTTGGTTGTTCCACTTCTTACATGGCCAGTTTTCCAATAATTAAATCTGCTTCCATTTCCTTTAATTTTGATCTCTTAATCATTGAATTAGAGACAACCACATGTGCTTAATCTTACGCTTTCCTATTATTTAAAAACATTAAAGAATGCCTAAAATTAGTATTCCAAACTGTCAACCTTTTATTTACTCTTATCATATAAAATTAGCATACTAATCTACATGCTTACTATGCAGCACTCACTATTTCCAATTTAATATCTCTGCCTTCACCACTATTTTATTTAATTAACCTGTCAAATATTTACCCTTTGTCCTACTTATATCATTCATATCTCTAACAATATTTTTGCCATTTCATTTACTACTGCCAACTTCTCTTATTCCATTATCTAAATTTTAATTATTATTTCTCATTTATATATTGTAACCAGATTGGGGTTTCCATCTCCTCTGATGGCTGATTTATTTCTTGATGAGCATATTGTAGGATGTAAAGAATGATTGATGTTACCCAATGCTGATGTTACCCCACTTGCATCAACATTTCCTGTTCATCAGAGGGTATAGCATTAAAGAGAGTGAAAACATTCAGAAATTTATGTTTGGTTTCCCAAACGGCGCAATTAGAGTTCCAGTTTATTACAATCTTACTCACCCAAATCAAGTTATGCTGGACATAGCTCAGGAAACATGAGATTCCTGTGAACAAGTACACTGCTTGATGAATGATGCAAAATGAAACTGACAAGACATATTAGTTTTATATAACCATAATTTATTTAATTAACAGTATTTGGATAATACTCTTAATAATTCATTGCAGTTCACGTTCCATAGATCAGTTAGTCCATTTCATTGGTAACTTCTCTGATGCTTGGTCCCATCGTTTGATGATCAAACAGTGTCCATCATTTATATTACATAATCCTGTTTTGCCAGCATTTACATAGTAGGGATTTATTTAAATATCCGTGTGTACATCACGGATACCTCCCTTATCATTTCTCAAGTTTAAATTCTCCTTCTGTGAGTTTATATTCTCCTCGAATGCGCATATTCGTAGAGATATCTAATTCCCTATTGCAATATACTTTTAGAATGAATTTGATTTATATTCGGATTATTACTTTTTATCTAATCAATCAGTAGACAATAATTATATTCAAATATATTCACATATTTAATTCATGTATATAGACGCATATTTAATTTGTGTATGTAGACACATATTTAACTCATGTATATAGACGCATATTTAATTCACGTATAGACACATATTTAATTCCTGTATGTAGATACATATTTAATTCGTGTATATAGATGCATATTTAATTCGTATATGTAGACACATATTTAATTCATGTACAGAAACGCATATTTATTTCCTGTACGTAAACACATATTAAAATCATGTATATAGACACATATTTGATTCCTGTATGTAGATGCATATTTAATTCATGTATATAGATACTTATTTGATTTCTGAATGTAGACGCATATTTAATTCATGTCCATAGATGCATATTTAATTCATGTATATCAAATAGTAATTCTTTTTTGGTTAAACATAATACATTCACAAAAATCGGGGTATGTCTATTTTAAATTAAATTCTTACATTATAATTTCTACATTTCATTTACCAAGTCGAATTTTAACAATTTGGTATATATTTCTTATATGCTTTATTATAAAGCTTAATTTCAAATCAATGTTATAAGTTTTATCACTTAAAAAAAAAAAAAAAATCAGTGAATTCATTATTGCGTTTCACCATTTCTGTCAACGTATTTCAATTTACTTTTTTTTTTTATAACAATAATGGCAATTATATTATTTTATAAGAAATTATTTCGGCAAATAACATTTCATCATTTGTTGAGTATAATTATTTTAAATAACTATGTCTCATTTTATCTTTTTCAAAATGCTTTTCCTACAGCATTTTCGTAAATGCCTTTAAATATTTCAAATATTATTTAGTTTTCTTACCTTTAAATTTATCTGTTGGTGATTCACCGCTGGTAAATCTTCACATTAAAAGATGATTTGTCTTAGAGTTGAATGATATATATTTTCTTTTGGTGGTCACTTAGGCATGTTTTTTCATCTTCATGACTTCTTCATGGTATGGGAAGAGAGAGAGAGCTATGCTTCTTCATATTGCAGTTTTACAGTAACCACAGGTTTCTCCGACTAACTGCTGCACTTCTTTAATTACTGGCTAAGGTGGCTCGAAACTTAGTTGGTCCAATTATTTAAACTCTTCACTGTAGACTGACTAAATACTGAACGGCTATTTACTGCAAAGCAACTATTACAACCAATCAACTGCAACTCCTGGAATTGATCGATTGCTCATTTTATAGTCCAACTTCCTGCGATGTTTTATCATTTTTTTATCTCATCCATGCTGACCAACATGTTTTTCAAAAACATGTTGACTTCTTTTACCTAGGGCAAGATAGTGATGCTATCTTTTTTTAGTGAACTAATTACAGCATTTCTATATTGTAATTCGTAAATATTCAGCTCTAATAAAAAAAAATATTATATTGCTAACATTTGAAACCACAGACTTTTAATGATAAAAATTTGTTAATTAAATGTGTCATTTAATTTCTAATTGTACATTTTAAATATTGATTTTTTTCTTCTTCTTTTTTTTTAGAGAACTTAAATTTACACATTTTGTTTTTATAGCTGCGTCAGCTTTCTTTTTTTAAATCAAGCCATTTTAAAATGGAAAGAGGGGTACCTTCAGGATGTATTAAACAATGTGACTGCTTCAATATGTATTGAACAAACATGGTTTGACACCAAATGAAACTGGTGCATGATTAATAACTTTATTCAAGCCTCACATTGGATTCCAAATAAAATAGGGCAACAGTTTTACACCTCTTTTAGATTTATAGAATTTTAAATAAAAATATATGAGGATTTAAACTCTGGGATTAATCGGGTATATGAATAACCATAAACTGAGTATCCTAACTAATGATAAATCAGACTTAGTAACCACCCAATTTCCTGACCCTTTCACATTGTAATGGTATGACCATTTTTTGAGGATGGCCTGAGTGATGGCAAATCATCATCAATCCCAGTTCAAAATAAATATAAAATTAACGATCAATCTTGAATATAAAATAATGAGCATAAGAGATCACTCTAAGAGATCAGCACAGCTAACTATCTTAAGTATAAGCATAAATAATTTTGCCAGCATTAGAAATAAGTATAATTCACTCATCATCCTGAATGATCAATAATAAAATAAATCAACAGTCAATCTTGTGACTGAATTTGAAATGGTCTTGGGGGAATTATTTAAACATAATTTGGATGCACAATCTAAGTGCTCAAACATCAGAATACAAAACAATAAAAAAAAAAACAATAATGCTGGAACATTAAAAACATGCTAATCAGCCACTTAGTACGATTAGTGTATTGGCAACTATAAACTTAATTCTGATAAATACCAAACTAAATAAAATGTAGTTCGTGGAAGTTAAAGAATATACTCTTCATGCCAACCCAGAATTATTATCAACTGGATGCCCATAAACACTAATATACACCCTCATTTATATAGCAGATTGTTATGCAAGAATCTAGCTCAGAGAACATAAGCTCTATAACTGTTACTGTGAACAAGAGATGATACAACAAATAATATTCTAAACTATCTAAAATAAAGTTCACTGGAATAACTAACAGTTGAATATAAGTTTATTAATAACAATAAAAAAATAACATTAAGGATTGCAGAATACAGCTCTACATATAAATTAAATGATCTGATTTTTCTTAGTATACAAAAAATATTAAAATATCAATTTGTGATTTACAATACCTCATAATGAGTTTATATGAAACACATATATCATCGCACACACACGTGGCATAATTTATTAACATATTTGACTCACCATAAATTAATAAAATAATTTAAGTTATCACATTTTAGTCATAGATACCTCATACTAGGTTTACGTAAAACATGTATATATATCACCACAGACACACAGTATAATAATTGATTAACATATTTGAATTGTCAGATAAAAAAGCCAATAAATTTTACATTATAACATTTCAGTGATACAGATATCTCATACAAGGTTTATATAAAACACATATATATCATCAAACAGATGTGCAGTATAATAATTGATTAACATATTTGAATTGTCAGATAAAATTAAATTTTTTAAGTTATCACATTTTAATGATAGATACCTTATACCAGATTTACATTAAACATAAATATGATTGTACAAATAAGTGATATAATGATTAACATATAAATGAAATTCATTTTCTTATAATACATAATTAATGATAGATTTAACATATGTGTGTGCATATAGAATGTATGTGCATAATGACATTTATACCATATTTTATCAAATAAAATTATTAATAAGATATTTTTCACATAATTGCACATGTATAATGTGTGTATACATAAAATATGAATTAAAATTATTAATTAGCCTCTCTTTTATAGTCAAACAAAGTTTTTTTCTTTTTCCTTCTTTAAAAAAAAAAATCCTTTGACAGGTTATTGTTGATTGATTAATTATAAACGTTTTTAAAATACTTTAGAAAGTTTCATTTTTGGAATCTACCTTTTCTTTAAACAAAAAAAAAGATATCAAATCATACATGAAATAATTCTTCATTCAAACAAAAATTATTTATTTGTTTTACTTCTTTAAAATACAGATTTTAAATGTCTTTTTTTCAATAAACAATTTAAAATACCATTCCTTTTAAAATATATATTTTAAATCACTTTTAAAATGTCATTCTAAAGGTTTATTTAAAATAACTCACCAGCTTCAATTTAAATAAATACAATGTAGTAAGTATCTGTGGTTCTTTGCGTATAGACAAGGCAGCATACATATACCACAACCTAATGGATTCTCTGGGTGTCACCATCAGGACAGATATAATCCAAGTAACTGGTAGTCTCTAGTGAACTCCATTCTGATTAGGATTGAATAGATTTTAGGCAGGCAAATGAAACAAAAAGTTGGGTCTTGCTTCCCTGGGAATCAAAACTCCTCTAAAGTGAACTAGTGGCAGATGCTGGATCCAGTGTCTTCAATTATTTTTTCATTGTCATTCTCTATAACTCTGAAAATAACTAATCTTTTTATCAACCCTTTTTAAATTTAAGATGAGGTGGAGAAAATTTATCAACTCAAGAGTATTTTTCCTATCTTTATCAATTTTTTAAATCTACTTTAATCCTTTTTTAAATGCAAATTTTAAATATTATAAGTATAATCTACAAGCTTTACTTACAAGAAAAAGATTTCTAAAATAGATAATAGACATTTTACCGAAAATGTTATACATGTTTTCATAAATTTAAAAAAAAAAAGATTTCTAAAACAGGTATGAGAATTTTTACAATTATCAGTAGATCTATTTTAACACAAAACATGCTTGTTTTAATTTCACAATCAGAATTCAATACATATATTACTTAGACCTTTTTAAATGTTTATTTCATAAAACAATTTTAGTTTAAAATTCAAAATTATTTAACTCCTAGTGTTATTCTAGCGTACTTGTAGAAAATATCTACAAAAAAATTTGATTGTTTAGTTCTATTTTCCTATTAACTCTATATTTATGCACACACATTACATTGTATGCCATGAAATCATACTCCCCTTCTTGGGAAATAAGAAAATAAAAATGAAACACCTACCTAACAATATTTTACATAATATATCTGTATAATCAAAAAAAAGTTCATACCTCAAACTATGTATTCATCAATTTTTTTAGAGACCTGATAGGCATCTGACAGCTAACAGAATAAATAGTGACCTGCAATTCTGAGATAAAGAATTCATTCATTGGACTATAAGTACACAATGCACCACAAACACCAATAGGGCTATCTCAATTTAGACACCATGAGCTATCACAACCCTTGATAAAAATAATACAAAAATCTTTACAAAGCTCTGCTCCATTAAATCTTACAAGCTGCAAAATATAAAACTGTCATTTCATTGAATCTTAGAGGCTAGAAAATATAGAACTATACCTTGCTCCTTTTCTTGGAAGAATAGAAGCTAGGATCATGGCAGGAGTACGTTAACTGCACCATGATAAACAATAAGAAATCAGAAAATGGGTTAGAGCAATAGCTGAGATAGAACATACCTCAGAACTGCATGAAAATATTCCATCCTCAAGCCAATGACAAAAACCTTCTATCTATCATCAAAACTGAAAATACGGCTAAACAAACTTCAACAATCAAACACCCAATCCAATCTCCAAAATGATTAGATTTTCTATTTAACTCTAAACATGAACCTTTTAAACATATATCAAAACTATTTTATAATTTATAACCATCAATACTTGTCATATATTTCACAGTAATTTTCAAAATTAAAATTCTGCATAAAATGCATCCTTTTTTTCTTTCTCAGATTTGGTTGAAATCAACTGGTAATTTTATAGTGATGGTAACCAGTGCATGATCATTAACAGCCCCACATTGGCCACCATTTGAAATGGTACAACCATTTTTGGGGAATGAACCTGGGATGATGGCAAATCATCATCAACCCCAGTCCAAAATAAATATAAAATTAACTATCAATCTTTAATATAAAATAACTAAGCATGAGAGATCACTCTAAGAGATCAGCACAATTACCTTAAATATAAGCATAACTAAGTTCACCATCATTAAAAATAAGTAGAATTCATTCATCATGATAAATGATCAACAATAAATCTTGTGACTGGATCTGACCACTTAGTACCATTAGTGTACTGGCCAACTAAAAAACTTAACTTCTGATAAATACCAAACTAAATAAAATGTAATACATGGACTTTTAAAAAATATACTCTTCATATCAACCCAGAATTATTAACAACTGGATGCCCATAAACACTAATATTGTACTTTTCTTGTATGTCATCTCCAAGTAGAATAATGGTACGAGTGGATTATGTATTCATCATAAACAAACTGAAAAAATCATGTAAAAAATGAGTTACTGCTTATTCTAGTTCATCAATGTTTGCTACATGCAGAATCCATACATTTTTAAAATTGACATTTACCAGCAGAATACATAATTCCAGGTTTAGTTGACGAAAGTATTAATAAAACTTTTCACCCCAGCATAAACAGATTTTCAGCTATTGACCATTTACCATATTATTCTGTGGTTAAATAGTTTGCAAATAAGCTGCTTGTTAATTAACTGCAGATGTCATTCTATTAGCTTAACTTTTTTGAATGCTCAAACAGTTTTCGCTTGTTGAGGTGATCAATAAATCTTTGACAATGATGATATTACAGCTTTCTTAAAACATGAAAGGTTTCGCTGGTTGGAAAAAAAACCTTGACAATGATGATACAGCTTTCTTAAAACAATTTAAAGTTTTCTCTCTAAACACAAAACTAAAAAAAATTCGCATCTCTTACAATTTTTTTATATCAATGCTATTCAAGTTTACTCACAATAAATCTTGATACTTTTATCTATTATTACAAATTTATTTTTTAAAAAATTACATTCTTTGTTTTTTTTTTTAAAAAAAACTCTTGATGGTAAGAATAAAAATGGGGAAAAAAAAGGCTAAGTACTTTTGCTCATAAATTGCCATTTAAGACTTTATTTCTTTTCTTATCTTTTTTTTTAAAAATATACCTTTTTTAGTAAATGAAAAGCTTTTTTTTTAAAAGGAGTCTGAGTGTAATATGTATATGTCAGGGATCCCCAACCCTGTGCCCGCGGGCACCATGGTGCCTGCAGACCATTTTACATGTGCCCGCCGCTATCCGAACATGATAAAAAATTATTTATCTGATACAAATAAATTTAATTTTTAAAATTTCTTATAAATTATTGTATTATATTGTAATCAAATTGTAGAGCATACTATACTTTTACAGCATAAAAATATAAATGTTAATTATTTGTTAAAATTTTATTTTTGAAATAAATATTTTTTTGTACATTATGTATATTATTAACAATATCCAACTATAAATTTACATTGAAAAAATAAATGATGCCCGCCATCTGGTTGAAAAAAATAAATGGTGCCCGCCACCTAGCCGGTATTATAGAATGTGCTCTTAAGTGCAAAAAGGTTGGGGACCCTGGTATATGTGATATTACAAATCCATCCTTTAATCTGTATTCATTATTAATTTAAATATGTGATAAATGTACATACTCAGTTTTAATATATGTTGGAAATCAATAATGAAATTTCATATCTTTAAATTGTTGGGATATATGGAATAAAAGATTACTTCTCTACATACTTGACATTTATTTTTCTATTTTTATGCCATAAGCCACAGAAATCTAATTGGTTAATACTTAGATGACAATAGTTTGGTGATCAACTTTTATATTAATTGTAAGTAATCATCTTTGATCATTTGCAATGATTTTCACAATGCAACAACAGAATGCAAAAAAATTTTTGGCTACATTTATTAAAAACTTAAGCCTAAATAATAGGTTTAAGTCAAATTGGATATGTTAAAGTTATGCTACAAACTTTATGTATTGTAATCAAGATTATCTAAATGATAAAATGGTCATGTCATTAAATAACTAAAGTATATTTATTGGTCTCAATAATTTCTTGTGTATTTTATTTTAATAACATTTTCTCACTTTAATTTAAGTTTTTATTTAAGATTCACCATTTATAATTATTAAAAATCTATTTGTTTCTTCTGATATTATCTAACACTTAACAAATATGTGTGCATGTCAATGATTAATTTCAAATTATAACCTTAAATATCTAGTAAAAGTATTTAATATCATAATATTTAATGAATAGAGTAAATATTAACAACCATTGAGACCTTTATTATATACTTTTATTCTTATGCATATTTAGAGGGGATGCATCTGAAGTAATATAGATGTAGCAATTAATAAAAAATATTGTTTAATTTTCATCTAGAAATATTTCATGAAACTGAAAAAATTAAAGATATTTGATTATCAGAAGTGCAACTTTAATATGATGCTTTAACTGCAAATATTATGTATCGTCATGTGATGAGTATGTGTTATCAAAAAAAAAAGAAAAGTGATACAGGATTCAAAACATCTTAATAAAAAAAAAAAAAATAACTTTCAAGTAATCATTTTAATACCATATTATCAAACCTCATGTTATTAAACTTTCGTTCTACCCCTTAAGAGTGAAATTAACTTGAGAAATGAATCAACAGAAAAGTAGTTGAAATTTATAAAATCCTCATGGTAGCATACCCAAGTCAATCTCAATACTCTCTCTATAACAATAGAATACTCTGCAGATAGATCTATTATGAACATCAAAATTAGCTAAAATTCTCATTTAAAAAATTAATACTCTATAGATTAATAAAGCTATTAAACTATTCTAGGCAATGAGATTGAGTCCATTCTTTTTAATTTATGTTTTGAAAACAGTATTTCCAGATGTTATAAGAATTCCAATAAATATAATGGATAAAAAGTGTACTATGGTGAATAAAATATTAAAAAACTTGGCAATGTGATATAACTTATTAATTATTCAAGACAAAATTTCAAAACTGTCATCATGTTTTCAATGTTAATAAATCTTCCTTTGACAAATTGAGGAGTGAATGTAACTATTAAAATGTAGTTTAATCTCAATTTTATCTGGTTAAGATCCTATGACATGAAAAATTGATACAACAAAATTATGCCTAATGGGTATTTGCCATATAATACTAATAAGAAATATTTACAAATAATATGATTTATCCCTTCCCCCCAAATTATATGCTTTATAGCAATAAGCAACAAAGTATCTTTCCAAATAGCAAATGATTTCAGTGCTAGTGTAATACCACACACTTGAAAGCCCCAAATATTCCCCATATAGATATAAATTATCAAGAAATAACTTTCCAATCTCTAAGCACTTGTAACACCAATGTAACCCTCTTCGGTGTGTAAAGTTCCAGTATCATTATATAGATAGCTTTGACATTACACAATGTTATACCAAGATGTAACCAGGACACAGAAATTGAGATTAACCTCGAATTATTACATATTATTTACTGCTGCTTAATCTATAAAGTTTTCAAGTCCCTCATGCATATGTCTACCTATCACCACACTAGCACTGAGATCATTTACCTTTATCTGAGTATATATATATACATGATCAAAAATGAAATTAAAGTTAAGTCCAACATGCTGTTTTTTTTTTTTATATAAATTATAAAAAAAAATAAAAATATCACATATAACAGCAATATAAAATATATATATATTAAAAATTATACATAAAAAGCCTTTTCTGGTTAATGATTTTATGTGCTTATCAAATGTTGACCATCTATTTTACTCATTAGCCTATTGTTGCACACACAGTACTATTTTTAGTTTTGTAATAAATGTAAGAATAACATAACAATAACAAAATAAAATTATAATACAACAATCCAGATTATTAAAAATTCATTATAAGTTTTAAACAAATTAACTATATAATATAACAATATACAAAATAAATAAAAACATTGTTTATACAATCTTATATACACTATCTTTTATAATTTTCCATTCAATTTCATTGACCACTTATTAACTAAATTATTGAAGTTTTATAAATATTCATACAAATATTTGTCTTTCTTTTGGATCTTTATGGAATCTATTTTATGCCCATATGTTAAGTGATGTAATGTATAAAGCAGATTTATCATTTCTCCTATTAAATGCATTGTTATGATTTGACTCTTTCATCTGTTTCTTTATATGTCTATAATTAAATCATGTTGTAATTGACAATTAATTTTATAAATACATATTAATTTCCCAGATTTTTACTATTTGTCCATCTAATATTTATATGTTTATCAACATATTTTTTGTTTTTATTAATATATTATAAATTTGGAGAATAATATGTTTGATCCATTTTTTATCGGAACTGTTATTATTACCATCATTATAATAATTTTACATAAACATGTTATTTAATATAGGTTTTTTACAAGTAAAAAGTATATTTTTAAAATTTTTATGATTATACCCATAATCTTTATATAATTCAATAAACTGTTACTTTTGTAAAATATCTATATTATATTTATCATTTTTACATATAAAATTTTTAATAAGACCATTTTTGTAACTTGTTGTTGTGAGTCTAATATTTTTTCTTAATTTATCTTCTTTAATAAAATGTTTTAATATAATTTTGTAAATTTAATATTATTACTACAATAAAAACTAAATATATAAAATTGCTTAATAAAATGAAAGATTATAAAATTATAAATATAAATCAATATAAATTGTTGTATCATTCTTCTTATGAAAACTCATATATTTTTACAAAAGTTAAAATTTATTTTTAATTTTATTTTACAAAAATTCTGTAAATATTTAAATAAATGGATAACAAATTGAAAATTGAACCAAGACCTTTTTAAAAATAGATATTGAAAAAATGTATTTCAAGATTTAAAAGTCTATAAATATTAATAAAAACTTTTAAATCAATACGTAAATGATATAAACATTATAAAAGGTTTAACATTAATACATAATAGTTTATATTTTAAATACCATAAGGAATTTTGGAATATACATGAATGATGGGTATGAATTAATACTATCAATATTCATAAATAAATTAGAAAGTATTATAATTAAAAAAAGAATAGTCAAAAAATAATATATATTATTCTACGTATATAATATTATAATAATAATATACATAATATTAAATTTACAAAAGTATAATTTGAAGATAAAATTAAATATAGAAATTCACATAGATAATAACAAAAAAATTATATTAAAACATTTTATTAAAGAAGATAAATTTAAAAACAATATTCCTATAGAGATGGCAGTTATTGAAAATTTCAAATATAGAAATGATAAATATAATAGAGATAAAAATGAAGCTAGTTTACAAAAAAGAAAGTTTATTGAATAATATAAAGATTATGGATATAACCATAAAAATAATAAAAATATATTTCTTCATTGTAAAAAAATATATTAAATAGCGTTTATATGCAAAATCCATATAATGGTGATGGCAAAAATAGTTCAGATCAAAAATGGATCAAATTTTCATATTATCACCAAATTTATAATACATTAATAAAAACCAAAAATTGTATTGATAAACATATAAATATTGAATGAACAAATAGTAAAAATCTGAAAAAATTGATATATAGTTGTAAGTAAGGTATAAAATACAAAAAAGGAATCATATATAAAATTAATTGTGACAATTGCAATATAACAAAGAACAGAACAATGCAATTAATAGGGAAGATTATGAATCTGCATTATACATTCACTATAAGACATATGGATGTAAAATAGATGCTATAAAACTACTAAACCTTTAAATTACATTAAGGATCAAAAAAATACAAATATATGAAACATATATTAAGCATGAAAAATAATTGTATATTTATAAAACTCCAATAAATGTAGTTAATAACTTGTTGATTAAAAATGAATGGAAAATTATATAAAGCATGTTTTAATTTATTTTATGTATTGTTATATTATATATAAAATTTACAGCAATTTTTAATGAATTTCTAACAATGTAATGAATTACTGTATCACAATTTTATTTTGTTTTATGTTATTATTGTTATTGATATTATTTTTATGTCTATTACAAAAGTGTAGATAGTGCTCTATGTGCAATAATAGGTTAACCATTAAAATAGATATTTAACATTTGATAAGGGCATAAAATCATGTGCCAGAAAAGGATATCTATGTATAATTACTAATATATATAAATTTTATATTGCTGTTATATATTTTTGCCACTATTTTTTATAATAAATATATTGTAATGAAGAGATAAGAGGTGGTGGTATATGAGATATAAACAACAGTAATACTATAATATCAATAATAAGTTATAAAAACACGCTTCCATAAAAATCTATTATTATGATTATTAATCCCATTCTAAATCTCTTTTTAGGATCAATGACAGCGATCAAATCAGTGTCTAAGTCCTTTACAA
Source organism: Epiperipatus broadwayi (assembly GCA_028023455.1). Taxonomy (NCBI): domain Eukaryota; kingdom Metazoa; phylum Onychophora; class Udeonychophora; order Euonychophora; family Peripatidae; genus Epiperipatus; species Epiperipatus broadwayi. Next base: position 5,952,175 of record JAQFVV010006257.1, on the reverse strand, counting down.
GTTAACTTTCGACACAGACTATATTTTCTGACTATCATCATTTTTATAACTACCTTTTTGGTAGTCAGTCTCAAGAATAATATACACTGATAATTTAATTTAAAGACTCATGGCAATGATGAAAACCTCAGGGCATAGAAAAGCTATCCATAAATACAATCCAATGAAAATAGACTTCACCTCTACAATCCCAATAACATCACCATTAACATTCTAATGGTAGTTCAGTTCAGACAATGAATTCATCCAAAATCCAGGTAATGTTGATAATGAACTACTAAGTTAATTTGTGGAATACTAAGCTAATTTGTATAATAGTGAAACAAATAAGGAAAATAGCAAATAATTAAATATTTTATTGTCTTAATAACAAAAGTTATGCAATAATAAATAAAAAAAAAGACAATAATCATAATAATAAAACTATAAATACATCATTAACATTTTTTTCCTATGAAATTTATGCACATACAAAATAAAATAATATAAATAAGCACATAAGAAAAACAAGATATCAACTAGCAATTAATACAAGATAAAGCTAATATAAGATTTTATATTTTAAAATATAAGATTTTATATTTTAAAATTTATACTAAGTAACAATGATTACAAAAATAGATATTAATTACAATTATATAACTCAGCTAATGCACATCATACAAATAAATATTATTTAGTAACCATGTAATTTACTCATTTAAATAATTTACTACATATTAATGTGTTTGGTACACTCATATATGTTTTTATATGGCTCAAACAATATCTTTAACTTCAGAAATTTCTTTAATTATAGAGTTCTCGGTTATTTTCTGATTTCTCATTTAACATGTAGAGAGCTTTCCTTTAAACATATGTTTCCATCATATATCTTTACTGTAGATTAAGTATACAGAAATAACAATAAACAGAATTACTTTTGACTGCATTTATCCATGCATTTTCATATAAAAAATAGCATTACTTCCCTGGCAATATCTTAGCAAATCATAGAACATAAAACCAAGCTTATATATACTTTAAAATTATTTCAAAATAATTAGTACAACTTGGTTTATTTAGAATGTATGTGGGTGCATGCATGTTTATTCTTGTCTATTTTTAAATTTAGAAACATTATTTCAAAAACTTTAATATATAAATTTATTCAATATTTATTAAGATCATTTATTATATGCAAAAAAAAAAAAAGCTTTATTGTATTATATATGATTTATGTATTTAATATTAAAAAATTGTAAATAATGTACTTTAAAATATTTAATTATAAAGCACCGTGGAACAACTAAAAAAAACATTCTAATACACAAATGTGTGCTTATGCAAATCTTTAAACAATGGGAATCTACTTCAAGATCAAATTGGATAAAAACTTGAGTGGAAAAGTTTTTTAGTAGATTGCTAGGGGAATAATATTTGATCTGATGACACAAATATAACATTGGAAGAAAAAAAAAACTATAAATATGACTGAATTTTTTATATAGACATTCTTCTCATCATCATTCTTATGACATTTTAAAAATTATATAGAAGCTGCAATGTCAGAAATAATGGACTAAAGAAATTAAATATTTGCCTAGAAGGCAATAGTTTTCTAAATTGCTTTTAATAACAACTTATCTTGGAATATCATTTTAAACAAGAATGTTTTAAGTTTTTAGGAATGAAGAATGCTAACAAAGTAATTTCTTTCAAGTTCATAAAAGAAACGCTGTTAAACTTTATCATTTTTTAACATAAATTCTGTGAAAAACAAAACCTATTTAAATATGGCAAAAAAAAAAACCATCCATAAAGGACAAATAATTTATCTTACTAATACATTTGCGTTAATGAACTTTTCTTAGAAAACAGTGTGTGATTGCCAAATTCTTAAAATCATCAAGTGAATTGAACAGAGGAACACTATGGACTGTTTCAATTTTTTTCTTTTTCTTTTTACAATTATTGTTGTTATTAAAGATACAATATAGTCATTCGTAGATTATTGTTTACCATATGTATGTGTTTACAGGAAAATTATTTCAGAAAAACAGGAATCTTTACAAAATAAAACTATATATTTTTGTATATAAACATCCTTTTAAATTGTGTGAATGTTTATTAATAAAGTGAGATTGCTGTAAGTTTATAGTTAATATTTAGGACTATTTATTTATTTATCTACTATGATTTATTTATCTTTAAATATTTTAGTCTTTTGGTAGCTATAAGTTTTTCTGGTAATTTGATATTAGACCTGCAACGTAGGGGATATAGGACGCCTTTTCACATCTGCAATAAATGTTTAATCTTGCGCTGTCAAATTGAAAGGAAATAATCCCTGTGATGTTATTCAATCTCGTATGAAAACGTATTTATCTTTATCAACGGATCGTTTTTGTAATATTTCAAAATTTTCAGTTATTGTCCAGATTTCTTTCTGACAACAGAATAAATATTTAATAAAAGACTTATGATAATTTATATTTCTTTATTTTTGTGTATTTCTTTCTTTTTTTGTTTTTTCTTTAAAAAAAAAAAAAATGTTTCTTAGCATTTCTGTGGGGAATCCTGGCATACTCTGTGCAATTACATGTTCAATAAAACTCCATTGGGAAGGGGGGGGGTTCAGTTAAAATCTCCATTTTATGTGTGTTAGAAGTAAATGACAAATATTTTATGTGTTTTTGTAAATAATATTTTAAAAAATTATAATTTAGTGATTGTTTTGTGAGTATTTAAGTAACACTTTTTTGCGGAATGATATCATTTATTAAAGATCACAATTTTTTATTTATTTAAATGTTTTTAATATCAATTTATATATAATTATACATTTTAAAGTTGTTAGTGTGAAAGTCGTATATATTTGTGTATGGCAAATCAATATTTTTATCAAAAAAATACTCTTTTTTAATCTCCATTTCTTCCTCAAAATTGTTTTAAAATAGTCCTTTTTAATATTATTTTTTATATTTTAAAATGGTAATTTTTAATATCCATTTGTTCCTTAAAAATTGTTTTTAATATTTTTTATACTTAAAAATCCGTCTTTTTAATAGCTATTTCTTCCTCAAAGCATTTGTTTTTCAAAATTTGTTTTAAAATGCTGTTTTTAATATTATTTTTTATACTTTTAGTTATTTTTATTAGTCCTGCAACACAGAACATGTATTAGACTTGCTGCGCCTTTTCACATTCGTATCAACCTGCCAATAACTTTGTAAATCTTGCGAAAATATCATGTACAAGATCCATGTAGATGTTACTATTTTTTTTGCAAATTTTGCGAAAAATATCGTATACAAGATCCTTGTACATATTATTTTGGTCAGATCACAAGATTACAATGTTACCAGTGGATTAATACGAATGCGAAAAGGCATAGCAAGTCTCATACATGCTCCATGTTGTAGGACTAATACCAAAGTACCATTTTCCTAAGATATTAAATATTTTATTGTTAGATAGTAAAGCAAACGTTTATAGAAGAGTTACAATGAAAGACAAATGTATTAGTTGATAGCTATAAAAGAATTAAAGAAAGCATACTAATTAAAATAATTGTAATTAAATCTTATTAAACCAAATTTTATGCTTATTTTAAAATCTTTCTTTAATGATACTAATTTTATAAAACAACATATGTAGAGAACTATCTACACACATTAGGATATAAAGATACACATATTTTAAATTTCATTTCGTATTTGTCCAAGTTTATTTACTTCTTATTATTTTTTTATCTTTATATTAATTATTTGATTGTATTATTGAAATACAAGTTTGGTGTATATATTTAATCCAGATGTAATTATGGGGAATTTGAACCCGCACTTTCAAGCTCCCTACAGTCATCCATTCTCTCCATGATTGTAAATAAAGTATAATTTTATTTTCTTTAAATTAATTTGATTTTTGTATTTGTTAATTTTATAACATCTTGCTGTTTTTGGTAATTTTCTATAGTAATATATTTTATTTATTAAAATTCCTGAAAATTATAATTTTTTTTAGAATTATTATCGTAAAGTATTCTAGAATTAATTGATTTACAAAGAATGCTCTAATTATTTGAACTTTAGTTATAGTATAATTAGGTAAATATAAGCATACATGTAATGAAGATGTTTATTTACATAAGTCTACTTATTTATTTAATATAGCTAGTTCAATCCATACCTTAAAATTATATGTATATTTAATTATTAAATATAGTTAGATACACATCTTAAGATTATATGTACAATGAATTATTGAATATAGTTGGATACAATAAAATTAATTCTCTTTGATATCTAGTTATATGTTAATGGATGGATTTGTTATTTACTTAGTTATAATATTAAAAACTTTTAAGAGTTCTTTCTTATTTGATTGTTACAAATTTGGTCTCAAAGTATTGGCTATTATTATCAACAATGGGCTAGACCATTACTATTATATATATACATTAAATCAAAGATTTTCACAGGCTACAGATATAAATAAAATATTATCCAGGTACATCCTTGTATAATTTATTAAATATATATATAAACCAACATTTTGACATGGTTACACTGAATACCCAGTTGATAACCAATGTAACTTAGTCAAAATGTTTGTTTATATATATTTTTTCAGTAAATTATACACGGATGTACCAGGATATTTTATTTATATATATAATAATCTGAATAAATTTGTTAAAATGATCCACAATTAAAAGTAATAATTCTATTTCTTAGTCTACAAAAAGCATAATGTCAGAAAAAGTTTTAATTTCTTTTCTAAAACCGAAAGAATACACCTCTAAAAAAAAAACAGAAATACAAAATATTGATGAAGTTATTCAATATCAAAGAATAATAAACTATAATCCTAAATCCAGACACATTAAATCTTTAGTTGTATTATTTCAAATTGATTATACATATGTAACAAAAAAACAAAATATTCTATTTGCTATATACTAAAAATTCAGGACTGAATAATGAAACCTTTTTTTATATATACAATAGTCCACATTTGCAAATATATGAATTTTGAGATTGTTGCCATGTTTGTAAGCTAAAATACTTTACTTGTAATATGGTTTATCTTCATTACTGCCAAATCACTAGTGATTTTGGGAAAGCTCTAATTTATACTAGCAGCAGATATAGGTTGACCCTATTATTCATGCTACTACAATCTTCAAGCAAACATAATTACAAAATTATCTACATATAGAAAAAAGTACATTTACTGGAGGCGTAGTGTATTCTCTCTAAAAATTTTTTGTTTATTTGTATTACCTAAATTTCCAGCAAAAGCTTTATATAAGAATGCAATTCAATGATACAATAATAAGTAATACTAGGAGGAAGAATATCTGGACCAATTTATAACTGTTTATTGTGGACTTTGAATAGGAATAAAATTAATAATTGGAAAACTTTTATTTATTTGTAATTAAATTATTCTAAGACCTCCTGATGATGTGAAATAAATTAAAATATATAATTGGATTTTTCAAAAATCTTCAGAATTACTCAAAATATTAATAAAAAAAAATGTTCAAGCGGCATTCTGCTAATATGTTTATAATGTGTATGTAGCATAAAAATTGATGAACACAGTGGACAAAAACATGATTTGGGGATTAGAAAGTTATACCTTTAAATCTTGAGATACATCAAGAATGCGAGAAAGCCTTGTTTGATCATTGTCTCCTCTCAAATACCAGTCAGCCATGGAATGCATAATTATGCTTTTAATTGCAGATGAATTATGCTATAAAAAAATGATTTAATTAGATGCACTATTATTTTTAAAATATCTTATTACAGCAAGTATTTATTTACATATCTATAGAGTTTACAATTAAAGACATCTATATTAATGGTTAAAATGTATTCCAAAAATACTATGCAAAAAAGATTAAAATGAGATCAATTTAACAGCAGATAAAATTATATAATAAAATTAAATGCAATAGATTTTTATAAAACTTTTTATTACTAAATAATTTATTTTTTTTTAGTTATAAAAAAATGTATCACTTTTAAAAAAAAAACTGCAGACAATAATTTTTAAAAATTATTATACTATCTGCAATTTTATTTTAAATATTTCTAAGCTGATCTAATCTTATCCCTCTTTTTATTCTAATTAAATAGTACAAAAAACAAAAACAAAAAAAAACTCTTAAGTATGAATTTATAAATAATTTTGCTAATGCTTTTAAAAAATCCAAACATTGAATTTTCTCGACTTCATAAAATTTTTATATACAATAAATGAGTTGACAATTGAAATATTTAAAATTTGAAAGAAAATTGCCATTGACCTATGCCACATTCAAGTTATAATCTGAAAATGTCATAGGTTTGCCATTGATATAACGTATGTATAAAAACTTTAAACAACAATATCTTATAAAAGTGGTAATCCTGCAAAAATTTTCATATGCCTAATAACTGAGTTCAATTGAATGCATTTTTTAAAAAGAAATTACAATCAGGTATTACACTAAAATGATTTTGATTTTTACTAGTCTAATAATTATTTACAAAAAAAATATTATATAAAAAAGTAGAAGAGAAACCCCATAGGTCATAAAAAACAGGGAGCAAAAATTACTTATATTTAGTCTACATGTAGGACATTGGTAAGCTCCAATAATACTTAAGACTATGTGAGATAAATACAAAGTAATTAAACATATTTAGGAAGGTACTCAGATGGACATCTGTTCAATTTAAAAAAAATATTATAAAATTAAGGCCTTTAAAAATTGATAATGGTAAAATTAACAGCATGTAGCCATTGAGAGCTAATATTGTGATCAATGCATGCTTAGTTTATGATAAAGAAAACCCTTTAGCTAGTAAAATTCAAATTATATTGCAATTATGAGGTCAAAATAGCACCTAAACTACATAAAAAATTTACAAAAATTGAACAAAAATGTTTCTCCTTAAATTTTTAATCTAAATAATAAAAGCTGTGTATTAGTAAGTGTTCAGCCTAGCATAATTAACAGATTAGTTTATATATAAGCCAACATACCTTAATTTTCATTGTATCTGTCATATCTTTAACAGTATCATATTTTTCTAAAACAGTGGGGGGAAAGTCTGGGGAGGGGGGAATTGGTGTTGTGCCAAACTTATGTTGCAATGTTATTCAACGTGCCAACAGAATTCTATTAATTTTATTATATATAGTATTAAAATTGGTCCGATTATAATGGATTTCAAAATTATATATTTTTATACTTTTGAAGCTCACTATAACCAGATCTTATATTATTGGCCATTCAATATTTTAAAATACATAGGATATATGTAAAGTATGTTTGTTAGATTATATTGCATTCAAAAGATATGCTTAAAATTTCCTTTGCCATGGAGACAATTCATCTCGTTGGAGTTTTAAGAAATGTGTATTGTTTACAAAAGTACCAATTAATATACAGTAATTCAGAATAGACAAAGGGTTTCAATGGTTTAATTTTAAAAGCTAGTTAATAAACTTCTAGCATTTATCATTTTGTGATATAAAAAGTCAACTCAAAATTGGAAGTTTTTCATATATTCTTCTTTTCTTTAAAACTATGAACATTTGGAATTTTTCTCTATAAGAAATTTGTTTTAATTACAAAATACACACTTAATTAAAAGGGAAAAAATTAATGACTTTTAACTTCTTCGAGATTCGAACAATATTACCAAATCTCATGTATTTGCAGGCTTTATTCATGCATTAACCCACTATCACTAACTATAAACTTTTTTTTTCAAGTAACTGCACCAAAACTTAAAATATATTATTATTAAATAATATAAGATTCCATCTGAATATAAATTTATTTTAAACATGCAGTTGCATACAAAAATATCAGAGATCAATTGACTGTCAAAAAAAAAATTCAGGCAAAATTAATCCTAATATTTCCATCCCATTTACCTCTCATCTTTATTAAAAATAGCAAAGATCGAATGTACATTAAATGGACATAATAATTCGTAAATTAAACTGAATCATGGTTTTCATTTACATGTAAGTTGCATATCAAAATGTAGATGTAATTAAAATATAATTTTAATTATATATAATTAAAATATAATTTTAATTATATAATTAAAATATAATTTTTTATTATTTCAATTCAATCAGTGCCATTGATAATCGTTGTTCTGTGTGCCATACTTGGCGTGTGTGCCCTAGGTTGCCACCCCCTGTCCTATACTAATGTATTTACCTAAATGTTTAAGGCTATTAAAATTGGATTTTTTTTAAAAAGTTGATTACTTATCTAAACACGTGCAAGATCCAGTTTCTGGAGATTTTGTCCTGTGTTACTGTTAGAAATTGGCTACATTTTTAATTTGCAACAAAGACTTTATACTAGTTATATTTAAATTCAGTATTAAGTTATTATTTTTAGAATATCAAATAGATAGTTTTATAAATTAACAGTGTGCATAAAATTAATTCCCATATCATTTTTTAATCCAATCCCATATCATTTTTTTAAACTAACTGAGTTTGAGTAGTTTCCTATTTTTGAACAGTAATATTTGTCACCTTAATCTTGATCCAGATTGCCAATTCTTCTAATCAGTATTCAATTTTTTTTTTGTTCACAATTAATTTATTATTTAAATAATTCTTTGATAAGATTTTGATATTCAAAATGATATTGCTATTATTTGTGTAAAAAAAAAAATTATCAAAAATTGTAACAAAAGAATGAATGTATCAATATGTATATTGAATACATTAATCTTAATCTTTACAGGTGCAAATCTCATAATTTATCTACATATATTTAAAAAAGTGAATAAAAAGAATTTTTTAATTAATAAAATAATAGTAATTTCATTTTTTTAAATGAGACTTTTATGCAAACAGCCGACTAAAAAACTTTATCATTTCATAAAAGCATTTGAGGTCTTTTTGATTTTTATGATCCAACAACACAACATTTTTTAGTTGGATTATTTTGTTATTTTTCTACTTTTTAGTAGGCAGTTTACATAAAAGCATAATTAAAAAAAAAAAAAAAATTTAATATTATTTTTTTTTTAGTTTTTAGTTGTGAATAAAATATATAACTACAATTTAAATAAAATAATTTTCTTCATCAGTCTCTTTTAATCGCACTTTGTTCATGTCCAATATTATCAATACAAAGTCATTGCAGTCATTTTTCTGTAAACATTATTCTATAAATGTTAAACAGATATATATATTTTTTAATCTAATTTAATTAATTAAATACGAATTAAATCAATATTAACAAAATTTTCTTCCACAAATATAATATTTGTGTCAGATATATTTTTTTAAAATTTAATTAATTATGTATAAATTAAATCAATATAACAAAATTTTATTCTACAAATGTAATATTTCTATTGACTCATTTGCTAAGGAGTTTTATTCAGAAGAGTAAGAATGTGGGCTAGAGTTCTAAATGGGAACGAATTTTTTTTTCATTGTTAAAAATTCAAAAATCTAGACATAAAGACAGAAAAACACAGACAGAACAAGTTAATATAAAAACATTTAATAAATTTAAATTTGCTAATACATAAAGACATTAATTTTTAAGATTACAAAAAAAAAAATTATAATATGTGATTTAGCATCAAACCTAGCTTCAGAATTATGGAGAAGAGTTAATTATGGGGAAGAGAATTTATATAAAGTATTTTTAAAAAAAATGTTTTGATATTTTTTTTTTTATGAAAAAAAAAAACACAAAATAAAACTTTACTCATGCATAAATTTTTGATTCGAGTCACTTTTCATTTATCAGAAAGTTTAAAATCATTTATTTTTTATTTTACAAATATTGAATATAGGAGAAATTCTAATTTATATCTGAAGATAAATAAACAATAATTTGCTCTTTTAAAAAGCAAAAAAAAAAAATTAATATGATTTTTTTTTTCAGGATTTGCACTGATATATATATTATGAAGATAGAGAAAAAAATTTATAAAATCCAATGTACCTGGCAATGCCATGCGCAGTGAAGAACTATGGCAGAATTTGGATGATTTCCCAAAAACATGGGCATTAATGTATTAAGTAATTCTTGACGTAATTTATTCATTGTTGACTGAAATTAAAGTTCATATACAAATATAAATACATATATATATACAAATTCAAATAAATAAAATAATATTAAAAAAGAATAGTTCCATATTAAAAAAAAGTATTAAACAAATAACAAAGAATTTAATTAATTCTGCATAACTATTTTTCCAAGTTGTATATAAAAAAAAAAAAACATTAATAAGAGAATTTTAAAAAAATCTTTTGCATTGTTATTAATGCTTTTTGAAGCACTTTTCACAAAAAATAAAAAAATTGTAAGTCAAAGGCAAAGTGCGTCAAAAATAAAATATTTTTTATCCTAATTAGAAGATATTTCATAAAACAGTTAAAAGACTGATGATAACAAGTTAATTTAAAAGAAGAAATTGCACAACTCATCAATATAAAATAAAAAGCATCAACAAATTTGAATAATATAATTGAAAAATTGACACAGTGACAAGTCATATAAAGCAAGTCCTTTTAAGAGAAGAAATTAACAAACTAAGTTCAGAAATATATAAATAAAAATAACAGTAATAGCAACAAAATAATAATGAAGAAAAATTGAATAAGACATAAGAATTGTATTTCATTGACCAAAAACAAAGGTACTCCATCTCAAATATAAAAACAATATTTTAAATAAATAGTCAAATTTGAACTTTCTATCAGATAAATAGCTATATAAAAAAAAAAAATCTTTGGATCTATAAAAATAATTTACATCCTGAAAAAGCACAGAAGCAAACAAGAAACTATGTTCTATGATCATATAAAAAAAAAATCATTGGAAAATGTAAATAATATTAAATAATTAAATTTATTGATTTTTGAAAAATTTTAATATCAAAAATTAAATCTGAAATAGATTAGATAAATTAAAATCACAAAATTAGCATTACCCCCCCCCCCCCCCAAATAAATAAAGTTTAAAAGATAGGTTGCAATTAGAGTGCAACCATAAGAAAATCTGTGAATAAGATATAGCAGAAAACCAATATGACAAAAAAAAAAAAAAGAACTGAAAAAACAGATAGGATTCTAAGATAGGTACAATCTAATTTGAATAAAATAAACCTGAGACAGAGTTAGATAACTATTTGTAGAATTTACATAAAAATGTTGAATAGTTTAGTAAAAAATGGCATATTATATATTCAATCAAAAGTCTTGAAAAATATACCAAGCAACAGTCTGATCTTGACAAACTATATTAATAAGTAATTATAAAGACAAAAAATTACTAGTAGCAAGTTTTATTCTTCAAGTTTTTAAAATTTCTATGAACTTAAAAAAAGAAAAAGTACAGAAACAACACAATAGTTATCAGCATATGGGTAGAATATATTCAATTTTCCTTGTGTGGAATAAATTGTAACTTATAAAACAATATTAATTACTGAAATTCCATTAGAGCAAGATAAATGCTTTTATTAAAAGCATAAAAAAAGATCACCAGCATAAAACATTCATAGCAAAAGTTATCAAGGTTCAAGAGTGATATAATTGTTCTTAATGAAATTAGCTTTGCAATAAAAAAAAGAGTAATGCACTAAATAGATAGCTGTAACCATTTTGTTTTAATTAATGTATTACGCACGCAAAAGAAGATTGCATGGAAGTGAATCAATATGAAGTCTAACTTAGTATCTTCTATTCATGGAATATATAAAAATATCAATAAAAAGCTAAAATATTAAAAATTATTTTGCATGGTGCTGTGTGCGCCAAATTTATCATCATTTATGTTTTGACTGGCTGCAAAGAGAAGTTTGATATTAACTGCAAAAGACACTTTGATTTTTATTTTAGGTTTTATGATCAATCAATTAGATGTATATCATCGAACATTAGCGTATTCAAAACTAAAAAAAAAAGTTCTAACAAAGACTCTTTTGTTGCCAAGTCTTTATGACTTATGTAAACAGTTCGCACCACCATTTAAATTTTAAAAACATTATACAATAAGTTTAGAAAATGTAAGTCCAATTATATTTAATTCATACTTGTTATTAAAATATATAAATTTGACTAACAAAAATAAAAATTTTTATCGAAGTCATTTTAATTTGATTTTGATCCTGAAACCTGACATTTTATCTCTATTTGAACATGCTAATATCTGCATATAATCTAGAATCTTTTATCCATGAGTGAAACATTGATTTATTAAATTTCAGAAATGAAAATAATTGCTCCCATATGTAAGTATTCCCAAAATCTGACAACATTTTTGCACAATAAATTTTATATTTGGGATATTTAACTGCTGAGATATTTATAAAAGTAAAAGATAAAAAGAACTGCAGTGATTATTGTGAACTATCATTTATCCACTCTAGCAAAAACATATTGCAAGAATTGTATTGAATAGATTTTTCCCATCCATAGATAAGTTACTATGTGAGACTTAGTGCAGTTTTAGAGAATCAAAAAGCATTGCAATCAGATTTTGTTGCCAGGCAAATGAAAAATAAATGTCATGAACAAAGACATAATTTATATATCGCTTTTGTAGATTTAGTCAAAGCATTTAACAATTAATCAAAAAGATATGTGGTATTATGTAAAAATCACAGCTTGTCCATAGAAGTTTATCCATAGTACAGTTGCCACATCATGGCATATATTATAAATATTAATTACAGAAACTGACATTTAATAAGAATGTATACTAATTCCAATTTTGTTTACCATTCTTAAGTTTACAGATAGCTTGGTAAAAAAGTTATCAAATCGTAATACAATTTTAATTTTTTAAAATGAACTGATTAAAAAACAAACAAGAATTTCACCTTCTCGATTCCTAGATTTGTAACATGATAATAATACTGCAATTCTTTCTAATTCTGAAGATAAACAGAAATATCCTTAAAGTTTTTAAGTAATTTCTAAAGAATCTGATTCTAATATTCAAAAAATGCTTTGGTGTTTATCAACTAATGATGAGAGAAAAATCTTTAGCAATTTTTCATCTAAATGTTTACCAATTTGAAGAAGAGGATTTGTTTAAATATCTTGGTAACATTTTAAATAAATACATAGGGCTTAAAAGTTAAACTTCTCAGCACAAGCCATAATGTGAGGGTGCTACATTTGACTTCTGTGTAACACTTTTGTTAAAAACATATGAATATCTAAGTTTCTTTACTTGGCTTAAATTTATGTACATTGTTCAAGATTCTTACCATCCAAAGAAATCGGACTTCTTATTCTTTAAAGAGAAAAAAATATATATATAATATTTTACAAACTCCTATTTCTGTCTTGTATATCTACAGATTACATATATAGATAAACATAAGTTATTATATATGTGTTCCTTCTTGTCTGATGATGATTATAAACTTCTTTGAAAATTATGAACTTATAAAGATAAGTGATTACATTTTTATATTTTAAAAACTATCTGTTTCTTGTGATCAAATCAACTGTGTAAATTGGTACTCCTTTACTAAATGAAATAATTATGTTTATGCTGCATTATTTTAATTAATATATAGAAATACTAATGCTTTTTTTAGTTTGTTTGTTTCTAAGATAGAATAAACAAAAAAAAACACCACCCCATTTATATTTGATTAAACAAATCAATTGTTCTATATATGGAATAGTTTGTTTTTGACTTAACCATCAAGCATCATATGATCCCCATTCTTTACTCTTACACAAGCAGTTTTCCATAGAGGCAAAATTCTCCATACAGTAGCGTCACTCAGTGCAAGCCAGAGTAATCAACAGATGTAGAAAGGTTTGAAGGAGTAGGCACTAGATAGTAATTTTAGGCACAAACTTTCCTGCATCCATTGATTACTCTGGTTTAAACTGAATGGCACTATTGTATGGAGAGTTTTGCTTCTGTTTTTGACTTGTCAAACTTATATATGCTTTGACAATATTATATAAAGTATTTGTACATATAGTATTGTATAAATTTTTATTTTACTTATAATGTTGTGGCCATATTAAAAAAATATGTTTCATATATACTGCATATATGTTGTAAAATAGTTGCCAATAGTAATCTAATTCACAGTTAATTGTGCATATATTCACACATGCATACTATTGAGCAATCAATGCATGATATAAAAAATGTTTTTACATTTCAATATTTTTACTTCTTTTAAGTTTACAAATAGCTAATCTTCTTTATTCAACTTACTGAATTCTTGTTCTCTAGAAACACTTGAATAATATTTTTAATTGTTTACTTTGTTTTACTCAGCTTTAAAAAATTTATTCTTTAATATTTATGCAAGGCAAAGTTATATAAAAGCCTATAAACTTAAATTGAATACTGACCTGGTATTGAAATTAAGTGAATAACGATAGTATCTATTTCTAATTTGGTAAATATTCCAGTTTTTTATTAATTAAATAATATTTTGAATTAATATGTGATATAAAAGTGCCTATCTTGCATATTCAAAAGAAATAACAACTAATAAAAATCAAATTGACTACTTCTTGATTTCTTCAGTTTTAAACATCTTCATATTTATTTCAAAGCACATATCCAGAATTCGATTGACTTCCTCTTTTTGAACCTAGGATTGGTATTCCAATAAATTTATTGTATAGAAATGCAAGAATCCAATATCAACGTGATATTTAAAAAAAGGAAAACTTTCATTTAAGAATATTGTGGAACTATATCAAGATCACTAAAGTGTATTTTTCAACTTGTTGTCCTGTATAAGATATTGAATTTTCAAAAGTGTAAAAGAACACTTTCTTGAAATGGACATGTTCAAAGAAGAATGAGACTTACTAAAAAAAAAAGTGTACAAGAAACAAAAATTATCCTAAAGACATTTTAAAAAAGTGCAGTTCTATAGAAGAATATGACTAAGAAGAAAATATAATAATGAATTGCTGTAATTAAGAAAGATGTTAAAATTTTTCAGAAAAAATCTATTGCTAAAGCCAAAACTAAATAAATTAACTGAAGAAAAAAAATTTGTGAAAACAAATTACTTGTACTGTAATCTATGACTGAGATGAGAGGCCATTAGATTTCCTCTCTGTAACTATGGAGAGAAAAAGACCAATACAGCAAAATGTGAAGATTTAGAGCAATCAGTTTAATCTCAACTGGTACTAAAATATTGATAAAATTCTAGAATAAGTGAGTTCTAACAGATTAGATAGATTTATATTTGGTGGGCTGCTTAGAAAAGGTAGAAAGGCAAAAGATTCAAATGAAGAGTTAAGAACAATTGTTAAAAGATATATACCATCAAACATCACATGATCACCATCTCTATACTAGCACATAATTTGTTGTAAACAAAGGCAAAACTCCCCATACAGTCTGGGGATATTGGATGAGTAGGCACTAGATAGGGATTTTATGCACAAGCCTTCTGGCATCCATTGATTACTCTGTTTGGCACAGGATGGCACTACTGTATGGGGAGTTTTGCCTTTGTTTAAAAGATATATAGAGAGAAAATCTTGGATTATTTTGATGGACATTTTGGGGCCAAAAAAACTAACAACTAGAAAGAGACCATTAAGAAATTTGTATATGAATATGAAGATATTTGTAACAGTTAATGATCTTTTTGCAAAAAAATATTTATATGCATAGACAATAAGAAAAACTGGGTTGATGTATATCTCTAATCTTATTTAATACATACTTAGATGCTGAGTTTATTATTTTTTTTGTTAATGACGAAGTCATTATTGAATGAAATCAGTAAAATGTTTTTGGGACAGAGAGATATTTTTTTTGTGATGAAAATAAAACTAAAACAATGAAAATCTCAGTGAGAAGCAAGACAGAAAGTTATAGAAATAGATTACAGCTTGGTAATATTTACATATTTAGAAAACTAATGTTGAAAGTAATAACAATAAAAGTAAAGTAAAAAATGTGATGACTAAACAGGCTTTTCAGTAACGAAGTTTAAAATTAAAATTTAAAAAAACTTGCCAAACATTCATATGTAGCAAAATATGCACAACTAGGAGAATATTATTTTGAAGAATTAAAATAAATATTGAAAATATTTTATTGAAAAATTAAGTGAAGAAATTGGATTGGGCACATACCTTCTAAAGCAAAAAAATCAGAAAGATATATTAGAAAAAAAAATAAAAAATTGGCCAATGATTTTATGGAGGAGAGAAGTTAGGAATGTTTAAGAAATAAATCAAAATATATATTAGGTATGGAAATGGTAAACTGATTTAGCTCATGAAAAATGCTTTTTGACAGATAACTAATCAAAATGATTACGGTATGTGTTTCATAGATTGTTTTGTAAAATCATTTCAAAAATTATATTTAACTTCTTTATTTATCTGAAGTAAAGATAGTTATACTGATTCACAAATAACTAGTTGAAAACACACACATACAAAAATATATTTATATATAACTATACAAATTTACATATGTTAAATACATTGCTTGAAAAAAACATTGAGTAATGAGACAATAATGTTATAATTAAGCAATAATATTTTACAAATACCAGCATTAGTGGTAGTTCACATTGTCTGCTACTTTCTTAACATAATTTATATTTATTTAATCATTTAATGCTACATTTCACACTTTATGGAATACTTTATATCAATGAGTTGTGTGCCTGAAAATATATTTAAAATTAAATCCATTTTTACACTTAAAAAAAAATGTAAATAATCTTCTAAAGAATTATTATAATAACTAAATCAAATTTCATTATCATACAGCTTTCTTCCTATTTAAAAATTATAAAGGAATATAAAATAACTTACAGTAAGTTGAGTTAATCCTAAAACCAGAACATCTGGACAATTCTGTACTGGAAATTTGAATAACTCTTGAACAGCAATATAATGACCAGCTGACAAATGCAATAAAGTTTCAACAAGATCTACAGATTTCCTTTAAAATAAAATAAAAACTGGCTAAAAATTAAAATAATACTCAAGATAATGTTTAAATATAATTAGTATATTTTTTAAAAATCTAAATTAATTATAATAACACAAAAAGAAATAATTATAAAATGAGATGGAATAATATGCTAATTAATTACATTAACAATATTAATTTAAAGGTTATATCATGTATTATAGATGGAGCATTGTTACATATTAAGGTATAGGATAATAGAATTATTGAAATAGATTTATTAAAAGGGAATGAAAGGGGGAGAAAAATGAACCAGGGCTAGAATAACAATTAAGTAATAAGAAGAAAGAATTACAGAATGTAAGGATAATGAAGTGAGAGAATATCTAATTTGGCTAACAAAATTTCTATTCACAACTTATGCACAGAAACATGTGATTTCGTTTGAGAAACCATTTTAAATCACATAACATTGTTTCTAATAATATTGACAAATGACATTTTTATTCTATATTATATTTTTATTAATATTTAATTAAATATTATTCTGTTTCTTAAGTTTTTATTTTTTAAAAAATATATGAAAAGATTACTAGATTAAAAAAAATGTAGATCATTTTTAACAAAAACTTTAATCAGAAATATTAAATTATAGTAAAATTAATTGCACATTTTGACAATTAGATTAAAAAAACCTTTTATTATTGATCAAAAATATAATATTTTTTATAAATTCAATTATAAATTATTTTTAATCTTTAAAAAACATTATTTTTTAACAAAAAAAATAGTATTTTTTATTACATTATGAGAGCATTGAGAATACTTTGGACAAAAAGAGTAATGACCTGAAAAAGATTGAGAATCAGTGCATTATATATATTAATTTATTATTTTTATGACTTCCATTTATTACTCAATTTTACTTACTGTTTTTTTTTTTAGACTTAATTCAATGTTTTAATATGTTTAATATTAATTAATCCTAAATTATTTATCTTTATTTCCATTTTATATTTATTGTCACGCTAGGGAATCCTATATTTTTCCCAATATTTCTATCATTTTACAATACAAAAAAAACAAGTTGTAAAATAGTAGAAATATTTGGGGGGGGGGGGATGTGAAGAATTCAATAGCCTGATAATAAATACAGAATAATGCAAATAAAAAAAGTAAAGAACTGAATATCATTTATACTTAATGAATGTTAAACACAACTCATATACATAAAAGTAAAATAAATGTTGCTACAATTATAATCAAATTATAAAATAATGACAAAACATTTACTAACCAGACTGCTATATCTCTATTATCGTCCTCTGGAGGTGACTTTAACATTTCTACAGCAACAGGATGATATGGATAATCAATAAAACAAAAAACATCTGAATTTTTCAAAGCTTGCTGAATCCACGAAAGCTACAATTATTAAAATAATAAATAAAATATTAATCTAATTATATATGTAGAGTTAATAATAAAGAATATCAATCTTTTAAAGATATAAATATAATTTGGAGATTTACAAACATAAAATGCAGTTGATAAAATTTCTATGATTATGATATAATAAAGATTTTGTGCATTATTATTAATTGTTAAAGACTTATAACTAGCTAAGTTTAATTAGTTTTAAAAAATGTAATGATTTAATATTTATTTGTGAAAAAAAGGTTTAAATTTAATTTTAAATTATAAAAATTAATCAATATGGAATTCATAAAATTTTACAGTAGAAGATGTTTGTCTGTGATAATTTCTTCATTAAGTTTTCTCTGTATGGTAGTATTTACCATTTCAGTTTTTAAAAACATTGAATTAATAACTCGGGAACATCCTATGTAAAACTACTAGTGGGAAAACAGAATTGTACTAGACAAAAGCTTGGAATTTAAACTGAGTGCAGATTTTAAAATGGCACCAGCAGTAGGTAAATAAAGTTAGCATCTATATTCTTAAATTTAAATTGGATACTTATATTAAAATGGCAAATGCAGTTAAAAGTTGATCACTATTAAGATTATCTCACAGCACATTATTAATAATATTATCAAAAGTCAAATTGTTCAAATTAATTAAGAAGTAGTAATAACTCATAAGCACATGCCAAGAGCTGAAGGAGAAACTCTTAAAATAAAGATTTATATATTTTCTTATTAACTGATTAAAATTAGTAACACTTTTATGAGTGTATATTTCATCTGACACTTTCAAAGAAATAAATATCATTCTTATATTCATATTCATTTTTTGCACATATATATAATATATAAAAAAATATAGATTATGTAAGTCTAATTTAATTATTAGTTTCTATATGGTAACGATCAATGTCTCTACAGAACTATTGCAGAGATCAAATGTTCAAGGAATTGGGATTTAATATATATTTTGAAGATCAATTATATCTCTAATTTTCCTATAGTACTCTTTAGATTTAATAAAGGCCTAAACAAAAAAATCAGAACAAACATTGCATAACTGTTTCAATTTCTTGAAGAATTATAGTGTCAACAATATAATCCTGGAGAAATTGATGTTTGAATATGTTAAAATAAACCATTCTTGTAATTGTACCTCTAAAAATTTTAGTTCGTCTTTTGGTGTATTTCATTCTGCCCAAATGTAAGTTATATCGATTAACATTTTAAAATTAGTCACACTTTTATAAGTGTATATTTCATCTAACACTTTCGAAGAAATAAATATCATTCTTATATTCATATTCATTTTTTGCACAATAGAAATTATATATATATAATATATAAAAAAAATACAGATTATATAAGTCTAATTTAATTATTGGTTTCTATATGGTAACGATCAATGTCTCTACAGAACTACTGCAGAGATCAAATGTTCAAGGATTTGGGATTTAATATATATTTTGAAGATCAATTATATCCCTAATTTTCCTATAGTACTCTCCAGATTTAATAAAGGCCTAAACAAAAAAATCAGAACAAACATTGCATAACTGTTTCAACTTCTTGAAGAATTATAATGTCAACAATATAATCCTGGAGAAATTGGTATTTGAATATGTTAAAATAAACCATTCTTTTAATTGTACCTCTGAAAATTTTAGTTCGTCTTTTGGTGTATTTCATTCTGCTCAAATGTAAGTTATATCGATTAACATTTTCACATGTGGAAAATCATTTCATTACTGACCAAAATTGTGCCAGGTGAAATGATACTGAATTCTGTAAACAATAATTTGTGAATTACTAATATGTGTGATATTCCTCAAAATTGATAATTGTGGATATTCTTTAAATCTTTCTTGAATAATCCAGTCCTCAAACCATATTAATCCATAAATAGACTTGTTGAAAGAGCTTGTTTTATTATATTTTCAAAACATTTTTCGGTATTTGTAAACTATTAACTGTGCAACCTTTGGTGGCGCTGTTTCTAATTAAAAACAGAGCGATATAACATTACCGGGCCACTAGATTTTTTTTTTTTTATCTAATAGATCGTATTTTGACATACGGCTGTAATTTTTTTCTTTTTAATATTGTAACCTAATAGAATGAGAGATAGAGAAAGAGAGAAAAGAAAAGAAGGAAAAGAGATGAAAGAGGAAGATAATAAAGGCAGAAAATTATAAAATGAAAGTAAAATGTAACCTACAAGAATAAGAAGGGAATGTGAGAAAGAGAAGGAGAGAGAGAGAAAGAGATAATGCTACTAAAAATGAAATGAGAGAGGGGGAAAAGAAAGAGAAAGAGATAAAAATTAATAATGAAATGGAGGTAATAATAATAGTAAGAATAAATGATGGAAAAGAAAAGAATTGAGAGGGAAAAGTAATAGAAATGATATATATAATGGAGAGAGACGAAATGAGATGATGGGAAAGATATGAAAGAGAGATATAAGAAGAAGATGGAATAAAGGAGAGAGAAATGAAATGAGATGATAGAAGAAACTCTTAAGAATGTTTTAAATGGCTGAGATGATAGAAAGATATGGAAGAGAGATATAAGAAGAAGATAGAATAAAGGAGAGAGAAATGAAATGAGATGATAGAAAGAAATAACACGAAAAGAAAATGGAATAGAATTGAAATGATATAAAATGAACTATAAATTAGAGACTCTAAACGACTCGGCTCAGTGGGGTTACAATAAATTTAAAGAGAAGAGATGATGATCCAGAGATGTATAATCAAATAAAGCTCAAATCCAACACTGCTGAACTATACCGACTATAGTATATTAATAACAATCTAATATTAAACCATACCAAGGATTATTTAAAAATCACTAATCCATAATTACCATATTAATCCTACCAATCAATCATACACTCTCTGAATAAGACTAATGATACTTTGTTTTGCAAGATTATCTTACAGAATTATATTTACTAAAACAACAAGAGTAAATAACCTCAGGGATTTTAAAACTAAAACTCTTGTGTAAAATTAAAGTTTAAGTTAAGTTGCCTAACAAAGAATTACTGTGATTAATAAATAAATAAGTGACATCTTAGCTGACCATAAAATAATTATCATATGCTCAATCTTAAAATAATAAACAAAACAAATATTAATTCACAAAATTTAGTGAATCAATTTAAATTTAAACTAATAATGGTCTATTATCTAAGATATTACTTGAGCAGAGAAAAGAGCAAGGGTACTTTTAATGCCTTTCCATACTCACAGACAACCACTAAAGACCTCAAATGCAAATGGATTAGAATTCGTTAAAAATATGAGATTTAAGGTGATGATAGATGATATGCAATAAATATAAGATAAGGTGCAGCTTTTAAAATAATATTAATTAAAATATTCTTCTAAAGTACTAATATTGTTAATCTAATATTGCATAATCTTTAGTCTGAAAGATATACTGATAATTTAAAAAAAATAAACTTTTAACTAAGTATTTAATTATGTATCTGCTATAATGCAATTATCTGTATTTATGATTCGATGTGAGAATCATTTACTTTAACATAGTTTTTTAATTTTCAAGACAATATCAACTATATTTAATTAACTTGGAATATACTTGTAAATTTCTGAACTAAAGATTCATTAAATTTAAAAAATTAAGACTTTGTGAACTTGGAACCCAAGACAATAATGTATTTTCATATAAAAGTAAAACAAACAAACAAAACTTTTGAAATAATAATAATTTGATTTATTAATAATGAGAAGAAATGTTTATAAATGTAGTAGAATACAAACAGTGCCAATACTGCACTAAGATTTTATATAATTATTTGGACTCTTAACAGTTTTATTTAATTTACACTAATACACTTAATAACAGAGGTTATTCACTGTTACTTTCTTTTAATAATTATATTTCCTCAAAAAAAAAAAAAATTTAAACTTTAATTATCATATGTACTTAATAAGCACACTACTATTCTTCTTTATTAGACTAATTGATAACATTATTGTGTCATCTACTAATCAGAATAACACACAGAACTATGTTTATATTGAAAACCCTAAGCTTAATTTTATACTCCTCAATTTAACAAACGCTAAGTTGGAGTAAGCATATTCAATAACACTTTTGAAAATATCATCACTAGTTTCACGGATATAACTAATATCACAGCTAGATATATCATTAAATCAGATTAAACTAATACTAAAATTAAACTAACTTAAGTGTATGGGACAATCATTCATCAGAGATCAGTTATACTTTTTTTAAAATAACTTTAGTCCACATAAAATTATTCCCTCAATGTTTTAAAGATAATGATGTAACAGACTTACAAATCCAGCGGTGAAATTCTGGATGAAAATATTAAATTATTATGTGTGAATTGCCACTTATACCATATGCATATTTAATATACTTTAAAATAAATATAACTTTTTGTTGGTTAGCTTGTGTGTGATAAAACTATCATAGCAACACAATTCAAACATGGATATACCTATGAGCCTTAAATTAGCTACAACTACCTGAAGAAATACATTTCCTCAAACAAGCATATCTTGTCATCACAAATCTAAAACAAATGCAACATCACCTACTGTGGTGGAATTAGCATTAAGTCATCATGAATGATAGGCAAAAAAATATAAAAATATTAAGCTCCTCAGAGCTGGAAAAGAATGTGGTGTCTTTCAAAAATACCTAACCTTGAGGCAGAAACGAAGATACCTGGAATTCATCTACAGTGTATCTGGGAACAGGAAAGATGCACCAGAAAAGCACAATCCTCTCATGGGATTTCCAATGCTTATAAATGTGATCGTCATCACTGAAAAATACAATACAATAACCCTCCTTTGGGAATAAGCACTATCAAATCATGGAAATACAATACAATAAGGATGGAGGATTTTCTCGACTCCATAAGCATATTCAAAAATTATAAACTAAGCCTAACTCTTAAGGCTAACAAATTCTAACTAATAGCAAGATATATACTTCACTTAAACTAACTAAGTTATTTCCAAGAAATTTATAAAATACAAAACGTATATCCAATGTTCGAACCAACAAAGCAAACTATGTGTCAACTGACTACTGTAGAAAATACTTTAAACTTAAATGCATATAAAATTCTAGGCAAGGCACAATGCACACATAACAAAATATTAAATGCTAAAAATATAGTAACTAGTGGACTTTTAAAATTGTAAATTAAATGCAAGAATATTTACTTCTCGATGAATATAAAATATTTGTAATTACTATTAATATAACATTCATAAAACAAATGAATGGATATTCTCTGATAAACTTCTTTAGTAAATTTAAAATAAAAATTGAGTAAAACATCCCATTTATATGAAAATAAGACTGTGATATTTAAATCTCTATAATAAAATTATTAAATAGAAACTAGCTAGTGTAATGCTTGATAAATAAACTAAATCTACTTAAGAATGGCAAGAAACATTTGCTCATTCAAATAAACCTATTTCATTTTAAAATTATAACCCTAGTTTACCTGTATATTTATGCAAAAAGTGTTACATAAAAATTTAATAGCATAAATATTTTTTTGGTTTTTTTTTTTTTTTTAAACCAATAAAGCAGACCATAAAAAAAAAATAATAATAATACATTAATTCAAGTTGATATTTCGGCTCTGTGATGATTTTTCCATTTCATAATGTGTAGACAATTTATCCAAGTTAAGATATCTGTCTGAATTCGAAGCTTCAATTAATACATTTATACACATGGCAATCATTTCCAAATGAAAATGTCCAATAGTTCATTAATAATATTTTTTTTAAAACAATTTTAAAAAGAAAACTTAAATAATAAGATTAAGCCGGCATAAAACAAAATAAATTCTTCAGCTGAACACACTTTAATTTATTTATAGGATCCAGAGTTCAAAATTGCATATAATAATAATAATATATATTTTTTTATCTGACTTTCTTCATCCTCCTTTAGAAAAACGCTCCTTTTGAAATATAGTTTTTTTTTTTAAGAACTTTTCCTAATAATATTCCAAGACGTATTTATTTTTAAAATTAATTTCCTTTGCTTACTTTTAAATATGAGAGTAGAAAAATTTTTTTTACTGTTCAAGACATTTCTCCGTTTATATGCTATATTTAATGCCATAAAGTTATTTTTAAATACTGACGAGTATGGCCATTTATAATGGACCCAATAACTATGACTTCATTATTAATCCTTACAAATTGCTTTAAAGTTTTATTTCCTAATACGTGTCCTTTCTTACTGTGTAAATAAGAATTATCCTTTAAAATGTATATATAATCTGTTTGCGTTTAGCTAAACAAATCGTTTTCATATATGTCAAGATATAAGTAATAACTTTTCCTTTTTAAAAAAAAAAATCATTCATTATAGTTTCAATGTAATCGAACGTAGCAGCTTCTTTATAATGTTCTTTTTAACTTTAAAAAAAAAAAAAATTCTCTTTTTTTTTTTTTACATATACTTTTAATCTAACAGGAAAAATAAATAGCATCTTACTTTCAAGATAGTTTAATACAACTAAACGCTTATCTATGGAAATGATTAATAGTTCGTTCCTTAACCTTACTTCCAAGTACAGAAAAATAAACAAGTTAAAGTCATTTGATATGTGAGACGCTTTAGTTATCCTAGACATTTTTTTTACTATAATTTCTATGCCTCGACTGAAATTCAAATTGTCAGAAAAACGGATTACCTTTCTTTTAGCCCTTCTTCATTACAAGACGATTTTAAATATTATTTTAAATATACTTTTATTTTTTTAGAAAATATAAAGTTTTATAAAATTACTTTTTATTAACAAAATTTTAAGATCCAACACTAGTTAAATCAAAACCAATTCAGCCCCTGAATGACACCTCGATCTCCATTTTATCTCACAATTTTTCATCCACCTACAATTCATTTTAAAACCAATAAAAACTATTTTTTATTAAATTTTAACATTCTGACAAACCAGCTGTGGAATCAATCTACTGATGTAATCAATATAATTTTCCCATACCACGTGACCTTCAGCTGCAAAGTCAAAATTTTATTATTAACAAATATTGTGCAATAAATGTTTTTTTAATGATATTTTAAAACCCAATAGTAATAAATATAAAATTTAAAGTTATACCCTTTATTAAACCCATAAATATTTCATTGAAATAATTTTATCCACACATTTGTTTTATTTACTTATTTTAAACAGTATTGGAATTAAATTACTTTTTTTTTATTCTTATGTTTCCATGTCAATGCATGCACATTCTCACATACATCTGGCCTTGGATTAATTGTTTAAAACTATTTTTAAAATTACAACAACAGAATGTTAATGAATATTTAATCTAAATAATTTTTATAACTGGACAGTTAAACTATAACAAATATTCTTTTCTTTTTTTTTAATAAAAACTTACATATCATTTTTTAAAATTTATTACTTACTTATTCCAACTTATTTATAATATTTAATTATTATTCTTTAGACATTAAAATGGATTATATGATAGTTATTTTAGAATACATTTAATACTATTTATCAATTCACAATTATTTTTTTAACATTTGCTTATGTGAAATTATTACCTAACATCCCTTATCAAACCAACTGACACTATTAAAATATTTAGATTATCCTATTTCAATAATTGACTAAGTTAATTTCCATTATCATCATCATTATTTTTTTTTAAATCCGAAATTTTTAAACAAAAGTTTAAGCTAAGATAACCTTGATTACCTCTTGGAACTAAGTGACACTTCAGTTAGATACAATATTTTGTTGTTGTTTGTTTTAGATATAATTATATTTTTTTGTTTTTCATTTGATAAATTTAAAACTATAATGGACACTTTGACCTTTTTTTTGGATCTCAAACCTACATAATTTTTGACATACGCCTTTATTTGGGTGGGGGGGGATTTCCATTCTAAATCTACTGTTTCTTTTTTACAGACATCTTTTTTTTTGGTTTTGGATTCGATACATTTCAAAATATAAGAGACAGTTTTAACTCTTTTTTTTGGAATATCTCAAATATACACAAATGTGCTTTACATACGACTTTCTTTTTTTTTTGTTATTTAAAATTAGAATTGATACTTTTTGAATTTGTTAAAAATGCCGGGGGTTGCTGTTGATTGATTTAGCAAAAAAAATTCAAAGCTGTCCGACAAACTCTGCCTCAGATGTCCATATTTGCTTATAAACGAAAAGAATTGTTTGGTATTTTATCTTACATTTATAAATACGGGGTTTTTTTTAGGCGGCGGGTTTTGATTTTTTTGTTTTTTTTAATTATAACAAATAAAACGGGGTTTTTATTTTTTTATTTTTTTAATAATAATAAATAAAACGGGACTTCTTTTTTCTTAGATTTATAAATACGGGTTGTTGTTTCTTTTAATAATAACAAATAAAACATCAAAAACAAAAAAGTCAATCGCAGTATTGTTTTTTTAACCAAAAAAATATGTATATTAACCAGTTTTGTTACATTCTGTGGATTTATTTATTTATCTTTTTTAAGAGTCGTACAAGTTTGTTAAAGCTTTTTTGTTTTCATAACAAATAAAACGTCGGTACTTTTTTTTTCTTTTTTAACAACAAAAATTAGGTCGGATTTATTTTTAAAATCTACTTAACGTGCTGTTTATTGATTTCGAACAACAACAACAAAAAACATATTTTTGCTTCTAAACAAGACGAATAGATATGTCAAAAGAAGAAGTATTTTTTTTACACACAAAAAAAAAACATTCAATCAAGAGATGTCCAACAAACTCCGCCACCCCTTTTTAACACTGTCATTCTGAGTGTTAATTACATGATTTACAGATCCAAATAATCGCAAACAAAACACAAATTCTTTCCAGAAAATAAATTTATTAACCATCTATGACTAAACTAAATCAACTGTAACGAATGTTCCAACATTTTAAAAAGTCATACAACTTGTTACTAAGGGTGTACGGTTATTTCTTTCAAACTGGCTTGGAAAATGTCCTCGTCTTTGTGAAGACACCTCCAAATGAACTCAGCTAAATATTTTTGGAGGTATTGGCATGCTGTGCCACAGTGTTTCCTATTCTGCCACTTAAGTAGACTCCAAACCTTTTGATGGTCTGAGTGTGACCTGCTGTTGTGGGGTCCACGAAATTGTAATGATGGTTAACAGTGACATGTGTAAAGCCTGCCGCCTTAAGATCAGTAGTCCTATAACCCTTCCAACAGTCTGAGTAGAGGGTAGATCCGGACTTGATAACAAATAAAACGGGGTTTTGATTTTTTAATAATAACAAATAAAACATGTCAACCGGTTTTGTTACATTCTGTGGATTTATTTATTTATATTTTTTTAAGAATCGTACAACTTTGTTAAAGATTTTTTGCTTTTTTTTTTTTCATAACAAAAATAAAACGTCTATATTTTTATTCTTTTTTAACAACAAAAATTAGCTCGGGTTCATTTTTAAAATCTACTTAACGTGCTGTTTATTGATTTAAAACAATAACAACAAAAAACGTTTTTGCTTCTAAACGAAATGAATAGGTATGTCAAAAGAAGGAAGTATTTTTTTTAAAAAAATCAATCAATCAACAGATGTCCAACAAACTATGCCGCCTTTTAACACTGTCATTCTGGATGTTAATTACATGATTTACAGATAAAAATAATCGCAAACAAAACACAAATTCTTTCCAGAAAATAAATTTATTAACCACATATGACTGAACTAAATCAACTGTAATGAATGGCAGGATGTTTTGCGTTTGCAAAAACGCAACTGCCTCACTTTCTCTGTTTGGGACGTCCCACAAATGTAATAACATGGTAGACATTTTATTATTCTTTTTCAACTCTCGTCCGAGTCACCACAGAAACGGTATTTTTCCGCAAACAACTCCAATTGTCTTCCAGAGAGCTTGGGAAATTTTATTTTGTCTTTTTTGACCGCAAAAAAACCCAAAATTAGAAAAAAAATTTTTTTGACAAATATCAATAATACACTGAAAATTACTAGTACGCAAAAATCTTTCAGTTGGGAAATACAGAAAATCATAAACATCAACAAATAAACACTTGAAAAAGATGACAATGCTTACACTCTCATCTTAAATTCTAGCGACAATAAAAATTTTGTCAATATGCATAGGATTTCAACCCGCAATAAAATAAAACGGCAAACTATACGATCATAGTATTGTTAGTAGACGTAGTTTTATTGATACGTGGAAGAATTGGCCGCATATTATAACCACTACATACGATCTACTTGTATATTAATGATCACTCGTATATTAGCCGTAGGTTCGGCTGCGAAAGCGGTATAATTCTGTGTTTTTACACAGAAACAGCGCCAACACAGGCTGTACAGTGAATAGTTTACAAATACCCTTTTTTCGTCTTGCATTGGTGGTCAAGAGGTCAACGTGACTGCCTTGCACTTGCAAGCAGTTGCCCGGGTTGCGGGTTCGCATCTCGGCCGATGCTATGACACTTTTAAAAAAAAAATACCCTTTTTTCTTATTTCTTGTTCTGTCATGTTTCCATTATCAAAGTTACAATATAAAGCACTTTCTGCATATTGATTATCGATGATATAGGCTTAAAAATAAAAATTGTTCAAAGCAATTGAATCTTTAGTAAGATGAATTTATAGTTCATTAGACTAAAAAAAAAATCCATTGAACCATACTTTCGTAAATAAATGAATTCATATAACTGCATAAATAATTTATCCAGTATCATATTTTTTTTAATATTTTTAATTTCACAACGATAGTTATTTTGAAAAATTGAAATCAAAATATTTTTTCCCATAAAATCTTCTCACAATTGAAATAAAATAAATGAGATTGTTGCAAAGAATACAAGAACTTTATTGTCCAGTCATTTATTTTAGAAATCATTGCAACAGTTCTCAGGACACATTAGCACTGATGAAAATGAATGAGACTTCACCAAAATATCAACTCGCTGCTTGCAATAAGTAATTCTTGAGAAAAACTTCTATATACCGTGCCCAGAAACCTGTTTAGAATTATTCTTTCAAGCATAAAAATATTCAGGACAACATATATATTGTCATGATTAAGATTTATAATATATATATATATAATCCCTATTTGATTAAAAAATAATTATGTGTGCTTAGCTTTATAAAAAGCATCAAATTTAATAATTGTGTATATTATACACCTTTTACATTTTTAAATAAAATAAAATCTATATTGTATAAATCAGATTCTAGTTAATTCTGATTTATGGTTACTAATATTTTAAGAGCTTGCTTCAGCTAATGAAGAAAGTTCCCTGAAATCAATACTCTGAGTTTAGTATACTCATAATTTCCAATTCAGACTTTAGCTATTATATAATATTTAATAATATTTCAATATGAGTTTACATGAGTACCATTTCAGTGCTCTGAATACTCTGTACATATATAATATCAAATATATATAATAAAGTCTAATTAGAGTTAACTTCATAAAATTTACTATACCAAAATTAAATATATATATAAATATTAAAATATAATTATCTTACGCTATGTCCATAATTTTCCGTAAAGTAAAATGTATTACAAACTATTAGAATTATAGATTAGACTCAATATTAGTTTTAGCTTGATATTTATTTCTATAATTAAGATTGGTATAATTAATTGTGTACAGTTAATCCCAATTCACTTTATTATATGCATAAAACACAATTATAATAGGTACATTATATATATTATAACAGGGCTGAATTCAAACCCTGTTCTAAGTCAGAGGGTAATACTACCGAGCATACATATCTAATTAAATCAAGTGTAATATTAAGTAAATTGTTATTTTTCTTTTTCGTTGTGGTCTTGTATGCGGGCGCATATATATATATTTAAGTAAGTAAATAAAAAACAGATTGAAATATAAGCGGGACGGGGGATTATATGGTTTGTGCTCTGATATTTATTTATCATCATCATCATCATCAACCATTATCAATCCACTGCAGGATGAAGGTCTCTCCAAGTTTAATCCATCTTCTCCAATCTTTAGCTTCTCTTCTCCACAACACCCCTGCACATTTTCTTATTTCATCCATCCATCTCACATGTGGTCTCTTTCTGGGTCTTTTACAATCTCTTGGAATCCAGTTTAAAATTTCAATTGTCCATCTATTATCATCTCTTCTAGCAATATGTCCAGTCCAACTCCATTTCAATCTTTTAATTTTTTCAATAAGGTCAGTAACACCTGTTTGTTGTCTTGTCCATACATTGCGTTTTCGATCTCTTCTTGTTACTCCCAACATACATCTCTTCATACTCCTTTGAGTGGTCTGAAGTCTCTGTATTGCTCTTCTATTAAGTGTCCAAGTCTCAGATCCATAAGTAAGAACTGGTAAAACACATTTGTTAAAAACCATGCTTTTCAAACACATAGGCATATTTCCTTTTAGTATCAAGTTATTTCTACCAAAAGCACTCCAACCAAGTTTAATTCTATGATTAATTTCCTCCATTATGTTTCCATCTGTATTAATAATCTGACCAAGGTATTTGTAACTGTTAACTTCTTCTAATTCTTCATAATCAATCTTTATTTTCATATTTTGAGCAAATCGATTAAACATTACTTTAGTCTTTTTAACATTTATCTTTAGTCCTACTTTTTTACTTTCATACGCATGTTTATATTGCTGCATGAGTGAGTAAACGTAATAATTTCGTAAAAAGGAATAAAGTTATTTTAATTTAAAAAGAAATATTCCAAGATGGTCGACTAAAGAAAGAATGTTACAAATTATAAAAAAATAAATTAATTGCAAAGAAAGAACCCGAAAAGTTGCAGATCGCTATCTTGAGACAAAGACTTTTTAATTAATAAAATAAAATGTTAAAAATAAGAGACAATGAACGGTCGAGTGTAGATCGCAAGGTAAATTGGAAATTCCTAAGCATAGATAAAAAAAACAAAGAAAAGAAAAGTATTGAAAAGATTTTCGTTTCGCAAACCACGTGGTTTAATGAAAGAAGAAAGAACAATGGTATAATTAATTAGAGTCGAGAAAGCTGAACTTAGAGGACTTCTAGAGCTGTGACTGCCACGAGCAGGATCGTAGGAAGAAGTTAGTAAAAAGAAAAAAAGTTTATAATCGAAAAATCATGAACAGGCTGGGGTAGAAGAACGGGCCGGGCTATGCCATCCATCCTGCAGAGATACTACCGTCACTGTCGATGTAGGAGCGAAGCCCTTCCTAAAGCTATGAAAAGAACAGTATTCACCGGACGCCATTGATTGCCTTATGGACTCTTACCAAAGAAAGAAATCCTTTAATCGTACAGCGCAGCACGAAGCCAGTGGAAAATTGCTAATAATCTACACCCGGGTGAGATAAACAAGGTAAACCAAATATTTTCGTAAATGATAGTAACTATTTTGAATGAAAGCACATCCTATTAAATAATGCGTAAAAGGGTTAAAAGTAAATGAAGAGAAAGTTGAAATAATACCCTGTATAGAGATACACCTTAATAGACAATGCCTGATTGAAAGTGTTTTCAAGATATGATCTGTATTTTTGTACATTGCATTTATGAACTTATGCGAGTGTATTTACATGTGGGTTATTTAATTATTCAGGCACAAACCAATATCCAATTATGGGATTCTATGGGGTTTTATTATTTGTTTTGTATTAATGATATATTAAGTAGTGTTATAAATTTAATTGTGTGTGTCCGTGTTAATTTCTTAGAATAGTATTAAAAAGCAAAAAGTAAGAAAGCAAACGAATCGTTCATGCGCTACATGCGTATTTTTATATGTTCCCTCCTCCTATTTCCCACGCTCAACGACTACTACCCCTGAGTGAGCTAGCCAGAGGTACAAGCTCTAATCACCAGAAATAGATACTCATCCTCTCCCAGCATAATTCTTATTTATTCATAGGTAAGATTGGCGCTTGAGATCATCATTGATGCTCATAAACATGCTGGGCGAGTAATTAGAGTACATTGCAGAACCAACTACATATATATGTGTTCACATTATAATTTTTGTTAAATAAAAAAAGCAAAAACTTAGGTTTAAAATATGTAATAAACGTATACCACATATATACGTGTTTACGCCGGAATAAACCGTTACAATATATTGTACCGGCCCATACTTCCCTGCGGAGTTATGCTCTTAATCCTTCACTGAGCATGAAGTGACATGGATTGAACAGGGTAAGAAATGGATACCAATTTAGCCGATTGTATGTACTCACAATCTAAACTGATAGAGAGAGAAAACTAATAGCACTCTGCCAATTAGAAACCCTTTTGGTTAGTAATTTTCTTGAATGCCCGAATGTTTAGGACCTATGGCAAGTACACATCTTTGAAAAGTCTATTTACTAATAGCTTTTATGCGCCACATCCAGAAAAGAATAAAAAATGAATTTTTCCCCCCTCCTAGAAGGATATGCAATACCATATGTACAGCGAAGCATGAGAATAAGGTTTAACCACCCCCCGATAGAGCGATATCCCGTGTGGCTAGCTCAGTACGCTCTACATCATGGGTCTTCAATGGATAAGTTAAATGGTTATTATTGGTACGTGATTGATAAGGAAAGAGTACATAAAAAACAAACAAATTTGTCATCATGATGAAATATTTATTGAAATCCCTATATCCACCACCGGTTTATACTTATACTGATGTAATAAACAAAATTTTAAAAAATTATTGTCACACACCCATATATATTTGATGCGTTGAAAATAGATGAACATAAATGAAATTTTACATGAATAAGAATAATAATAAACCCCTATAATTAACTATCTTCGATGGTTACTAATGAATGGAAGTGATCTGAGCTTTTTACCCGCATAAATAAGTTATACTTTATGTGGTTTGAAATACGTTTCTCAGATAAAAGATTTTCAGTTATACAGGCATATAAGATTTTCAGTTATACAGGCATATACTTCTATTCCGGACTTTAAACCTCGTTTATTGAAGTAAATATAAAAAAAACTATGCGTAAATATATTTGCAATATAAAATATTTCGCTATGTACCCAATAGCAGCTTTCGTATTTTGCAGTATATCAATAAGATCACGTTGACTCAGATACCTTAGAGCATCACACATGAGGTGCGGTATCTATTTGTCTTTCATGATAGATAAATTTTTATACATGTATATATGAGCAGCACAATTATACACTCACCACTATTCTACATATAATGTTATTAGATACCTTGCTTATGGGAAATTTACAATGAATAAACCCCTTTGACACTCATCATAAGGTATCACAGTGATAAAAATAAAGATATATACGGATAAATACATTTTAGACACTCAACATGAGGTGTCGTATTTACCGAATATTACAAGTGTATGTGCATGTATATACACATGTATATTTATGTATGAAAATTTTCAGGAGTAACAACAAGAACAAAAAAAAAAAATGATTGCAACCTTTGCTGAAAAATATTTGAATTTGGGATGAAAAAATGAATCAAAAGGTTTAAGTAAAAGCTATATCAGTATACCTGTAATAACCGTAAAATCCAATATATATGTGAGAGACAATTCTCTCTTTTTCTTTAAATGATTAATAATAATAAAAAAATAATATATTTCTAACCATCGAAAATATCAAAGTTAATTAATTCACTATTAATAAAATATTTTTAAAATAAACTTATGTAGGCATTTTCATATTCTCCTGACTGGGCTTCAAGTCAACTGGTTGTGCAATGAGGATTTCACATCATTAAATCATAGGCAAGGCGGCTTTTGTCATCATCATGGCCGGCTGGAATTGGCGTGGAAGCATCTTGGCGATTTGGGCAAAGTAAGGGCAGGTGCACAGGCTGATTGTCTACCCCACAGTCATTTTACTGGAAGTTCTGGTAGATTTCTCCATATTTTCTTTCTGGTATAATGCAATAATAATTATTATTATTATTATTATTATTAAATTTTCATCCGCTATCTTGAATGGTTAAATGAATCCACAAGAAAACAAGAGTTGTTAAAAGAACTGTGTAATGGATTTCTTCTTAGGGGATATCAGCAATAGTTTTGTCCATAAATGAATCTAAGTGGCTGGATGACTGGAGAATTCTGGAGCCAAAGAAATGAATGACTTGGACAGAATGAATGCCAAAGAATGAATGAATCCCACAGCACTGACTAAGCCCTATCAACCCACTCATAACAGAACCAATTCAGGTACCCCCTGAGAAGTATGAATCGGCCAACACTTTTAATTTAACTTATCATTTTGATCACAAACATTCCTTTCTATTTTTCCGATTAAATTCTATATGTCAGGGTTTGATATAATGTTTAGTTTCCATCTTGAATTCTCAGACCACTTGATTAACAGATATTACTTGAAAAAGAATTTTTATCTTATATATAAAAAAAAAAAGATAACATTTTAATTATAACATTCATTATCAAATATTTTGCTTTTTGATTAGAATTTTGCCAAAGCAATTAACATTCTTTGATTACGAATAAAATTACAGTTTTTAGAAAAGTAATTAAAAAATAAAATAAAATATACAAGTATGTTGGAACAATTACTTTAATTATTTCTTTTACGAATATGTTCCAACACGTGATCCCACCTTTGATCAATAAAGTTTGCTTGTTCTCCATTTGAGTTTTTCAGAAAAAAGCAAAATACATAATCATAAAATGACATATAATGAAAATGTACAAACAAAAAAAATAAAATAAATATATAAAAAAAAATATGAGTTTATTATACGTGTATTTGTCTGTGTACAATATTTCTCTGTCAATTGAATGTTTACTTGAAATTGGTGTGTGTGGGTATTCTATCCTCAGACCCGACTTCCATTATTGTTGTAGCACATTTATATATTCGTTGTGCTCAATATAAACAAATTTACATGTGTACCTGCTATAATGTTCTTTACAGCAGACTTTGTGCATGGACATTTGATAGTGCCTGGCACAATATATATACACACATAAACGTTGAAGAGAAATAATAACTTCAAAAGAATAATGCATTTTCAAATATCTATTAAAAAATAATTGGATAAAACAATAAGATGGCAATCATGACATATTTAAATTCCTAGAATTTCTTAATATGATAAATCCTGAAATTATAAATACTCAAAAAGCAAATCAATTCTGTTACATAAGATAAAAGCAATTGTAATTCATAACCATTACTGATATATAAATATCTGTGAATTCTACTGCTAAGAATCTTGGATTCAGTAGATGTCTACTGTCATTTTCAGAAATATTTATATATACACAGAAATTTAAACTTATTAGTACATCAATATCAAAATGTCTTCAAACTCATGACCTTTTTTTTAAAAAAAAGATTTCTTCAGTTTTATTTTCTTTAATACTTTAAATTTTGACAACATATTTCATCTTTGCACTGTGCAAACTGAAATTATAAAAATTTTATAATAAACAAGTTCCTTAAAACTTCTATATGATAGCTTTAATAATAAAAAGGTTTCTTTTGAATTATTTAAATCTTACAAATCTGTTTCGTAAATGTAAATGAATTTATGTAAATATTTTATTACTATCTAATAAAAAATAATTCATAAGGCTATTTTATAAATATTTTTTAGATATAATTAACACAACTAAGCATCTGGCATTAGTAAAACATGTTAAAATATTAAAAACAATCATATGCATACTCAAACATATATAAAGACACCAGGCTTAAAAAAAACAACATCAGTATGCATAACAGCTATAAAAAATAGTTCTTTTATAATACAATAATGTATGAATAAGTGTCAAGCATAATAATCCAAACCACACAAAAAATGATCTTAATGACGTTTTAACAATCAAGAAGCTCAATCTACAAATAGCATTTATATTCAAAACATATGAAATTAAAAAGTAAAAAATATAATTCAACAATAAATAACAAAATTACCTGTCCTTCTGAATTTTTCCAATGTCTATACATCATTTCTATAGGAAATATATCTTGAAGACATCTGCTCAAAGCTTGCACTACTAATCGTAACCCCTGTCTATCTTTGAGAATGAAACCAGGATGATCCAGTTCAAACACAACTTCTTTCCAATTTAAATGAGGAGCCTATTTTTTTAAAAAAAAACTAATTTTTTATATATAGACACATACAAGATTTTGGATTTTTAAAATGACATTATTTATAGATATGTATCTATATAAATGTGCATCACACCATTTTAAAACCCATTTCTTTCAAAAACTAGAAAGAGTTTAACAGGTTTCATACTCAAGTAATTTCTAAAAATTAATTTAACTGACATACTAGTAATTAATGAACATATAATTACATGTAAATATAAATATTATCTACATTCATATTGTAGAATTTATCATTTATTTCTGCTCATTTTCTAAATTAATGTATTTAACATCTAAAAACTTACTAATTCTTGAAGGACTTGTGCAAAAATATCAATGTTCCACGTGGTGGGCTGATTTGACTCCGCCTTTTCTTTGCCTTCATTCCACATGTTGCCGTTAGGATTATTTATATTCTAAAAATATTTGTTTATATATATGGATATATAATGTCTAATTTACACAAGCCCATATACATATAATATAATAATATAAAATAAAAATTCATATAACATTATAATACTAGCCAAAAAAAACACCTAAACTTTACTAAAATTCTTCCACAACCACGGTTTCATCTATTAACAAATAGATCTTTTCAAATGAAATTCAACTAAACATACCACCTATATAGACAAAACAAAATAGCTTTCATCATTTATTTCAATACCCAACTTCCTTTAATACCAAATGATATCTTCATGAGTTTTAAAACTCTCTATATACATATTGCCACTCAGTGCAAGCCAGAGTAATCAATGAATGCCAGAAAGCTTGTGCATAAAATCCCCATCTAGAGCATACTCATCCAATATCCCCAGACTAGTTTCTGGCTTGTGGCCTTCATCAGTGAGGAGCCTTTGATCTGAGAGCACTGCACCTACATCTTAGGATCTAATGCAACTCTCCAGCAGCCACCTTTTATCTCCACTTAACTACAAAACTATGAGTCTTAAACTGAAAACAACTTAGTATTTTCAATCAAAGCTCATCAGTTTATATAGTCATATAGGTCTGAATACAGTTCGGTGCCTATACATTTTGGTGTCTTTGGTTCTACTATCCTATTAGGTAGGATTGGTTTTAAGTCAATAAACATCACGCGATCACCATTTATGCTTTCTCTTAACTATTACTAAAACAGGCAAAACTCTCTAAATACGTATTGCCATTCAGTGCAAGCCAGAGTAACCAATGGATGCTAGAAGGCTTGTGCATAAAATCCCCATCTGGCTTGCACTGAGTGGAAATACGTATATAGAGTTTTGCCTGTTTTAATGACAGTTAAAAGCAAGCATAAAAAATGGTGATCATGTGATGTTTATTAGCTTAAAACCAATCCTGCCTAATAGAATAGTGGTGGCTAAGGTTATTAAAGAACCAAAAACACCAAAATCTATAGATACTGAACTGAGTTCAGACCTATGACTATATAAGCTGATGAGCTTGGAATGAAAATATTATAGTGTTTTCAATTTAAGTCTCATAGTTTTGTAGTTAAGTAGATAAAAGGTCGCTGCTGGAGGGTTGCATTAGATCCCAAGATCTAGGTGCAGTGCCCTCAGATCTAAGGCTCCTAACTGACCAAGCCACAAGCCAGAAACTAGTCTGGGGATATTGGATGAGTAGGCACAAGATGGGGATTTTATGCACAAACCTTCTGGAATTCATGGATTACTCTGGCTTGCACTGAGTGGCTATACATATATAAAGAGTTTTGCCTGTTTTAATAACAGTTAAAAGGAAGCATAAGAAATGGTGATCATGTGATGTTTATTGGCTTAAAACCAATCCTGCCTCAGATATTCAAAATATTTTATCATCAAGTTTCTTTTACTTTTTTTTTCAATTCACTATTCCCATAAAAGATAAGCTTTTATGAAAAAAGTGAATTGAAAAGAAAAATGAAAGAAACTTTTTGTTGATACAATATTTTGAAACTGAGGCCATCAAAGTCACAAAGACATCCTTTGATGTTAAAAGAAGTTGGGTTTTGAAGTGAATGATGGAAAGCTATTTTGTTTGGTATACAAAGGTAATATGTTTAGTTGAATTTCACTTGAAAAGGTCTATTTGTTAATAGATGAAACTGTGGTTGTGGAAGAATTTTAGTAAAGTTTAGTTGTTTTTTTTTTGGCTAATGTTATATGAATTTTTATTTTATTTATTATTTCTAGTATAGTGTTAGGCAGCATTTAATGTATATATAACAATAAATATTGAAACTGTTTATGTTACATGGCACACAGCAACATAGTTGTGTGTGTATATATATATATAAAGTAAAGGAAAAGTAGAAATAAACACATAAATTTTTGTAGATATTTTTCTACATTCACTGAAAATAATAATAACTGTAAAGAGTTAGATAACTCTGAATTTAAAACATAATTTTATTATAAATTAAAACATTTAAAAAGGTCTAAATAAATATTTTTATTGAATTCTGATTTTGAATTTAAAAACAAGCATGTTAATCTGATAATTGTAAAAGTATCTATTATCTATCTTTGAAAATATTTTAATTAATGCTTGTATACATTTTTTATACATTTTTAAAAGTTTTTGTAGATTAAAAATTCCAAAAAGTAGCTTTTAAATAAGTTTATTTGAAAATAGCAAAAATATATAGATAACACTTTAGTAAAAATCTAAAAATAACTCTTGATTAATGTTTTTAATCAAAATTAGATAGATTGAAAACAGTGTCTGTAATATGTTTTTATCACCTCAACTGACAATATAAAAAGAGCTGATAAAAAGATTACTTTAGTTAGCTTTAATATTATTGAGAAGCAGTAGGCCAAATTGGCCAGCTGCAAAGTCTGATTTTTAGTTGGTTTTAATATTTTTGAGATGCAGAATAACTAGTTAGCAGTAGTTAATGTTGGAGAGTTATACAGAGCTCCCATGAAGGAAGGCAAAGGGACAAGTCCAGCTGCAGTCTACTAATTTATTATGCTGGAGTTTTGAATCAAGAAGCCAGACACATTTCTGAATTCATTATCCTGCTTAAATGTGCACAAGACAGCTGCTTGCCTGCAATTATCCTGAACAGAAGAAAAGACCCATTTCTCTATTTCTAAAGCCATAAATGTGGACAAGACAGCTTGCTGGCCTGAAGCATATCATCAAGCCCTAGATAGAAGGGAACTCATGGCATGCCAACATATTTACTTGAATTGTACTTTTCTTGATGATGACAAACCTGGACTATATTTTCCTGATGGACCAAAAACCAAGCTTACCAAGAGAAAGCTTGAAGAATTGGTATATAAATGCTGCTGTTTACCTATTTATGCAGAGAAGCACAGACAAATGTACATACAGTGATGGGTAGTTATATATAACGTGAACGAAATTTCAAATAAGTTATTTTGATATTCCTTAAAATGACAAGTTAAACATCCAAAAGAAAGGATCCATCTAAAGATGATTTGATATATATATATTTTGAAAAAAATGCTTTCAATCCAAAGATAATTTGATGTATGTATTTTTTGGAAAAAATATTCTAGTAATTCCTTAAAAATGACATTTAAAAAAAAAAAAGACTTAAAATGCAAGCATAATTTTGTTTGAATTAAAATCAAAAAGCAAATCATTTAGATTAATTTAAAGGTGTTGATAATTAATCAACTGACAATAATCGGTTGAAAATCAACTTTTTTTATAAAAGAAAAAAAGGAGGCCATAATAGAATTTCATAAACTGATTTTTTTTTTATTGATACACATGTATATATGTGAATTTTATGTATATTCAAAACAGAATTAGTTATTCTAAAAATTAATGTCATTTATTATTTGATAAATCCAGGTATAATAGAAATGAATTTCATTTATATAATTAATCAATTATTATACCACACATACTTGCGCAATTATATAAACGTGTTTAAGTAAACCTAGCATAGGTACTTGTATTATAAAAAATATATATAACTTAAAAATTTTAATCATTTATTGTATTTATATGATGATTGAAATATAAATCAATTGTACTGCATATATGTGTGCAAATATCAATGAATGTCAAATAGACACTTATATGTAAATTTTAATCATTTTTTGACAGTTCAAACATATTCATTGTAAACTAATGTATTGCATATCTGTGCAAATTATATATATAAGAACACATTAAGAGATATTGTAAACCATAATAATTTGAATTTTGTATAGTAATCATTGTAAATCACAATGTGATAATTCTTTATCTTGTATATTAATCAAAATCAGAATGCTTAATTTATATGTATACCCACATTCTAAAGACCTTAATTTCAATATCTTTTTTTTTATTATTGTTGTTAATAAACTTGCATTTCATTATTAAAATTATTCCAGTGAACTTATTTGTAAAGTTTTAGAATATTATGTATTGCATTATCATCTTGATCACTATACCAGTAATAGGGTTAATGATCACTGAGCTAGATTCATGCATAATAGTCTGATATATAAATGGGGATGTATTTAGTGCTTAAGGGACATCCAGTATGATTGATATATCCTGGTTGGCATGTAATATTATATTTTTTAAAGCCTCTACACTACATTTATTTTACCCTCTATGAGAATTTAAATTTATAGTTGGCCAGTATACTAATCATACTAAATGGCCAGAGCATTGATGATGATCAGCATGTTTTAATATCCCAGCATTATTGTTTTTTGATTATTATGTATTCTGACAGATGAGCATTTAGTTGGTGCATTAAAGTTATGTTTAAATAATTATTACAAGCTGGTAGAAGCTAAATTGTTGGCCTTGACTACAGTAGACCCATTTCTAATCCAGCCACAAGATGGACTGTTAATTTATTTTATTGTTGATCATTTATGATAATGAATGGTTATTTTGAGTATTACTTATTTTTACTTATTGATAACCTGTTTGATGTATGGTTATTTATACTTATAGTTGCTTTAAGGAGTTAACTAGGCTGATCTCACAGATCTCATGCTCTTTGAATATATAACATTAATTATATTTTTCATGCTTAAACTTGAATTTATCATTACTTTAAACATTATTTTAATCTTATAGCTTTAAAAAAATTTACATTAAGTTGCATTATTTGAAATATTTTATCACCACCTAGATCCCCATCCTGTTACAATATATATATAGTAATAAATAATTACATCACACAATTTAATTTTCAAAATATTGAAACTGTAAGATTTGAATCCAAATCTTAGTTTCACCTTAGTTCTGTCATCATTCTACCTCCCCATTATTATAGGTTTACATGGATTCTGACCTTGAATATTGGATTTGGTGCGTAATAATATGCAATATATGTACAATTATTTAAAAACGTCATATATGCGCACACACTCTGATGTAGTCCTTATATTAAAAATAATGCACTGCAGAGTATTATTAAATTGCCGTGCATGATTTTGTGTAAAATTAAATAATCATATTAATCTTACTGTGATCATTTAAGTAATATTTTAATTTATAAAATGAACTAATAATTATATTTTAAACGTAAACATATTTGTTATTATTTAGGTCAAATTCATTTTAAAAATAGAAATTCCCCTGCTAATTAGAGTTGCAAATCATAGCGGGAGGGGGAAAAGATGACAGAGCTAAAAAGTATTTTTAAACTTACAATTATATAAAAAATGGTTTGACAAAAGCTTTTCTAAATTACGTCATGTAAAAAGGTAAATTTTAAAAAGTGGTCAGATTAAAATTTCAACCTGTACCACTAATGCATCCGTGACCTAAAGGGATATATAGCACAGACCAGAGAGACCGCTTGGATGGATGACGCAGTTGTTTGATGGATCCGAGAGATAAAGAAAAAGAGAATAAAAGCAACAACTGGTTATTAAAAGCGGGTCAGAGCTATTAAATTGAAAAGTATGTTGTTGCTTGTTTCTTCTCTTGATCCAAATTTAAATCTAACAATGTGCAAGGAGTAAGCGCCTTGCTGCGCTTCTCCAGACTGATGGCTATACAATACGGAGCTTCCCATAAAATGAGATAAACCTAAACTGACACTGCTGCCTATATATAAATATTTTCCTAAATGTGACTGCTGTTAAACCAGGAACCTCGGACTCTCCAAACAAGTGTGCACACTTCGATGAATCAAAGGTAACATGATACCCAAGATTACAAACTATGTTTGAACTCTAAGTTAACTCTATATTTTCTAATGTATCTTTCAAATTCCAGTATCGTATAACTCTAACTAAACTTTAAATAGATCTGTAACTATCTGTAAATAATCTTATATTGTAATGAACCTCATAAAACAATCTATCCCTTATTATTCTACTTTGGGTATCTAAATTTTGTTGTTATTAGTTAAATATTATATTTCATGCCTGCCGATTTCCGAGCTAATGGTTTCTTCCCATTTTAGCAAAAGAGTTACCACTCTTTTGTGACTTAAGATTCGTGTAAACCCTTATCTTTTAATAAATACTCAACTCGGGAATCATAAATTAAATTCAATATGTATTGTGAAGACGAGATATTATAATTATTAATATAGTGCATTAGCTACTTGGCGATCATTCATTTTAAAGTTAGTTTGTTAATCTTAAAATAAAGCAGTATTGTTTTATGAAGGGGGGGGTAGTAAACAGTAAGTCGTTTACTTAGTCGTGTGGGGATTGGAGGTGGATTTTATATTTATATTATCAAAGCATAAAGTCGATAAATGTGTTTGCATTATATGTGTGAACTGCACTGTTTTATCGATGCCTTAAATTTAAACCGCAGAAATGAAATAGAGGTACTTTAAATGTTTAGTTCCCATAATCAATGGGCATACAAATGACTCCAATAGTAACTAACCTTGTCATGAGGTCGGGGATGAAAAGGCCACGACCTCATACCGATACCACACTCGTGACTACTCCTAAGGACTCCAACCCGATGTTTGGCCGTCCCTCTCGCCTCCAATGTTTCTCCACGGTCATCCTCTTAGAAAGCCCCCTCTCTTATAGCTTGGCAGCATCCAAACTATCACAGGTCACTTTAATAATGATTATGGATGTCTATGCTCAATCTAATTCCACTCCTCCACATCTGCTAATCTATTAATAATTTATTAGAGTATATTAATATTAAGAAAGTAAGGAATGATAGCCGGGTTGACAAATGCACTCATCATTATGATCTCGTAGTGTAATCTCGTAACGTTCGCAACTTAGACGTGAGGCATGGAATATGATTAAATATGATACCCTGGTAGCGTAATATATTTACATGTATATTAATTAATCGTCATTAAATATTTATATATATCTATTTCTATGTTTGCATGTCTGCTTAATTTAATAATAAAATTAATGTCTCATTTCATTATCAACTAGTATTAAGTATATAGCAGTAGTCCGTAATATTAAATAATTAATTAGTCTCTTATTTACCTGACCACTGGGCTAGAAAGATATTGCTATTGTTATGGTAGACGCGTTGTCATGTGGGTTTTGTTGTGAATGAAATGACTATGTTCGAATACGGTATCACAGGCCCTGAACCCACCTGTTGTACTGCTCTTCGAACATGGTGGTGGAATTTTGCAACATGTTAACAAGGCATACGAGTTCTTACTGTTACAATATTAAATAATAAATTGCAGAATGAATTTCTACACTAAGTTCATTTATTCATCACATATAATTGTTTGATGTGTATGTAGATGCGTATTTAGAAATATATATATTAAAACCTCTACATAAAATAATTTTTGTTTTATAGCAAAAATTATAATAATAAAAAATGGTTAAAATTTGATAATGAAAATTAACAATGTAAACTTTCTTTTATTATTTTGTATTCATGATCATTACATACTACCTTAATTTTTATTAAAAGTTATGTAAAAAAAAAAACAATGCAAAACTATTATAAACTCAAACATTTAGTCATGATACTTTTTTAAATCATCAAATTTGCTTTTTAACCCTTTGAGACCGAAAACCGCTTGTTTACGCATTAAAAAAAGTTTACAATTTCGACCGCAATAGCGTGCAAACCGTATACGTCACAGTTACGCTTTTTTTTTCTTTCTCTCCGCCATTTTTCTATCTTTTTGTATGTCTAAAAATTTTTTCTGTGCGATGAAAATTAGATTTTTTATAGCAATTTTTGTAAAGTACATTATTAAAATTTTGTAATTTTTTTTATCTTTCTAGATTTTATCAACCGATAAAAAAAATATACGGAGAAAACAAGTATTTTCGCCGCTAAACGTAATTACGTTTATAACGAACTTTTCTGTTGATGTGTTTGATTTTGAGGTTTCGTATTCCCCATTACCTGTAAGTATTCAACATTCATCATCATCATCTCCCACTAATATATAATAATTGCTTGTAATTCCTTTGGGTTATTTATTTTATTTTATTTACTGTTTTTATACATT
Source organism: Epiperipatus broadwayi (assembly GCA_028023455.1). Classification (NCBI taxonomy): domain Eukaryota; kingdom Metazoa; phylum Onychophora; class Udeonychophora; order Euonychophora; family Peripatidae; genus Epiperipatus; species Epiperipatus broadwayi. Next base: position 5,907,237 of record JAQFVV010006257.1, on the reverse strand, counting down.
TCATTGTAGATAAGTTTTTATTCATTTTATAGCATCTTTGCTATTATGGTTTGCTATATAATAATGCATAATTTAACTCACTCTTACCCTCATGATATTCCAATAATGTAGTAATTATTTTTTACATGCATAACTTAGAATTTACTACGTTTTTATTCATTTCATTGTAGATAACTTTTTATTCATTTTATAGCATACTTTGCAGATAACTTTTTATTCATTTGATAGCATACTTTTCTATTATGGTTTGCTATGTAATAATGCATAATTTAGCTCCTCTTACCCTCATGATATTCCAATAATGTAGTAATTATTTTTTATGCATAACTTAGAATTTACTACATTTTTATTCGTTTCATTATAGATAACTTTTTATTTATTTGATAGCATACTTTGCTATTATGGTTTGCTATGTAATAATGCATAATTTAGCTCACTCTTACCCTCATGATATTCCAATAATGTAGTAATTATTTTTTACATGCATAACTTAGAATTTACTACATTTTTATTCGTTTCATTATAGATAACTTTTTATTTATTTGATAGCATACTTTGCTATTATGGTTTGCTATGTAATAATGCATAATTTAGCTCACTCTTACCCTCATGATATTCCAATAATGTAGTAATTATTTTTTACATGCATAACTTAGAATTTACTACATTTTTATTCGTTTCATTATAGATCCGATTTGATAGCATACTTTGCTATTATGGTTTGCTATGTAATAATGCATAATTTAGCTCACTCTTACCCTCATGATATTCCAATAATGTAGTAATTATTTTTTACATGCATAACTTAGAATTTACTACATTTTTATTCGTTTCATTATAGATAACTTTTTATTTATTTGATAGCATACTTTGCTATTATGGTTTGCTATGTAATAATGCATAATTTAGCTCACTCTTACCCTCATGATATTCCAATAATGTAGTAATTATTTTTTACATGCATAACTTAGAATTTACTACATTTTTATTCATTTCATTATAGATAACTTTTTATTTATTTGATAGCATACTTTGCTACTATGGTTTGCTATGTAATAATGCATAATTTAGCTCACTCTTACCCTCATGATATTCCAATAATGTAGTAATTATTTTTTACATGCATAACTTAGAATTTACTACGTTTTTATTCATTTCATTGTAGATAACTTTTTATTCATTTTATAGCATACTTTGCAGATAACTTTTTATTTATTTGATAGCATACTTTGCTATTATGGTTTGCTATGTAATAATGCATAATTTATCTCGCCCCACCCCTGATTTTTCAATAATATAGTCATTATTTTTTACCCCCATAACTTAGAATTTACTAAAGTTATTACTGTTATTTTTTTTTTGATCCTCACTAAAACCTTGCATTTCTAATAGATATCCCGCATAGAGGGCCTAGAAAAACAACTGCTTGCAAAAATAGAACACATAGAGTGTCAAGCAGAAAAAAGAAATTGAAATGGTCACCTTTTGCCACATTACACCAACAATCTGTAACTCAGGTAGGTCATGTTATATATTATTTTTTTCTGCATTTTATGACGAATGTGATGAAGCTGTCTATGAAATTGTCATTTTAGGCTATATCTTTCAAAATTGAGAGTTTGTGAACCAATGTAAAAATAAAGATATATAAAATGTGAAAAATCTCCTTTCTTTAATTATTTTTTTGTGGTAATGACTATTTTATCAGCTTCATTACATTCTTTCATATTTGCACTTTCTAAAAATGTATATATATTTGTTATTTATTGTAATAAATTAGACATTTCATTTAAAATTGTATGTCCTGTAATTTTTTCTGTGACTTCAAAATGGCCGTTCAGGTCACAAGGGGTTAATCAATTAACATCCAATTACAATATTAACTTCTTTTGGTGTAAAATTTAGATATCTTCAAACCCAATCATAAAATTTTATTGTTTCTCTAAAGCATTTCTTTATTTTTTTTAAAAAAAGTATATAATTACACATTTTCAATTTAGTTAACATTACTTAATATCTGCACCCAATTGGTCAGGTACTGTGCTCAGGCAATCTACAGGTTCAACAGGTGGAAGATAGTGGAATGGCCTCGGCTGTCTTGTAGAACAGAATGTTGGTTCATTGTAGACTAAATATTGTTTCCGATACAAACAGACTTTTATCTCTCCTTCTTTTCCTTATTCAAGCACTTCAAGTTATTATATGGCCCAGTTGCTATGAACCTCTCATGCTGTGGGCATCTAATTATAATAACTGTGACCATGAGATTGTATATTTGTGCAATAATTTTGCTATTCTTTAACTAGATGCGCAACATTTCTGTTTCTAATTTCCTTTTTCTTCTTTTTAATATTTTTTTTTCTTAATTCAACTGTTAGAGAATTAAGAAAGCAATGATGGAGATAGGTTTAGTAGGCTGGAAGGCTTTAATTCAGATCTTTTAGTGAGACAGTATAATCACTACTAAGTTGATTTGAAACAGAATTTAAATGACACAAAAGTTTTAGCTGGCATAAATTGTATGTTTAGGAAGCCCTATTTCGATTCTCCATGACTATCATGGAAGTGGAATGGGTTAAAAAATGTGGTCTTAAAATGGCCAGTCTTACACAGTGAGATTAGGTTGAGCATATGGCCAATTACTCATTTCAGCAGTAGATAAAAAGGCAGTGGTAATACTAAAGGTAAGTATTATATATCTAATTTTTTAAATAAATATAGGTATATAGAATGTGCAAACCTTATTTGATACAAACTCTTCAAAGCCAGAATGGAGAGCTGCACTTGCAGCTAAGAAACTGTCAAGACATAAGATCAATATAGCTGTTCTTAGCAACACTCATCTCCCAGAGAAAGGAAGATTAATAGAACAGATGGAAATTGTTTTGGAAAGATAGGACAGTAAGTGAGAGAAAAATTCAGGGTGTAATATTTGCTATAAAGTATAATTTGCTATCTTCTATTATAATTCCTTGTTATATCAGTGAAAAGTTAATGATATTAAAACTTGCCTTGCACAATGGTACAAATGTGTATTTCATTAGGGCCTATGCTTCAATCTTAAATTCAAAAAATTCAGAGAAGAAAAGCTTTTATTCTTTGTTGGAAAGCATTATTACAACAATATGACTAAAAGATAGAATTTTTCTTCTTGGAGACTTTAATGCAATTCATGCACAACACATGGATTGACTATCACAAACATATTGTTTAAGCAGAAAAACCATCATAAAGAAATATGGATGCAAACATGCTCAAAACAATGGCATTTAATAGATTACATTATAGTTAGGAGTCAGAATAAAAGAAAAGGTAATATTATGTGAGCATTTACAAGCACAGATTGTTGAACAGATCATAGATTAGTATACTCCAAAATTAAAATGATAGTAGCATTAAAAAATAGATATTATTCCAATCATATTCACAAAAAAAAATGATGTTTGTTCTTTAGAAGAGTTTCAATGCATATTAAAAACTAAAATTTACTAATTTCAATCTTCAGGGCTGTCATATTACTGAAACACTGGATTCCTTTAAAGAATGTATTATGAGTACAAATAAATCTATTTCTGAATTCACTAAAAAAGAGAATCATGACTGGCTTTATGACTATGATTTTATTAAAATAAAATGTGGCATTTTCTACAATTTCATAATAATCATAAAGATCTGAAAGCTTCGGTGACTGACTTAAAGGCTTACAAATGATTGGTGGATTAAAACTGCAAAGAAGATAGACATTTGATGATAGTAATCATTTCAGATTTTTTTTTGATGTATTGAAAGCAACATATGAACTTGAGAAATGATATCACACCAGCAATGGCATTGTCTTACATGGTGATAATAATATTTTGAATGAGTGAAAAGAATATTTTGATAATTTTTTGGATAATGATAGAAGAATTGAGGTGATATCTTTTAATGATATATCTATCTTATCTAGTCATTTAGATTTCAACAAAGATATCCAGCTTAATGTAAGTCAAAACAGTTCTTCATAATCTTAATAATGAAAAGGCTGCACGTTCCTGATGAAATACTTGGAGAAGTTTAAAATATAATAGGGATGTTAGCTTCAAAAATTATGGAATTTTTTTTTAGGAATATGAAGTTGTGGTACTCAAATAAAGATGATTTTATTGTTCAATTTTCAAAAACAAAGGAAATAGACAAGATTTCAGTAATTATCATGGAATATTATTATATTATAGCAAAAATAATTTCAAGAATATTGTAGAATAGGTTGCTTCTTAAAAAATCAAGAAACATAGATATGATTTTTGTTGACAAGAAAATACAAAAAAGGTTTTGGGAACGTAGGAGTGATTTATATATTGCTTTTATTGATTTGGACAAGGCATATGAAACATATTCATAGGATAGATCTATTGTATTGTTTGAAATTTTGATAGTCCACAAAAATTTATTCATATTATAAAACTTCTACATGATGGAATGAGAGAAAATGTTATTATTATAGGTGAAAATCTGAGGCATTAGAAATAAAAATTAGTGTTAGACAAGGTACTTGGTTGAATATTGTTTTCAATTTTTATGACAATGACCTTTGGAATTTTTTATAGGTGCTTAATCTAACAGGGATCGACTGCATCATCTTGGATTCTGGATTTACAGTAGCTAATGATAGTGCTACTTTACCAGTTCAAAAAATGATTTACAGAATGTTCTTAATGTTTTAAATGCAATTTATAAAGATCAAGGATTATTAATTAATGTTCACAAAATTCAAATTCTTTATTAGCCAGTGGTAGAAGAAAAATTCTCACAAACTTTTAGCTTGGATGGTTATCAACTTTGAGAATGTAAATCAGTTTAATACTTTGGTAGTTTTATAAGTAGATAGGTGGATTTAGATGTTTAAGTTCAACACAGGCTTCAATATGCAAGCTGTCACTTTCCTCACAGAGAAATAACTACTGCAACTAAGTTAGCTGTATACAAAGCTGTTATACTACCTAATTCATTGTATGGAAGTGAATCTTGGACACCTTATCAACCCAATATAAAGGCGTTAAAAAAGTTTCACTTAAGCATGCATTGCAAAATTTTAAAAATACAATGGCAAGATCATAAAAGCAATCAAGAGCTTGCTGGATATAATAATACTAATTATTTTTGTAAAATCACACTTTCATTGGATTGAACATGTAAAAGGAATAAACAATGAAAAACTTCTAAAATAAGAGTTTTATGGTGAATTTGAACATAGGTTTCTTAGGAGAGATAGATCCCATCTATGTTATAAGAATTATTTCAAAAATATTCTAAAGAAATACAATGTCAACTGTTTCCATTGGGAAAATATCTAAAGAATAGAATACATAAGAGAAAACTACAATTAGACATGGTGTAGAAGTATTTTAGGAAAATAAGTTCTGAGCTTAGGAAACTACAGCATCGTAAAATATCGATCAACAGAAAAATGGACTAGTATGTTCTATATGTGGGCTTCTTTGTGAGTTCCAGATAGTTTGTATGGTTATTGCAAAATTCTTTTTCTAGAGTAGTTTCTCTTCTTTTTTTCTTTCTTCCTTTTCTTTTTTTTTTGAAGTTGGAATGGTCATACTCATTTTTGAGGGGCAATTTATTATTATTCATTAAATGACATACAATTATTTTCATCAATCACTTATAACCCTCTACAGGCAAAATCCTCTTCACTATTTTTTGCAAAAGTTTATCCCAAACTTAACCGATCTATGATATCAAAAAGTTTCTTGTTCAAAAGCATATCATATTAGATCTTTTCTGATGGTACTTTTACTCCTTGGTATAGTCAAGAATTATTTAGATATTATTCTTTCTTAACACATGACTTTCATGTTCTGAAGTAACAGGCTGAACATATATTCCATTTCACTTTTTTTTTTTGGTTATTTTTCTCAACTGATAATCAATTTTGAGATCTTAAAATATTCATTCTGCACATTCATAATAAATATACATTATTTATGTCAATTAAGTTCTTTAATTTTTCCAGTAACATTAGTAAAGACTATTATTTCTATTTCATAATAGATGCATACATAATAGATTAAAAAAAAAGAAATCATTATTATAGCAAAACAACTTCTAAGCACATAATAAAAACATGGGAAAAAATCACACATCAAAATAAATTATAAAATAAAATCTAGTTTTATACATACAAAAAAAATAAAAAATTCACAAAGTATAAATATTAGTTACTTAATACAGACTTGCAAAAAAAAAAAAGGAATATTATAAGTAGTAAGGATCATTTTTTTGTTAGCAAGCCATTACTAATAAGAGCAAATAAAATAGTCAATATGTTTGTGAATGAAAATTATCCATATATTAAATCTTATTTAATATATGTAAGAATAAATAAGTAATTTATTATAATAGATATTTTACCTTCAAAATATATTTAAGATAGAAATGGCGAAAACAGAGAGAGTTAATAAGATTTGTAATTTAGATATGGATTTATTAAAATTGGATAAAAAAGCTTAATAATGATGAAATATGAAATTTGTAAAAAATGAGCTAAAGTATTGATCATGATTTTGAGTAAACAGATTTCTTATATAAAAAAAAAAATGTTTCCATAAATGTTAGGCTTAAAAAAAAAAATGCATGTAAAAAAAGTTACAAAAATATATAAAATAGATATAAATTGAAGACTGACAGTTAAGCTGAAAATTTAGTACTTGTAAAATGCTCCTACTTTACAACAGTACCTAAGCCATTTGCCAATTATTTTGGAACAACAGAAGATAAATTTCCAATATCTTTTAAAAAAACTTATAAAACTTAAACGTCTGTCATTTTTTATATATAGTTTATAATGTCTTACAATCTTCTCTTCAATTCCTGGATCTAGTAAAAATTTCCAATTCCCTATTTATATTATTCAACTATATAGTTTTGATTTCCTATCTCTTTATCATATCATTTGTTAATTAGTATACACAATGAATAATCTTCAGTTTTTTCAAAACAGCAATTTTGGCCTAGTCCTAAAAATCAATTACTGATAAATTTGCGATTTACAAAAATTTTAGAATGATATGCTTTTTGTATCACTTCTTTTTTATATTTCCACTATCTTGTTAACATGAAAAAGAATATATCTTGTAAAACACTATTTCACAATATCCTATATTACCTAAACTTTCCTTTTTCATTTCTAGTAATCAACTAACACTTTTGTCTTCTTTGAGTGTTTTAATCTAAATATCCTTTCTTTTAATGGTTCCTAAAACTAAAAGTCCTGAATCCACTGTTGCAATTGAGAAAATGAGTTTAATTCTGGAAAAAAAAAAACCCTGACTGAATAATTTTACATGCTTTTCCCAATTACATTTTTTTTATGTATTAATAAATATAACTGTCTGATGCAATAATAATGTTAATATTATTCGTTAATTATTTAGCATTATAAATAAACATTTTGCTTACTATGGTTTTAAAAAAAAATAAAAATATATTGTAACAGGCACACATGCCATTACATTATTTAAAAAAAAAAAAAAATTAAAGTATAAATGTTTGCAAATAAAAGTTATTAAATAAAAGTTAGAATTAAAAATTTAAAACTAAAAGTTTGCAAAAACATATATATACAAATCGCACAGATGGAAAATTATTAAAAGAAAACTTTATTACAAAAAAAAAAAAAGTATTTTTAAAACTAAATTGTAAGCAAAAACTTAAAGATAAAAAAAAATATATATCTTTAAGAATGTATAATAATTAAATTATTTTCTATTGTGTTAAAACTTAAAATGGAAATGATTGTTGTTTTTAATCAATCTAAAGTAAACGAACCCTTGGGGCAAATTTGTAATTAAAGGTGAGATAAGAGAAAAAAAAATTTAAAAAAATATTGCATTACCCGCTTGTGGAAGGTCAACCAATGCTCAGACCCTGATGAAGACCACCGGAACAGGAAAACATGGTCAGTGAATCCGGAAGATTAATATAAAAAGAAAAACATTTAAATTAAGAACAGTTCCAGCTTGGGTTTTTTGAGGAGGTGAGGAAAAGGCGCACTTTTCACCCTCTTACTATTTTCAAAGGAAGAGACTGTTGAAATATGAATGGCACTATTGTAGATATTGGTCCTGCAATAAAATAGTTCCAGGATTGAACCAGCTAAGGCGGCCTCAGAATTGATAACTACGGCATGGACAACAGACCGGTCCTCTCTGAAATTATGAATAATAAAAGACTTGGTAGGAATTGGCACAAAAAACCATGGAGCTCCTTTAATGTAATGTATAAACGATAAATTATGAACTCTAATTATTATAAACCTTTATTAAATGAACTTTAAATCATTTCTTAAACGATTAAGGCCTAACCAAAGTTTAAATCATGAACTCTTATCTGATCAACATGGAATGTTAAATCAATTATTAGTAATTTCTTTTTTATGCATATGTTTAATCATCATTTCCATTTTTCTTTTATTTTTCTTTATTAAACTAAATTGTTAAAATGTATTAAATTTAAAGTTGGGTGTAGAAGGCTGCATAGATTCATTAAGTTTGGGGTTAGGTCATTGGCGTTAATTTCAGACTATTTGTCTCGTAATTGAGTCGATGCTCATAGAGAGATATATGGGTGTTTATATCAATGCAATGTGAAGCGCGTTAGCATAAAGGGTAACGTGCCCAACTGAATGCATGACCCCAAAGATGTATCATTGCGTTGCAATGGACGCAGACATATTTCCTGTGACATTGATCCTCTTTCGCTCTATGGATAGGGAATGTAAGTCGGCAAATTACCACTCTCCACCATATGTAGCATTTTTTTTAAATATTTTATATACATGATTCCTTTGCCAGACAAATGCGCATTCCTGTACTGGACAAGGATCATTTCGTTCAAATGATATCACGCTGCAGACACACATTTCTGTCAGTTGCGTCGGTATACCAGGAAGCGAATGTTGGTTTAGCTACACATTTATGGCCTGATGTTGAATATTTTGAAAAGTTTTAATTGCGTAGTATATGTATATCTATACTCAACATTCTAATATAAAAATATTATATAAATGTCTATCTGTGCAGACTTTCAAAAATAATTTAAATTTAAAAATCTAAATTTATTCCTCAAGTTTATATATGTGCGACAATAAATATTTTGTGTGATAATTACTGGCAGTGGCTTATTTTATTTATTTATTTTATTTTAATATTAAAAATATATTTTAAGAATTGAAATCGTTCTCTTTATTAAAATGTTTAAGAATTTATTTTAAATCTCTGCTTCTCCTTCAGCTAGTGGCATGGGCTAACGGTTTAATAAAAATGGGATCTTTAACTAGAAGTATCTGCCTACTATAAAAATTTTCTAGGTTCGAATAGCTTAGTGGCGCCCTGTACGGCAGATATGGTAAGTGTCCAAATCTCCCCCAACCGTTATAGTATATTTATTTGCTTTCTAAAGCAAAATCTTATGAAATAAAAATATTTTTTTTAAAGTTAACAACTATTCAAAATAGTTTTAAATTTTTTTAATTAATGCAGAGCCTTATGAGATACTAAATTAAATTTTAAAAATGATTAGCATAAACTAAAGTAAAATAAAGTGAGTATTTTAATTAATCCTTTAATAATTTATTATTTTACATAAATGATTGGACTTTATTTCTGTGAATAATGCCAACATGATTTAAATAATACATTAATTTAATTATGCCTAAAAATAATTGCAAAAAAACAAAAACAAAACATAGCTTTCCCAAATATATTTTATATACATCAGCAGAGATAATGCTGGTTGCAAAAGCTATTAAAAAATTACAAACTACTGCAAAGGCCATATATTATAACAGGGTTGGGTTCAAACCCTGTTCTAAAGTATGGTGGCATATAGGCACGCATATATATATAAAATCAAAATTTGTAATAAATTTGATTTTTCTTTTTTTTGTGTTTTTTTTTTTTTTGTGTTTTGTTTTGTATGTGTATATATTTTTAAATGGGGAAACAGAAAGAGGTTAAATAGAAGGGGTGGGGGAAGGGGGTTATAAAGTTTGTGCTCTTCTATTTTGTTTAAAAACGCATGTAGTTGTATTGCTGTATGGATAAATAAATGGAATGAAAAAAATAATAAGGCTAGATTTTATTTTCAAGATGGAAGTCCTAGTACGGTATAGTCAAAAAGATATATTAAATGAAAGAAAAAGGATCAAAAATGCATAGATTGTTATCTTGATAAATAAAAATACTAAGAAAGAAACAAAGAACGGTCGAATATGTATTTTGAGGTGTTAATTGAAATCCATTGACATCAAAAAAAAAAGTGCTGAAGGGTTTTTGCAAACCTAAAAATAACACGTGGTTTCTTTTTAAAAGAAAAGAAAAAAGAAAGAATAAAAAGAAAATGGAACAATGGAATTAATTAATGAGAATTCTTCAGTGGGACCTTGGTGGCCATTCTAAAAAGATTTGTTCTACTAGTGAGATCGTAAAAATATTATTTTAAAAACTACATATAACCATCAGCCATGAATAGGTTGGGGTAAGGACAGAAGCATGCTGGGCTCTGCAAGCCATCCTACGAAGATACCGCAGATGCCATCTACATTGGAAGGAAGCCCCTCTTAAACCTGACAAATAGAATGATTTTCACCGAACGTTCTTTATATTATATTAAGGGATCGAACAATATACAATTATCCAAAAGCACTTATTGACAACGCAGTAGTGTCAAGCAAACCAATGCGCTATTCGTCTATACCCCGAGGGAGAAATCAAGGAAATATGAACACTCTCTTTAAGCGCTACTCATTTCTTTAATAATAATTCATTTTCAATAATAATAATAATAATGCATAAAGACTAAAAAAAAAAAAAAGAAAAATCAAAAGAAATCTTTTATACATCATCAAGTATGTTTTATACAGATGAATAGACTAAATGCTGAATTATTTCATTTGTCTTATTTTATCTGATTTTGTTGTATTTATTTTGTCTATGCAGTATATGTATCTGATTTTGTTGTATTTATTTTGTCTATGCAGTATATGTATTTGCATGTCTTATCTTTAAAATATTTGAGCACAAACTAGAAATAGTTATTATGGGATTTCTACAAAATTTATAATGGTATTACTACCGGGCACCAGTCAAAAGGAGTAGATTGTCACAACACTATTTTACTAGATGATCCACTTTTAATTGATTGTACATTTTTATAAATACATGTTTTTATTTATGCCCTGAGCGAGCTAGCCAGTGGTAGGAGTTTTATTTGTTCAAAATGAAAAGTTGATCTCTCCCAGCATAATTCTTATTTACATGTAGGTAAGATTGGCGATTGGAGTCAGAAATTGACGCCCATAAATATGCTGGGCGAAAATAAGAGTACCGTGTAGAATTACTGACCGAATAAGGAATTATATATATATTTTTTTTTTTTTAAATAAAAAAAAGTAAACTATTACGTTATAATTACGTAAACACACGTATGGTCATATATATATATATGTGATTCACACGAAAAGGTGAATTCCGTTACAATGGCGTCCCAACAAAGAAGCTTTCGAAGAGTGGAAATTATGGGGGACAGGATATAAGGGTTAAATATAAGAGTTAAATAATAATAAAAGAATGTGAAATGTTATAATTGTTTAGGTGAATTTTAAAGAAAGAGAGATCAGAAAAAAGGGTTGGAGTGAGTGAGATAGGGAAATTAGATAGGCAGCACAGTACTTTGGGGATGGAAAGTAGGTCCGGCACGTTCGATGTAGAAATAGTCGACATAAAATTGTTATAATTAGCTTGATGTTAGAAACAGTGATAGATATATAAAAGTAAAATAAAAAAAATGCGAACAAGATTACAGAAAAAAATGGATCAACAGAAGAAAGAAAAGGAGGGAGAATTAAGCATAATAGAAATTATTATGGAAAAATTGGAAAGCAAATTCCAGGAATTCGAGGAAAGGTTGGAGAAGAGATTGCAAGAATTAGAACAGAAAATAGAAGGAAAAAAGAAAAGTGTCTAAGGGAAGAGAGTGAGAAAGAGCCAGTAGAAGAAGAAAGTATAGGTAAAGACGAGAAGTCTAGTGAAAAGAGAGTTGGAGAAAATCAGAGTGAGTGCAAAGAAAAAAAAAAGCAAGAAGATAAGATAAAGGTAGCAGAAATATGGGAAGCTACCACGAAATACGTAATGGCGCAGGCTAACGTCAACCAATTTTTAAAGATTCGGCCATTCACTGGCAAAATGGGAGAAGCTCCTGTAGAGCACCAGCAGAGCCTGAGGAGATACTTCAGTATTAATACTATGGCCGAAGAAAGCAAAATCGCAATTGCATGCAGCAATTTAACTGAAAACGTGCAGTTATGGTGGGATTTGTTATTGCAACAACCCACAACATTCGAAGAATATCAGAAAGAGGTGCGCATATTTTTTGGTCAGAGGATTGCCAGGAGTTAACCAGATATCGGGTTATGCAGGAGAAGTATAGGGAAGGGGGCCAAGAAAGCTATTCCCAATTTTTTTATTGTCAGGTGGCGAAGTTGCGGACGGTAGACGCATGCAATTTAACTGAAAGCAACATTATTTGGATTGTAAGACATAACCTGCCAATGAAAGTGGAGCAAATGATGTTAGGGATGAGAAAAGCGTCCGAAAAAATAGCCGAGGTACTAGAGGCAATAGATATGAGTGCATATGACTATAACAGGTCGATGGACCGAGGAAAAAAGAGCCTCACAGTGCACGATTTGTGAGATTTGGAGGAGGAGAGGTCGGATTGGAACCCACCAGATCCCAAAAGAGGGGATAGTAGTACTAGACCAAAATGGCAGTACGATTGCGAAGAGCGGCGACCGCCGAAGAAGCCGAATTATGGTCAAGGAAAGAGTTCAAATTCACCAATGCCAAAAGATGGCCAATAAATAAATTAACTCAGGTAATCGAACAGAAAAATACGTAAATGAACACTGATTCTGGAAAGTTTTTTTTTTTTTAGTATTATTGCTAGGTTGTGGGTTAATATTTATCGTATTTATTATGTCGAATTTTATATAAAACCAAGTAGATAGAGAAGTAGAATTTTTTTTTCTTTTTTGGGTGTATGTGTCTGTAATTTTTTTTTTTTTTTTGTGTAAGCTCAGAGGGTCAGATAAGTTGTGGCTATCGAGCTGTGGGAGGGGAGCGGTCTCGCAATTCTGTCGGTGGAAAGTGGGGTCGGCTGCTGGATCAAGCACGTTGTGTGTTGCGCACTGTATATAGCTGCTTCTAATTACTGACATTGTGGACCTATCTAAGATGCAGATGACAAAAGTCTGTCAACTCAAGCCGGTACGACTCCAAAGAGAGCATGGCATTCGCAAACAGTCCCACCTATAAGACGCCAGAAGTGAACAAGGTCTAGGGTAACTTATACTTAACCTGAAGACTCAAAATAAGAGTCAGAGGTATTATTTTAATTATCTACACTCCTAAGACTCGGAAGCAGCAGAGAGTGGTTAGGAAAGTACTTTCATTTAAGTAAAAAAAAGTTGTTTTTTTTTAACAATTTTTTTTTGGGGGTCGTGTATCCAAAGCAAATCGGAATTGGGTTAGCTGTATGTTATGTGTTGCAGATAATGTGCGCGTGAGTGGTGGTCGGACCCATAGTGTATCGATGGTCGTTTTACTCTTTAGTTCTAAAATTGCAGGGTGGAAAGGTAAATAGAATTGATTCAACAATATATGCATATTTTTTGTTTTGCTCGCTATTTTTGCTATTTTGTGGTTTAGAAATGAGCCATTCAAATACTCAAACGGTATTTGAAGGCTTTCGAACAGGGGGTATTATAACAGGGCTGGGTTCAAACCCTTTTCTAAAGTATGGTCGCATATAGGCACGCATATATATATAATCAAAATTTGTAATAAATTTGATTTTCTTTTCTTTGTTTTGTGTGTGTATATATTTTTAAATGGGGAAACAGAAAGAGATAAAACAGAAGGGGTTGGGGGAGGGGGGTTTTATAAAGTTTGTGCTCTTCCATTTTGTTTAAAAGCATGTAGTTGTATTGCTGTATGGATGAATAAGTGGAATGAAAAAAAATATTAAGGCTAGATTTTATTTTCAACATGAAAGTCCTAGTACTGTATAGTCAAAAAGATATATTAAATGAAAGAAAAAGGATCAAAAATGCATAGATTGTTATCTTGATAAATAAAAATGCTAAAGAAGAAACAAAGAACGGTCGAATATGTATTTTGAGGTGTTAATTGAAATTCCTTGACGTCAAGAAAAAAAAGTGCTGAAGTGTTTTGGCAATCCTAAAAATAACACGTGGTTTCTTTTTAAAAGAAAAGAAAAAAGAAAGAATAAAAAGAAAATGGAACAATGAAATTAATTAATGAGAATTCTTCAGTCGGACTTTGGTGGCCATTCTAAAAAGATTTGTCCTACTAGTGAGATCGTAAAAATATTATTTTAAAAACTACATATAACCATCAGCCATGAATAAGTTGGGGTAAGGACAGAAGCATGCTGGGCTCTGCAAGCCATCCTACGAAGATACTGCAAATGCTATCTACATTGGAAGTAAGCCCCTCTTAAACCTGACAGAATGATTTTCACCGAACATTCTTTATATTATATTAAGGGATCGATCAATATACAATTATCCAAAAGCACTTATTGACAACACAGTAGTGTTGAGCAAATCAATGCTGTTATTCGTCTATACCCCCGGGGGAGAAATCAAGGTAATATGAACATTCTCTTAAGCGCTACTCATTTCTTAAATAACAATTCATTTTCAATAATAATAATGCGTAAAGACTAAAAAAAAAAAAGAAAAATCAAAAGAAATCTTTTATACATCGTCAAGCATGTTTTATACGGATGAATAGACTAAATGCTGAATTATTTCATTTGTCTTATATTATCTGATTTTGTTGTATTTATTTTGACTATGCAGTATATGTATTTGCATGTGTTATCTTTAAAATATTTGAGCACAAACTAGAAATAGTTATTATGGGATTTCTACATTAACAAGTATTAAATATTTATTTTAAGCATAAGTGTATGTACCTATGTTCTTTTATTTTAGATTGTGTAATAGAGATAGAGATTCATAATAAAATAATATATAAAAGAGTTGATTAAATGTCTAGGTGCGCATTTGTGTCCCCATATCTTTCACACTGTTAATAACCACTCGCCCTGAGCGAGCTAGCCAGTGATAGGAGTTCTATTTGTTCAAAATTAATACTTGATCTCTCCCAGCATAATTCTTATTTACATGTAGGTAAGATTGGCGCTTGGAGTCAGAAATTGACGTCCATAAATATGCTGGGCGAGAAATAAGAGTACCGTGTAAAATTACTGATCGAATAAGGAATTATATATATATTTTTTTTATAAAACAAAAAAAAAGTAAACTATTACATTATAATTACGTAAACACATGTATGGTCATATATATATGTGATTCACACGAAAAAGCGAATTCCATTACAATATAATATCTAAATACATAACGTAAATATGGAATATCTCTAAATATATAATATTTAGATCTTAATTTTGTTGTATTTCTTACTTTATAAATATACATCTTACTTGTAAAGCAACTTGATCACCCAATCCAAGGTGTGTACGTGCCATCATACCTAGTACATGAGCAACAGCGGCTGGGGTAATTTCTCTTACACCAATTTGTATCAAATTATTTCGGCAATCTTCTATGCTGAAATTCATAATTAAAGTTTGAGAAAAAAATGTTAAGATTACTTAACATAAATATCAAAGCTTGTATGTCTCATTAACAAAATTATTAAATAGTAAAATATCATTTTAGCAAATAAATTTACCAGATTTCTAGCATACAATTATTTTTTAAATATATGTTCCATAATTATGTCATCACATAAGAATATTAAACAACATTTTATATGAAGCAGAATTTATTAATAAAACATTAAGAAAATAAATAAAATTCCAATTCCTAACATATAATTTAAAAGTTAAACAATAATAATAATCTCCTATCTCTTTCCAACAGACTATATTAATATAAAAATCCTTTTTAAAATAAAAAAAATATTAAATAGGATTGAATAACCAAAATTCCCTCTTCAATAGTGCATAAAAAGATGATCATTTGCTTCCAAAGAAGATGAAGATATCTGTAAATGATTAATTATTACTTACAATTCTGTGTAAGTTAACTACTACAAAAATATATAAGTTCACTGTATATATTTTATGAGTTTGAAATAATTTTATAATAAAATGAGTAAATTAATTTTTTAAAAAAAGATCTGAATAACTATTATAATGAAATGCAATGCAAATTAATATTAGCATTAAATCCTTAGATTTCTAATAAAAATAAAAAAAAATTATCATGGAAAAATATCAAAGCACACAAAAACCGTCAATTTTTTATGATAATTTTCTGTTGGAGTTAAATAATCACCTTGAGATCATACATATAATTTTCATTACAGAGTCATTAAGAAATTATAAGAAATGTCCAAGATCAGACTTTGAAATATCTTTTCCAAAGACTTTATCATGTGATTGAAGTGTTAGTATTCATTCATTTTATATTTAAAATCCAAAGCGCATGTGCAACAGTTTAATGCTGTTTAAATATTATTATATATGAATTTTATTACTTTTTTGGTGAGATATTTGTCTTCAAATAACAAATGCAACTTATAAATAAGAACAAGATATGTATATTAATTAATTACTTGTTTGGTTGTTTATTTCATTATTTCAATCCCCTTCTATTTAGATTTTGCATTTTCAAGATAGATATAAATAAAAACAAATACATACCAAGATATATAATACAATTTTAGAAAAAAGCAATACTATCAAATTCAACAGAAATAATAATAAAGACTATGAAGAGAGTAATAAAAAAATACCACATTTGTGGTAAATAGCTAAAAAATGAACTGCAGTATGGATAGTCAAATGATAATGAAATGAATCAATAGTAGTCATAATTGTACAGATAATATTAACAGTATGATTTTATAAAAATGTTTTCAAATACTTGTATTAAAGAAGTATTATCTAAAAAGCTAAGTAAATTGTTTTGACTCCTTCGCCCAAATAAATATATTAATTCCAAGACATCAAACAGAATCTTCCATTTAGTATTAGAGTTGAGAAATAGCCAATAAGAATTCCTTAATCAAAACATTTGAGATTTTAAGGCATAAGTGAATTAAGATTTTGCCATAATTCGGTATAGTGACAATTAAATTTTTTTTATAATGTAATAATATTAAATCTGCATTATAGTAAATTATTTAATGGAGTTAATATTTAAACCAATTCTATAAGACAATAATTAATATAATAAAAACTAAAAATAGTGTCTTCTTTAGCTTCAATTTAACTTTCATTTGACAGTTACTAACCTACGCCAATATGAGTTCAAAATTTAAATCAACAACTTAATTGGCATAATACTTAAAGAAATATCTGATGGATAACTGCAGTGCAAAACTGTATCCATGTAAAGAAATCAATGGATGCTATCCAAAGTAATTCCTCCTTCAAATGCAATTATTTTAATACAGTCTTAATGTAAATTAACATGCTTAAATGCTTTTAATCATTACAGTTAACACAGTCAAGAAACGAATGTACTATGTTTCATCTATCTGGATGTACTTCATAAAAGTTAATGTCCAGATATTATTATATTACCGGAGCATTGTGTTTTATAATCACAGCATATTTTATTAATATGATTGATTAAACATGCCATATACAAAAATTGAATATTGCATCTTCTTCAAAAATAAAAATAATTAAAAAATAAAAAACCATTACTGCAGTAACACTATCTATGATCCTATGTATAAGACCAAAATGTATTCATCATAAGATATTATTTTGATGTTTTCTTTAATACTACTGGACCTAAATGGATAATGTGATAAATAACAACAATGGATTGCATTCAGCTTTGATAACTAGTGATTATAATGATTATTGGCCTCTTTTTTTTTTTTTTGTGATCAAAAAAAGTATATATCTCAGTTATATTTGCAATCTTCAGTCACTAGATTTTACATTATACTTTCCACACTATGCAATGAATGACTTTCCCTTTTCTGATATAAAATATATTCCCAATAATGAGATTCCAAGGACTAACAATAGTAGTTGTCTTGTTTAACATTTAAAAATTATAAGTGGGTATTAAACCACTAAACATCACATGATCACCATCTCTTATGCTAGCCCATAACTGTTATTAAACAGGCAAAACTCTCCATACAATAGTACCACCCTGTGCCAACCAAAGTAATCAATGGATGCCAGAAGGCATGTGCATAAAATCCCCATCTAGTGCTCAAGCCTTCTGGCATCTATTGATTACTCTGGTTGGCACAGCGTGGCACTACTGTATGGAAAGTTTTACCTGTTTAATAACAGGTATGTGCTAGCATAAGAGATGGTGATCATGTGATGTTTAGTAGTTTAACACCAATCCTGCCTAATAGGATAGTGGTGGCTATGATTGTTAAAGAGCCAAAGACACCAAAATGTACGGGTGCTGAACTGAGTTCAAACCTATATGACTATATACGCTATTGAGCATAGATTGAAAATATTATTGTGTTTCAATTTCATTCTCATAGTTTTGTAGTTATGTAGAGATAAATGGTGGCTACTGGAGAGTTGCATTAGATCCTAAGATCTAGGTGCAATGCTCTCAGATCCAAGGCTCCTGACTAACGAAAGCCATAAGCCAGAAACTAGACGACTTCTGGTATCCATTGATTACTCTGGTATGCAAAAAATTTGGATAAACAATTTATATCAGTATATTTGTACAAAAGATGGGATGATTGTGTTAAGAGGATTGTTGAGTATTATAGTAGTAAGGAATGGGATAAAAGAATAGATTTATTAATAAAGAATAGGGAGTTAGAGATGGAGAAATAGTATGGAGAGTAAAAAGAGTTTAAATATATATAGAAATGAACAGAATATTAGGTGTGAGTTAATATATGATAATAGTAAGGAAAGTAGTTTATTATTTAAGGCTCGAACGGGATCTTTAGCTACAAGAGAATATACATATAAATGGAAAAATATGGGTGATTTATTTTGTAAATTATGTAAGGAAGGAATAGAAAATATTAGGTATTTGTTAATTGAATGTAAATGCTTGAAAACAGAAAGGGTATATATAATGAAGTTATGGAAGAATAATTATGAAAAAAGTGATTATACAGAAAGTGAATTATTGGTTTTTATGCTGGGTTTGGGAAAAGATAAAGGGAATTTAGATATAAAGGCCATAGAGTTGACAAAGATTATGTTGTGGAAACAGGATGGAGCAGAATATGGTGAAACTTAGAGTGGGAAATGGAAAATTAAGTGGCTAACAGGTTTATCTGGGCATAATTACTGAGATATTCTTGACTTCGTTTAAGGAGAAACCACAGTATATCACATCCTGTTTAATAAGTGGATATGTTATATATATATATATATATATCATTGCAATGTGTTATAGTGAGAAAAAACAAGCATCCAAATCAAAAAAAATAAAAAATTATTAATATACATAAAGCTATTTATATCATTAATGCACAATAAATATTACTTACCTTAAACAGAAGCCATAGCCTACTTCCAATATAAGTTTTGCTAAAGAATCATCCATCTAACAAATATAAATAAATGTAATTACTATACAAATGTATACATACATAAAGCAAATAGGTACAGCCACATTTTACATAAAAAAATATATTTCAAATACACATGATTACAAACTGTATATATAAATATATTAGAAGCAAATGCTTTATAAAGTGATAATCACAGTAGTTTATTGATGTTTAATGATATTTATTGGCTTAATCGCAGTAATGCTATGGAATAAAACTTATGATAAATATTTTTTAAATTATATATAGTTTTTTACATTATCATCACTTTTTTTCCATTTCCTCAAATGATTGTTTTTCACCCAAATTTATTACTGAAATCATATAAAATGCCTAAGTCATTATATTTAAAAAAAAATAAAAAATAAAATCTTAAAAACTGATTTGGGGAGCCTAGCTATATATGGTTGTTGATTTAAAAACGTGATATAGAAAATAATATAAAAGTATTTATTTAAACTAATACATCTAAAAAAACTCATTTTAAAAACGCCTCCCATACATTTAGCATTTTAAAAAATATAGAGTAAAAAACATATTTATATTTAAGTAAAAATTATGACAGCAGATCAATAAATATTAATTGCAAGTGAAAACAAAATACAATAATACCATTGATCATTATTAAGTGTCTCTGAGAAAGTTCTGCAATGTAAAAATCTATGCTGATCAATATACAATTGTAATTGATCTTGCTATTATACGTTATTAATAATCAATTATTAACACCAAAATGATCAAAAATGAAAAATTTCATATACATTTAGAAATATTAATTATCAAAATGTGAAGCAAAAATTTTTTTTAGAAAAAAAAGTTCAGCAATAAAAATTTGCACATATATTCTACTTCTTAAAATGTACATCTCTATAGCAACATATAGCATTTTTTATCACATACTGAATTTGAGAGCGCAATGATAGGAATAATATTCACAATCAGAAACATTTTCAATCTTGCTTTTTGGCTTACTCTTCTTATGTTCACTGGTCCTCAATTCGCAGAAATTATATCATTCAGTTCTTCTCACTATATTAAAGTAATTAGCACATATTGGCAGCATTCAAATTCTCATATAATTGTACTTACTTCAGATGACGATAAATAAGTATTTTCAATGACATTCTTAATAATATATTTTGTTAAAATTCTGTCAAACCTCTCTCAAATTTGTTTTAAAATTATAAATGCATTATACATTATAACAAATTATAAGCTAATTAAGATAGAAAATTATATAAAATGTAAGATATAAAATACAAAAAAAATAATACAAATAATGTAAACAATAAAAAATGTATATTATATATTATAATAGATGGATATCCTGCTAAAAATCATTATAAATATATAACAATTGCAGTTCAACAAATAAAAAAATGTCAAAATATATAAAGATAGCATGAATTTAATTGTTTTTGCATATAATGTTTTACAACTACTGGAAAGAATAGAAAAGCTATCAGATAAAACAAAAAAAGTAGGAATGAACATTAAATATTAGAAAACAATTATAAAAATGTTCAATAGTTTTTCAAAAAAAAAAGAAAATAAAGATTGATAGAAGTTGTGAACTAAAAGAAGTCAATAACTATATCAACAGAAACAATAGATGAAATCAGTCATAGAATTAAACTTAGAAAGCATATGGTACTAATAATTTAATATTATGAGAAAATATGCCTATGTGCTTGAAAAGAAAGATTTGTAATAAAATTGTTCTACTATTATTTATTTATAAGAATAAGATATAGTTATATAATAGGAGTGCAATGCAGAGGCTGCAGATTAGAAGTGTAACATAGGTGAAAACAGAAATTACTGGCATTACTGAGAATCATGAGGCTGAAATAAAGCTGCATTGGATATGGTTTTAAAACAGTCTTGGTATCCAATTTAAAACTAAAATATAAACTAGATTCCAAGAGGTTAAACAATCTAATAAAACATTATATATTAAATGAGTAAATGTTTCTGGAAAAAAGTGGAAAAAAAAAAAAAATCCATAATTATGAAAAACTCAATAAAACTTTGAGACCATTCTGCACTGGACTGATAATCACTGAAAATGATGAAAATAATAATATATATTCACATTTACACATATAAAACCAGTACTCAATATTAAATAGTTTATTTACCATAGGTTTAGAAATATTTCCAGAATCAGCTATTATTTTATCCATAGGAATATCCTGTTTCTCTGGATAAAGCAGAGGAGCTAAAACAACGGGAACTCTGTCCCTTGGAAAATCTACAAAAAATATTTTAAAATAATATTACCAATAATAACATAATACATAGCAAAAAAATTACTATTTTAGCAAATGAAAGATAAATTCAGTTAATTCATAGATCACAGAATTCAATATTTTACTCATCATTAAAACTATACATAACATTTACTATTGATACTATAATTTCAAAAGATATCTAATATTGAACTTAATCATTACATATATTCAAAGCAGTCTAAAATAAATGATCAATAGATCTGAATTACTAGCACTTCTTGGATTTATAATAATTTAACTTGCCTCCAGGAAAGCAATTTGAACTGATATATATATATATATCTTATAATTAATCATAAAAAATAAAAAATAAAAAGAGCAATATGGCATATAAAAAACCATCACACATACATGTCAGTGTGACATGGATATTGGGAAAATATTTCCCATACAAAGTAATTGTAGGAAGTAACCTTACAACACTAGGTTACAAACTTTATATGTATACTAAGAACATTCTTAAAGAAGATTATTTGAAATAATGCCCTAAAAATTAAAGATTTTGGACGATTCCTGAGAAGAGTATATAAATTAGGTCTTATTGAAGAGTTCAAGTGTATATATATATACATTTAAATATCTACATATTTGTGAATGATGTATGACAGCAACTATTAAATTTCTTATTCAAAAGAGAAATTATCAAAATATAAATTATCAAAGCTAACGTTAATATTCAATATACTTTGACAACCCTGTAGAATTCACACATAAAAAAGGTAAAAAATATACGTAAATTTTTATATACGAGTATATGTGAGCAGTATATTTCTGTGCTTTTGCATGGAAACAGCAACATGAGGTGGTGTGCAGGGGCTAATCGACCACAACCAATAATAATACTAATAGAATATAAAAAAAAATAAAAGCATTCAATTGAAAATATTACCAAAAAAGACAAATCTTTCAATACTGGCATATTTATATTGATCATTCGATTGTAATTCCTTTATCCCTAAGGCTTAATTAATTTTTAAAAAAGAAGAATAAAATTTCTTCAACAGAGTATCATATTCTTATTTTTTAAAAAAACATTTAAATAGAAGTTCAAATAAAATTTGGATTAATGTCTTAATAAAAAAAAGGAAAGACGATAATTACCTTTCCTTAAACAGCTGAGAAAAGCTTCCTTTTGGTCGGCACCAATACCAAATTGGTCTTTGGGTCCGTGAACTAAATGAGTAAGAAGTAAATGCAACACTTCTGCAGCAATATCGTGTAGACCTCCTTCTTGAACAGCAACTGTATCTATAAAAAAAAAAAACCCATCAGATTTATACAATATTTTTTAATAAGAATTAAATCAAAATCAATGACAATATTTTCACTAACACTTGATCTTAAATAAATCTATTTGAAATCCATAGACATGATTTCCAGAAATTCAATCTAAAAATTTAATAAATATTTATTAAATTTTTTTTTTTAGATATCAGACTATTTCATAAAGTATATATGCAAATATACATACTGTTTATGCATTAAAATATAAAACAACTTCCCAAATCGTGATTAAATGTTAATCTACATTATCATAACATATTTATATAACTCATTATGAAAACACTCTATAGACGCAGATTTATTGAATCCAATCCATTTGAAACTTGCATTAATAATGGAAAGATTATTTGTTTATTATTAACACATATATACATGTACAACATATTGTAACGGACACTCAATCTACCTGATCACAGAGGGCGCCACCATTTACCTACGTATTTTTCAAAAAGTAAAATGAAAATGTTTGGTAGATTGCAGTTTATGGATAATAAAAGAATAGCCAAAATAGTATTTAATTGGGTTATGAGTAAAGGGCAGGTAACAAGATGGGTGAGAAAAGTAATGCGGTATGCAAAAGATTTGGATAAAAAAATTTATATCAGTATATTTGTACAAAAGATGGGATGATTGTGTTAGGAAGATTATTGGGTGTTACAGTGGTAAGAAATGGGATAAAAGAATAGATTTATTAATAAAGAATAGAGAGTTAGAGAGATGGAGAACTAGTATGGAGAGTAAAAAGAGTTTAAATATATATACAAATAAACAGAATATTAGGTGCGAATTAATATATGATAATAGTAAGGAAAGTAGTTTATTGTTTAAGGCTCGAACGAGATCTTTAGCAACAAGAGAATATACATGTAAGTGGAAAAATATGGGTGATTTATTCTGTAAATTATGTAAGGAAGGAATAGAAAATATTAGGCATCTATTAATTGAATGTAAATGCTTGAAAGCAGAAAGGGTGCATATAATGAAGTTATGGAAGAATAAATATAAAAAAAAATGATTATACAGAAAGTGGATTATTGGTTTTTATGCTGGGTTTGGGAAAAGATAAGGTGGATTTAGATATAAAGGCCATAGAGTTGACAAAGATTATGTTGTGGAAATGCGATGGAGTAGAATATGGAAAACTTAGACTGGGGAATGGAAAATAAAGTGGCTAACAGGTTTCTCTAGGCATAATTGTTGAGAGATTCTTGACACTGTTTAAGGAGAAGCTACAATACATCACATCACATCATCACATTGAAAACAGAAAGGGCACGTATAATGAAGTTATGGAAAAATAAATATGAAAAAAGTGATTATACAGAAAGTGGATTACTGATTTTTATGTTGGGTTTGGGAAATGATAAGGGGGATTTAGATATAAAGGCCATAGAGTTGTCAAAGATTATGTTGTGGAAATGGGATGGAGCAGAATATGAGAAAACTTAGACTGGGGAATGTAAAATAAAGTAGCTAACAAGTTTCTCTGGGCATAATTGCTGAGAGATTCTTGACTTCGTTTAAGAAGAAGCTACAGTACATCACATCACATGGAAAATTTATTTATTGTGATCAAAATGGATGAGGATAATGGTATGTGCCGACTAGATTCAGGGAGAAACAAGAGATCTTAAATATTGTTTAGACAATTGAGAAATAAAAGCACTAAGACAAACGTCAGCCAAATTAAGTTTAAACACATTTTAAAATTTTATTTAAGAGAGATATGAAATATAAAAAAAAAAGTTTATAACACAACAAATAGGATTATCTCAGGCGTGTACCAGAAAGAATAAAATTCCATGCTCTGGCAAACAGACTAATTTTCTACTAGTGTATTGGAAAGGGAGGGAACAAATTTCCTTCAGCTGAGATTTCAACAAAACAGTGGTTTCTTCATTCACAGATACGAAAACAATACATCCTTGAAATAAATCAATGAAACCAGCGCCGGCGAGCATTTCCTGGCCCAGAAAATGCATCAGAACCAAGAATGTCATATACAGGTAGAAGCTGCATGTTATCCTATGTTTAAAGCAAACATGATTGATTTACCCCAAGAACAAAATAAAATATGATTAATACGTCGGAGTATAAATTATAAAAGGAAGGAAATTTACGTCTCCAATTTAATGAAATAAAATTAGAAAGTACACTGACGTAAATGATTTCAAATTACTCAAATATTAAGTCTATGATATAAGGAAAAGAGACATTTAAAACTGGTGGTGGGAGACAAGTAAATAATTAGAAAATCAGTTACGTCAGCCCAAGCATTTCAAGAAAGTGAAATAATTGTAATTACAAAAAAACTTATAAACCAAGTTCTGAATACACGCTCTGATAAAATTTAAAGCCACATGTAAAGACCAATAAATCTAGCAAGCAAATATAAATGCTGTCCTAGATTTTTGTAAATTAAATTATCAGAGAGTGCACATGAGCAGAAAATATTAAAACATTAAATGCTTTAGCAGAAAGGTTTCTTTCACCATAATTTATAAAAGGGAATTAATATTACCTTCCTGCTGTCGATTTATAAAAGAACAACAATCCTAGTTTCCCGATTCTGAGACATATGAAAATATACGGTCTTGCAGGAAATCGACGAAACAGCACCAGCGAGCATTTCTTGCCCCGAAATAATGCATCGAGATAAGAATGTCATATTGCCAGTAGGACAGCCCTCCGGTATACTACCTTTAAAGCAATTCGGGTCGATTTACATGCAAGACAAACGAAAAATATGTTACGATCTTATGTAATTTAGAAAATAAGAATAGTTTCTCTTCCTCTTTCCTTCTTTAACTCCAGAAAACCAGAACAATAAACACGATAAACCGCCAACCAAAAGATTTTGTGGTTTGCAAAAAGCGCAAACACAGTAATTTAAATCAATAAGTGGATAATAAAATAAATACAGGTGAGCTAATTTAAAATTACACAAGACTGCTAAAGCCTTTATAAAAAGTTAGGCATATAATTAGAAATATATTAAACATATAAAAATACAAACTCACTAGACACTCTCCGATAAATAAAATTGAAAGCAAACTTGGAATCTTAAAATTAAGATTTCAAGACACATTATTAATACAATGAAAAGCAAATGCAGTGAATAAATAGAAAGTTAAATAATTATAAAGACTACAAATTTATTAGATTGAGTGGAGATTTAACTAAAACAATTTACCCTGGCAAAAATAAAAGAAAATATTTACCTTATGGTAAAGCAAAGTTCGCGTATTTTCAAGGAGTGCGCACTTTTATTTAAGTTCAGATTTCAGGTGTTTTGACAGCAGCAAATTTAGAGGCATAGGGGGATCCGGTTTATTTTAGACTTTTAGAGCATGACTGAAGAAGAACCGGCAGGCGTGGGTCCGTCTTTTGGGTTAAGCTAGCAAGACATGTTGGAGTTTAGAATACGTAAGGCAGTGGGTTTGGACATTATGAAGAAACAATTTTCTTTTAAAAGAAATTAACGTCCGAACTGGTAACGGTATGAATGTTGAATGAGTCACTTGGACTAGCTTGTTGCAGCTAAGAATAAAAACTATTGTCCTAAAATTTGCGGGGTTATTTATATCACGCTACATTTCCCGCGAAAAATGTCCTTGTTGTCAAATTCTATGCCTTAGGAAATCTCAATCTCCCGCACAATCTAATGAAAAATTCTAACCAGGGATTATTTTAAACAAAAACAACAACACAGAATTAAATCTCCGCTTTTAGAATGAACTTAGAAATGATTAAAACAAGAGACAGAAATATAATTACCAAACTTGATTGTTTTTAATCAAGTTGATTAAAAACAAGCGGTGAAAGAAAACTCTTTTAAAATAAATTATATAAAAAAAAAAACTTAAAATGCCCTATTTTAAACATAAATGAGTATGTGATAAATACATGTACTCGAATAAACAATTTTTTTTTTTTTAAATAGCTTTATGCTTTCGATTTAATAAGACCAAAAGTTAGTTCTACTTTTGGAAACGATCTTTGAAACGGATACTATCCGATTCAATATATATATATTTATTTATATTCACAGTAAATTTGGGAAGTCACAATAAATTATTATTTTATAACAAATTATTTAATACTACCAATATTCTAGGAAATAATATTGTATATATGTATATACGCTATTTGATTAATAAACTGTAATGGATTGTTTTAAACCTAAAATGGAATGTAATTTATAGTCAAATGACTTAGGGATAACCTGAGGTTAAGTTAGGTAGCCATAGCAACTGTGAAAATAAGACTATGGTTTTATTATTCTATTTTTTATTTATTATAAATGAAGTGTATTTAAACAATAGGCAGTTAAAAATCTAAGCATTTCAGGAGATCTACGCACGAACTGCATAAAAATAGAAACATTTTAAAAATCATTCTTCTTGTCAATAAAGTTCCAGCTATAACAATATAACAGCAAAAATTAATATTTCAATGTTTCTTCTTTTACTTGAATCATAGAAGTTTTTAATATCAAATACTGTATTTTAAATTTTGTCAAATTCAGAAGAAAAAATGTGAGAAATAAAAGTAAGAATAATTTACACAATTTGGGATAATTAAATCATGTTTTGAAAGTTATTGGAATAAAAATAATATTTTAATCTTTTGAAAAGAAAAAAACGAAAATTAAGTCTGCTGAAAATAGGAAGTAAATGAAATAACTCTTTTAATATATATATATATATATATGCAATGTGCTTCTATATTATCTAACATAATTTATGATTACAAATAATTATGTAATGGTACTTTAGAGTGAAGATGGACTAAAGCAAAACTTGCTATTGTGAATCACGTCATTTCCTAACAGCAGTAAAACCCACAAGAGGATGCCTGCAGTCCAAAGCAAACAAGCAGTGGAATATTAAAAGTGAATCAGTTAAGGATCGAGGTGTTTACCATACACGACTACACGAGACACCACTGTACCTATCTATCCTTGCCGGTTTATATTTAAAAAAACAAGGAAGTGAAGTTTTAGGGAGTCTGATATTTAAAGAATATAATTCGGCAAACTTTTAAAGGGGGGTGGGCTTTTAAATTGTAATAATATCAAAAAAAAAAAAAGAATGGATAGGATATAAAAAATAAGCAAAAGATGGTTGATTTAGATATAAGTGTAGATGTGGAGAGGGAATGGTTGTGTAAGATTAATGGTAAGAAAGTTTGTTATAAACAAAATGGAGAAGAAAGAATTTATAAAAGAGTAGTTAGGAATGAAGAAATTGTTAAAATTGAGTTTTTGAATATGCAAGGTTAGGTAGGAGACAAGAAAAGTGGCTGGAATTAAATAAAGCAATTGAAAATGAAAAGCTTGAGGTATTAGCAGTAGTGGAAACTAATCTAAGAGAAGAAGAACCTATTTTGGAAGAGTTGGTATGGCAGGGTATAAACAGAAAAGAAAAAGAAAAAAGGGGTGGTGGTATAGGTGTTATATCGAAAAAATATTTAAATATTGTTAAATGTCAAGAGCATTTGTGGTTTGAAATAAGGTTGGGTAGACAAGAATGGATGGTGGCTGTAGTGTATATAGCCACTGGAGATAGTCAAACTGTAATGGAGTGGAACAGTAGTATATATGAATGCCTAGTTAAGGATATACAGAGGTTTAAAGAAAAGGGGAAGACAATAATGGTTATAGGGGATGTGAATGGACATATTGAAGAAATTGATGATGTAGATAATAAGAATGGTCAGTTTTTGAAGGAATTTTGTCAAAGAGTAAATTTGAGCACTGGGAATTTATCAAATATGTATGAGGGACAATGCACATGGTCTAGGAATATTGTATTTCACACAATAGATTATGTATTGGTAGAGAAAGAGGGAATGAATAAAATACGGAAAATTAAGGTGTTTGATAATGAAGAGAGAGTATGTAATAGTGATCATAACTTTATTGTAATAGAAATGGTTAGTAATGTGATGGAGAAAGAAATAAAGATAGAAACAATAGGAAAGATATGGTTGAAGAGTGAATGATAAGAATAAGTTGGAAGAGTATAAAATAAAAGTTGAAGAGGACTGATGTAGTGAAATAGAAAAAGTGACAAATAGGGTTTTAATTGAGAATATGCAGAGGAATAAAAGTAATAAAAAAATGAGTTAGTAAAAGTGTAAAAGAGAGGAAAGAAGCATGCAGAGAATATAAGTGTGCTATTAAAAATAAAGAAAGTGAAAACAATATTAATGCTAAATGGGGGAAAGTACTTAGAAAAGAAGAAGTTGGCTAAAATGGATAATTATAGAGAGCGGATGAAGTTAAATAGTAAATTGTTGGAGGATATTAATAAAAGTGGAAGAGATGGGAGTAAAAAATTTGGAATTGCATTAAAAGGAGAAATGTAGGGGAAAGAGAGATAGTATTAATAGATGATGAGGGAATGGAGTGTAGTTCTAGAAAAGAGGTAGAGAGAATCTTAAATAGATATGTAATGGATATAGAAAAGATGTTATATGTGAAGGAATTAGTGATACAAAACATGAAAGCAGGTAGTAATGGGAATATTAGGTTCACAAAAAATGAACTGAATGAAGCAGGGAAGAGATTGATAAGTGGAAAGGCGAGAGGTTTAGATGGATGGGCAGCAGAGATGGTAATGAATTTAGGGCATAGAGCAAAAGCAAAGTTATTATCATGTTTTAATAAGATGGCACAGAAGAAAGTTTTTTCGGATAGTTGGAGTAATACAAGAATAAGATTATTATTTAAAGGAAAGGGTAAGGATCGTAGAAAGTTAAATAATTATAGACCGATAGTGGTAACATCAGTTTTATATAAAGTTTTCTCATATATGGTAGCTGGAAGAGTTGTAAAATGAATGGAAAGAGAATAATGTAGTGGGGGAAATGCAAGGAGGTTTTAGGTCAGATAGGCGTATAGGAGATAGTTTATTTGTAGTTACACAACTTATGGAGATGAGTAGGAATTCAAATAGATCGTTATATATGAGTTTTATAGATATAGAGATAGCATATGATAAAGTAAATAAAAATAAATTATGGGTAAGGTTAGCCAATTTGGGAATGGATGAAGCTTTAGTAAATATTATTAAGAAATTATATGAAAATAATTATTATACTTACCAATTAGGGGATATAGAATCAGTTAAAGTTAAAAATGGGATGGGATTAAGGCAAAATGCCCTATGTCACCTATTTTGTTTTTGTTGTTTTTGAGTAAAATGGAGAAAGCAATAGAAAGACTAGGAAGAGGGGTAGAGATACCATTAATAGGTGGCAAGGGAGTATATACTTTGTCGGGTCTTTTTTTTTTGCGAATATCTTTTTGTGTGCAGAAAGAAGAGAAGATATGGAAATTATGTTGAGGACATGTGCAAGGGTTGGTAAAGAGATGGGGATTAAATTTAGTGAAGAAAAATCAAATATAATGATGGTTAATACTGGGAAAGAGAAGATGTAGAATTTTTATTGGGGGATATAAAGTGTGGTGGATAGATGCAGGTATTTGGGAATTATCTTATGTAATCAGGAAAATTGCTTGGATGAATGGGAGAAAAAATTGGTAAATGAAACAAAGAAAAGAAAGGGTTTGGTAAAGAAACTAACAGTATTTTCATATAATAAATATGATGTAGCTAGAACTGTATGGAAGAGAGTTGAGTTGCAGTAGCAGGGTTAACATATGGTAATGATGCATTGTGTTAGTAAAAGGGTTTTAGATTATTTAGAGAAAGTACAAAGGGAAGTAGGAAGACATGCATTAGATGCAGAGATGTGGACAGCAAAGGAGGCAATTCAAGGAGAAATGGGATGGTCAAGTTTTTATATGAGAGATGCAAAAAGTAAAATGAAAATGTTTGGTAGGTTGCAGTTTATGGATAGTAAAAGAATAGCCAAAATAGTGTTTAATTGGGTTAAGAGTAAAGGACAGGTAACAAGATGGGTGAGAAAGGTAATGCGGTATGCAAAAGATTTGGTTACAGAATTTATATCAGAATACTTGTATAAAGGGTGGGATGATTGTGTTAGGATGATTGTTGAGTGTTATAGTTGTAACGAATGGGATAAAAGAATAGAAGCATTAATAAAAAATAGGGAGTTGGAGAGATGGAGAACTAGTATGGAAGGTAAGAAGAGTTTAAATATATATATAGAAGTAAATGGAATATTGGATGCGAGTTAATTTATGATAATAGTAAGGAAAGTAGTTTATTGTTTAAGGCTTGAACAGGATCTTTAGCAACAACAGAATATACATGTAAATGGAAAACTATAGGTGATTTAGTGTGCAAATTGTGTAAAGAAGGTATAGAAAATATTAGGCATCTGTTGATTGAATGTAAATGGTTGAAAGCAGAAAGGATACAGATAATGAAGTTGTGGGAGAATAAGTATGAACAAAGTGACTATACAGAAAGTGAGTTATTAGTTTTTATGCTGGGTTTGCGAAAAGATAAGGGGAATTTAGATATAAAGGCCATAGAGTTGACAAAGATTATGTTGTGGAAATGGGATGGGGCAGAACATGGGAAGACTTAGAGTGGGGAATGGAAAATAAAGTGGCTAAAGGTTTATCTGGGCATAATTGCTGAGATATTCTTGACTTCGTTTAAGGAGAAGCCAAATACATCACATCACATGCCAAGGAAATGATTTGCTGAGTCAAACTGCTGTTGAAGAGTAACACGCCTAACCATCAACTACTACTTCTATTAGGATGATTTTATGAACTTTGTTCCAATTATAATTTTAATCAAAAAATTAATCTTATAAATTTTTGATTTTTATTTTTATCTATGTTATATTTTCACACTATAATGTTAGATAGCTCATTTTTCAGAATTAGCAAAGAAGAAATGGAGGGATGACTCACTTAGTTATTTTTCTATTTATTGTAAATAAAATCTAGGTCAATCTATCTGCTTCACATCAGGCTATCCATGTAAATATTAAGGTAAGATTCTCTACATTTATTTTTACAGATTAAATTGCAACACTTGGTGCAGTATTCACATTATATGTTTTATTTTGTTGATTAACGCTGTTATATATTTTTCAGTGTGATTGACTAATCAACTAGTGTTAATTTTATACCTATCATATATATATAAATGGGGGGATTTAAAATAAATTGATTGCTTTGTAAAAATCAGTAAATGTTTCATTTAGCTAGCCAGCATCACAATCAGTTTAAATTATTAATGTTTATTTTTCTTGGATAAGTCATGATTTGTAAATAATGAGTGTCATAGATGGATATCTACCATGGTGTAACAGGGATGGATCTAGAGAATTATCAGCTAACAGAATGATAGATGTTCATATGTGACACATGTATATTATATATTTTATCATTGCTATGGTTATTATACTTTATGTTAATGTTATTTATTATTCTCAATAAATGTTTAAGAATTTATATTATTCCGGTCTCTGGTTTATTGAGTTATCCTGACATTCCACAGTTAACAAACAATTATGCATGCCCACACATCTATTTTCTTGTCATATAAAAGTTGTATAGTAAAACAAATGTAATAAATGCTAGTTGTAACCTATATATAGGTGCAGGAATTGCTTTGTGTATATTTCATACCTGTTAAGGGATCAAAAGCAATATTCTCCATGGGATCGAATATTAGGGCACAACGGAATCGGAAAGGGGTGAAATGTGGATGAACTAATCTAAATTGCATTTGATATTATTAAATAGGTATAGAGCTAGTCAATTAAATGTGCGTGCAATCATTGGTTAGGCATTTCATCGTTTTCATCAGCATCCTACCCTAAGTCCGATCGTAGTTAGCTGCAACTTTTTCCTTTTCCAAGCCTGGTAGGTCTCTGCAGATTGTGTCATCAGGGGCAATAAATTAGGGTACATTGAGTCATAGTCTCCAGATTGCTACATCTGCATAGTATCACAGTCAACAGGTTATTTTCCCATCCGTTACATCTGGTGTGGGCAGGATCGAATCTACGTGTATTTTACCGTCCAGTACAATATCAAAAGAAAAAATAAGCTGTTTTAAAAACTCTAATCTTTAGAATATGCACAGAAAAATAAATAATAAATTAGACTTCTTAGTATAAGAATATGATGAAAAATATTAGTTAGCTTCAAAATATAATCAACAGTTTTCATAATTACTTAAGAATTTATTGAAATTATATTATTATTATCACCTATGATATAAAAAAAAACACATCCAAATGATGTGTATATGCTATCTTACATATAATAAAGAAAATCATATTTACATCCACATGAATCTAGTACTTATTAAAATGAAAATCTGTTAACTTGGCAATTATAAAATTAGCACCGTTAAAAATATGCAAAATATATCATTTAATAAAGCGGATTTCTTTCTATTAAAAAACTTGAAAAATAATAATAATTATGTAGTTAAGTAATAAATGTCAAATTCATCTAATATTTTAGCAAAATGCGTCAACAAAATATCATCTAAGTTATTTTTTTCCCTTAATTGTTATGCTCATGATGTGGCAGTAATTTTTATCCATCTGTGAATATCTTTTCCATTTACCAAAATATTTTTATTCATATTATATATGAAACTATACTCTGAGAGAATCCTATTTCTTCCATATAATGGCTGCATTATCTGCAATTATTAATAATTATTCTGATCTGATCATTTTTTATAGTATAAAATCGTGACGCCTTTTCATTAAAAACATGGAAACACTGATAACAAATCTACTTATGTAAAATTACTGTTGACATAGATCTATAGATAACGTAGTACAGAAGTTTCTTCTTAATCATAAGTGAGATTTTTCTTTTCGGTTGTCATCTGATCCTTCGTGTCAGCCGCTAGAGGCGCGATTTCTAACAAAAAAACACATTAATATAACGTTCCCGGGCTAGCGATTCTCTATTAATATTGACTTTTTTTTTGTTTGTTTGTTTACAAAGTTTACTTTCTTTTGTTTCTGAATTATTTTTCCCAAATAATATTTTTGACGATGGGATAATAATAGTTGTTTTTTTTTATTTATTTTTTTTACCAAAGGGTCTTTGTTGGTGTGTGTTCAAATAGTAATTTGTGTTTTTTTTTTAAATAGTATTACTGTTTTTGTAAAATTGGATTGACAAAATTCAAGAGAAACGGGTTTTTTTGATGGATCTTTAAATAATAATTTACGTTACTTTGATAGGTTTACATTTAATTGCCGACAACAATTATTGGGAGAAGTGTTTTTTTTTTTTTCCGCGCGCGTGTGTGTGTGTATGTTTAAATAAAAATTAAAACCTTTACTTTTATCGTTTTACATTTGATTGACGACCGCTTTGATTTCCTTTCGTTTATAAATTATGGTTTTGGTTCTACAAATAAATATTTTTGACAATGGGACAATAATAATTGTTGTTTGTTTAATTTTTATTGACAAGAGCGGGTGTTTTTTTGGTGTAGATTCAAATAGTAATTTGGGTTACGTTTAAATAATAAGTTGCGGTCTTACTTTGATTGATTTACATTTGATTGCCGACACTAGTTATTGGGAGAAGGGGTGTTTTTTTGTGTGTACGATTGTAGATAACAATTATTGGGAGAAGGGGTGTAACCGTTTAAAGAATAGTAGTTTACGTTACTTTTAGTAGTGGTGTACATTTGATTGCTGACAATACTTAGTGAGAGGGGTGGGTGTTTTTGGGTGATGATTAAATACTAATTTACCTTCCTTTTATTTTACATTTGATTGCCGACAACAATTATTGGGAACTAAAGAGGTAGTTTTTTTTTGTGTATGTTTAAATCAAAATTGAAGTTACTTTTATCGGTTATATTTGATTGACAATGGTTTTTACTTTCTTTTTTTTTTTCGTTTATAAATTATGGTTTTGGTTTGCCCAAAACCTAATATTTTTGACAATGGGATAATAATAGTTGTTGAAGTTTTCTTTCATTTTTATTGACAAGAGCGGGTCTTTTTTTTGGTGTATGTTCAAATAGTAATTTGGGTTACGTTTAAAAAATAATCGTTTTACCTTATTTTTAGTGCTTTACATTTGATTGCCGACAACAATTAGTGGGAGGGGTGGTTTTGTTTACGATTAAAGAATAATTGTACGTTCCTTTTATTTTTTACATTTGATTGCCGACAACAATTATTGGGAGAAAGGATTTTGCGTGTTTTTTTTTGTGTGTGTGTGTGTATGTTTAAATCAAAATTTAAGTGACTTTTATCGGTTACCATTTGATTGAAAACCGATTTGACTTTCCTTTTTTTTTTTCATTTATAAATTATTTAGGTTTTCCCAAATAATATTTAATTTGACAATGGGACAATAATAGTCTAGGTTTCTTTAATTTTGATTGACAAGAGCGGGTCTTTTTCGGTGTACGTTCAAATAGTAATTTGGGTTATGTTTAACTAATAATTTACTGTCTTACTTTGATTGGTTTACATTTGATTGACAATGACAATTAGTGGGAGGGTTTTTTGTTTTTTTTCTATACGATTAAAGAATAATTGACGTTCCTTTTATTTGACCGCTTGATTGCCGACGACAATATTGGGAGAAGAGGGGTTTTTTTGGGCTATGTTTAAATAAAAATTTGAGGTACTTCTTTTATTTTACATTTGATTGCCGACGACAACAATTATCGGGAGAAGAAGGGATGTACGTTTAAATAAAAATTAAAGTTACTTCTTTTATTTTTGACATTTGACGAAGGCCATTTAGAATCCCTCAAACAAGCTTGCCTTTATGAAGTGAACATTTCCGTCTCGGCAGATGTTTTTGGACCTCAAATCTGCATATATTTGTCGCACAATCCAATCTTTTCTTTCAGCAGCAGGATGTTTTTTTTTCTTTTTTTCTGCTGTAGAAATATTCCAGCGCTGGCTTCCGTGTCTGGCAATTCCCATCTTTTCAAGTTTTCTGTTGTGGGAATTTGCCATACTTTTTGTCTCGGAAAATTTCTCGCTAAAACGTGACTCAAAGCGTGATTTTTAAAATTTCACGCTACCCCACCCTAATCTAAAATTTAGGGGGAATACAAATTTATGAGGAACAATCACTACTGTTAAAATTGATAAAATGTAACAGTACATCAATTCGTCTTAAAAAAAAAAAGGCACCGATGAAAATTTAAATAATTTTGACACGATCAGATTAACACACCCTCGTACGATATTGTTACATAAAATACATAATGCAGCATTACAATATAATGCGTGACACAAACAACTACAGCATTTTCCTCTGCTTTTAGCATCGGAAAAAGCCTCCCCATTAGCCGCTAAGCCGAGTTAACACTCTTTCTGGATTTTATCGTAGAAAGAAGACTTAACTCCGAGTTAACACTCTACCTTTTAGCGTAGAAAGTAGACTTAACTCCAAGTTAACAATCTTTCTAGGATTTATTTTAGAAAGAATGCTTAAAGGCTTGGGTGCGGCCGCGGAAACGGCATATTTCTAGAAATTTAGCTAGAAATAGCACCTCTAGCGGCTGACATGAAGGATCAGATGACAACCTTCTTTTCTTATCAAGAATTGATTACAAACATTTGTTCACCAATATACTAATATATTCACGAGCCAACTGCTCAATGTTACTACTATTATATATATATTAATATTGTTAAGAATTTATATATTAAAAAAAATTCTATTTAACTTTATACAATAAGCGCAACAGCATCTCTAATTTGTTTACTTCCACAATCATGAATAAAAATATATGATATATTACACAGATAACTGTCAATCTAAAATACTACTTACTATATCATTTTAGTAAAGCAGAACAGTCTATAAATTTTAACCCTCATTTTACATAATTAACATGTAAAATATTTATATATGACTGAGAAATTAAACAAATCAGAGGTACAGTCACACATATATGGATTTAAATGTTACATATGTACAGACTATATATATAAAAAATCATTTATTAATGAAAAAACAAAATCTAAAACTCTATAAAAATAAAAAAAAAACTCACCTGTGTCAATATATGACCTAAGGAGATCAGGTAATCTTTGCTTTATAAACTGAGCAGCGTAAGATTTGATATCTGGATTAAAGGAATTAATAAGAGCTAAACCGAATACTACTTCTTGGACCTTGGTTAATTTTAAAACTTTACTTAGTTGTGGAAATAACTGTACAGAAGGTTTCAAATTCTATAGATATATATACAACATAATTAAACAAATTTAATAATTTAGACTGTAAAACAATTTGCATATTCATTTTAAAATCTATTTTATAAAATCAATCATAGTGCATTTACAAAATACGTTTTTTTTTTTTAATGTGCTAATTTATATTTGAATATAGACATCTAGAGAGTAAAACTTACTTCATATGTAATTTAAAATATTAGTTAAAATATTAATCAAAAATACTTATAATTTAAATTAAAAGTTTAATGCTAAACAACAATTTAGATAATTGAAAAATTATGAAATAAAATTGTAATCATAAAATTGTATAATTTCTAACTTTTTTGTTTTTAACCAAATATTTCTTAGACAAAAAAAAAAATGTTTTCAATCCAAAAACTACACTAGATTTCATAAAAACTTTCAGCTTTTGTTAATCATAATTGGAGACTTCTTAGTTTCATCTTTTAATTGAAAAATTTCTGGTTTTGACTACATTCTCTTCATTCTGCTGAATTCATTCAAGATTGCTTTGATGCAGTAGATTTACATTTAATATTTTTCTGCAGTCTTTAGTCAGAATAATTTAGATTTGATTAATCTAAATTTTAATTCTGAGGGTCTTACACATTGGTAAACTGAATACAAAACTTTTATTATAATCAAACAAATGTAAAAACGTTAATATCACAAGAAGGTATTTTTCAAAATCATTAGGTATCATCATCATCAACCATTATCAATCCACTGCAGGATGAAGGTCTCTCCAAGTTCAATCCATCTTTTCCGATCTTTAGCTTCTCTTCGCCACACCACCCATGCACACTTTATTTCATGCATAAAAACCTTAGAAAAACTACACATACTAACGAAGGTACTACAATGCAGCCTGGCTAAAAGAACTATGCCATAGAAGGCTGAATACCAGCTCCTCAAGCCCATAAAAGAGTCATGATGTGTGAGATGCCTTTCTTTATTAAGTACTGGTGATGACGATGACCTTCAGTGGATCTCCTGCATATTCTTCAAAGGAAACAAACCGCACAGCATACGATTCTGGAGTGAGTCTGCGTCAATTAAACTTAAGGACAGTACACCACCTGAGATCTATCACCAGGAGGAATATGCTTTGAACATGATGGACAGTGCTTGCTAAACTCAGAAATTGGATTTTTTTAAATTTTATCCAATTAATTTGTATTTTTATTTTATTTGTTATTTATCAACTTATTTTTATTTTTCATATTTTTTTTCGTTCTGTGTCCACGTTTGAACATTATATTTCAGAAAATGGGACAGTTTATTTTAGGCATAGAGGGAGTAAGAGTTAGATTTCATAAACATTTTATCATATTAAATAAAATTTAGATCTACATGCCCTTCCAGTAGCTTAACATCATCCGAATGAATGTGGAATAAGGTAAGATCTTGATGTTGTTCTACATCAAAAGCATACAGTACTGACAGAACAGTTTTCATCATTTGTTAAATGTTTTACTAACACTCATTATATACTCGTTTTTCGGTGTGTATGACTAACCTCTTGAGTAGATGGTCTCTCCTAACTATATTAGGGAATCACATAGACGTATAGAAAGGGATCCTCTCCTCCAACTAGAAAGATGATAATCATCATGAATCTGACAGCAAACATTATAATACAGCTGTACATAAGAATAATTAGCAAGTCAGATTCACGATCTTTTAAAAAAAAATTTATTATTTTAAGGGGCTCTTTGAGTACTTGTTGAATGACGTGTTGTTTTCTTTCCTTACTGACGTAAAAAGTATAAGCATGATGTCAACCAAAATACGAGCATTCGATAACTTAATGACGTGGCTTTCAGAAAATGTTTATCTCAAAAAAAAAAATTGATTGAAATTTGAATTTTTGGCAATAGTTTTAATCGACAACAGTATTTAATTTTTTTTCTTTTTTTTTAACTTTTGTAATTACTACGAAGCGATAAAAGAAAAAAAATGGTTTGGGGCCTGCAAGTGAAAATTTCTCCGGTGTTATTCACAAACAAGGCCTACAATAGAGCTTCAACATAATGACTTGTAAGTATAAAATTTTAATTTTTTAATACTTAAAAATTTTTTTATCTTTTTTATTAATTTTAGTTTGTAATTAGTGTGTGTTAGTTTGTAGTTATATATTTATTTATGCTAGTATAGAATTCATATCTATCATAATGTTCTAAACTTCTATCTACACTAATACACTTATTTTTATAAAAATAATGATTTTCAAAAAGTATAATAATTTATAATTATGTTTATATAATATATTTGTGTTTACAAGTAATGATTTATAAAACTAATAATCAAATATATACAAAGATTGCATACACAAGCATATAATCAAATTCTGATTCTTGTTTATGTTTTTGTTTATTCTTGTTCATGCTTTGGAGTCACTCTGGTTTTGCTATGTTTCATAACAATATTTTCAAGTCTATAGCTAACAAATGGACTATATGCAAATAAATTATATAAATTAGTGTGCGTTAGTTTGTAGTTATATATTTATTTATGCTCATATAGAATTCATATCTATCATAATTTTCTAAACTTCTACCTACACTAATCCACTTATTTTTATAAAAATAATGATTTTCAAAAAGTATAATAATTTATAATTATGTTTATATAATATATTTGTGTTTACAAGTAATGAGTTATAAAACTAATATTCTTGTTTATGTTTTTGTTTATTCTTGTTCATGCTTTTGGAGGCACTCTGGTTTTGCTATATGTTTCATAACAATATTTTCAAGTCTATAGCTAACAAATGGACTATATGCAAATAAATTATAAAAATAAGTGTGCGTTAGTTTGTAGTTATATATTTATTTATGCTCATATTGAATTCATATCTATTGTATTTTTTTAAACTACTATCTACCCTAATCCACTTATTTTTATAAAAATAATGATTTTCAAAAAGTATAATAATTTATAATTATGTTTATATAATATGTTTGTGTTTACAAGTAATGAGTTATAAAACTAATAATCAAATGTATATAAAGATCGCATACGCAAGCATATAATCAAATTCTGATTCTTGTTTATATTTTTGTTTATTCTTGTTCATGCTTTGGAGTCACTCTGGTTTTGCTATATGTTTCATAATATTATTTTCAAGTCTATAGTTAACAAATGAACTATATGCAAATAAATTATATCTATATGATACAATAAATATAACAAGATAGCATCACTTCTGTGCATAAAGAATATAAACATCACTTGTGTGCATAAAGAATATAAACATCACTGGTGTCCATAAAG
Source organism: Epiperipatus broadwayi (assembly GCA_028023455.1). Taxonomy (NCBI): domain Eukaryota; kingdom Metazoa; phylum Onychophora; class Udeonychophora; order Euonychophora; family Peripatidae; genus Epiperipatus; species Epiperipatus broadwayi. The sequence goes on along the minus strand of JAQFVV010006257.1, from coordinate 5,866,553 downwards.
AATATAAACATCACTGATGTACACAAAAAAATATAAAATGAAGAGATGAAATTCATTTTATCAGTGATATAGACAGTAACATACAATTTCTAGTTTTAGACAGACAAGAAGCCAATTGCTATGAATCATTGATTTCTTTTGTATCTTTTATTAGGATGAATCTTTTTCTTTATAGATGCCTTTGACATTTAGAACATTTGGGGTACATGATAAAAATGAAGAAGTCATATCCGACTTCTTTTGGAGATTGTGAAGATGTGAATTAGATGAGGTAAGACATGTTATACATGTTTAGAAAAATAATTTTGTGAGGAATACAAAGAAATTATCACTGAAGATGTAATTTGAATTTTAGTTCATGCTAATTTCTAAATTATGAACAAACATTAAAATAATAATTATTTCGGATGTGAAAATTTCTTTTTTCCCTTATTTTTTTATAGTTATCACTATTTATTATATGCTTATTGTTTTCCTTAATTTTTCTAGTTTCTAGCAATGTAATTGTTTTTGCTCTAACATAATTAAAACTGAAGTTATTGTGAAAATTGTGTCTCAGGCCAGTATTTTAAAAAATTCAATATGGCGGCTTAGTCCTAAGCAGTTAAACTTTTGTAAATAAAATTAACCAGGGTATGAATTTCTATCATAGGATTTGGGGATCAGGATATTAATCGCATATAACTCTTAAGGTGATGAAAAACTATTCTTGACTTTTAGTATTATATATATTATTTAATAAAAATTATTAAGTTGTTTCAATCTATTTGATTTCTATCATGTTCCCATCATTGCGCATTCATATCTCTAAATATGTATGATAAACTCTAATACATAAATGCCTTTATTTATATGTACACTGATTTTGGAAATATTCTGGGAAAGTGCTGTAATTGATCCTCACTTATGGAGGTGCAGTAGTCATTGACTTGAGTAGGCCTATCCTTGAAGAGCACCGAGTACGAATTCTCCTTGAGTTTGAATATTAAGGCATAATGGAGTTGAAAAGGGGGATGAGATGAGAATGAACTAGCCCAAATCATACTTAGATTTAATGTGTGAATATAGAGCTAGCCCATTGGAAGTGGATGTGATTCTGGGTTAAGTATTTCATCGCAACCTTGCCAGCATCCTACCCGAAGATCATAGGTCTGACCGTAGTTAATGTACTTCCCCTTTTTTGCGAGCACACTGATCCATTACACCTGGAATCTAACTTTAGAGGAACAAAAGTAGGAGCTTAAAGGGATAGTTAGTCTCAGGACTTGGATATTTATAAGTAGGGATAGTAAGTTCCAGGAATTCTAAGAATAAAAAAAAAACTTTTTTGTTTTGGAATGGTCATTCATTTTCAAACCATAACCACCATGGAACTTACTCACACAAAGGACCAATATGTTCAACCACAGTGAGAATGTATAAATAAAAACAAGACTTTTTATTTTTGAGTTTGAACACTTCACATCAAAAGAAAATGACATTAAAAGTGGTGAATGCACATATGATGATGCAAACATCATGATAATCAGAGACCAAGAGTTGAATGACTAATTGACTAATAAATCGTATATGAAATAGGTGTGAGTTTGACAAGTAAAACATGCACACACACATACACACAAAAAAAGGAGAAAATCATGAATAAACACGAGATGGCTTGCGGCAACAAGGAACCCTTAAGTATATTATGTTTACATATATAAGCAAATAAAATTTTTATAACCATATACATAAAACAAGTCGATGAAATCAAGGAGAAAATTAATGAGAATGAACAAAAACATTTCACAAGAAACTATGAATAGCAGTAGCATCACAAACCAATGAGATACCTACCAGTGAAACAAATCAAGCGCCTATGATTGAAGTAGCACAGGCGATGACCATGGAACGAATATAACAAGCGATCATGATGATGAAAGCCAACATCGAGGATGCAAAAGGATAACACAAACATGGATAGCATCAAAGAAGATTTGAAAGCTGAAATGATGGAGATGAGAAACACATTATCTGCTGATATAGAATGGCTGTGTCTGAGTGTCAAAATTGTTCAGAGAGAAAAAGGGAATTGAGATAAGAATTAAGAGAAATAAAAAGGAAGATGGAAGAAAAGGACACACAATGCCAGCAAAGATTCAAAGACTTTAAATGTACCATCTCAAGTCAGATAGACCTTAAGACTTGCGAGATGACTGAAGCGATGAAGACTTCAAGAGCAAAGTACGCATAGGCCAAGAGCAATATTGAGAACAAAAAGCATTTGAAGGCATTCAAACAACAACTCCACTTACAATACAATGTCAAAACAGAGATGCATAACAAGGCCACTGCATCAATGGGCCACAATCTAGTGTGTCTAGAACATAAACTAATGGCAAAAGAGACAGAAAATTTTTCAGATAAGGCAAACCTAGAAAAGATGGATGAAGTATAAATGAAAAAACGACCAGATCGACAAACTGAGTGGTCAATCAGGGGTTCGAAGCCCTTGAATCCCAGCTAGGCCCAAAAACAGCAGCATCTGGGGTACAACCAACTAGGGACGATCGAATGGCTCTGACTGCCAGTGAGAAGCAGGATGAAGTGACAACCTGGAAATCACCCTCAAAACCCCCAATAGAATAAGTGGCCAGTGCCAAACAGTCGGTTTCCCACACCAAGAAACATCAGGGATATAAGTCTCTCCTTTTGATTTCAACCTAGAAGGAATCATACCTAGCACATGCCACATTGACCATGACCCACAAGTACCCACTCTACACATGAACACCAGGACGATGTCCAGTGCATGCGATCATGTGACACAAATCAGTGCCAACAGCCAATTCGTACAGCTAAAAGTCTTCTAGGGATCTGCCAATGAGACCTCAATAGAACATCTAAGGAGTCTCAATCTGTATTTTTCCGTGAACCACAATTTGATTGAAGGGGAGAAATTGATCACTGCATACAGCCATCTCAAAGGGGATGCACTTATGTGATGGATATCATTATTCCAGATCCCGTCCACTTTTAAAGACTCCCAGACATTACTAGTAAAGAATTTCTGGAGTAGACAAGAAGCTCTGCTATAACAATTGTTCCGGGAAAAGTACCGACCAACACCAGGAAAAACTTTGACAAAATTCTTTCGCCACCAGATTACCAAATTAAGGACTTTAAACACATATCACTTGAGCGAAAGTGAGATAAGAATAGTCAAAAGAAATCCACCACTTAGGATTGAGCAGTCTGTCCACTGCATGAACACTAAATATATGTGGCTGTCAATGCCATACACTATAAACAACAAAAGAATAATAACGACCTATATTATTGAAAAGAGAAGTACATATAACAAAACTTCCCATACATATAGACAAACAATAAAGCAAAAACAAAAACATCTTAAACCCAAAATCTATCCCCCCAAACCCCCCCCTCCCAAAAAAAAAAAGCCCATGCCCAGGTGCAGTAACTACATGTCCAAAACCCTGCAGAAACCAAAATGAAATGGTACTTAAAGTCATGATCCTCACCTCAAGAAGCCAAAAAAGATGACAACAAACACAAACCAAACCATGAATAGAGAAATCACTGATTTGAAGTATTCATGGGAAGATAAAAGTGCCTAATTTCACTATGCAGAGCTGCCCCATGATAGATTTCGTTTGAGGGTTTGCTAGACTCCGGCAGCCAGATATCAATGGTGTGAGATAAGTTCTATCATGAACTTCTGACTAAGAAACCCCAATGTCAAAATCCTACCACTGAATTCGATACAGGTTACCATGGTATAACAATAGAAATACTAAAATAGTGCAAAAACAAATATGGGTTCAAATAAAAATTGGCCAAACGTTCTTCCATCATGTTTTCCTCATACTGCATGGCCAAATACGAGGTTGTTTTAGGGAAAGACTTCCTACACATGAACCATTGCACTATTGATTTCTCTGACAGAACAGTCAGGATAAATGATGAGGTCTTGGATATGACTGCTTCCGAGATATGACCTACCCGAGGTTGACTGTGTAGAACCTACTATCCCAGAAGCACTCATATAAAGTAAGATTTTGGAATCCAATATACATGGGAGCAATGATACAATGAAATTGCAATCAGTTAATGATTAATTCAACCTGATTTTCTCAGAGATAGCAGGGATAATAGTTTCCAACAAAGAATAAAACTAGTCCATAACCAACTGTTACAATCCAAATCCTACCCTAGTCTGTATCAGTATCGGAGAAGTATCCAAACTTTAACAGGCAACGCCGGTATTAATTTTTGTTGTTTATATAAAGGTCTATCAAAAAATTGAATCTGTTGACCACGTTAGGTAGTAAACACAAAACTATGGCTGTATAGTCACCATAACACCTGCAGATAGAATTTGACTACTATCCACCGTAGTGAGTTCGAATACGAATCCCTTTCTTAAATATATCTTAAGAAATAAAATCTACGTATCCTATATCAGGCAGTACGTTAAAATAAAATATTTAAAAAAATCAACCTAGTGGCCATTATTTCATTTAAAAAGACAAACAATTTCTTTGGAAAAAAGTATATTTATGAGCGTCAATTAATAAACTGACCTCAAGCGCCAATCTTACTAAGACCCTAAGAATTATACTTTTACCTTTTAAGAAATCGTAAAACTATCAAAAATTAAGTGCCTGGCTTTCAGCTAGCTCAAATCCCAGGGCTGGGAGGTAACAATACCCATCAGGTTGAATGGAGGTAACTGATTAATTTTGCATAGTTGAAACAAGCTTTCCCTGCTTTATATATTTCTCAACTTGTCGCATATATTTAAACTTATGTTCAACTCCCTCTTTCTACATGTTTATTCCCTCTATACGCGATCTATTTCTTTATCAAATCTATGGTTTAGAATTTTAAAATTACATGTAATAGAACTGCATATTTAGAAAAGCATACTTTATTCATTCTGATATTCTGCCAGTCAGAGAACTAGGCCAATGTAAGTGATAAATATGTTCATTAATGAGAGACAAATTTGTTTTAATGTAAGTATACAATTTCATTAATATGGCTAATTAAATATGGAGAAAGAAAAAAAAATATATAATTTATATATCAATGATAATATAAAATACAAAAACGGAATTAATTAAATATAAAAGAACATATGGCTGCAGAAAGGAGTTTGCTATTAACTGAAAGGAGACCCTTTGATTCCTCTTGGAGGCCTTAAAGGAACCGAGCAGGGCAAATTCCTAATGTCCACTCCATACGTTCTTGTCGTTGCAGCTGTTATTACTATGTGATTATTCATATAGTATACGAACATGGATGGGCTGCTCACCAACACGTATTAGCCAGCGTGGTGAGTTTATTGGCTTTTTACCTCTGAGTTTAAGATCAAGAAACACCATGGTCTTTCTTCTCAGTGCCTGATAAGGCAGAATGAATGTTTGTGCAAATGATAAATATTTTTCCAATACATGTATACAATTATGACAGACAAAAATAAAGCATGGCCCTTATTCCCAGGAGGCTGTAAAGTCACCAATCAAGGCAGCGGTTGGTGGCCGAAGGTGGAGAGTGCTAAGAATCCCCTGATTGTGGACCCAGGCTGCCATTTGATGACGACTTTTTATTTAGGTACTTACAACTGCAGATCACTTTCAAGTGAAGGAAGATTGCAAGAATTAGAAGAAGAACTCTCTTATATTAAATGGGACATTGTTGGACTTTGTGAAGTTAGAAGAAAAGGTGAAGAGACAATTGATTTAAAAAATGGACATATACTCTATTATAAAGGCACACATATTGGAAATACAAGTGGAGTAGGATTCATTATAAATAAAAAGTGGAAGAACAATATTGTGGAGATTGATGGTGTATCAGACAGAGTGGCAAGATTAGTTATACATCTTAATAGCAGATATCAAATGCAGATAATTCAGGTTTATGCCCCAACAAGTTCTCATAGTGATGAAGTAGTAGAAGATTTTTATATGGATGTACAAAAGGCTTTTGATCAGAATAAACAACATTTTAAAATCGTTATGGGAGACTTTAATGCTAGAATTGGTAAACAAATGAAAGATGAAAGTGCTGTAGGTAATTTTGGTTATGGTAATAGAAATGAGAGAGGACATAGACTTGTGGAGTTTGCAGAAAAAGAAAAACTTTATGTTATGAATTCTTTTTTTTGACAAAAATGTTAAAAGGAAATGGACATGGAAGCATCCAAATGAAGGTACTGCAGAATTGGATTATATTTTGACTAATAAGAAATACATATTTCAAGATTGTAATGTTCTTAATAAATTTAACACAACAAGTGATCATCGATTAGTAAGGTGTAAGATACGTGTTAATGTGAAACTAGAGAGACAAAAATTATTAAGAAAAACAATATTTACAGTTGATATTCCTAATCTTCAGAAACATTCTAATGAATTTAAATTAGAACTTAGAAATCGGTTTCAAGTATTAGTAGATTTTGAGCATGATTCAGATTTGAATGAAATTAATATGAAAATAACTGATACACTTTTAAAAACTGCAACAAAGATAGCTGGTAGAAAAAAGCAGCAATTGACCAATAAAATTTCTACTGCGACTAGAGAATTTATGAAGAAAAGAAGGAATATGAAGATATACAAAAATGATGCATTAAAAAGAATTGAATATCTCGAATTTTGTAAAATGGTGCGGAAAAGAGTTGAAAATGATATAAGAAAGTATAATTGTGAACTAGCAAGGAAAGCTGTAGAAGAAAATAAAAGTCTTAAGAATGTAAAACAACATTTTGGTATTGGTAGGAAATTTATATCTGCAATAAGAAAAAAAGATGGAATTGATACTAAAAAAAGAGATGACATCATGAAATTGGTAGAAGATTTTTATCAAGAATTATATAGTAATAAAGAACAAGTACCTCCTATATATATTACATCTTCCGAATTGCCCAGAATTTTAAATGAAGAAGTGAGACATGCAATTAAATGTATGAAGAAGGGAAAGGCTCCAGGTAATGATGGAATTATAATTGATATATTAAAAGAAGCAGGTGAAGAAATAGAAAAAATTTTAGCTAAGTTATATACCAAATGTCTAAATGATAAAGATATACCGGATGATTGGAAGAATGCAGTAATAATATTAATATTTAAAAAAGGTGATAAAGAAGATATTAGAAATTACAGACCTATCAGCCTTTTATCAGTTTTATATAAAATTTTTACCAAGATAATTACAACTCGTCTACAGAGAACATTGGATTTCCACCAACCAAGAGAACAAGCTGGATTTAAAAGTGGTTTTAGTACAGTAGATCATATCCAGGTGTTGAGAGAAGTTATAGAAAGGACAAATGAATACGAGTTGTCATTATGTTTTGGATTTATAGATTATGAAAAGGCATTTGATTCTATAAACATTTCTTCAGTGATTAAAGCATTGAATCACCAAGGTATAGATCCAGGATATTGTCATATTTTGAAGAATATTTATAAAATGCAATAGCAACAATTAGATTACATAATGATACTGGGAAAGTCAACATTGAGAAAGGTGTAAGACAAGGTGACTCCATGTCTCCAAAACTTTTTACAGCAGTGCTGCAAGAAGTATTTTGTGGATTAAAATGGGAAACTAAAGGAGTGAAAGTAAATGGAGATTATTTAAGTCATTTAGATTTCGCAGATGATGTAGTTGTTTTTGCAAATAATGCTTCAGAGCTGCAGGATATGTTGCAGGAATTATCAGATGAAAGTAGGAAAGTAGGACTAAAGATAAATGTTCAAAAGACTAAAGTAATGTTTAATCGATTTGCTCAAAATATAAAATAAAGATTGATTATGATGAATTAGAAGAAGTTAACAGTTACAAATACCTTGGTCAGATTATTAATACAGATGGAAACATAATGGAAGAAATTAATCATAGAATTAAACTTGGTTGGAGTGCTTTTGGTACAAATAACTTGATACTAAAAGGAAATATGCCTTTGTGTTTGAAAAGGAAGGTTTTTAACAAATGTGTTTTACCAGTTCTTACTTATAAATCTGAGACTTGGACACTTAATAGAAAAGCAATACAGAGACTTCAGACCACTCAAAGGAGTATGGAGAGATGTATGTTGGGAGTAACACGAAGAGATCGAAAACGCAATGTATGGGTAAGAGAACAAACAGGTGTTACTGACCTCATTGAAAAAATTAAAAGATTGGAGTGGAGTTGGGCTGGTCATATTGCTAGAAGAGATGATACTAGATGGACAATTGAAATTTTAAATTGGATTCCAAGAGATTGTAAAAGACCCAGAAAGAGACCACATGTGAGATGGATGGATGAAATAAGAAAGTGTGCAGGGGTGATGTGGAGAAGAGAAGCTGAAGATCAGAGATGGATTAAACTTGGAGAGACCTTCATCCTGCAGTGGATTGATAATGGTTGATAATGATGATGATGATGATGAAAAAAACATATAATTAAACACGAGTATAGGAATGCATTTATACATTTTAAATAAAAAAATATATATAATTTTACACAATGACTGAACCTTTGGAGAGTAACGATAGGCAATTTTCAGTTCTTTTAAGATAATAAAACTATTTATAGTTACCTTAAAGTACCCGGGATTTTTAATATGGATAAGTTTATTTCCACGAACGCTTGATTTTGACGATCCAACCAAAATTTATGTATTTTTTTTTTTACTGTCGAAGAATAAAACAAAATTTTATTGCTAATATCAAAAGTTTTGCACAAACATCCATTTTGTGGTTTTACTTGGATCTAAGGAATAATGACGGCTTACTGGAGGCATTCTGAGTGTACACAATTCGATATTTTCTTCCTTCCTAGATTGTTTTAGTGGCATATCGATGAGGTACCTATGGTTAGGGCAAGGAATTAACAGTCATAGCTACATATTAGGAGGTAAGAATGGCGGCCTTTTCATGTATTTTTCTACTCCTGCATTCTGATTGTAGCGATGATCTGAGTTACTATATCTAAATCCATTTTCTTCTCCTGATGGTTGATTGAAGGATTTGTTTTAATGTTTCATTTTATAATATGAACATAGCCATATCAGTCAATCCTTAATTTCTCCAATTCCTTTTGTTTCCCAAAATAGTTTATCAGTCTCTCGATCTCTATTTCTTAGGCATGCTTTTAACAATTTTTTCTTTTTCTGCCATACATTTACTTTAGATTCCTTGGAATCAGTCAATCCTTAATTTCTCCAATTCCTTTTGTTTCCCAAAATAGTTTATCAGTCTCTCGATCTCTATTTCTTAGGCATGCTTTTAACAATTTTTTCTTTTTCTGCCATACATTTACTTTAGATTCCTTGGAATTTTGAGTGGCTAAGTAAGGTAACAAAAGACACAAAATTGCCTCAAGGTATGCATACCTAAAAGTTCTTTCATTACTCTCATTAAAATGTGATATACAATAAAACAACAGAGAGTTCATAAAAATTATCATAATAAAGTATACATTTGAAATAAATTAATAATACAAGAAGAAAATTTATATATTTGCGTATAACTGCATTCCCACAATTTATTAACATATTTTTATGAATGTTTTAAAACAAATAAACTATATACATCTTTCTCCCTCTTTTTTTCTTTTTTTCTGTAAATAATAAAGAAAAAATTTTCAACCTTATCTCTCTCTTCGATATATATATCTATTTCTTTATACATATACTCACACACTGAATCCAATTTATTGGACTCATGCTGATCTAGGCAGTTAGGAGATCTTATGAAACTTCCTTGTAACAGGGTTTGAACTCGGATACTGTTATAAAACAAATTAATAAAATGCAGAATTGGGGGATTATTTCCAAGTATTCTTCACTTTACTGCAATCCAGTTGTAACCGTGAAGAAAGATCGGTCGATGAGATTTTGTTTAGATGCTCAGCAACTCAACAAAATTACAGTTCATGATAAGAACATCCTACCATCCATACATGAATTGTTCATGAGTTTTGACTTTGACTTGAACTCCAGCTAGTGGCAAAGTGAACTCTATAGGAAGAAACATTGCCTTTCTATACGAGGGATTTACCTATTAATTCAATAGAATGCCTTTTGGATTGATATATAGTGGCGCTGGTCTCATAAGGTGCTTGGACAAAACTATCTCCAGAGGTCAAACAGATCGCATCCATTTATGTGGATGATGTAATAATTGCATTTGCGGTGATTGAAGAGCACGTTCAACACCTAACCCTATTCTTTAAAGAGTGCTATAAAAAGGAGATAAAGATCAAATTCAAGAAGAGCATGTTAGTTCGCGATGAGGTAGTCTTTTTAGGTCACATCATTGGTTGCAATAGGGTAAGACCTCATGCAGACAAGATCAATGCCATTCAGAACTTTCCAAAACCCACTAATAAGAAACAAATCCAGTCATTTGTAGGGCGGTCCAACTTCTATAATCATTTCTACCAAAAGTTCTCTGACCACATGGAACCATTCTAAAACTCAAAAGGATGAGCAATGAAACTGGACCGAGGAGCAAGATGATGCACATTTGCAAATATTAAAACAGGATTCTTAGAGCAAACAGTGTTAGCTTTCCCTGACTTTAATAAACCATTCATTGTTCAACAATAATGGTACTCTATCCCAAATCCAGGAAGATGGCCAACCTGGTATTAGTCTAATTCATCAGCCGACTCCTAAAGGGTCCAAAAACACATGGTTGCAGAGAAGGATGCCCTAGTAATCATATGGACCTTGCGCAAATTCCAACAAATGCATCTCAGATCAGAGTTGATAGTGATCACAGATCACAAAAGCCTCGACTTCCAGAACAACAGCTACCTGACTAATACAGGTTTGATCAGGTAGTCTTTTGTTGCAGGAATTGCAAAGGATCCGAGAAATATCGTGACTGACGTGCGGCATCGAAACCCATGTAGGTCAGAAGAATATCATCTATCGGTAGATAACGCCTACATTACCAACATCAATCGGAAGACTGATAAAAACAGAGAACGATTTAGAAGACCTGCAAAAAGGGACAGTCAAAAGACCCAGATTTAAAATTCAATAATTAAAGTTTATTAAAAAGTGAGAAAGTTCTGCATGCCGAAAAATCTTATATATACAAGTTAGAAAAACTGGTCTTACTATATAAAGTTAACCGTGAGACCGATGAGTGGAGGATGGTCTAACTCCTTATGAGACCCACTTATAAAAGATGTACATTGTCTATATGGGCATTATGAAACCCATAAAACAGAACATATGCTAAACAATTAGTTTTACTGGCCAAAGATGTGCAAGGATATCTTGAGATTACTCCAAGACTGTCTAGTTTGCTTAAGAGACAAACCAATAAACCATAACTATATTAACCCTACTAAATCACTCGTACCAGAAAAACCAAATGAGATCCTAGCGATCGACTATTATGGGCCATTGCACTCATTTAACAAAAACACTTGTTAGTCACCTACGATCTCTTTTCTAAATATGTCGCTGCTTACCCAATACCACAAGCTAATACAAGACATATGATAACACCCTCCAATTCGTGGTGATAGGAAAGCCTAAGACCATTTTAACCGATCATGGTACCCCTTTTCTATTGAAGGAATAAAAAAAAATGGGTGAAGAAATCTCGAATAAAACACATGCTAACCTCCATTAGGAATCCACAGTCAAACTCAGAGGAATGCATCATACTGGAGCTTGAATGTTCGTTTAGAACCTATTTAGAGGGAGAGCATAAAGGATAGATAAAACAGACAAAATGTGTAGTCAACTACATCAATTGGAGTATAAATGAATCGACTGGATTCACACCCATCCGACTACACTTTAATCAAACCACACCAGCACTATTTGCAAAATACCAACCTATGGCTAGTCAAACCAAAATAGATGGAAAAAAAGATAGACTAAAGGCTTGTAAGTGACTTGGCAAAATGGCAAGTCACAAGAACCAAAATACAAAAAAGTCCCCACATATATTTAAGGTTGGAGATAAAAGTTCTCATAAAAACTCCACACACAAGTTGATCCCAGAAAAATAAGTACCATAAGTTCTCCAATACATATGAAGGAATATATACTATCATTAAGCAAGCAGGTCCCAATGCATTTTGGATAAACCGAGGCATGTATAATGCCTGCATCTTAAAATCATTCTTTGGCTGCTTCGAATAACCTATGATGACTCATCAAATTAATCACGCAGCAAAAGAATGAAAGTAACTATCGAGCAAGGTATAAAAATAATGTAAATCACATCAGAGAAAAGTTAAAACAACAAGTGGTCAAAAAAAAAGGAAAGGGATATTAAATTTGATAAGGGTATTCCCCAGTTAATTCTCAAACACAGTCAATGGGATACCTTGAGATTAGCCAAGACAAAGGAGTCAATCTATTCCAAAAATGGATACTCTATTTGACTAGACCTTCATGAATCCAGAGTAAGCCTTCAAAGAAAACAGGAAAAAGGCTAGTAAATAAGCCATATGCCATCTGCGACAGAGGCATTTTATCAGTTAAGTTTTGACCATATTGCCATCAAAGTCCCTAAGAAAAATGATAAAATACTCAATCAGCGATAGATGTATAAAATAGTCAATAAATAAGCTTACCAACCCTTCATCCAATTAAAAAAAAGCCTCACATTAATAACATACCAACACACTTGTGGGTGTTGAATTTGAATACAAATTAAAATATTTACCCTATAAGAAAAAAGGAGTTGTAAGGGGATGTACAAATTACAACCCACTTGCACTAAGCTATACCATACTAAGCCTAACCAAGCAAGTGTTAAACAATTGCATACTCTTTTTCAAACACACATATATACACTAAACACTGCGATCAGCAAGTTATATTTTTTTTCCTTATAATGAAAGATAAGTTAGACACTAAGAAAATAAATACACCCACATATTGTCATCAAATAACCAACATTATGACGCAAACATAAATAACATACACAGATAAGGCCCTCATGTCAAACATATTGCTAAGCAACCAGGCTTGGAAATGAAAAGATAATCCCAATAAATATGTATTTTAATAACATTACAGTGATGTACAATTATACAATAATAGACAAATGCAACAAGCATGAAAAAAAAGCAACATTTTGACAACTGTATTACTTTTTTTAACAGAGTAAGATGGATGGATGTGTTCAATTTTGAAAACAAATTTCAATCGCGTAAAAAACAATAATTTACTTCATCCATCAATGGAAGTAAAAAGAATGAATTGAGCTAATTGTTAAAAAGAAAACTTCAAATTTACATCAAATTATTGCAAGAGAATAAGTAAATAACTGTTAACAATAAGCAAGGACAGGTTTTTTTTTGCGCTATTTCCCTATGCATAAAAACAACCCTAGAAAAACTACACATCCTTACGAGGGTACTGCAATGTGATCTGGCTATGATATAGGAGGCCAAACGTCAGCTCTTCAAGCCCATAGAAGCATTATGATGTATGAGATGCCTTTATTAAATACTGGTTGATGACGATAATCTTCAATGAATCTCCTGTGTCTTCTTCAAAGAAAAAAAACTGGACAGCATTGATGATCTATGATCCCGGAGTGTGCATCAATTAAACTTAAGAACAGTAGACAATCGTGAAGATCTATCACCAGGAGGAATAAACTTTGAACATGATAGACAGTGCTTGCCAGATTCAGAATTTGATTTTTTTTTATTTATCCAATTGATATGTATTTTTTATTTTGATATTTATCACTTTATTTTTACTTTCATATTTTTTTTCATTGTATTTCCACATTCAGAAACTTATATTTCTGAAACAGGAAAGTTTATTTTAAGGGTAAAGGGGATAAGAGTTAGATTTCATAAGCATTTTATTGTATTAAATAAAATTTAGGTCTACACACCTCTCCAGTAGCTTGACATCATCCGACTAAATGTGAAATAAAGTAAGATCTTGATGTTGTTCCACATTAAAAGCATACAGTTAGTGACAGAACAGAATTTTCATAATTTGTTAAATGTTTTAATAACACAGATTATATATTCATTTTTCAGTTTATATAACTAACTTCCTTGAGATGGTCTCCCCTATCAATATTAGGGAATCACATATATGTATAGAAGGGGGGGGGTACTCATACAGCAAGCATTACTCTATAAGACGTCTGTCTGTACATAAGAATAATGAGTAAGTCAGATTCGCAATCTTCTAAAAAAAAAAATTGTTATTTTAAACTTTTGTAAATAAAAATCACCAGGATATGGATTTCTATCACAGGATTTGGGACTCAGGATATTAATCGCATTTAACTCTTAAGGTGATGGAAAACCATCCTTGATTCATATTATTATATTGTAAATATTGTTAAAATAGCTTAATTATTTAATAAATGTTATTAAGTTGTTTCAATCCATTTTATCTTTGTCGTATTCCCATCGTTGTGCATTCATAGCTCTAAATATATACGCTAAACTCCCTACACACGTTTTTATTTATATGTATACTATTGGAAATATTCTGTAAAAGTGGTGTAATTGATCCTCACTTAAATAGAGGCGCAGTAGTTGTTGACCTGAGTAGGCCTAACCCTGAAGAGAGTCAAGTACGGATTCTCCATGAGTTCGAATACTGAGGCATAATGGAGCCGGAAAGGAGATGAGATGAGGATAAACTAGACCAAATCATATCTAGATTTAATGTTTCAATATAGAGCTAGCCCATTGGAGGTAATCATGGATTCAGTATTTCATCACATCCTTCCCAGCATCCTACCCGAAGAACCTAGGTCTGAACGTAGTTAGATGCATTTCCCCCTATTTGCGAGAATCACTAGTCAGTTACAACTGTATGCAGTAATTAATGCTTATGATAAGAAAAATTAAATTTAAAATATTTATATAAAACAAGTACTCTTCATAGGAGCAGATTGAGATACTGATTGTAGTCTGGATGTTACTGTACTGCCCTGTAGCCACTGTGGGTTAATTTGCCTACACTATCTCAAATAATGCTTATTTAAAATTTACAATAAAAAATTTTAATCTTTAGTTATATACGTTCACATAGATTTAGATGCACATCTATACAATTTCATTGAAAGAGTATAGTATAATTTTTAAATTATCTAAACTTTAAATCATTATTTAATAAATTTTTCAGACTTTGATATTATATATATTGTAACATTTCTGTTACACAGCACACAATAACATAGTGTGCATGGGCTACTATATATAGAGAGAGTTGAAAGGAAAAGTAGAAAAACAGACAAAAATTTTGTAGGTTTTCTATATTCCGTGGAATAAAATAATAACTATAAAGGGTTAAATAATTCTGAATTTAAAATAATATTTTATTGTAAATATAAAAGGTCTAAATAAATATTAATATTGTATTCTGATTTTGAAATTAAACACAGGCATGTTTCTGACAATTGTAAAAAAATTTTATTATCTATCTTTGAAATCTTTTAATTAATGATTGTATACATTTTACTATATATTTTGAAAACTTGGTAGATCATACTTTGATAAAATTCCAAAGAATTAAACTGAATTGAAATCAACTTTTTCCAATCAAGAGATAAAAGAAAGTTTTTAATAAAAAACAGTTTTTAGTAAATATGTTTTTATCACCCCAGTTGACTAATATAAAAAGTGTCGATAAAAAGATTACAAGTTTGGCTAGTAATTTTTTTTGAGAAAAGTTGGTAGTAATTAGCAGGCCAGAAAAGTTAGTGTTTGAAGAGTTAGAAGCAGTTGGCAGAATATACAGAGTTATCATACGATAGCGGAGTTTGAATTCACTGGAGAAAAGGATAAACTTCAAATGTTTCATACCTACAAATGTGTTCTAGAAAACAATTTCCTGGCCTGAAATCTATCAAATCCTGGACAGAGGGAGGAGGGATCACCAACAAATTATACCTGCTTCAATGATGACACTTATCCTGAGAGAACTCAGCTTGTTGAAGAATTCATTATATGTAGCTATTTCAGCCACATGCTGAGAAGCACAGATAAACATATATGCATGAAGCATAATTGGTAAGTTATTTTAGTATTTCCTTAAATTACATTTAAAAATATAACTCAAAGTGCAAGTAATGATTTTGCTTGGATTAAAAATAAAAAAAGTAAAGGATTAATAAATAATTCTATATTTTAAAGAAAGACATTAGAATTAATTAATCTATGATACTAATATATAGAATAATTTTATTTTTCATTTATTTAAAAAAAAGAGAGAGAGAGATTTTAAAAGTGAAACAAACACATAATTTTGCTTGGATTAAAAATCTAAGAGTACAGAATTAATTAATTGACATCCTGTTTTTAAAAAACAAAAAATTCAAAAATCATATTTTTAGAGTAACCTGTCAAGATTGATTTTATTTTTTTAAAGAAAAAAGAAAGAAAAAGCCTTTATTATTAAAGCAGTGAAATTTATGTAGATTCAAAATGAAATTACAAAATGTATTTTTAATAATGTTATTATTTTGATATGACTGTGCACATACATTTCTACATGCACAAACATATTAATTATGTGGTATAAAAATCAATAATTTTATTATTTTGATAAATTCAAATATGTTTTGTTAATAAATTAATATATCGGACGTCTGTTATATATACACCTGGGACCTGGGTCTCGTTTTATGCGGATTATTTTAATGCGATTTTGAAGTTATGCGATTCATGTTTTTTCTTAATATCTTTCATATTTCACTATATTTATTAGATATCAAGAAATTTAAATTATTAATAATTTATTTTGACTTGAAATACTTTTTTTTTCAAAAAGATAACATTATAATAGCAGCTAACGTGAATATGGCCTGAAGCTGTATTTAGAATCTATATAAATAACCTACTTATATTAATGAGTAAATAATAATAATAGATTTATATGTAAGCACAAATATATCGCAATAATATTCAAAAATTTTAAACTTTTAAAACGTATTTTGTTAGATATTAACAGAAATAAATATTTTTTAGATTTTTAAAATAAATAACAAAGATTTTATTGATTTTATAAACTGAAAATAATCTTTCTAATGATAATGTATAATCTTTTTGTTTTGATTGCAATCTCACTTTTTTAATATAGAAACAGAAAACCAAACAAGCCTTCCCCGCCACCCCACTCCACCTAAGTGTTCTTTAAAAATGAACTGTTTATATCTTTTTTAAAATTAAAGGCCCAAAAATTAAGGATGAACTTTTTGCTATCATATAATATAGCTTTCTGTAGCATAAAGATTTAAAACAAAAAAATAGAAAAGCCTCGTAATAAATTAACAAAAAAAAAGACGACATTCAAAATCAAAACAACCCTCTCCCCTCCACCCTCTAAAAAACCAAGTGTTTGTTTATTCAAAAGTACCAAATTGTTGAAGTCTTTCAGCAAATCAAAACATCAATCAAAAAAAAAGAAGTTCAAAGCAAACAACCAACCCCCCCCCATATCTAAAAAAACAAGGTGTTTGTTACCATGTTTTTATGTAAACAAACCGATGAAGCGTTAATCGATAATTTCAAAGCAAACCAACACCCCCTTCTAACACCATCTAAAAACAAAGTGTTTGTTTCTTAAAAAACCACTCAAAAAAAATAAAAAAACCGGGTGAAAAAAAAACTTTGCCGTAAGTAATATTATGTAAAGAAACCGACGGACAGTTAGTCGATAATTTAAAAACAAACCAACACCCCTAGACAATCTAAAAACAAAGTACTTGTTTATTAAAAAATGAAAAAAAAAAAACACGGGTGGAATAAAAAAACAATTTTAGTGGTTTACCGTAATATTATGTAAACCAAATAGATGGGCCAACGACGAAAAAAATAATTAAAAACCGGTTGAAAAAAAAAACAAAAAAAAAATGTTTTACCGTAATATTATGTAAACAAACAGATGGCCTGTGAATCGATATATTGATGTGCATTGGGCGAAAAAGAGAACTATCAAATGGTAGAGTTCAGTATTCACACTATTATCAAATATTATATATGAATAATAGCTAGCATTTTCCAAAAGAATAGTGAAGAATGTTGCTAACATGTTAAGTTATATTTTACATGCAATTAAATGAATAATAATCATTAAATTTATTTTATCTATCATTTGTATCGTTCATGGTAGAACCATTTTTGTAATATCTATTGTTTATTTTCTATAGTTCCTTGAAAATAATGAATTGAGATTTTACTGTATATATAAAGAAATATCAGTAAATAAGTTACTAATGGAATTAGAATTGAAATAACTAGATTTCTATATATATTGGTAAAATGAATCAATTTGATTAGTCTAGGAATAGTCCAGGCTTAATTTTTCAGAGATGTTTTCAGAAATTAAAATTAATGACAGTACTCAAAGAATACACTAGTGAAAATAGGCATACTACTGCATGTTTTTTGTGGGCAAATGTCTTGTTATGTGAAGCTATTAATATATATATAAAAACTCTTGCTGCTGCAAGTGGATGAGACAAAAGGCATTTAATGTTATTGATTTTCTATATAATGATAAAATAATAATGAATCAATAATAATTATGTTTAAAAATGTTATTTTTTTAGTTTCATATTTTAATTCAATTACTTTTATTTCCCCTTAGCATATAATTTGTAGGTATGTATGTACAAAAAAAAAAAAAAATCATACAAAATTATTACTTAAAGCATGCAATTTAATTAAAACTAAAAATATTAAAATGGTACAAAATATTTCAAATTCATTTTAAAAATCAAACTCTCAATAAGAAAGATTTCATTATAAATAAATATAAAAACAAATACAATCCTATGTTCAATTTTTTTTTTTTTTTTTTGAAAATATGGACAAACATAACAATCAGGAAAAGCTACATAAAAGGTGAGCAGTCTACTGGGAATGAGATTTTATCAAATAATTTTTTTTTTTATAAATATTTTTAAAAATGTAAATGGGGCTTCTTAAAATTATTACTGTTAAAATGTGTTTCCAATTATTTTAAATATTCATTTTAAGTTAACAATAATAAAAAAGAAAAAAATTTATAGCAATTTCAAAACCATGTGCATTTTTTAGAAGTTTATTTATATATTAAAAGTTATAATTTTGAAGAATGATTAAATATTTAAATGTTTTTTTTTTAAATTTAAAATAAATATCCTGTCAAACACATAATTATTTATTTTAAAAATATATAGAATCTCTTTAATAAACAAATTGAAGTGGAGCATTTTAAAAGAAAAACATATGTTTTTTCAGTTCGTAACTAGTACAGCTACAAAATTAACAAATAAAATGGCTGAAGAGTTGGAGAATCGAGGACTAAGCTAGCCCATTAAAGTTTGAAGATTTGCTGTCTTAATATAAACTGAGCACTGATTATATATATATGTGGGAGAGGATGACCTGGACGAACTGATGACTGCTGGTTCAGCATAAAATATGTACTTTGGGAATCATGTGATCATGTGTATCGCATATGTAAAATGAAATGGATAGCTGAAAAAACTTTGAAAGTCTGTGTTCAAATCCCCTCTAATTAAATATAATAAAGTCAACAAAAGTCTATAAATTGTTTTCTGTAAAAAAAAAAAAAAAAACTGTTATATGCAATTTCTATTGATTTGTAGACCAGTATTTATCAACTATCTTTGGAGTAAATATTTTCAATAAAGATATACACACTTCTACACAAACAAAAATTAATACTGGAATAGTTTATACATGTAAGATTTTTTAATGTCAATTTTTAGTAAGTATATCCTACTATAAAATTCCAAAATGAACACTGATTTTAGCAAGTTGAGTTCAATGTTTGATTCAATTGATTATACGGAGACACTTTTTATATTTCTCAGCTGGAAATCAAACCAGGAATTTTTAAATCTCAAGTATCGACTCTCACTACTATATATGAATGAGCAATTACTAATGCATATACCTATCTAGATAGAGATAAATATAAGCAACCATATGAACAGACAAATCAATATCAAAGAAAAAAAGATTTTAACCTTCATAAAACCTAACCTCAAGTATTAAATAATGTAACATATTTAATAATTAATTTTAATTTTTTTTTTTTTAAAATCTAATAATTTTTCCAATAAGTACAACTTTTAATACTAAATGCACAATTTTTACAAATACAACTACTCTGATTAATATATGATGAAGAAAATCTTACCTTTTGATGATGTAATGGATTATCTATGGCGTAACAAAGATTAGATATAAAATTTGGTTTTGTAATCAGAGAAACACACTCTTGTATTAAATACTGTGTCTAAAAAAAAATGAGTGGGAAAAAAGTTTTTAATTTTTTTAAAATGATATAAAACGTTTAAGTACTATTGGTAATATTTTTAACTAATGTTCAAAATTTAATAAAATGTTCAATATATATATAGTCCGCTAGATTAAATGTATAGCACCTCTCTTTAACCAAAAAAAAAAACATTAATTTTAGTCAACTCCATTCACATACACAATGTCTAATTATTTATAAAAGCAAAATTACATATATACAGACAGTTTGTTTTACACAAATAATATATTCTATACGATATTATTTAAATATTACTTAATTCAAGTCTTGCACAAGTCCAGTATCATATACATATACTGTAACAGTATGAACAACATGGACTACTAGAGAAGATGCAATCATCATCACAAACAAAACAATCAATGTGTATGAGCCAAAAACTTGCTTTTCTTCTGGTCTACTTTACATATGACTCCTTTTTACACAAGCATTAGCATCAGTTATAATCCACAAATCAATTATTTATCATTAAATAAATAAATCTTTATATATATATATCCTTGTCACATATTTTATAATAATTATTATTCTTATTTTTACTAATTTTGCATCAAAATATAAGCTCTTATTTCTCAGCTGTCAAATTGCTATGTGGTCATTTTGTACTACTGGCCACCAGATCTCTGTCATCTTACAGCCTCAGTTGGATTGTCATTTATAGTAATATAAATGAAGGGTATAATTGGAAGGATACAAATCATCAATATATATATACACATAAGTAAAATCCTTGTCTATGTTTTAAAAATAATGATAAATTAGAGTCCAACTCAAATCTTAAAATAATTACTGAGGATGTATCTTAATTATATAATTGCCAATTAATAAGTATAGACCCTCCTCAATTTATATAAATACTGCATACATTTATAAATATATTTTTAGAGGTACATAAAGCATAATAATAACAAAAATAACTAAGACTGAAAAAAAAAAATGAATCTAATTTGAAAATGTAGAATTAGATAGATAATTGAGAAACACTTATAGTCAGATAAATATAAACTAAGCATATGAATGATATAAAGCAACATATATATTATTCAATCAAAAAATGTTTGATATTTCTTTCAAAGAGAACATTAACAAGTTCAAAAACATCAGCAGTTTAGATATATGAAGTGTAATACCATGAAACAAATGATAAACTTAAAGATTTATTATTTTGTCAATGCTTATATCTCTCAACACAATCAATACAGCAATCATAAACATCATTAAAAAATTTTAATTTGATCCATAGATATGAAAAACTTCTGAAATTTCAGCATGTTGTAATCTTAATATCTTACAAATTTATTTACTATCAAACTTTCAATGACAATGACTTCAATTTATCAAATTCCTATCAGAAATACTAAATTCATTAAAATTATAATAATAAAAATCATATACAACAGCTACATAAATATTAATAATAATTATACACAAAAATATCTTTCCAGTATGTGGTTTTGTGCTCTTTTCAAATGTTAATCCTCTATTTTAACATTATGTAATGTGATGTACCATGACTTCTCCTTAAACGGAGTCAGGAATCTCTCAGCAACTATGTCCAAAGAAACCTGTTAGCCACTTTACCTTCCTCTTCCATTGTCCACCCTAAGCTTTCCCATAATCTGCTCCATCCCATTTCCACAACATAATCTTTGTCAACTCTATGACCTTTATATCTAAATCCTCTTTATCTTTTCCCAAACCCAGCATAAAAATCAATAACCCACTTTCTTTATAATCACTTTGTTCATATTTATTCTACCATAACTTCATTATTTGTACCTTTTCTGCTTTCAAGCATTTACATTCGATCAACAGATGCCTAATATTTTCTATATCTTCCTTACACAATTTGCAGATTAAATCACCCATATTTTTCCATTTACACGACTATTCTCTTGTTGCTAAATATCCTGTTCGAGCCTTAAACAATAAGCTACTTTCCTTACTATTATCATAAATTAACTTGCACTCAATGTTCCATTTACTTCTATATATATTTAAACTCTTTTTACTCTCCATACTAGTTCTCCATCTCTCCAACTCCCTATTCTTTATTACTGCATCTATTCTTTTATCCCATTCCTTACCGCAATAACATTCAACAATCCTCCTAATACAATCATCCCACCTTTTATACAAGTATACTGATATAAATTCTTTATCCAAATCCTTTCCATACTACATTACCTTTCTCACCCATCTTGTTACCTGCCCTTTACTCATAATCCAATTAAATACTATTTTGGCTATTCTTTTATTATCCATAAACTGCAACCTGCCAAACATTTTCATTTTACTTTTTGCATATCTCATATAAAAACTTGACCATATACCTCTGCATCTAATGCAAGATTTCCTACTTCCCTTTGTACTTTCTCTAAGTAATCTAATACCCTTTTACTAATACATAACTTATCATTATCTGCTACTACAACTCCCTTCCATACAATTCTAGCTACGTCCTATTTATTATAAAAACACTGTTAATTTCTTTACTAAACCCTTTCTTGTCATGGCTTCATTTACCAATTTTTTCTCCCATTCAACCATTAGTGCAGTAGAACACCATCTAGTGTTCTATAATGGAAGTAAAACAATAATAAAATAAAACATCAGTAAAATAGAATAAAACCTTCATATAGAGTACCAATATAACTTCAAAAAATGACTATATAATATAACAATATACAGAATAAATAACACATGCATTATACTTTATATATAAAATATAATTTTCCATCTCAAAATGGCTTCTATTCCTCAAAAGTGATGAAAGTTTTCTCTCACCCAACACAATTACATTTCACAATATGCGACATGCTTCCCTCATAGACCTGTGCTTCTACTCTCCTATGCTACATCATCACTCCACACAAATCCTGCTGATGAACCTAATAGAAATCCAAACAACCACACTGCCACTTGGAAAACAATCAGAATACTTCTCCCCCCATCCATCCCAAAATGTCTCTTCTCAGAAACATGCATCATGCTACACTAGATCAAAAACATGTTCCTCAACCCTGTGTAGAGATGTCTATCATTCATTAATATCCTTGTCTTTCAACAACAGCCACATAATATGTAAACCCCCTCCCCACCCTCCAGACTACTAGCATTGATGGACGAATTTCACAAGCAAATTGTTATGTGCAAGTCCATACACAACACTCAACAGCACATCTGTAAGCTCACAGAAGCCTACAATAGTGCATGTGACAGCCTCAAAAACTATTTAGCCACAAAGAGCAAAGTTTGCCTCAGCCAACAGCATACATGAACCCGTGGCTACTTTCGGTGGGTACTAAGTTACCCCTCCACTGTAATCCCCTATAACACTTCAGGTTGAAGAAGTCACCTATGCTGGTCACAACAAAATAAAGCCTATATATCAGCACTTTAAGCAAAAGCTTCAAGTATACCATCCATTCACATTACCACCAGACCTTTTCAGAGACGGAAAACAGATATTCCTTTCCACATCACTGAATTTACTGTTAAACTCATCACCATTGCTAATACATGTTATCCTGGAACACATGGGATTCCCCATTTGGTCTTTGCACATCTCAGCCAATCTGCCACTCAACATCTGTGACATTGCAAACTACCTATCACAGAAGCGCTACAATATTGAAAGCTCATATCCAACTGCAATAGTCTCATTCAAGAAACCAACCTTCATATTGAAACGGAATCTGAGATTTAGATTACGTTTCACAGTCCTATCCGATCCCTCACCACCAAACTGAATTCATATCCCAGTACTACGTATATATACACACCTATTTAGTTCAATTTGTTTTTAATTTTGTATTCAAAATAATCGCTAACAAGAGATTTAATAATCTTGAATTAAATAAATCAATAATAATATTTCATATTTTAATAGATCATATATGTGCGTAAATCACACGTATATATTAAAAGTGATGGGGGATTAGGTATAAATTAATATTTATATTTGTATATGTTATATGAAAATGTATAATTAAAATTTTATATACTAAAAATTCGTATGTATGCAATGGCGAGTGGGATGATGCAATCGGCTTGATAGCTTGTAAAAGCATTCTAAACCAAGATCAATTAGCATGACTAAATTATAATCTCTATTAGAAAATTAAATAAATTTCATTAATAAAACTTATCGTTTGGTAAAATCCATTTCTGAACCAGAAATACATTTAGAACAATTGTTTCAAAAATACTAATCCATTTGCATTGTTTTACAATATCTGATTAACAACACATGATCAAGATCTCTATACTAGCACATAGTTGTTGTAAACAAAGGCAAAACTTCCTTACTAAAAACTGTTCTACAGTATTATTTTGTAGCCGCAGGTATTACAACTTAATAGTATTCCTTAGATAAACCGGAGTCATATAAATAGAGCCCATATTCAGTCATCAGGGAGAGTACGTAGATTCGTAAGGCATCCGCCAAACGAATCTACATCACTCAAATTTTCAAGAAACCTCTTCTCTCAATAGCAAGACCAACTCAACCCCAGCCAGCCCACCACTACTGAACATTCCGAACCTGCTGCCATACCGTGAAAACCAACCGGGTGATCTGCTACCTGCTTTCCAAAGGTAACTCTGTAAAGTGCCGCCTTTATGAACTCAGAACTTTCTCCTGATTAACTCTTAAAATATGAAAGAATTTAATATTATTTGTAACTTTTATAGTCTATTTTATTCTATAACCATTTCGATTAACCTCGTAATTCCTTTCATTTTTAATGTAATGCGGCAATTATTTTATTAATATTTTGTCTAATATATATATATTAAATGCTAAATGATATTTCAATGAACTCCCACCCTCGCCAGCATAGTTTTTTTTATCTTAGCTCCTCGCATTAGATAGGAGTAACACTTAATTAGTTTGTTTCTATTTTTAAAACTATAACGCTAGCTAGATTGGGAGAAAATTTTTTAAAAAAAATGTTTTGCTAATCATTATACTTTTTGTGGAAACAACAGAGGGGGATATAAAGTTTCGCCTTTGATTAGTTTACGATTTATGCAATGTTAATAATCTCCATAAGAGCGCAATATTAATGCAAACAAATATGTTAAATGTATATATTACTTTTTTTTATGTCTTTATTCTCGCCCATCTAAAAATATATATGGATATTTTTCTTAAAGCACACTTTAGACTTAATTGTATACTATGTTATATGTATGTGGAGTTTTATTAAATAAGTGTAATGAAAGGGGGGAGGGGATTTAGAACTTTCGTTGGTATTAAAAATACTTTTCTAATGTCTTTAAACTACGTTTAATAAGTACGATCATACCATTATCTTTGATGTTATCATTATATGTTATAAACTTAATTATAGATATTTGACTAGTTATTAGTCTGTCCCAAAGCGTTGTTGGCATAGGCCACTCTTCATGTTATTAATCTTTATCTAGAGACATGCATCGGAATGCCCGAGTCATCTCATCTTCGTTTCAGGTCGTAAACAAGGCTATGAATGTCCCTGGACCATATATATATACTCGCGTAACTAGAGCAATGCATGGGATAATTCCGGCAAAGTTCGGCTCATTGCAACTCCGTCCGAGGACCCTTTGTAAACCAATTCCACAAAATGTGGAGTGGCAAGTCGGCTAGACTGTTTTCTTCTGTAATATGATAAAGCATCTCAAAAAATTGGATCCGCAAATATTCGGCCATTATGCTAACACCGCGACACTTTATATTAGATCCCTCTTTTAAAAAAAAGTTCAATCCTATAAATATCTGTATCTAATGTTATGGTCTAACTAAACTTATATCATAAATTAAATAACTTTTGATGTGTCGCTTAATGACTCTATATATATAATTTAGAGAAATAATCCCACATACGTTCATCACGCAAATAAAGTAAATAAATTTTTATTAAAAATTATATTTTCTTATATATTAAACTTATGATGGCTTGGTTGGCTAGTAAACCGACAATTATGTAACCCATCCTGAGATCAGTCAAGGTTATGTTTTCATTTGTAATTCGGGTGAATCATTATAATTGTACACTTTATAAATGTGCTAGATTAATTGAAATGTCATTATGCCGCATCAAAATTCTTCATAACTTATTTGTAAATACTTATGCTCAAGTGCTAGTAAGCACATATAACTTATTTGTAATATGAGGCTAATCACCATTTAATATAATTCAAATGTATATTTTTTTTATTTCTATTTGTTCGTTATTAAATATAATTTTAAAACTAAACATCTGATCATTGCTCATTCTTTAGTTAATTGATTTAGTTAAATTTTAAATGTCATGATTTGTGTAATGATGTAAGATCCCGCTAAAGTTAAGCATAAGTGCTTGTCTGTTTTAAAATATATATACGCATTTGTCATGATTTTCCCCTGAGTCTCTTTGTTTCTCTGCTGTATGATGTCGGCCGATGGTAAATTAAATATTCTAGTATCATCGAATTTGCTGCTCATACATAATTGAACCTGGAATCTGGGCATACAAGGCAGAGTTCATTATTGTTCCGCACATGATTGGACTCTAGGTACTTTTGCCTAGATGCTAGATCTTATTATGTGGTCAGACAATTTCGACCGGTACAATATCTACCTCTCTAACCTTTGACCCATTTCCATGGATCTGCTAACCATCAAAATTTATCAAAAAAGTCCTCAAAAATAAACCAGAACCCCATCTAAATCCCACTAATTTCACCGGTAGTTGTTTTATTGACATCCACGCCGCAAGATGTTGTTGTTTTTTTTTGAATAAATATAGATTATGAACATTCCCAGGCCTTTTTTTTTCAATTGCTGGTTTTTGACTTTTGAATTACTTGTTTTTTACTCTTTTTTTTTTTATTTAAAAATAAATTAAACACAAATTTTATTTCATTTTTTGTAAACATTTATTTTTATTAACATCAACAAATAATAAATAAATATAAAATAAAATCAACATATTGTAAAAATTCTACGGTATATTGTTACATTTGTGCTTTGGCTTGCGGCTTTTTTAAAAAACTAACTTCAACAAAATGATGAAGTTACAGGGTTTTATACACAATTAAAGAACATAAACAAACTCAAAGGTTAGTAGCATTTTTTTGTATTACTGCTTTTTTTAAAAAATAACATCAATAAAATTATGAAGTAACACTGTTTTAAAGACAAATAAATCAAACAAACAAACTCAAAACTTCGTAGGCTTTTTTTTTTAAAAAAAAGTTAAACTTAGTAGACTTTTTTTAAAAAATTATGACGTTTTTTTATTTGTAAAAATAACTTTTTTTTTTTTACCATTTTAAAACAAACTTCAAAGATATTAAGCTTTTTTTTTTTTTGGTTACACAAATAAATCAATAAGTATGGAGGTGTTTATTATATCTATAAAGATATTACATACGGGATAGAGAAAGGTGAATTCCGTGTGTGGTAAATTCAAAAAATCAGATATATTAATCTTTAATTGAGGTTTAAAGTGTATATCTGTGCTAGAGCTAATCTCTAGTTTTGAGGATGTTTAGTAATAATCACTTTAAACTTAGTAGGCTTTTTTTTTTTTTGGAATGCCGCTTTTTTTTTTGGATACACAAATAAATAATACAAACAAAGTTTTATTGGATTGCCGCTTTTTTAAAAACAATTATCAACAAGTTCAAAGTTATTAAGCTTTTTTTTTTTTTTTGTTACATCAATAAATAACACAAACAAACTTTTTTTGGATTACCGCTTTTTTAAAAAACAGTTATCAACAAGTTCAAAGTTATTGAGCTTTTTTTTTTTTTGGTTACATCAATAAATAGCACAAATAAACTTTTTTTGGATTACCACTTTTTTGAAAAACAGTTATCAACAAATTCAAAGTTATTAAGGTTTTTTTTTTTTGGTTACACAAATAATGAATGCAAACAAACTTTAAACTTAGTCGGCTTTTTTTTTTTTTTTTGGATTACCGTTTTTTTTATAAACTAACATTAACAAAACTAAAACTTATTACACCCCCCCTCCCTATTACATGATAATATCTCTAGTAGATTGTATTAAAACAAAACAATTTCCTATAATAAGACTTTCAATTTTTATCACTTATTCAATCTGGTACTTGAGTTGTTAGTTAATGTATACCCAGCTTCAACCAGATCAAAACTGATGCTTCTTGCAATCAATGCAAAAGATAAAATCAAGAGTCAAAATTCATTATTGAAGAGACTTGGAAGTTATTCCAGTTTCCTAAAAACTTAACAAAAAATAACAACAATCATATCTATTGAACAGTATGGACTAATACCAGTCTCTTTTAACAACTAATTGTATAACCTTTTTTTTTCATTAATATTGTCCTTTTATAAAATGTAACCTTTGTTTAGCCTAATAAAAATTTGTTTAAAGTAAGATAAACAAATTGATAAAGGATTAAAAATAACATTGACTAAGTTTAATAACATTTTTTTGGGTATTAAAAAAAAAAAAACAAAGTTAAAACTTGGAAGGCTTTTTTTTTTAACTTGTCGATTTCTTTAAAAACTAACATCGACAAAAATAAAAGCTTTTACGAATTTTTTTTTGCTATAAAGATAAACAACTTTACAAAGGTTTAAAAATAACATGATCTAACTTTAAAACTCATTTTTAATAGAATAACATCAAATATTAAAATTATGATAAATAAATTTTCAAACTTTTAGTTTCAGTCAAAACTTAAAACAATTGTAAAAATAACTTTCTTCTATTTACAAAAACAACGTAAAAGATTTTTAGATAAACTTTTTTTTTAAATAATAGAAACAAATTAAATAATTCAAGATGCCTACTGTGTTGAAGTGCTGTGATAGACATCTCTGCAAGTATGGCCAGGAAAACATCTTCATCTTTGTGGAGACGACGCCAAATAAATTCGGCCATGTAGTTGGACAGATATTTCCTGTGAGTTCCCCGTTGTTTCCTGTTGCAAAACTTTAGCAGGCCCCCCAAGACACTCAATGTTTTGGGTGTGAGTTCCTGTGGAAGGGTCCACAAAGTTGTAAGTGTGGTTGACTGTCAGATGGTGAAACCCAGCCGACTCAAGATCAACAGTCTTGTAACCCTTCTAACAGTCAGAGAAGATAGTCGATCCGGACTTGATGTTATCTTTCACAACCTGCAAAAGAGTGGTCGCAGATCTGCAAGGAACGCATGACAGAAAACATTCGCGTGTCTCTCGGCACACATACCCCCAAAAATCCATTGTGGAGGTAGTACTCTTCTCTGGTGGTTCTTTCTCCGGCTAAAGAGAGTTTCATCAACCTCAACTACCAAAAACCGGGCCCGCCGATTTGCCAGCACGGTCGAGATGACAAACTCTCAGAGCATAGCTCGCGCAGACCGTTGGTCCACTGCAAAACGGCATTTTTGCCTAGCCCCAATTTTTCAGGACAGCTTCGACAGTTAGGTTTTCACGGCTCCAGAAATATATTAGACGTGTAGCTTTAACCAACGATATTCTGGAGCTGTCAAATCAAGTGAGCTTTCTAATGGAAACCGTTCTAATGCATGAACGAAACGAACATCTAAACTGACGTATTTTTTTCAGTCCTAAATTTCATTGAGGCTCCACATTCACATTTCTTTGAATTTGGAAGTACATTTTTGCTTTGCAAAAAAGCCACTGCATCACATTCTGTTGTCAGCAAATCACACAATCGAACAACATCTGCAATTTCCTGTGCCATTATTATTTCCTTGTGGAGGTTCTCGAGTAAACGCTACTTGACGCGTTAACTATTTACGAGTATGTTCAAACATACCCTTAGACAATGTTTTGCACGTTAAAATTTTAATACACAAGTGTGTAAACAGTCCATTAATTATGAAATACTTAAATCGCGTGATCTCAACAAATATATAAAAAAAATTAAACTAAAAATAAGAACATTTGATTACTTGAATTAAACACACCCTCACGCTACACCATAAAAAAGGGTGAAGTGTGCGCATTCGGCATAAATAATTTACTGCGATGCGACAAAGCAGTCTGTAATGTGTATTACAGCAGAATTGTTGAATTATGCATAAACATGGCTGCGAAATGTCGGCTGCGTAAACGGCATTTTTATGTGTTTTAGCACATAAATCGCGCCATTCCCGTGGCGTGGATGTCAATAAAACAACTACCATTTCATCCATGCATTTCACAAAGAAGCAATCATTTATCACACAAACTGCACTGATCTTCAAGACAATCTTGAATTCAGTTTAAAAGCAAAAAAAGATCGCACTCATCAACTGAAGCAGCATTTGATTCCATCTCCAGCCACACACTAATAGATATGCTAACCAATACTATGATTGCATGTATCCTCCTCTATATGCTAAATAATTTACTACTGAGCCATGAAATTTCACATCACACTCAGCAGTAAAAACTTGGCATCATTTAACACACACCCCACAACCCATTTCCCAATGTTCTCCTCTTAGCTCTTTATTATTTAAGTTCTACATCAATCCACTCCTAATGAAGATCGAGAAAACTATTGCAGACATCCAGATATCACATATCTCCCAGAATATAGCATGCATAGCATATATGAATAACATTATTGTCTTCTTCATCTCCAGAAAGCAACTACCAATTTTACAAAAAATCTTACAAGAATTCACTTCTACACACAAACTTAAGATCAATCTAAATAAAACTGTCGCCTGTTCATTCTATAATAATAAGCTCTTTACACAAATCTACCAGGGCAAAAAGATCACTTCCTTAGCTTCCCATTTCACATGGGAGCCAATGCAATGAGGCAGAAAATCCAAAGCAAGCTGAAAGACAATCCAAATGAATCACCACCTTACTCTCCCAAGGCCTAATTGTGTATTTACTCCAAGGTTCAACTGTTTAATTAACTACGTATCACCAGAATTATCTACTAGTCTCCCATTATAGCATTCTCCAAATCATTCTC
Source organism: Epiperipatus broadwayi (assembly GCA_028023455.1). Classification (NCBI taxonomy): domain Eukaryota; kingdom Metazoa; phylum Onychophora; class Udeonychophora; order Euonychophora; family Peripatidae; genus Epiperipatus; species Epiperipatus broadwayi. The sequence continues at coordinate 5,835,304 of JAQFVV010006257.1, read as the reverse complement.
CCTCTGTAACAGACTATTATTGCATAGGAATACAGTATCCATATCTGCAAAAAACCCACCCATCTACAATGGATTGGGCCTGCATACCATCTATAAATTTCACATACTATAGACAATAAATTTACTAGAAACCACCCTTAGACGATTCCCAGCCTACAATGTTTACTAGAAATAACACCCACCGATACTCCCCCACAACCACCAACCATAGGGCTGTTTATCATCACTTATTATTTAACATCAAGCCATATCTAATCAAATATCCCCACAATCCATAAACAAATACACCTGTTGGCAAACTGACAATCTGACATACCCAAACCAACTCCACAATGCCCTCACCTCAATACCTGAAATCAACAATAGCCAACTGCTCCGGAATTTTAAAAAATGGTCTCTGGAGCCAAAGTATTTTGACTTCCGCCTCAAACTCAATCTGCATGGCTTGATCATCTCCTATTTACTTTGATACCGATGCTTATATACCCCTAAAGCTCCCTTCTACAATCTGTCATCAAGCAAAAGAAACTCAACATCACCTGTTCTATACTTGCTCAGCAATGACCAATATCCATCATATTATGGTCATACCTATGATAGACCAACTTCTCCTTGAAAATCATCATCGATAAGGAAACCACACTTGTGCTGTATGCATTTTGATGTACACGCTGCACTCTCTCATTTGGCAATAACATAAGACCCATTCATCTATCTTTCATAACAAACTAATGCAGTTCAAGGCAAGAGACAATGAGATAGCACATCGAGGAACTTAACTGCTATTCAGTCACTCCTGAGACAACACTCAAACCTCTTATCAATCATCGCAGTATCCCCACATCTAAATATCATTCATAAACACTTCCCTTCAAAATGCAACAACACTTACCAAGTAGTTAACACTAACCATCATGTGTCTTATCTCAAGCCAAATATAATGCAGACCAACTTCTGCATGCTCACTTAACCAGCATGCACCCATGAAAATCAACAGGATTGGACAACACCTAAAAACAAACTCTAGTCACACACCTAACACCTAAAAATCCAACACTTCATCAATAATGCCTAATAATAAGTCATAGGTCTGTCGATAATATATTTTGAGATGATACTGACTAACTCTATTTGATCCCATGTGACCAACAAATTGTGATATCAATGTATATAAAGATGATATTCTAATTTGTGTAAATAATGATGTCAATGTAACTGTAAACTCTACTTAATCCCATGTAAAAAATAAATTCTCATGTAAATATAACTATTATAATTCAAAACATGCCAAATCAATGTAAAATAAATTGTGTACAAATTGCTGTAGATAATTCAATTTGGGCCCACACCACAACTGTAAACCTTTATGACATATATTTAAGTATATCAAACTTGTATCTATAATGCTTATGTATAGCTATATAAACCTATGCACATTGACTGATGTAAACTAATGTAACATTTGAGCTTGAAATAAAAAGATCCTTTTTGAAATCTAAAAATAAAAAATTATCATTATTAAAATTTTATAATTTAAATGTTTATTGCAGAGGTCTCTTATATGACATCTGTAAAAATCTATTTTATAAATTTTATGTTCATTTAAATTTGTTGTTGTTGTTTTTCAAAGAGAACTGTAGATGTATAAATAATGTTGTTTTACATACACTTGTGCCAAACTAGATTGCAAATAATTAAATATATAGTGAAGCATCTAGTTCAAAATGACAATTTAGTAAGGGGAAGAAGAGGAGGAGGATGATGATGATAATGATGATGATAATAATAATAATAATAGTAAAGCAAAATAAGTATTACACACTATTTAGTTATGTGTGTTTTTTTTTAAATAACTAATTCCTATAATTGTTTTTATAAACAGATAAAAAACAGTGGTTGAAATAATAAAGTACAATATTCATTTTAATTAGATAGAAAAACTGGTTACAAAAAAATAATGATAAAACAAACATGCATACATATATAATAAAACAAACATACATACATATATTATAAAATATATATATATTAATAATATTAGTGAATAATCTTGGTGATATAAAAAAAAAAAATTAAAAGAAAAAATTAATTATTTTAATTAATTATTACTATTTTAAAAGAAAAAGTATTAGTATTTAAAATTTTATTTTTACTTACTATAATCAGTTTTATGTAATAGAATGTTATGTTGCAATGTGGGAATAAAATTTCTAGATTTTAATAGTGTAATGTATGTGGAAGGCAGAAAAAGAAAATAGAAGAACAATCTATATTCTAGTCTTGAATAGTAGCAAAAAAACTTGGTCTCCAGAACTGATAATAAAACAAAGACATATTTATTTTAATTACCAAAAGAAACAAAGAGGAGGGATTTATTTATTAATTGGATTTCCAAAGAATTAGAGGAATGGATTCCCTAGCTTTAATATTTATATCTCTTTCCTTTATAATTCATTTAATAATTATTCTATTATGGAAACAATGCATGAAATATCAGGAGACACCAATCCAAATAATTATTTCAATCAACTAATAATGTAATTAGAAACTTCACTATTGAATTGCAAAAATGGCCTGAAAAAAAAAATCACAGTTCAGTAAAATGACTAAATAATTTTAAAAGTATACTTCATGACAGAATAATGTGATCCAATGTTTAATGTTATTTTTTTTTCTTTGTTTATTTCAAAATATAATTCTTAATGGAAAGATTAAATTTGCTAAAAATTCTAAGGGTAGCATTCAAAAGTTTTTTTTTAATGACTATTAATCTTTAAAATAAAATAAAAAATAATATTAACAAATATATATATTATTAATAGAAAAAAAATATTTTCATTGATTTTATATACATACAACATGTGAGTATATGTAAGTTTTCAAAAGAGATAATTAAGAATAAGCATATGCATTTGTTAATTTTACATTTGTAATATCTTTGGTCTTTAAAACAAATGTGAAAAAATGTATGTTTTTAACAATTAATACAAAAAATAGATCTTACTTCATGAAACTGGGCAGATGATTTTATTTTATATATATATTTGCTTGTTATGTTTTTGATTTAGATATTTATTTAAATAATCATTAAAAATGATACATCTAAGGTTATATTAAATTTGTATTAGAGACAAGAGCTCATCATTTTATAGACAAGTTAAACAGATGTATTATTGCATATGTTATGTAGATTTAGAGAAATCGATATTTTATTTATGATAATCATGATATGTACTAGCCACAATAGTGTAGCAGATAAATATAACCACATTTATTTATAGGTGAAGTAAAAGATAAATATAAAGAAAATATTTTGTATAAAAGCAAAATGAGAAGTTTATGTCTTCTTGATAATATAAAGATGTTTGTCACTGGTGATTTTCTTGTTATAGCCTTATGATTTAGTTATTTATAATAATAAAAATATTACACAACAAATGTTTTATAAAATATTTGAACAATATTCATCCCATGCAATTTCAATTGAGATATTTTACAAATCAACATAAGTTATAATAAGCAAACACTCATAATGACAATACTTGGACAGCATAATCAAAAGGATGTATGTGATTGCTTTGCAAATATTTTAATTTTTTTTTAATGCATATAAAAATTTTAGTAGTGTGATATGGATTTATTTGCCATTCATATAAGTAATTTTCAATATATTTATTATTGCAAAAGAATGTAGAAGAACAATTCTACATGTAGAAATTATTTAGATAAAAAAATTTAACTCACATATAATGATAATTCAGAATGTAATTCATATTAGGTATTAATTTATTATTTTGTTTGTTTACTTATTTGATTAATCATTAATTTAATTTGTCTTACATTTTATTCATATATATTATTTACTTGATGGTCCTTATTCTCATTCATTTTATTTTGGTTGAATAAATTCAGTAAATTCTAGATATTATGATAGGTTTATAATGCAAATGCATCATGTACGCTTTTATTATTATCAGTGTAGCAATCAAAATTTGTCTCATAATCTGTAATTACAGTGTGACATAAGGGATAATGTAATGAAGGTAAAGAGAAATAGCATAAGCATGCACTGGGTAAACTTCCTTACACTCATAAAGTAGAAATATTCGCAAGATGGGATGGACAGATAATAATTAATTTTTGACTAATATTCCTTTATTCTTTTATAGTCATCATAAAGATAATTTGGATTTCCTAAATGCGAGGTCTCGATGAAATATACTCTATTACAATATATATAGTAAACAAATTAACATTGACACTTCTAATTAGTTTACATTTATTCTGTATTTGATAAATAGTAATGTAAAAAAAATATTAGTGAAAAAATTATATGTATATAATTCAATAAAATACTTCTTTCCTTAATATGAATATTAAAAAAATATTTATATATATTTATACTTGAACTTCATCATCTTTTAAAATTTTCAATTTTCTTTATTCCCCTAAAGTGCTTACTTCACAGTTTCTGATCTATATCCTATATTATAATTATTCAAATAACTTATTGTGATCTTTATCAGTGCTTAATAAATGTGGATTATACCAAATTTTTCCAAGAACATCCTTTCAAAATAACATGTTATAATAATTGCGAGGTTGGGGCAAGCCAAATAGAAAGACTTGTCACTAGTGTAGATTGAATATGAAATATGATGACGGACAAAGATATTGTCAGTCTAATTATAGACACTTGCTTTAGGCAGAAAATTCAATATGCATATATATATATAATAAGATATCTTTCCAAGATGTTCATCATTTTTCTATTTTTCAGGAAATTGCTAATATCAAATCTTTAAAAAAAAAGGATTTGTTTAAAAAAATATTATAGGAATTAAATAAAGCAGTGTAAAAAATAGATAAGAAGGAGAGAAGTTTTTTTTAAAGATATAAACATATCCTATTTTTCTTCCTCCACCAATCTGTTAACAATTTGTGTAAATATCTACATCACATAAAATTCTAAAAGCTATAATCTCTATCTTTAAAAAAAAACAAAACAAACCTGATGGAAGTCTTTACCACTACTTTTACCATCACCACTGAAATCCACGTGTGAAAAAAGACAGCGTAAAAGATGCCGTTCTGCCTCTAACCCGTGATGGACAACAAGCTAAAATAAAAAGAACTCATCATTTAAAAATTATAAATAATTACATCTCCATATGTGTTTATATATATATGTTTGTATAAATAAATAAAAAATATTTTTTTATAATAAAAACTAATTAATTTGCAATATTTAAAACAATGAATGGTTATTATATTTAAAAGAAATGCATGACATCAATAATTAATCATAGATAAATAAATAAATTTTTTAAAAAAAACCCTATTATTTAATGATCTAAATCAATGTTCTTAAACTTTTTGGTTCGCAACCCCCCTTCAGATTTAAAAATTTCCAATGACTCCCACCATCGATGTGCAAAAAAATATTAAAGCAAACATTGTATGAAGTCTATATTTTATTATATAAATGCACTAAACTATCTTTGAAAAAATATGTGAAAATAATCACAACTAAAAATTTAATAAAAGTGGCTGTAGTACTTACAACATTGTAAAAAAAATAAAAATAAATAAACAATATTAATAACATTATTAATAATATATTAAAATTAAATTTAGTGATATGGGTGAACTTGCCTATTTAGGCACAAGAAATATAATCTTGCTTCAATTTTTGTCAACACAGGTCTCATAGCATTTTCAATATTGGTAAATGATTGCGCTAGTTTTTATGTTTACCATTACCAAAAATGCGGTTTCCCACAAGTAAGTACTAACAAACGGCAAAAGAATTATTACTGCTAATTCAGACAATAACAGATATTCTGTCTTTATTGTGAACTGAAAAAAATTTATTGACTGTTTACTAAACTCGTTTTTTAAGTCTCAAATCAAAACTGAGTTCATCTCTATTAGAAATGGATTCTAAACCCAAGTGAACTGTTCTATATTTAAATCTGATGAATACTATGTATCAAATTTTTCATGTAAACATGACAAATGACCAATTATGCTTTTCTTAATTAAATTATTATCCAAATTATTTTCACTAATAAAATCATTTGTTCTTGAAAACATTTCGAATGTGCCAGTCTCAACACTTGACTTTCATATGGTTATCTTTTTCCTAAATGCATGAATTTTACCATACTAAATTTAAATGTTTGTATTCTCACCTTGAGGAGACTTGTTTAGTTCAATTTAATTTCTCAAATATATCAGACAGATAACACAATTTACAAACCCAAGTTTCATTGTGAAAAAGATTAGAAAGATCACTTTATTTTTTCTGATAAAAATATAATAATTTCATCTTTCAGATGTACTAGTCTTTTTTAAACTTGTCCCTTTGATAACCATCTAACTGCTGTATGTAATAAGAGTTGTTGGTAATCTGACCCCATATTCTTGCATAAAATTGTAAATAATCCACGATCCAATGCATGACCTTTTAAAAAACTGATAATCTTTATGAAATCTTAACATCAGACTGAAATCTGTAGATAGGTTTTTAGCTACTAATGCTTCAATGATGGATCACACAATGAGTAAAAACCATTAGCTCATTCTTCATTGATTTTAACTTTTGCTAAAAATTCAATATGCTGATCTTTCGTCACTGCTGTATCATCAGTATATACACCAATACAATTGATCTATTCAATCCTTCTTCCTTATAAAATCATTTACGTTTAAAAAAATATCTTTGTCTGTTATAAGACAATTCACTGACCAACAAAATTGTAAATCTCCATGTATATTCCCATCATAACAGTACCTAACATACAGGCAAATTTGTAATGTCTGTCAACTCATCCAACTGAATTGAAAATTTGGGCTTTCTTTGATTCTCTGAATAAATTGCTGAAATTGATTGCCACTAATTTCCGAAATTCTTTTAGTTAACTGCATCATTAGAAAGAGGATTTTTTCTTAATTCATCTGCATCCTTTTTTCCATGAAAGGTTTTTCTTACTTGTACTGCAGCAGATAAAACCAGTTCTTCCCCAATTGTATACAATTTTTTAGATTTTGCTATTAAATATGACACTTGGCAAAATTCCAGCATGTATTTTTCCTAAACAGTAATGTATTTTTTTAATAAACTTTTTACTTTGATTTGATAAATTTAATAGTCTAAAAATATTCTATAGGCTTTGTTGAATATCTTTCTAAGTTTGCAGTCTTCATACTTTAGGCCACTAAAATTTTAGTGCATAATAAGCATAAAGGTAGTTGTTCATTATAATTACTGGTAGAAAATGCAAATCCAAATCATAAATACAATTCATTTATATCTTTTTCTTATGAGGTGCTGATGTTGGGTTCATTTCTTTATTTTTACAGCTTTCTGCTTCAGCAAGAACTTCTGCTTCTACACTGGCATGGTTACTCTAACTATTTATCCATATTTAGGAATAATATTCTGAAATAAGTATACACATTTTATAAAAAATAATTATAAATGATAAGGAAGTTCTTTATAATATCTTCATAAAACATGCATTTACTTTAGGAAAATTCACTACACGAACTCTAACATATTTTTACATAATCCAACTTTTAATTGTCAATTTCAATTAGCAAATTTAATGAATATTGTTGGCTATACATAAAATGAAATGTGGAGAAAGTTTACAGACTTTTTTCATGATATGTAAGATACATATATATATTAACCTGGTTGGCGAAGTCTAGTTCACAAAAATCACTAGGCACTAGATAAAAACACAAAATGTATCTTTCAACAAACACATATAAATCACATAAATAATCCAAATTCAATATACAGATGCCACCTTATTTACAAATGAGTTATGTTTCAAAATAGCCAACGAGCAAGTTACCAAACTGACATTGTTGGATGGGAACCACACTTAACAGAGTGCATGCATCTAAATGAAATATTCAATTTAAAAACTGACAAACTGACTTGTAATTTATATAAATTAGACATGTGATAACTATTAAAGGTATTATAATTAGATATGTAACATGTTAAAAATTTGTATTAGGAAAACAAATTAACATGTATTAATATTTGTGATTAGTTAAAAAAATTTTTACTGAAATATGTAGGTATTTATTTTAATATTTGCAACTATTTTAAAATCAAGTACCTCAGATGACTATGATCATAAGATAAATTCATATTTACAAATGGACAATTTAATAACTAATAACAAACCAATTATTATTCAATTTTCATTTTCAGTTGTATTTTTAATAACCTTTTTCCAATTCTTGGGCTTATTTTAAATTGAAAAGATTGTAGCTGTATATTTGTGTTGGTGGGTGGTACAAGACTTGCAATGGAAAATTTTATTTTAGGATTAGTATCTAATACTAAATTTGCTTTTTTCAAATACTTATAACATTGTTTCAGAACATTTACATGTGTAACTTTGGAATATTGTTCTTAAATTCTGGCTTCTGTATTAATTTTTGTTTTCATTTCATTGTCTGTCAACTGTATATAAAATAATATGTGTAAGAATTTCATCACTCACATAATTTATTTCTTATATTGAATGAACACAACAAATATTAATACAAAAAATGACAACTGTTACTTTTTTGCTCAAATACTAGTTTTTAACAGATATAAGTGTCTCCGCATATATCTCATAGTTATCACATCCTTCTAAATGTATAAATTACAAGTTGTCAATTTGTGAATTTGAAAATTCCATTTTTAGAGAGACGCATGCACTGATAGGTGCAGAGAACTGAATTTAAACACTTCTGTAGACTTTCAGGCACTGCTCCATAGGATTGCCACAAGGCAGGAGAAGACATGCAACTCAAAATTTGGATTCGCAGTATTGCAAAAAGTAGTTTTCACTTCATAGCAAATCAGTTTGTATATCCAAATGTTTGTAAATAGGGTGAGCTCTGTACAGTGTTACTGTGTAGTTGAACAAGTTGTTCAAAGCACATGTCAAATGATTTCTAACTTATACAAATTTTTATTCATAGTAGAAAATTTATATTTAAAAAAAAGTTAAAAGGGGGCAATTTTCCAAATTTTTTTTCGCAATTCTCCAGAATCTTTTCACAACCCCCCTGAGGATCAAAAACTCCCAGTTTAAGCATCACTGATCTAAATCATACATAATAAAAGATGTTTTATATTGTTTGTCAAAATTATAAAAAGAAAATACAGAAAAACTTCAAAGATTTAATCATTATATGCTGACAAAAATTGGGGAAATATAATAACTGTTCACATTCATTCAGATGAAAACATTTCATGCTAAATGATTTTAATGTAAACATGATATAAGCAGGATGTCACAGATTTACTGGAAACAAAAATTACTAAAATCTGTAAAATTAAACAACTTTTAGATTTTTGATAGATTACTATTTGATCTACAAATAAAAATGAACTCATATAAAGGTGAGAATAATGATTTATCTTTTCTTTGTTATTCTGAGTTTTTTACCAATGTCTTGTATTCTGAGTTTTTTACCAATGTCTTTATAGTACTCTTGATTTGCCGTCTCAATGGGTTTCACAAGCTCTTTCTATACTGTTATCATGATTCCATTAATATCATTTCTGTATTTATGTAAAAATAGTAATGATTTCTTAGAAATCTAAAAAATGTAATCGAGTATCATTATCCAAGTGAGGTTTTAAGCTATACTTTCATTATCATCAATAGTTATAAATACTAATATGTTACATAACATTTCCATATTTTATAATTAGAGTAACTTACATTTTGACAATACCATATGAAAAACTTTAAGAGGTCTATCATATAAGAATAGTATCACCATGAACCATACGAGGTAAAAAATATGGAATAATGTCTGTTGCTTTACTCTTGCATTTTCATTTGATGGTGCACAAGTTTGTTTATCAATTCTGTAAATGTTATTAGTAAGATGGATCACACTGCACTAATGATAGCTTGAGAAAATGAGGAATAGAAAAATAAGAGTTTTGCAGCATAATTTTTATGCTATAAGTTGTTTATTTAATGTAAAAAAAATATTCAAGTTAGGAAGCCATAACAATTTCTATTGTTAAGTTAAACGAAATTAAATATAAATGAGAATCCACAATACATATCAATATTTGAGTTAAATGTAAACCAATTCATGTAGATATAAATTCTTTAATTAACAATCTAGTCATCCACATTTATCAAATGAAACTTTTATTATGATACCTTAGTGGTTCAACTATAGTATAGTTTAGTTATCTGAAAAAATTCTGAACATTCTGAGAAATTTTCAACAACCAGAAAAAATTATATATACCTATCTGAAGAGATATTAAAAAAAAAAAGTTTAAAAACTTACTAACCAACAAATGATATTATCTAGTATTATTTAGAAGCAACTTAATGTTATTTTGCTCTGAAATGGACTATTTAAAGGATATTGTATCTTTCATCTATTTACAATTACTTATAGACAATAATTACTGAAATAGTCAAAAATATGCAAGCACAAAATTGATTACCAATTTTTATAAAAATTTAATGATATGCTAAATATTGCTTTAAGAAAACATTCTTCTATCATCTGAATTTCCAAGTGAAGCGTGCTGGAAAATTTAATTGAAAATGTATAAACCTAATATTGTTTTGTTTTTTATAAGATTTATGATTATGTTGATAAAAATTAACAATTTCAAACTTGTTTGTAGTTTTCATTTTTTTTTTTGTCTAAATGATCAGAAAATCCTTGACTAAATTGCATTGATTTTAATAATTACACATAGATAAATCTAAAAAAAAAAAATTACCCCAACCCTTACTTAAATTGTTAAAATAAGCATTTATCAATATTTACATTGTATATGTTATTGTATTTATTTGAAAGAATAATAATTAAGTAATTTCTCTCTTTAGGATTAACTGAGAAAATGTGATATATTATCTAAACCCGGTTCAGTATCTTATAAAACTATTAATAGTCATATAATTAAAAAAATATGTAATATTTATTCATAAGACAATAAATAAACTTAGATTAAATCAGTCTCCCTCATAAAGCTATTTTTTTCAATATCATCTAATAAAATTGTTTATCTTTCTGTATCAAATTCAAAAATATCTGCACTTTCAAGCTACAAAAAATGAAAAATGATAAGCTCTCTCAATTCTTGAAATAGAACCTATCAGTATAAAGCCATATAAAAAAATATAATTTATTTAATAACTGTTAAATACTGAAAAATATATATTCTGCCAAAGACAATGATGTATTAAAAAAAAAAATGAAATGAAAAAAACTTCCATCTTATTCTTATGTACTTTCTAAATTCTACAAGAATACTTTTATAATTAAATAGAAGATACATCAGGTTAAAAATGAATTAACTGATCGTGCAGATGAGCAAGACTTAAAATTATTTTTTATTTATCTTCATAACAAATCATGCGACTTTATACACAAGCTCTTAAAATATTAATAGTTTTAAAAGCTAGTAACCAGAATAATAAAAATAATTTGGATGTTAAAAAATATAAATAATGCTACTCCATTCTTTTTTTAGATACTGCATTATATCACCATTAATAATATTCCAACATTCTTGATTAATTGGTAAACTAAGATCATCGCTAATATAGTTTGTCTTTTTAGCTCTCATTGTTGATTTATTTACAATATATATGGTCGAAAATCAGATGAAAGAAGATATCTTTTATCAGACAAAATAGATCACAATTGATATGCAAAGGACAAAATGTATTTGCAACTTTATTTTTAAATAGTTTTTTAGAATCTGTTTGCAAATTTGTTCTTGTTCAGTAAAGTATTCATATTTAAACAGCAGTAAAAATTATTTGTGTGTGATTAAAATTATTAATATTAAAAAATATTTTTATTTCTGAATATAATTCTTAAAAGTATAGTTACTATTGCAGATAATTCATAATACTACATGTTGGTGAAGTTATCATCCAATCATGAAAGGTGACAAGATGCTAATTGATCAGTTTAGTTTTTTTGTTTTTTTCATAACAAAAATATTAATTCCATTAAAACAATATGTTTGAAATAAAAATTTTAAAATGTTAATATAATTTAAAAACAAACCTGATGTCACTTGCATTTTAATATTTATGAAAATATATTTTAAAAAAACTTATTTATATTTTAATATTTATGAAACATAAAAATATTATTTTATTTAGAAAAGTGATACTATTATCTGATAACTTTTCTATCATTTTTGCAAAATAGAAGTAAATTCTTCCTTTCAGACCCCCCCCCCTTCCAACGTAGCAGAACCATATGGGCCACAAGATTGTGTATTGGCACAATCACCCAAGAGATACTGCTGCAAAATGCTAATGTGTTCCCTTCAGTATATATTATTTGGCAATAGAAATCTTTCATAAATATTTTGATAAAAATGTTACAAATGATCACAAGTATTTGCTGACACAAATGTGATGAAGCTATGACAAGTGACATATCATTAAGTACTGTCACAAATTGTCACCACATTGCTTAGTTATGTGGACTAATATAGTGACAGTTTTGACATAATCCCACATGTAAAAAAAATTAATGTTTGATGCATTTTTTGCTATACACATTATTCACTTGGCCTGATTTATGGAATTTCTTTGCCATTATTTGTAATTTAATTTCTTCATGAATGTTTCCATTGATCACACTTCTTGGAAAGAACAATTATTATTGTTCAATAAACATTTTAATTTCAGGTTTAGTGTCTAAATTATATTATTTCCAGATCTTTCATCCATATTATTTTTAAATAACATTATTTTGATTATATATATATAAACTGATCAACTAACATATTCATGTCAACTTTAGTATATAGATAGTAGCTTTCGTCTAATAAAAATTTATTAAAACATATTAGAATTAAATTCTGCGGCTAATACATTGACCAAATATGCATAATTTAAATACTATTATAAATTATATCTAACTTTTTTGTTAATAATACATAAATAAAAAATCAGTATTAAATTTTCAAAAAATGGAGAGATAAAGAAAAGACTTAGATATGATTAAAAAATTAAGACCATATATATATATATATTCATTTTCACAGCATAGTGATCTAATTTAGTAATTTAATTAATAGAAAATGAATGGAAATGATGGATTTGCCTAAATAAATTATTCTAAAAGAAGAAAACTTGAATTTATATTAAAATTAACTATATATACAAATTTTTAAAAAAATGAAAAAATTAATTAATGAAATTTGGCAAATTCAAAACAAAAAAAAGTTAGTAATATCAAATGTTCTATGTGCTCTGTGTGATTCATTAGTTCTGGAAACTTGAGAGATAAAAGCTCATATATTGCAGTCAACTATTCACTTTCAGTGCGTAAACATCTTATGACATTCTGAATGATAAACCATTCAATTATTTTTAATGCTAAATATATTAGATAAAAAAACTCAAAACCAAAATAGACATAGAGAATTTGTGCTCTTAGTAAAAAAATATCCAATCTAATAAACTTGGATTGTTGGATAAATATTAATGGTAGTCAAAAATGAAAGATTATCTGTCCTTAAAATCAAAATTATTTTTCAAGAAAAGATTTAAATAGAAGTTACAATGTAAAATTTGCAAAAAAAAAAAAAACTTTTTAAATGAATAAGTGAAAGATTGAAATAAGATATCCTAAAATATTAAAATAAAACTGTCATTAAATCAAATTACAATTGAAAATTATATTCATAATATTGCTTTATATAAAATGTTGACATTTAACAATCTAAATAATATATTTTTATAATTCTGTAAATAATTATCAAATCTCATAACAAAATACATTTTTATTCATTTGAATTTCACAATATTGCACAATAATATATATACTAAATGCATATCACATACACATATACATATCTAATAAAATTATTAAATTTTCTTGTGATAAATATTATACAATGCTTGCTAGTCTCTTCCTCATAATGTTAATTTTAAAAATAATATAATACATACATTTCTTAGATACTTTATGAAGCATGAATGACAGCTGGCATTGAACCTACTCGTTCAAATATTTCTAATATCAATTCATAAGCTATTTAAACAATCCATCATTATTGACACTTTCTAACAAATGCCATTAAAAGCTTTGATAATGTTTTTAATTTTAAACTATTATAGTAAAATTATATGCTATGTCAACCTTCATTCTTATAAATGAAGAGGAACAATTTTAAAAGCCTTCTATTAACATCTAAAAAAGATTCAATGTAGCTGCTTCATCCACTCTCAACTATTCCCTATTCCCATTATGTTATGAATTACAAGATCAAAATACAGATAAAAGATTTATAATCGAATTTTGAAGGGCTATAAAAATTTATTTTACATTTATTTAATAATGAAATGCATATATATATATATTCTTTTTTTCTTTAAATAAGAAAATAATTACTCAATTATAAAGCAAGCTATATATACACACACAATTGTTTCTTTAATTAAAGCTAATAATTGCAACTAGTACTACATTATATTAAAAATAGTTTTACAAGTAGACTAGATGGTATAAAAATATATATACAAATAATATTAAAACACCAAAATAGCCAAAAATTCCATCTCAAAAAACCATTTACTTCAGTCTGGAATTAAATCACTAACTTTTGCTCAAGCTACTTTTACAATAGGCCAACTGCACAATAAGAACTGAGACAAATACTAAAGTATAAATTAAGGATATTTAAAATTTTTCTATTAATAAATATCCCATTTGACTTATTACAAATAAAAAAAGTTACCTATTCTCTTGCAATCCTGCAAGGATATTTGACATCAGTGTATTATCAACAGTCACTTTAATTACTAAATTCACCACTTCCTTTATTTTGCTGAAATATCTTATAAAAATGCAATTTATCCATTCTACTTTGAACACTTTTTAATAAAAACCTTTTATTGTACATATATGCAAACACAATCTTATGTTTGGACTCCTGCAGTCTTCTTCAAAGCTATGATATAATGAACAAAATAAAATACATAGCTATATAAATAATACCAAAATAACCTTATGATATAATGAACAATAAAATACATAATTATATAAATATTACCATAATAATCTTATGGTTGGGCTAGATTATATAAAGCCTTATTTATGTGGTCAAATGTGAAAATTTTAAAATTTTAATTGACAATAATTGAAATATATTAAATCGGTATATTATATTAGTGGTATGTTATAGTAATTGCCAAATTGTATTTTAAAATTAAGTAAATTTTATCAGTAAATCTCCTGAGAGTGATAAAGACTCAGACTGTTCAAGATATGCTAAGCCCTCTGGCAGGATGTGTATGAGATTTCATATGCAGTTTGTCAGGTGGACTAATTTTCAGTAATATTAAAATGACAATTTAATAGTGTTATTATTAATTTGAAAGTAATAAATATGTTTTAATACTTTATTATTATTAAATAATAATTAGAAAGATTTAAATTTATAACTCTTCTAATTTTATATTTGTAATCAATCCTTAGCATATTTTTATTGTGATTTAAAATAGTATTGAACAGCCTAATTAATTATCACTAAAGAATATGGGGACGAAGTATTAATTATATGCACATATCATGCTGTCATTGGTCTATTTTTTTTGTACCACAATTCAATTTAATAAAAGATATAAATAACTTAAGTTTGTAGAGGGGAGATTATTAAGAGACCAAGAAAAAGACAATAACATAGGAACTATAATAAACTAAAAAAAAAACTGACAGTAATAACACTAGATTTTGAATTGACCCGAATCAAAATTTATTGTGATTCTTAAATTATGGAGTAGAGAACTTTATTTCCTTGCATACTTCTGACCTAGTTACCTATCGATTGACAATCACCAGAACTTCACATTGAAGGAAAAATGGAAACCATTATTTGAAAATAAGTACTTCACTAAAAGGGACTTTGAATTTGAAATCGGACCACAAATTGTAAGCATAAAATTTTATTTTACATATTATAATCATTATGTACATTTAAAGGTTATGCTTGAGTTATTTAGAATGGCAAGAAAAAAGAAAAAATGAAAAATGTTCTGATAATTTTTTTTTGAATGCTGATTTGCTTCTTTATTAAAAACAGATATTAGAATACATTTACCATATTGATAAATGCCAAGAATGTCTAACTTATAGTTGAATTAAATATATTTAATAAAAGAAAATATTGACAATGGATCACAGTATTATAAAAAAAAATGTTTGGAATTACTGATAGAAAAATAATAAATAAATAACAACTATTACGGAATGCTGTAGCAAGTATTAGTTTCATGTATTAACAAAAAGACCTTAAAATGTTTTAAAATGCTGGAATCGTTTTTTAACTATTTTAATATATTACCGTGGATAATAATAATAAAAATGCTTTTAAGAAAGTTTGCTTTTGTTATCACAATAGAACATATTATTGAAGTTACAATTAGTTTATAAAAAAAAAATAACGGATCCAAAATTATGCAGAAAATATTCATAAGAGCTACTATATTGTATTTTGTTTCCATAAAATCTTGAGTGTTTTATTTTGTTTTACTTTACCAGGATAAAATATAATAAAATATGGATGCATTACAATTATAAAATATTGTACTGGCTGATAATGACGTCATTTACCCTCACCAGTCAGCTCATAGTGAAGGAATTTAAATTATGGACTAGGAGAATGAAATATAATAAAGATTTTTTTTATTGTTCATGTTTATTATTATTTTATATTAATTTTGAATATATTATTAAGTTATATATAACTATTATGATATAAATATGCAATTATTCTGAAAATAGATTAAGATAAAAATATACATTTTTTTTTTTACTGGTTGGTTTAAAATTTAATATTAAATAAAGTTTGTCTAGATAGTGACTTATCTCTTACATTTATGAGAATAGTTTATTGATATTCTATTTATGGGTAAGCAGACAGAATAACTTGTCAGAAGTATAGTACTTATAATGATACAATTATCTTATTATATGGAGTTTTCCATATAAGCAGGGATACATTTATTTTATATCTTTATTATATTTTGCTTATAATTCAGTATGTCCACTTTAGTTTGTAGAATTTATGCTATTTTCCATTGACTGTGTGTTTCTTATTATTGCAAATTTTATAATGCTTTTAAAAATATTTTATAGTTATTTGACTTACAATATCTGTGTTGGTTTCATACACTATTTAGTATATGCATTGTGTGAAGTAGGATATTTATCTTTTAGCCTTTACTGTGAGAATTATTTTATCTTGCCATTGTTTTGATGAGGATTTATGCTACTTTCAATTTGAAAAGTGTGAGAAACATAATTTCATCAAATATTGTATCATTGATATTGTGCATTGGTAGATGGAGTATACTCTCCCATTGCTTATTCCATAAGAGGATTATATTGTCAAGGTTGATAATTAGTTAATGCTTAACTAGCATAGTTTAATCCCTAGAGAGGATTATTTTCATGGCATGCATTGTTTCCCTGTGTTGAGACAATATCCACACCTTTCGTACCTAGGAAAAAGGTATTGGAATCTGCCATATTATTATACAACTATATAATGTTGTTTTGAAGAGCCTCTCTCTTTGTTGTCTGATCCCTCATGATGATATCTAGTTATTTTCCACTGTGGATGGTAAAGTTCTTTGTGTTTTAAAATTATATGGCAATGATAAGATAGAGTTAGCTTCAGGGACACTTGTTTATCTAGAGTGTTTAGCTAAATAAAATGGTGTATGTATTGTGCTGTGGTACCTTGTCAACAGTTTACAAGCAAACCAACAAAGTCTATTAGTAATTTTAAAACTTATCTTGTGTATGGCATAATAAGAGATAGACATATGCAATGTCATTTTATTTCCATCAAGCAGCAGTTCGAGGATGGATTGGTAAGACATTTCAATAGTTAAAATGATTATTTTATGGACATAAGCAAGGTTTAGTATCCTGCATACATTTGACTTCTGGTATCTGTTCCCATATTTATGTAACAAATTTCTTCGAGTTAAACAGTAATAATTATTATTTGGGATTTCATATGATAATTGCCATTATCATATTACTGATTAATAAAGTTTAGTCATCTTTTAATGTTCTCAATAGCATACTATAAATGGATGTTATGTTACTAGACATATCAGTGCATCAAAACTGTTAAAGGAAAATTGTACCCAAATGAAATATACCTTGTTTATATAGTGTGTTTAAAATATATATGTTTTCATTATTTATTATTTTAGAAAGTTGCAAATAATGTAAATAAATCTTGTTGTTTTGAAAATATATTTACTTGTTAGTGATCTTATTGCTAATCATCATCCATATTATTATTGTTATTACTGTCAACACATTATTTTGTCTTAAAAAGTCATCATCAATTAATATAGTATATTATATTACACATTACTATATCACAATGATTTTGGTAAACTTTTACATTTAAAGTACATGTAGAATTTGTGGCTTATTCATCAGAACACTTAATCTTAAGCCCATGTTTTATTTTAAATAATATTTTGATGGTCTATTGGTTTTGGAATAACCTATTCATTTGAACCATAAGATACATTATTCATTGATCTTGATCATTAATTAATAAAAGTTTGCAAGTTATTGTGCTTTCTTTATTAAAAATTTATTTTTACTTCTTAAAGCTTAGTTCATATTACCATTGGTAATGGGATTGCTAAATATTCTTTATTAATTCTATTTGTTTTAATAGCTATCTTTGTTTATTATATTTGGGTAGTGGCAAAATCCATCTCATTGACCCAAATATATCTTGTAAAATGATAATATTTAAGTTATTTGAACCCTGAGAAAAGTAAATTACTAATTCATAGTCGTAATTTTGAATTTATGGTAATTTTTATGATTAAAGTTATTTACTGTGCTTTGGTTTGAGTTATGTTTATCTTCACAGTTTAATTTAATTTGTATAACTCTAAAATGTAAATTTCTTTTCTAATTTTTAAAACTTATACTTTATTTTAACTTCATGGATAAATATGTTGGTTTCATCAAGCTTAGAATCCATGCTTTGTTTTATTTTACTTTATTGTTATTTAATACAATATTAGTTTATAGTTCAGGATCTCATTCTCCATTATCAACATTGTTCTCATATTTCATCTTGATTTTTTTCTTTTACTTCTTCATTTTCATTTTATCTTAAATCATCATCATAATTGACTCATCCTTCATTGGCTCCTATTATATCATCATCTCAATCATTCATTATCCTAACCCATTTTCTTTCTCTTAAGCTTATTCATTTTCATTATTTAATTATTATTTATTTTCATCATCTATTTATCACCTAATTCATAATTTGAATTCCATATTCATTTCATAGACCTGATTATAAATTATTTATTGGTTTACAAATATTAAATTTATCTAATAGTATTTTGCTATGGATTTTAAAGCTAGTTTAACTGATGTTGATACTAGAAGTTATAATCTTCATGGAAACTTTGTGGCCTTCCTTAGATTAATCGTTTCACACTAGTCAGATTGATTTTAAGAAAGTAATATTTTATTTCAACATTATTTTCATGTACATATTCTTATTATTCATTTAAAGATGGTTACACTATATAAATAATACCATAAAAATTGTAAACAACAGCAAAAAACAACAACAACAACAAAACAACAACAACAATAATAATAAAATATATATATAACAAAACATAATAAAACTGAAATAAATATAATCAACTCCAAAAAATAATCCAGTTAATATAAAATATAAATTATACATGTGTATTCCTGACTGTATACATACATATTCATGAACAATTATTAATTTATATAAGTCACTTT
This sequence comes from Epiperipatus broadwayi, assembly GCA_028023455.1. NCBI lineage: Eukaryota > Metazoa > Onychophora > Udeonychophora > Euonychophora > Peripatidae > Epiperipatus > Epiperipatus broadwayi. Next base: position 5,815,453 of record JAQFVV010006257.1, on the reverse strand, counting down.
AATTTTGAATTAGTCTTCACAATAAAAAAAAAGCACCTTTCATTAACATAATTCTTAACAATGTCAGATTTGATTTCAAAATTTTTAAAACCAGCTTAAGAAGCAATGCTCTGCTGGAATCTAAAATCATTAAAACCATTCCTAGATTCAATATGAGCTATTAAAACATATAAAAAGTGAAGCCACAAATTAAAAAAATCTATTCTTTTAATCATGGATTGCATTTATTAACAGTGTAACAGTGGAATGCCATATCTGAAGAATTGTAAAAGAATATTAGTTTTCTATCTAAGATAACATTAGAAAGATGACTTACGAAACTAAGAATAATAGATCGTATTTCCTTTGAATCAACTTCTGTGAAAATGAATAGTTAAATTATATATAGTGCAACAGGATGGGGTATCGAAAATGAGTTTGAACTGGGTGATGGCAAAATCATCATCAATTCCAAGTCAATACAAAATCAATAATTTACAAATTGAAATATTAATAATTTACAAAAGTATATATAAGTAAGGGGAGAATGAGATTAGAGAATCTCTGAGAGATCAGCCAGTCACTCCTCAGAGTAACTAAAATAACTATACATCAATCATAGATCAACCAGCATTATCAAAAAGTAAATATCAGTAATTCTCAAAATACCATTCATCATCATGAATAATCCATAATAAAATATAATAAAATCTGTACAATAAATCAACAGTCCATCTTGTGACTGGATTTGAACAATAAAAAATATAAATCAACAGTCAACCTCGTGACTGGATCAAAAATGGGTCTTCTGTAGACCAGGCTAACTATTGAGCCTTTGCCAGCTTGGTGCAATTATTTAACTATTAATTTGGAGACACAAACTAAGTGTGAATCCGTCAGAATACATAACTAGAAAAATCTAAACAATAATGCTGAGATATTAAAACATGCTGATCATGATGGCTCTGGCCACTTAAGTACTATTAATGTACTGGCCAACTATAAACTTAAATCTTTAATGAGACTAAACTAAAATTAAAGGTAGTGCATAAGCTTTAAAGAATATAATCTTATGCGCCAACCAGGATGATGACTGATCATCTCTGGATGGCCAAAAGCACTAATACACATCCCCATTCATATATTCATCCTGTGCTCGAGTCTAGCTCAGAGAACATAAGCTCTATTACTGCATGTGACCAAGAGATGATACAATACAATTTTTAATAGTTGAATACAAGTTTATTAATAATTAAAATAAAAAAATTGAAATTAAGGTCATAAAAATAAGATTACACACATTTTGATTACTATACAGAATTTCAAATAATCACGTTGCGATTTACATAATTAGTATTCCAAATTCAAATTGTTACATTGATTTACATATATGTGCGCACAGACATGCAATTTCTAATATACAATTAATAAATTTCAATAGATATTTAATAATGACAAAAAAATGATTAAATTTTACATATGTGTTATATTTGACAAGTATTGGATTTGCATTACAATTGACAGATATATGCAAACATACATGCGTGTGCATGAAATTTCTGAACATATTTAACTTGTTCTATAATAATACATGATTAAGCTTTTAAATTATATTTTAAACAATACAAATACTTATGCTAGGTCTACTAAAACACGTATATAAAATTGCACAGATTATTAACAAATTTAATTTTGTCAAACAATAAATAACAATAGTCAAAATAAGAGTCATAGATCACATGACCCAATTCTCTTAAGCTTGTAAGATATAAACAATGAGCATTGCCAATTGCTCAACAAGCTTTGTGATAAATGCTTAGCCAGAGAAAGCATTTAAAATATCTGTCAGGAACCCCCCCCCCCAACCCACTGATCAAACCTCTGACCATGGCTTTGTGTTTTGGCAATCCTCAGCCTCTCTGAGGAGTGCCAAAGCACGAAACCATGGTCAGAGGTTGGGGGGGGGGCTGACAGAGATAATTTAATAAATAACAATACTTTTATAATTAATAATTCCATTTTGAATATAAATAAAATTTACATATATATGTGTGTATCAAAAATTTAAAAAAATCAGTTTATCAAATTCTATTACAGCTTTCTTTTATTCTTTTAAAAAAAAAGTATAGTCAATTTTCTAGAGGTTAGAAAGCTTTTTATTAGATAACCCCTTAACTAATTATAAATGTATTTAAATTTAAAAATATACACTTAAAATGTCATCCAAATGGATTATTTAAAAACAACTCATTTTTGCATACGTTTATCTGGGCTTCTCTGCATATAGATACAGCAGCATAAATATAACTACTTTATTCAGCTTGTGTTTCTCTTGGGTAAGCTATTTTTTGGTCAATCCAGGCAAATGTCATCATCAGGTAAAAGTATATAATTCAGGTATGGTTGGCTTTCTCCTTTCTGCAGTTGGTTCCACTTAGACTTGGATTTGTGGTAAGCTTCAGGTCAGCAAGCTGTTTTGCAGAATACTATGAAATTACAAAGAATCAACTCTTTTCCTCCATGTGAATTCAAACCCCACCAGTGAACTATAAAGCAACTACTTCCATTCTTACATCCTCATGGCAGTTCTTTGTATAACTCTATTTAGCCATCTATGCAGCTTTACTGCTGCCATTCTCTGCTACAGTTACCAACTCTTCACAAAATATTTTAGCCAACTTTACAGCTAGCTCTTCAGCTAACCGCTTTTCAAAAATATTAAAGTCAAACTTTGCAGTTGGCCTAGTTGGCCACTGCTTAAAATATTCAAACCAGACTCTTCTGGCCAACTCTTACAAAACTGCAAACAAAACTAACTGATATTTTTTTATTGGTCTTTTTATAATCTTGGTTGGGTAATGTAATAAAAACATAGAGACTGTTTACAATTAACTTTAATCCTTTGGAATTTGCCCAAAGGTGTGATTTATATACATATTTTTACTTTGATAATAGAAATTTACAAATTAATTAAAAGATTTCAAAAACAGATATTTTTAAAATTATCAGAAAACAAGCTTTTTTTTAAATTTTCAAAATCAGAATAAAAATATTAATTTTTATTTATCAGACCTTTTTTGAATATTTAATTTTATAATAAAATATTATTTAAATCCAGAGTTATTTAATCATTTATTTATTCTTTTTATTTCAGTGAGTGTAGAAAATATCTACTACAATTTATGTCTGTGTTTATTTCTACTTTTCCTTTGCTTTATATATATATGTGCACACAGACTATATTATTGTGCTATGTAACCCAACTAGTTACAATAGAGAATAAATTATATTAATCTTTGAATATAGAATTATTTTGGTAATAATTATGATGGAGTCAATTCAGTAAAGTGAAAAATATTAAATGAGTTTTAGTTATTTAGTCAACACATACACAATATGAATGTAAATATTATGATGTTTTCTATTTTTAGCACTATTCAGTGGTTCTATATATGTTCCAGTGATCTAAGTTATATTCCAGTATTTATCCAAAAAAAAATTATTATGGACAAATGATAACAACTTAACCATTATTGACAATAGTTTATCAATGCCTTAGCAAATAAATACCTTCACAATGCATCATTTTCAAAGATGTTGTAAAGAAATAAAATCATAACATTATCCCATGTCTATGATCTAAAATTCAACCCTAGACAAATAAAATTTAAAAAAATTAGAATTTTAATCACTATTGATTAGTAAATTGAGATAATGGCTATTCTTTGCTACATGTTAAAACAAGATTGAAAAACAGTTTACTCTTACCACCCAACAACTAGCAAGTCTAAAAACTTTTTCAATTAGATAATAAATTATCAACTTCCTTCAATAAACTATTATAATTATTTATATTTCACTTACAGGAATTAAAAATATGTTTTAAGAAGTTGAATATGAAATTAAACTAGTAGCCTTTTAAATAGTGTTTTCTTAAACTTAAGGATAGAAAGCCTGGAGATTAAAGAGTTTAAACAGAATTTTTATTTTGTTAGTTCTTAAGCAACAAAACTATTTGTTGGAATTACGCTTTTGTAGTATTGGCAGTAATTTTTCAAGTTGATTGAAATTTTATTTTAAATCATTTTGACATTTTCAAAAGTTTACACACTCATTCTCATAAAATGTGAGATATAAATCCTCAATTGCTAAATGATAGTGTGAAGATAAAAAATATTCTATTTAACTAATACATTACTTACTCATCTTTGTAAAAAAAAAAAAAAGTAGCAAAAATAACACAATATAACCTTATTCATTCTTAGAATTTATGTAATAAAATTGTTTTTATTTTTCTTCCAATGTATAACACTTGTAAATTGTATCCAATAAGCAACCATATTCATGACAGACAGCCTGTTTCCTTACTTAGAACATTATTTTTATTTATAATAGATATTAAAATCAATATGATAACTTTATAAAAGAAAACTTTTTATGTGCTTACTAATCTGCATATTTCTTGCCTTGCAAATTATCAAAACAAAAAATTTAATGTGCAACAATTTGTTCAGAAATAATAATAATAAGAATGCTTTGTTGCAAAGGAATTCATATAAAAATTCACATTAATTTCAAACATCCAGAGTGACAGAAGTGAACTGTGATTCGTAGATCTTGAGCCTAGTCTGTCACTCTGCTATTGCTTTAAATTGTGTGTGTAATAAAATCATCACAATAAAACTATACATAGTGAATAAGTTTATGAGACTTTAATTATTTGCACTTAACAAAATTATTCAGATATAGATATAAAAGGTCTAAATTATACATATATATCTATGCAAAAAGTAAACATTATTTTTGTATTGCTATGTATTATACACATGTAAAAAAATTGAAATAATCATATTTTATGCAAGTATACAAAGCATTTTTTTTAAATTTCTGCTAATGCATAAATGACTAATTTTCATAATTCAATAATTATTGGATTTCCCCAATTCATCCTTTCTTTCACTGATGACATTTATAATTACATTTAACTATTAAGGCTGCAGAAAGGATTTTGCTATTAACTGAAAGGAGACCCTTTGATTCCTCATGGAGGCCTTAAACGAACCAAGCAGTGCTAATTCCTAATGTCCACTCCATACGTTCTTGTCGTTGCAGCTGTTATTACTATGTGATTATTCATATAGTATACGAACATGGATGGGCTGCTCACCAACATGTATTAGCCAGCGTGGTGAGTTTACTGGCTTTTTACCTCTGAGTTTAAAATCAAGAAACACCATGGTCTTTGTTCTCAATGCCTGATAAGGCGGAATGAATGTTTGTGTAAATGATAAATATTTTTCCAATACATATATACAATTATGACAGACAAAAATAAAGCATGGCCCTTATTCCCAGGAGGCTGTAAAGTCATCAACCAAGGGAACGGTTGGTGGCCGAAGGCGGAGGGTGCTAAGAATCCCCTGATTGCAGACCCAGGCAGCCATTTGATGATGACTTTTTATTTAGATACTTACAACTGCAGATCACTTTCAAATGAAGGAAGATTGCAAGAATTAGAAGAAGAACTCTCTTATATTAAATGGGACATTATTGGACTTTGTGAAGTTAGAAGAAAAGGTGAAGAAACAATTGATTTAAAAAGTGGACATATACTCTATTATAAAGGCACAGATATTGGAAATACAAGTGGAGTAGGATTCGTTATAAATAAAAAGTGGAAGACCAATATTGTGGAGATTGATGGTGTATCGGACAGAGTGGCAAGATTAGTTATACAACTTAATAGCAGATACCAAATGCAGATAATTCAGGTTTATGCCCCAACAAGTTCTCATAGTGATGAAGTAGTAGAAGATTTTTATATGGATGTACAAAAGGCTTTTGATCAGAGTAAACAACATTTTAAAATTGTTATGGGAGACTTTAATGCTAGAATAGGTAGACAAATGAAAGATGAAATTGCTGTAGGTAATTTTGGTTATGGTAATAGAAATGAGAGAGGACATAGACTTGTGGAGTTTGCAGAAAAAGAAAAACTTTATATTATGAATTCATTTTTTGAGAAAAATGTTAAAAGGAAATGGACATGGAAACATCCAAATGAAGGTACAGCAGAATTGGATTATATTTTGACTAACAGAAAATACATATTTCAAGATTGTAATGTTCTTAATAAATTTAACACAGGAAGTGATCATCGATTAGTAAGGTGTAAGTTATGTGTTAATGTAAAACTAGAGAGACAAAAATTATTAAGAAAAACAATATTTACAGCTGATATTCCTAATCTTCAGAAACATTCTAATGAATTTAAATTAGAACTTACAAATAGATTTCAAGTGTTAGGAGATTTTGAACATGATTCAGATTTGAATGAAATTAATATGAAAATAACTGATACACTTTTAAAAACTGCAACAAAGATAGCTGGTAGAAAAAAGCAGCAATTGACTAATAAAATTTCTACTGAGACTAGAGAATTTATGAAGAAAAGAAGGAATATGAATATATACAAAAATGATGTATTAAAAAGAATTGAATATCTCGAATTTTGTAAAATGGTACGGAAAAGAGTTGAAAATGATATAAGAAAGTATAACTGTGAAATAGCAAGGAAAGCTGTAGAAGAAAGTAAAAGTCTCAAGAATGTTAAACAACATTTTGGTATTGGTAGGAAATTTATATCTGCAATAAGAAAAAAAGATGGAATTATTACTAAAAAGAGAGATGACATCATGAAATTGATAGAAGATTTTTAATCAAGAATTATATAGTAATAAAGAACAAGTACCTCCTATATCTATTACATCTTCCAAATTGCCCAGAATTTTAAATGAAGAAGTGAGACATGCAATTAAATGTATGAAGAAAGGCAACGCTCCAGGAAATGATGGAATTATAATTGATATATTAAAAGAAGCTGGTGAAGAAATAGAAACAATTTTAGCAAAGTTATATACCAAATGTCTAAATGATAAAGATGTTCCGGAAGATTGGAAGAATGCAATAATAATATTAATATTTTAAAAAGGTGATAAAGAAGATATTAGAAATTACAGACCTATCAGCCTTTTATCAGTTTTATATAAAATTTTTACCAAGATAATTACAACTCGTCTACAGAGAACTTTGGATTTCCACCAACCAAGAGAACAAGCTGGATTTAAAAGTGGTTTTAGTACAATAGATCATATCCAGGTATTGAGAGAAGTCATAGAAAGGACAAACGAATGAGTTGTCATTATGTTTTGGATTTGTAGATTATGAAAGGCATTCGATTCTATACACATTTCTTCAGTGATTAAAGCATTGGATCATCAAGGTATAGATCCAGGATATTATCATATTTTAAAGAATATTTATAAAAATGCAACAGCAACAATTAGATTACATAATGATACTGGAAAAATCAACATTGAAAAAGGTGTAAGACAAGGTGACTCCATATCTCCAAAACTTTTTACAGCAGTGCTGCAAGAAGTATTTTGTGGATTAAAATGGGAAACTAAAGGAGTGAAAGTAAATGGAGAGTATTTAAGTCATTTAGATTTAGCAGATGATGTAGTTGTTTTTGCAAATAATGCTTCAGAGCTGCAGAAAATGTTGCAGGAGTTAGCAGATGAAAGTAGAAAAGTAGGACTAAAGATAAATGTTAAAAAGACTAAAGTAATGTTTAATCGATTTGCTCAAAATACGAAAATAAAGATTGATTATGAAGAATTAGAAGAAGTTAACAGTTACAAATACCTTGGTCAGATTATTAATACAGATGGAAACATAATAGAGGAAATATCTCCTAGAATTAAACTTGTTTGGAGTGCTTTTGTTAGAAATAACTTGATACTAAAAAGAAATATGCCTATGTGTTTGAAAAGGATGGTTTTTAACAAATGTATTTTACCAGTTCTGACTTATGGATCTGAGACTTGGACACTTAATAGAAGAACAATACAGAGACTTCAGACCACTCAAAGGAGTATAGAGAAATGTATGTTGGGAGTAACAAGAAGAGATCGAAAACGCAATGTATGGGTAAGACAACAAACAGGTGTTACTGACCTTATTGAAAAAATTAAAAGATTGAAATGGAGTTGGGCTGGACATATTGTTAGAAGAGATGATAATAGATGGACAATTGAAATTTTAAACTGGATTCCAAGAGCTTGTAAAAGACCCAGAAAGAGACCACATGTGAGATGGATGGATGAAATAAGAAAATGTGCAGGGGTGTTGTGGAGAAGAGAAGATATAGATCGGAGAAGATGGATTAAACTTGGAGAGACCTTCATCCTGCAGTGGATTGATAATGGTTGATGATGATGACCTTCCACATCATATGATGGTACTAGTCCAATGACAAAATCACGAGGGAAGCTAACCTAGATTTTATTTACGTAATAAAAAAAACAATAATTTTGCCTAAATTATCAACCTTCTCTCCTTTCTATACAATGCTACTTTAAACATATTGGACTGTTCCTAACCTTGACACATTAAAGATTTCCAAATGTAAAAAGAAAAATAGAATGAATTTTTACAAAAGCATATTTTAAAAAAAATTTCTAACATAAAATTTAAAAATATATCTTCCTTAATAATCCTGATTAAAATTGATGAGTGTGGTGATAATGTCTCTGGATAAAGTTTGTAACTTTCTTTCATTATACTCCAATGAATCCTTTGATACTTGACCCTTGCGCAAATGTGGTCGGAATCATCTCCCATCTGGCAGCTGCTACCTTCGTGAATGCATTTAGACATATCCGGTGAGATATTTGATATTTCTACAGGCATCAAGCATATTAGCAACTTAAATATGCATCATGCTTGACTGGCTGGGAGAATAGCACCTCAATCCTATGGCGACTTAGTTTAACAAGAATGCATTATTTGATGACATATATATAAAATATTGATTTCCTTCAACTAATTATTTAGATTTAACGAATGAAAATAAAGAATTCTCTTACCTCATAACTTATATTTATACGTCAATGATAATTCTTTTTGTTTTTTAAATAACGACACAGCCTTTTATTTTTAAATTATCAATTCAAAATAAATCAATTAGATTCTTCCATAACTGCTAGAAATTAATAATCCTTTCTATTTCAGGGTTTAATTATAAGTTCATTTTAATTTTTACAAAGTGAAAACTATATAATTCAGCTTAGATTTTCAAACGAATCCTCCATCTTTTCTGTTCGATCTTATTATGTTAACAGAGCATAGTTATCACAGCCTTTGATGAAATTAACAGAATAGAGCAGAAAAGAATGGTGTCTGTTTTTATACTATGATTAATTTCTGTTGCCTAGCGTACAATTTCTTTGATTTCCTTTTCTAGAATGCAGTGTAAATCAATTGTTGTGTATATCTCCTAGTTGTATATATAACTAAGATTACGAAATCAGATTTTATAGTAAAATTACGCAGTAAAACTTCATTCTGTTCATTTCCTTCATTATCTCTTTAAACACTCAATTATTTGCGTATGATTTGGCATCGGTCATGCTATGTTTACCGAGTTACAGTCATAAGTCGTGAAATTAAAACATTGCTAAAAATCTCATTGTTGACTTAAGTTTGCATCTATATATATATGATTTCAACAAACCCCTTTTTTTTTATATAATTAACAAACTACTTTATTGTAATATTATCTAAAGTTTAAACAAACTAGCTCTTGTCATGTGTGCGTATATATATGCATGGGTACATCATAGGGTATTTAGTAATATATATTTAAGCATTTATTGCATAGCTTATTTTCAAATGATTTTAGTGTTGGTATGGACATAAGCAGGGTAACTAGAATAGGATTATAAGTCATCCTTACAATTTGCCTACCCTTACAGGGTTAAAATTTTATGCCATCATCAAATTTCAACACTTAAATGAGATGTGCATAGTTATCGTGTTGGCCCATTTATTTATTTATATATATTTTTATAGGAGGGTTATAATGTCTATTTATCTTGATTCTTAGCACTTATTCAATTATTTTTGCATCTTTCTCTAATTCAATACTTTATAGCTTGTGTTGTGCTATAGCAAGAGATTTCTTCATGGATCTCACTTTTTTTAACATTACTAGCATTATCAACATTATTAACGACATTAATTCATTAATCTTATGAAACTTATCATCTTATGATGGTTGCATGACTCGAACTCACTCTGTATCTGTTACAGAAGGCACATACCTGAACTTGTCAGCCTTTCATCCTGCTCCTTTGAGGCTTACTGGGATTCTGTAAGGACTGAATGGAATATCTTGGTTGCTTCTGAAGTATCCCAGTACTGTTCTCACACTTACCTGGGAATACCCTCATCATACATATTTGACTCTTCATATATATATGTACAATACCCTTTCCTCTTTAACATAATCTTTCTTACTCCACGTCCTTAACTAAAACCTAAGCTTATCCATAAATCTGCAGATAAATTAAGTATATGAGTTAAGTGGTTCTTCCAGGTGACCAATATATGGTTTTAAAATATGGGTGTTGTAAATTCCTTTAACTTCTCCCATATCCAAAAAAAATGCATTTGGGCTAGTTCGTTTCACAATAACATATGGTTCCATATATTGTTGATAGAATTTTTGATACCTATTTTCACATGGCTTACTTGGGTGGGGCATTTTGACAAAAACCTTGTCCCCTATCTTCAAATTGCATTTATCTTTTTCTTGCCTGTTTCTTTTCTCAGCTTTATCAACTCTGCTGATGTGCCATCTGACTATTTTTCTCCACGTCATACTGTTGTATTTAATTAAAGGTTGATATTTAATAATTAGCATAGTTCATACATCACTCTTGGTTGGCTTGATTGGTTTATACTCCATTTGTGGGGCGATAACTAGAAAGTAAAGTTTAATGTAACACTTGTCTCCATCCGTGACATACTATTTTTGGGTACCTTTTCCCTTTGTCAGTGCCAACATCATCATCAAATTTTCCTCTATATACACATACATTTATTCTCTTTCGACATCATAGTGGGTTCAATTACTGTCAATAGTCCGTTTTCATGTTCCAATGGTAGCAATCTCTGAGGTCCTTCCTTAACATGTGCTTTCTTTTAAGCACTGTCATTCATATGTCTAATAAAGGCAAAGAGACCTTCATATGTATTGCACAGCTTATGGAATTGAAAACCCTTTTGTTTAGTGGACCATAATATAGTCATCTCATCTGGATTATAAAGTATTTAATTGCCATAATGCATATCTAAGATGATCTAGTTTATCGATTTCATTAATATGTTCAAGGTTGGCTCTCTTGATGTGGTGCCTTTTTTCTGAGATAGTCATCTGAGTTAACAGTGATTTGCTCTCAATCTTGTCATTACGTTCATAGATCTAGAGTTGAGAGTAGACTTAGAGCTTTAGGTACTGCATGCTCAAGTTACTCTGGGTTTCTTGATTGAGTGCTTCACTTATTTCTGGAGTACTTATGGGTGGGGCCATATGTGAGCACTGGTATCATTCAGACCATTTGGCATAACTCCTTCCCAATTAGAGTTGATGGAATGGTTTTATTTCATCTTTGGAGAACTGCAATGTCCAACCAGTGGAAAACTCACAGTCAGGTGAGATTTCAGCAGTGAAAGAGCATTTAGTACCTTGAGTGGACTCAAAAATGAAACCATATAAATCTTTTCATTAGATAATAGCTTGTCGCTGTTTATCTGAACTGCAAATGATACTCTCATCATCCTCTTCACAGGTAAAAAACCATTTTCCAATAGCTAAACATGTTGAACCAGCTGAAAATAGAATAGGTTAACTAAAGGTACTAAGCTTAACTTGATTATGTGTACTCCAGAATTTTTTAAAAATCATTTATGTGCTTCAGAATCATTGAAGGCATCATTCATGCTACCACCAGGGTACACCATAATAATTTTTATATTTATAGTAAACTGAAAACAGCCAAATTGGATAGCTCTAAAATTGCAACATCACTCCAAATATACAAACAATATTGTAACATGAGCAATGCACCAGTTAGGCCAATGGTAAGGTTTACCAGGTAAAATTTCTTTTCCATTCTCCTGCATAACTTCTTTACCTTCCTCATTGTCCAGTGCTGTCGTGATTGCTTCAATGTTGTCTCCTTCGTGTTCCATTTCTATGGAGTTTATTGGAGGTGTCAACATTTACAAATTCGTCCCAGTTGCCTTTTCCTTACTGTTCTGACTACTTGAGATAATCTCAGCTTGTTGTGTCTCAACAACAAATGAATTCTTACTTAGGTGGGATTCAAAAAATTTTAAAAATTCGGGTAATGGCTTGCTTTAGATCCTGGCCTAAGCTTTCAATCTCCGTAATCTGTCTAGTGAAGAGGTGGTCCAATTTCATATGGATTCCCTTTAGTTCTTTCTGGACATCATCCTTGTGCCTCTCTTGGCTTTACCGCATTGGACCTGATAGATCTCTTTGAACATCTAACAGGGTGGCAATGCTGTCCTTAAATTCTGTAAATCACATTTGACATTGTACATTTCTTTCATCGGTTTCCTTCCTCATCCCTTCCATTCCCTGTTCTGTTCAACATTACATCACTGTACATTCTCTATTTCCAGAGAAAATCATCCCATATTTCCAGTTTATTTTCAACATGCTTACTTTCTGTGTTCATTTCCAAATAAAAAATGTTGTGTGTTCACCAGTCCATTGGCTAGACCTCCCTAAAAACTACTACTTATAGGTGCCAAAATGCAACACTCCTGGTCTACTATTACAAGCCCCAAATTGGGGCCCAAATTGTAACAGGCTATCTATATGTATACATGATTAAGCCACAGAACGGTGATGGACTGGATACCAGACCACAGAAGAGGGAGAGCGCATCTTACTACTGTCTCCGGTAGGATGCAGGGAATGACAAAGTATCTAGCTAAAGATTGTATCTGATTCAAAGAGCTAGCTCTAATTTACCTATCATTTTTAGACACAATTTAGGTTGGTTCATCCATATCTCACCCCCCTCTTTGATATCGCATTATGCTTCAGAGTTCAAACCCAGAGGGAAATTTGCCTTTGACTCTTCAGGGAAGATTTTCATTCAGGATGACAATTATATAACCTCTATACAGATTCCTATTGGCTTGTATTAATTAACCCTACTATTGAATTATATATTCATATGGAGAAAATGTCTGAGAATTCGCCTGTGTAATCAAATAAATAGAAGGGATGTATGAATGATTTTGATAAACTAGAGACTAAATGAATATTTAAATTATTGATAACAAGTGAAATTTAAAATTCTTTAACAATAGTAACCAAAATATAGAATTATGTGTGTTGAGCATGCAATTCTACTATATCTTATTCAAATGTATTTACTATTCCATCCCTTCCCATGATAGAGTTACATACCTCAATGTTTACTATTTATACATCATTATTAAATTAATGACGAAGCTGGCTAACTAATTTATAGTCTTTTCCAAATATATGTACTTATATATATAAACAATAACTTTGTTCCCCAATTTCAAACGTACATGACTAATATTCACCTTCTTGGGTTCCCCCACCTAAATAATTAATAGTAAAGAATCATTCATTAGAAGGTTAGTTGTTCATACAGAATAACAAATATAACAATTGTTAACCAAAAATAAGTAAACAAATAATGCTCTTTTAAAAAGTGTCTGCAAATTAGTATGGAAAAGTACATATATAAACTCTTATACCTTCCATATCACGTAATGGTAATGATCCGATGTCAAAGTCAGTACAAGGGAAGCTAACCTAATTTTATGTAATAAAAAAATAACTTTGGCTAACTTAGCAACCTTCCCTCCCTTTCTCTACAACACTACTTTAAACATATTGGACTGTTCCTGATATTGACACATTAAAGATTTCCAAGTATAAATAGAAAAATTGAATGAAGTTTTATAAATGCATATTTTTAAAAAAAAAAATAATTCTAACATAAAATAAAAAATCATATCTTCCTCAATAATGCTGATTAAAGTTGGTGAGTGTGGCAATAATATCTTTTATGGATAAAGTCTGTAACTTTCCTTCATTATAATCCGATGAATCCTTCTTTGATACTTGACCACTTCAGCAAACATGGTCAGAATATTGTCTCCATTCTGGCAGCTGCTTTCTTTGCGAATCCATTTAGACATATACAGTTAGATGTTTGATATTTCTACAGCATATCAGCAACTTAAATACACATCATGCTTCACTGGCTGGGAGAATAATGCTTCGATCCTATGGCAACTTACTTTAGCAAGAATGCATTATTTGATATATATATATAAAATTAATTTCCTTCGAGTGAATAAAATTAAGAACTCTCTTATCTCATAACTAAATGTACATCAACGATGTATATTTCTTTTATTTTTAATAATGACACAGTCTTTTATTTTTAGATTATCAATTCAAAATAAATCCATTCGATTTTTCCATAACTGCTAGAAATAAATAGTCGTTTCTATTTCAGGGTTTAACTGTAAGTTCATTTGTCAACGATGTATAATTCTTTTTTTTTAATAATGACGCAGTCTTTTATTCTTAGATTATCAATTCAAAATAAATCCATTCGATTTTTCCATAACTGCTAGAAATAAATAGTCCTTTCTATTTCAGGGTTTAACTATAAGTTCATTTTAATTTTTACAAAGTGAAAACTATAATTCAGCTTAGATTTTCAAACGAATCCTCCATCTTTTGTGTTCGATCTTATTATGTCAACAGAGCGCAGTCATCACAGCCTTTGATGAAATAATGAAAGAGAGCGGAAAACAATGGTGTCTGTTTTTATACTACAATTAATTTCCGATGCCTAGCATATGATTTCTTTGATTTTCTATTCTGGAATGCAGTGTACATCAATGGTTGCGTATATCTCCTAGTTGTACACAAAACTAAGATTACGTAATCAGATTTTATAGTAAAATTACGTAGTAAAACTTTATTTATTCATTTCCTTCATTATTTCTTTTTAAACACTCAATTATTTGCATATGATTTGACATCGGGTCATTGCTATGTTTACCGAGTTAAGTCATGACATTAAAACATTGCTAAAATCTCATTGTTGACTTACGTTTATATATACAAGTCTTCAACAAACCTCTTTTTTTTTTTATAATTTACAAACTATTTTATCATAACATTATCTAAAGTTTAAACTAACTAGCTCTTGTCGTGTGTATGTGTATACATGCATGGATATATCACAGGGTATTTAGTAATATATATTTACACATTTATTGCCTAGCTTATTTTCAAATGGTTTTAGTGTGTTGGTGTGGACATTAGCAGGATAACCTGAATAGAATTATAGGTCATCATTACAATTCATAATGGTTTTTTTTTAATAATTTTGTTTTGATATATTGTTTTAAATATAATGTTTGTGATATTCATTTTAATGGTGTGACTTCATTTATGCTAAGTGATATATGAGGTCTGCTGTTCAAAAAATATTGCCATGATCATTTTATACATTCAGTACATAATCCTTTGGATCGTGAAATAATAACAATCACTAGTATACTATAAATTTAAAAGTTAAAGTTCTGGAATTTCCCAAAGACCACTCTCACAAAAGTGAAAAATATAATTGGTTGTTGAAATTGAATTACAAACAGGATTCATATGAAAAATAATGGAATGACATTCAAACTGAAGGTTAACTACAAATAATCAATAAACAATGTCTGAATAAAAATATACACCCGAGTCTCGTTTTATGCGGATTTATTTAATGCGATTTTGAAGTTATGCAATTCATGTTTCTTCTTAATATCTTTGTATGCGGTTTTCTTTTATGCAATAAAAATTATTAGATCAGAAGTTGAGCTCCAATACTGCAATATTACTTTAAATATTATACATTTCGCGCACTCACGTCATATTTAAAGTAATAGCACATTATCAGAGTTCGACTTCCATCTACTAATTTCAATATTTTCAGCACTTTATAATAGTACTGTAATACATTTTATGCAATAAAGTTCATAATTCACTTAAAATCAGGATTTGCCATTTTATACACACACATTAAATTTTACAAAACTATGATGCAAATCTGTTCAAACGTTATTTATGTTGTTGTTTTTGCATTTTAAATCACGTTCTATTTTTGCTTTTTAAAAAAAGAGTACATAATCAATTAATCATTTAGTGTCCGCAAGTTTATTTTTAAAAGGTGAATAACAGCGGTGGGCACAATTAAATTTGTCAATTAAAATCTGATTTTTAATTATAATTAACAATTTAAAAATTACGTAACGTGATCTGAAATTAAGGTGATGTGAAACGATGAAATTTGATTTTTAAACGGAATTGAAAATTAAAAAATTAAAGACAAAAATAAGAATTTAATTTTTAATTGTTAGTTTTAATTAAATTTTGCCCAACAGTGGTGAGTCGGTGTCTTTTTATTATCATAAGTCTAAGTTCTTATTTTTATTTTAAACTTTTAGTTTACTCTAACGAAAAGAAAAAAAACACCCAAGAAAATGAATTTCTTTGTAAACAAAAATTTCAATTTTAGATTGCTTAGCGAAATAGGAAGGATCAACAGCAATTGGAAAACATTTTAGTTGTATTTCCTCTTGACTTCGTTTAAGGAGAGCTACAATACCTCACATAACATCACATCATGACGAATCTGATGTCTCAAATAGCGATAATAATTAACATACCGTACATGTATGAAAAAAATGTAAATTATGCATAAAAATATATTGTTTTGAATAAAATTAAATACTGTAGTTAATAAAAAAAGTAAAAAAAGTTTGTCTTGTATCAATTTTTTTAAAATTTGAAATTTTTTATTAGTCATATTTTATTTATTTATTTATTTTTTATGCGAATTTTAAAGTAATTTTACGTTGTTGCTTAGCTTTTATGCGATTTTTGGAAAATTAAAGTATGTATCTCCCCATTTTTCAAGGTAAGTTAAATCTATTTTTGTGCGATTTCTTTTGTGCACATTTTCTGAGGAACCTGTCTACCGCATAAAATGAGACCCAGGTGTATCTTGATATCGTGATGACTAATATGAAATGTTTCTGATAATCTTTTTTCTTTCCTTTCTGATTAATTCTCACTCGTTTATTTTATTTAATATCTTCAATATGGTTTTGTCATGCCATCAGTTACCTCTCTCCACAATGAGATATGTATTTATGCAATCACATATCAATCCTTTAATAACATTACAATGTTTTTTGTGTGCATGTGTATATAATTATAGAAATCTGATGGGAAAAGCCATAGCAGATTTAGCACACGGAATCCTTAATTATGATCGTGTACGAAGCAGTGCTATCAATATACTAATATGTGTATACACTCCTGTATCTTAACCAGTCAATTTCTAATTGCATGTTGAACATACTATCTTAGTTATACTTAACTATTTTTTAGGAAAGTATACTAACTGATAAATAAATATAAACACTATTATTTTCCAATATCTTCTTCTGTTTGCATTAAGTACTATGATATAGTTAAAAATTCCAATTTTTCACTACACTGCAAAAAAAATTAATTGCCAATTAAGACACTTCAGTTAATCCATAAAGAGGACTGCTAGACAGTCAAAACTGAGCAAAAACCAATAATGGGGAAAAAACTAATGAAAATAGTAAAATATAAAATAATTATATCCGTATATCATTTTTGTATTTTAAAAATAAAAAATAACATATTTTTATTTTGAAATCAATGCAGATAGGTATGTGCTGCAAGTTGAAAAAGAGCCAAGGCAATCCAATTATGTATGTGTAAAACTATACATACCTATACACAGCAGTATCTATTAAAAGTCTCAAATAGTTTTGTACAATTATACATAAGGTTCATTTGGTAATGAATCTAATATATGTATTTATGATACTAGTACATATAATACACTCCACTGCTTGATGGAGCTGGTTTTCGCTAAATGCACATTATTATGCCATTTTAGCAGCCTAACTTATGGCTAACACTACAACACTGTTATTGCAGCCATAACAGGCCCCTTGATGGCGATGTAGTCTACAATTATGTAATGAAATACCATACCCATTGGGTTGCGAAAATATTCCTCAAGTGATCGCAATTGACCCATCACTACAGTATGATTTGATAGTAGCTGTATTTTAAGTACACCAAACTCTTAAAATATTCATTACCAAATAATTGTGAGAAAGTTTAATCGAAATAGTAGTTCATACTAAAAATTGTCAGCCCATCACACATGCTTCCCTATGATTTGTAACAGCACACAACTGCGAAAGGTTAGGTTGAAAAGCATAGTTCGGCAGAGTTCATGCCAAAATACATGCTTTCATGTGATTCCGTGCGAGCATAAAATGGCAACAGCAAGTGTAAAAAATTCATTGAAGCTCAGTGAATTGCCGGGCACAGTTTTTGTTGTTTTTACGCCGAAATCTTTATAACATGTAAAAAGTTTAGTTTATTTTTTATTCAATAAATGTCCAAATTATTTCATGGAAAATTGTTGTTGTTATTTACATAATTTAAAAGAAAATTAAACCCGCTCTCCATTGAAAAACAACTGTAGGTTTATTAAAAACCAAATTTTTAAGGATTTCTTAAAAAGCATAAAAATTAAGCAACAACTTCTCAGTAGCATAAATGTTTAATATATATATATCACAGTTAAAAAGCAAACCAACCCCCTTTCCACCATCTAAAAATAAATAAGAACTTTTCGGTAGCATAAATATAAAAAAAAAAAAAGTATATCCAAAAAAAGTAAAAAGACGATAGTTAAAAAGGAAGCCAACCCCCTCCATCATCTAAAAACAAAGTGTTTGTTTATTAAAAAGCAAACCAACCCTCTTTCCACCACCTAAAAATAAAGAAGAACTTTTGGGTAGCATAAACATTTAAAAAAAAAGTATATCCAAAAAAAAAGGTAAAAAAGATGACAATTAAAAAGCAAGCCAACCGCCCTCTACCATCTAACAACAAAGTGTTTGTTTATTAAAAACAAAATGTTTGAGTCTTTAGTAAAAAAAAAAAAACCCATAATATTTTCGAAAATTGTTAAAAAATATAAAAAATTAAAAAATACTGGATAGAAAAACCAAATGTTTAAGGCTTTAGTCCAAAAAAAAAAAAAACCCATACTATTTTCGAAAAATGTTTAAAAAAAATACATATATAAGAAAAAAATAACGTATAGAAATTTTTAAAAATTAAAAAAGATCACATATAGATGTCTAAAATTAACCGTATACTTTACCGTATCGTCGGCCCATGAACATGTATATTGGTGTGCATTGGGCGAAAACCAACGCAATCAAGCAGCGAAGTGTATTATATGAACTAGTACCGTATACATTAGATTAACTAAATATATTTCTTTGACTAAAATCATATTATACAAATTGAATTTCTAGATTATATTCTTGATTCCTCGAAAACCAATGCAATCAAGCAGCGGAGTGTATTATATGACCTAGTACCGTATACATTAGATTAACTAAATATATTTCTTTGACTAAAATCATGTTATACAAATTGAATTTCTAGATTATATTCTTGATTCCTCCATCCCGATATTTCAACTTCACAAATATTTTAAGCTTTTAATATGATCCTGTTTGTTCAGTAGTTTGACATTTATTTTAAAATATCTAAATTTTTATTTTCATCAATGTTTATATATACTTTTATTTTCAGATACAAAAATTGGCAATCAATAATCTTATTTTACCCATTAAACAAATCAGTCTCATCTTTAAAGAATATTTTACTTATATATATACACTTTACCATTAATAATCTTGACTTACTCATTACATAATTCAATCTTATCAAACAATTTATTATAAGTTATTTTTTAAGAACATTTTATTTATATATTGTGTGAATATTTTTCATTATTATGTATAACAAAATACTAAAGGTTATATATACAGAAAAAATTTTAAATTTGTTTTTAAAGTGTTAATATTTTATGATTTTAAAAATAATATTACGATTTTTAATAAAAGAAACATTGTTATAGAAACCACTCACAAATGGCTGGGGAAAACTTAAAAACAAAAATGTTGCTATGGAAACCAATGGAAGTTTTCTAAAATAGTCTGCTTTCCAAGAAACCGTGGAAAGAATTGTAACACACTTTGTCGTTGTGTCTTCTATTGTATAAAAGTCAAAAAAATTTTTATAATGATTTTTAAGTTAATATAATGCATTTTATGGAGTAGAGAACTTTTCACAATGCTTTACTTGATCTTTCCAATATTGTAGCTAAATATGGAGCTGTGGGCAAAGAAATGCCTTAAAAATTAACCTTGATTCTGCTGATCTATTCATCACTATTCAATGCTGATGAAATATTTGACATTTACTTGCGACAAAAAAAAAAAAACTAGTCACCTAAAGTGATTATCCCATGGAAATATACTTTTGTAAATTAATCTGTGAATCTATTTATTTTAAATACTCAGAAGAAAACTGCCTTGAAATGAACCAGAAGCTAAAATATTATATTACCAAAAGACATTATAATTTAATGATTAATGGCCCTATTCCACATTTAAGGATACAAAATATATATGTGAGCTCACAAAGACGTTAAAGTCAATTAACCGAACTTTCTATAGCCATTTTCAAAAAATAATTAAGTTACATAGATTTTTTTTTCCTCTCACGTGTGATTGCCATATAATTTTCTTAATTGTTAATATGTAAATATATTTTTTTGTTATCACTGTTATCATATAATTCTAGTCTTTAATTAAAGTTACTGTTATTGTTAATAAGTTTGCTGTCCTTTCTCACACAAATCAACTGATTACTTATTTTGTGAATGTAATAAATTATTAGGTGGAAGGGGGTTAACGATAAGGAAATATAATTGAATCTACATGGAAACTTGTTTTTATGGGGTTCAATTTAATCATTGCTTGTAACTAGTACCGATTTGTCAATTAAAAATAATTTGGATGTAGTCACTCCACCATGTTTAGGGTGGTCACCCTTCAGTCATCTTTAAATTTCCTCAAGACAAAAATTAATGTACAAATATTGTTGTTGTTTTTTTTTTTATGGTTAACTGGATTCATTCCCAATTATTAAAAAAGTGGTTACCATTACAATATATGTATATATTCTTTGTAATCAATAAAAAATAAATATTGAATGACTTTATTGCTCAAGAATTCATAAAAAGTTTTTTGAAGACAGGCAAGGCCATTTACCCAAATCAATCCTAAGACCCCCCCCCCCATTCAAGAATCTGATACTCTACCACTGTGCTAAATGACACAGAGCTTTATCATCATTGATAATCATTATCAATCCTCTGTAGAATAAAAATTTATCTAAGTTTAACCCAGTTTGTCTTTTCCAATGCAATTCCTTTCCATATTACACTAGCAAATTTCAATATCCTAATTACCATCTTGCATTATTTATTTCTGGTCTTACAATCTCAAGATCCAATTAAAAGCTTCAGTTATATCTTTATATTGCCATTTCTTCTAGGAACATGTATAGCCAGCTTCACTTCATCCTCTTAATCTCTTCTTCAATAATGTTGGTGACACTTGTTTTCTCAACCATGTATTTTGCTTTCAACCCATTGATAACTCCAATATATATCTTTCTATACTGTATTTAGCCATGTAGTATGCAATCTCTGAATTGCTTGTTAATTGACTAAAATCTCTAGCCAATATGTGCATACAGTAGAAAATATTGAAACCCTTCCATTTCAAGCATTTAGGCAAATTTCCTCTTCTTATTTTTTCCAAAAAAAAAATCATTTAATACAAGTTTAAATCTATGATTAATTTCACCAAGATATTTATAGTTCTCATTTCAACTCATAAAATATTTCCTATAAAATAATATTAATCTTCATATAGTCTATTCGTTGATACTGAAATTTTGACAAATATTCATAGAATTTGATATCTTGGACCAATGCCATGATATTCCAAAGCTTATATTCTAATGTAGCCATAACTCAACCTGCATGTGCAGCTAAAGACATTCATTAATCTAAGTTTGATGTGCAGCATCTACACACCCCTTTCTTTGATCAGAAACTGCCCTCATGAACAAATTTTGTTTGTTTTAGTTGTGTACTTATGTTGATACATCACACTTTTGTTTCTTATAATGTCAAGTGTCGATTATGCTAGTAAACTTGTGATTGTTTTGAAACTCACTGCTTTATGTCCAACTATAATTACTCACAATGGCAGGAGTCTCTTCAAAATACAAACAAAAAATATCTAACAAAAATAGGAGTTTTTCAAGACAACTAGGAAAAATATTTAATGCAAAATATAATTTGACAATTTGTTTGATTCAACATGAAAGTTATACTAAAAATATATAATATTGTTCATCTAATAAATATACACAGAAACACAAAACACTTAAGAACTCTTTTCCTTGTAGGTCTTTAATAAGACATGAAAATGAACAATAATAAATCTTTTACATGCATGACGGTTAAGCAGAGGAAAAGTTCTGGAACATTTTTTCCCCTTATGCCAAAAAATAATTTTATTTTTACAACAAAACAATAGTTTACAGCAAATTTGAAAATTATGGATATTTTTTTTTAGTCTTTCTATGAATCATCATAGAAAAACTTGGCAAGGTGAATCATGGTTTACAGAAAGAAAATATAATTATTTTATATATGGTTAATAATATATTTGCTTTTGAAGAGAAATTAAGCATCTATTATGAGGAAATGCAAACTAAATACTGCATAATTTTCCAATGAAAATAAAAGCTAAACAAGATGGTATTGACATTTCTCTAGAAAACAATACAATCATTTTAAATTATTTAATATACAAATTCAAGAGCAGATTTCAGGATTTAAGAAATATTAAAAATTGTTTGTTCATTGAAAAATGCCTGGTAATTGGAAACAGTAGTAATTATTATATAATGAGCTCCATTGGGATATAACTATGCAATGCTATTTGATGAATTCATCAAGCTTTAAAATGATACAATTCTCAAGATTGTTTTTAAAGAAAAGAGAAGGGAAAGTAGTATATCAAATTTTGGAAATTAATGCTTGAAAAATATAAGACTGTATAAAAGGGTACCCAAACTCTGCCCATATTGTTCACATGAATTACATCAATGATCCTATTATAAAATGAAATATGGAAATATATATAAAAATTGGTTTGCTGATTCTCACCTTGATGACATATTAAGAAAATATATAGCAATTATAAAATTGATTTATCTAAAATAGTCAAAAGTTTGTCTCCACATCAAAAATCACACTAATTTTTAAATAAACACTTGTACTTATTTACGGTTATTTCTTACATATGTAACAGTAGCCGGGTTCAAACCCTGTTACAAGGAAATTACATAATAGCCCCCAACTACCTAGATAAGCATGAGGCCAATTTATTGTCTTCAATGTGCGAGAATGTACATAAAGAATCATATATATATTGTAACAGAATTACCTTTTCGACCGTTTGTAAACGTTTTAATTTACACTTTTACGATCGAGACTGTCACGTCAAGCAAAGAAGCAAATATAGACTCATTAATTAAGTCTATATTCCTGATCGAATACTGAGATTACCAATGGAATTTTTCAGTATTATCTTTCCCGATCAGAACGCTTCTTCGACTGCTGGATATTCATTCATAAGAATGATTTATTTAAAATAATCCAGCGCTTGAAATATTTATAAATTTTTTGCGAGATTTTATATTACTGTACTATATCGACACGTGTACTTTTACTAGAATAAATGTCTAAGTAGTATTTTATAACCCTATGGGTATATCATTATAATTAGTATGGTGAAGAAGGAAAGACGAGACGTAAAGAGATATTTATAAATAAATATTGTTTAATATAATACATTCATAAACATTAAAATATAATACTTCAACATAAAACAAGCAATCATTTAAAATAACACAAATTATATTTAATTTAATTATTCACACTAATAATGATAATTCTTTGATACTAAACATTTATATGTAGATATTTTATAACTTATAGTCTTTTCTTACGTATTCTTTGATACAGAAAAATATTAATTATTTGGTTCATTCAGATTTACTTTTGCAATTGCATTTTTTAATTAATGTGGCCATTTATGAAATTGTGTGCATGCGTGTTATATTAAAGTTAATTACCTAAGTTTTCTAGACATTGACGAGGGAATTATTATCCATCCTGTGGATTACTCCACTTCTTTTGTAGAGATGGAAATTCTTGGGATCCGGCTGGATTCTTTCTTGCAGCTTACTTAAGTCATATTCTTGAGGCTTCGATGACAGGGAAGGTGAACCATCAGGCAGGCACTATCTCTACTACTACTTCATGGGGAAGATGACTTTACACCCAAGGCGAGCGTGGATTAACTGGCGTCCCTTTGTGGCCCCCTAGCCCTGCATTCTCGGTGTTTCAACTTCTTGGTACATTTTTATTCACAGCTCTCGAACTCTGTCTGTCAGTTCAGCAGACTCAAGAACAACTAAAACATGGCTACTTCTTTACCCAACTTGTTACTTAATTGTCCCAGAATCCTTTTATTATCTTCTTGATTGTTTTTGGAATGTCATTAATTACATTTCACACATTTATTTTACTTTAATAAAATACATAAAATTTTCTTCTTGTTTTTATTTATTTATTTTATTTTATTTACTTCCATTTCTTTTTAATGAAATAATTTTCTTATTTACACACTCTATTACCTTCACATAGTCATACATATATTTCATGCGTTCACATGTGTATTTTGAAGAGGTGATCTTTATCTTTTTATAAATCTATTTATTTTTATTTATAATTGTGACTGAAATTTATGATTGCTAATTCTACAATCATTATCCCCTTTTTATTTATTTTTCCTTTAAGACTTAATCATCAACTTCGATGGTCTTATTTTACTATTCCTTAACTTTACTAATTTTACATTTAAAAAAGTTAACATTTGACTGTGGAAGATAAGGATCTTGGTTGCTTACCTTCCTTCACTTTCTTTAATTACCATAATTGATTTTTTTAATTACTTGCATTCCTCAGCTACCATTTTGATTTTTAATTAAAACTTAACTTAAAATAAATTTATTTTATTTTTCTAACTTTATTATCCAATTTCTATAACTTAGTTTACATAAAACTCACATTTAATATTATGCTATATAATAAATGTACACATGTGTGATCATCACAATATATATGTCGAAGAAGTTCGAAAGTTTTTTTTTTTATTTAAAAAAAAAAGGGGGGGGGAGATGTATATAGTTATGGATTTGTCTTAGAATACATTCAAAAAAATGTGTTAATAAATTGTGGGAATGCAGTTATACGCAAATATATAAAAAAATTTTTGTATTATTACTTATTTCAAATGTATATTTTTCTTTTGTTTTATTGTATGTCGTATTTTAATGAGATTAACGAAAGAATTTTGATATGTCTACCTTGAGGCAATTTTGTGTCTTTTGTTCCATTACTTAGCAATTCAAAATTCCAGGAAATCAAGTAAATGTACAGCAGAAAAAGAAAAATGTTAAAAGCATGTCTAAGAAATAGAGATCATGAATTCTGATAAACTATTTTGGGAAGTAAAGGAATTTGAGAAATTAATTAGTTAGAAGGAAAAATCGGAGCAAGCAAGAGTGTTTTTCGAGCTGAAATGTCGTATTAATATATTTTTTTTGCTAAGTTGACTGATACGGCTATGCTCGTATTATAAAAATGAAATATTAAAAATCCTTCAATCAACCATCTCGAAAAGACAATGGTTTTAGCAATAGCAAATTATACCATCGCTACAATCGTAATGCAAGGGTAGAACATATACGTGTAAGGCCATCATCCTAAGCTCCAAATATCTATAGCTGTTCCTGTTAAGTCCCTGCCCCTCCAAGAACCATAAGGACCTTACCGATATGCCGCTAAAATAATCCAGGAAGGAAGAGAATATCGAATCGTATACAATAAACCTCCAGTAAGCCATCATTATTTTCTAGATCCTAGTAATACCACAAAATGGATGTTCGTGAAAAACTCTTGCTATTAGCAGAAAATTTTTGTTTTATTCTTCGACAATAAAAGAATACATAGATTTCGTTTGGATCATCGAAACAAGCTTACGTGGAAATAAACTTATCCATATTAAAAATCCCGGGTACTCCAAGGTAAATATGACTAATTTTTATTGCCTTAAGTGAACTGAAAATTGCCTATTGTTACTCTCTAAAGGTTTAATCATTATGTACAACTATATAATTTAATTTGTAATGTATAAATGCATTCTTACACACGCTGTTTAATTATATGTTCTTTTATATTTAATTAATTTCGTTTTTGTCTTTTTATGTTATCATTTGATATATGAATTATATATATTTTTCTCTTTTCTCAATATTAAATTAGACGGGATAGTCATAAAATTGTAAACTTACTTTAAAACAAATTATTTGTCTATCATTAATAAACATATTTATTGCTTATATTGGCCTATATCTCTCCCTGTCAGTATGTATCGCAAAATGAGTTAAGTATGTTTTTCAGAATAAGCAATTATATTACACGTACTTTTAAACTCTAAACCATAGATTTGATAAAAAAAATAGATTGCGTATCGAGGGAATAAATGTGTAGAAAGAGGGAGTTCAAAAGTAGCTAATTTTAAATGATATGCGATCTAATTTAAGGGATATAAAAAGGAAACCATTACTAATACGTAAGTTTAAAAATATGCGACTTAAGTTGAGAAGAATAGAAAGCAGGGAAAGCTCGTTTCAACTACGCAGACTTAGCCATTTACCTCCGTTCACCCTGATAGGTATTGTTACCTCCCAGCCCTGGGATTTGAGCTAGCTAAAAGGGCCGGGCACCTAATTAGCGATAGTTCTAAGATTACTTAAATAGGAAAAGTATAATTCTTATGGTACTAGTGAGATTGATGCTTGGGGTCAGTTTATTAATTGACGCTCATAAATATACTTTTTCCAAAGAAATTGTTGTTTGTCTTTTTAATAAAATAATGGCCACGAGGTAATTTCTTTTGATTTTTTTTCTTCTTTTTAACATACATCCTGATATAGGATTCATAGATTTTATTTCTTAAGAATTCATTAAGAAAGGGGATTCGTATTCGAACCCAATATGGTAGATAGTATTCAAATTCTATCTGCAGTTGTTATGGCAACTATACAGCCATAGTTTTGTGTTTACTACCCTACATGGTCAACAGATCCAATTTTTCTTTAGATATTTAGACAAACAGCAAAATTGATACCGGATTGCCTGATAAACATAATTATATATATTATGAGATAAACTGTACTATGTTGTCGCCTGCATAATATGTATATGATCAAATCCAATGCAAAATTGTTTATATATATATATTGTTAAAATCAGATAGAGTATCTTAGTCACTTGATGTATACTGATCCAGTTCTGTGACCAAATGCATCTTGCTAATTATCTCTATTTTCCATGTATTTATACTTTTAATGAAAGCATAACTGTATTTTCACTATAATTCTGTCAGCAATTAGTCAATGAATCATGTAATGATGAAAGATATATAACTAAAGAGCACCAGCCATTTTAAATATTATGGCCTTTCATTTTTCACGAGATAAACCAACCTTCATTATTATTATGATTATTTTTTCTTCTAGCTTTTTAAACTATCATTTTATAACTGATTGTATAAATCATGCACACACACACACACCTATTGCTCAATTTATTGTCTATTTTGAAATGTTATCAGAATAAAGAAGATAGACATTTTAACAAAGTTAATGACTTAATCATAATCATAAAAAAAAATTAAATTACAAATGCATTCTTCAAATCTTACCACCTAACTTCCAGAAATAAATGGCATGTTCTTTTTTTACATATAAAAACAATCACAAAAAAAATATTTGTAGTTATTTAAATACAAAATATATATATATCAATCTTAAAAAAAAAAAAAAAAATACACCGACAATTATTACATTCAAGGACATGAAGAAATAAAAAAAAAAATCCACCAATAAACAAAATAGCATAGCTCATCTTTGGATTTTCAACTCATTTAAATTCACAGTTCAAACAAAGTATGTACTATCTTAGTTTTCTCTGGATTTGTTATTGTATGCACACATTTATTTCTTGTAAAATTTTCTTAAATGTCACAATAGTTGCTTCTATGGTTTAACAACTGGTAATTTATTTTAATAAAAAGAGCTGTCTGCCTTCTTAAATTTGGTACAAATTTATATTTTCTTTCAAAGTTAATTTGCATGCACATAAGTGAAATAATCCTGTATTTATTTGTAAGTCTAGCCTCTTGGAAAGGATTGGCTATGAGAATTCATTTTTTTACCAATATTCCTTCATTTTCTCTCCCTCTCCTTTTCAGATTCTAATAAAACTTTAGAGAGGTGGAAACCTGAGAAAAAGGCCAGCAATTTTCTGGCAATGAATATGTATGTGGTCACTACTTCTAAAGCTGAAATTGCTATTGCCACTTACGTTACTTCAGTTACTATTTTCCATTTTTTTAATGAAAAAGTGAGCTTCTGCTTCAATCATAATTATTATTAGTGGTTTCAACAGCGATTTATGGCCCTGAAGTTTGGGTCCTTCATCCTAGGTCAGCTGCAGACAGAAAGCAAGAGAACAATGAAGGAAACTCATTTTTATAGTCCCAAAATTGCTCAAATGTATAACAGACACATGCAGGCAAACTAACAAAAGTTTTACTTTAGATTTTTTTTTTTTCTTATCTCTTTCTTTTTTAATTAATATGATTTTTAACTTGAAAAAAAAAATGAACAAATTAATCTTCTTACCAATGAATTAAATCTGTTTATCTACTAACAAAAGAGATAGATTTAACAAACAAAAAAATAATAATAATTAAAAGCAAAATATTTTAATCTTTAGAAAAAAATGTTATAACTTTTTACTTTCATTCTTTTTGAAAGATTTAGCAAAACTGAATAATTGAATTTACTTTGAATACAGCAATATATGCTATGCAGAGCTTTACGTGTATTTTAAATATACAATTTTAAATAATTAAAATATACTTTAAAAGAAATATAACTTAATTTTTTTTTTTTTTTTTAATTAAGAAAATGCTCCATTTTTAATGAAGTAGAAATTACAGGGTTAAATCCATGTATCCTAATGTTCTGGAACAGTATGGAACTTTTCCTAATATTACTTGAATGAGATTTATTCTATAACTATTTATTTGGTTAGTTTAAATCCAAAATATTCTATAGAAAAATTGTAATAACCTTAATAAAACTCTTATGGAGAAATAGTCGAAGAATATCTGCAATTACTAATAACCTCTTCACTTTTTTTAAATATCACTACTGCATTCTTCCAATCATCTGGTTCATCCTTACCATTTACACATTTGCTGTGTGCTTTTCCAATATTTTATTTCATATATCAGTTTCTTGTAAAATATCTGTAATAATTTGGTCACTTTTTGGAGCCTTTCCTTTCTTTATAAATTTAATAGCATGTCTGATTTCTTCATTTAAAATACTTAAGATTACAAATGATGTAACTATATTATCTATTGTTTTTGTGTCTTTTATTACTAAATACAATAATTCTTTATAGAATCCTTACATACACATATGTATCAATAGTAAAACTATATATTCTTACTGTTGAAATAACTTCCCCTCTAATACCAGATATTGTTTCATAGCATTAAAATTTATTTTCACTATAGCATTCCTTACCATTTTACAATAACATTATCTTATATCACTAACTCTTTTTCATACCACTTTATACAATACCAGATATCCACTTCTGAAATATTTTTATAAAATAAAGCATCACACGACTATATTTTCTTCTTTTCAACATATGCATTAGAATTAATTATTACTCTATGTTCATTGAAAGACATCTATTGCATTTTTAGATATTAAATGAATACTAGATGGTAATACTAAATCAAAATTTTATTTTTTAATGGTCATCAGAGGAGTATCGACTTTGCATATTCAACAGTTGTCTCTACTTATTTTATACTAAGTTAATAATCTCAGATTCAAACATTCTACAGCAGATAATGAAGTTAAGCAGAAAAACATGCTTTGTTTGCTATATATCACCCTAGCTAAAGGACCAGTGTCTACAATTAGTGTAAAACTAAAGTAATTAAAATATAATGCTATTCTAACATCAAACTTATATAATTATACAAAATGGAATAGCTTGGGTTCAAAATCTTAAAATGTTTGAACCAACTTTAGATTATTAATTTAGATAGTATAAAATAGCTAACAACAGCTGCTCTCACTGATTAAGATCATATCAAAACTGGTATGGAGATTTGAATGTTCATTAATTGATCAAATTTATAATACTTGGCTTTCGAGTTTTAAAATTATTTTGAAATTCCTTCTGCCTTGTATTGCTTTGTCTCAATACAAAATTTCTTAATGAATTGTTGTTTTTCATTCTTAGAAGAGATTTAGCTACTCTTAAAGACTATTAAAATTTTTAAATAACATCAATTCATGGACTATTTCTGAAAGTTAGATATATCAATTCTTCCTGTGATCGTTGTTAATAGCTTTTTATGTTTCACTTAGTATTAACACACATACTACATCTTACTAACCTAATCATTTTGTGCTCAATATATTAAATAAATTACAATTTTGAAATACATGTTTCCTATAACTCCAATTCTACTCTGCTTTCATTCAAATGTTTTTCATATCATTTTCTTTTTGGATTCATATCACACATATCCATTCTCATTTCTGTTTTCATATCCAAATTTATCCACAATATTTTTATTTTTAAATCTTTTTCCAATGCTGATATTAAAATATCCCCAATAATTTCAAAAATGTTCTCTACAGCTATATAAATGCTTTCTATATATATTCCCCAGGAAATGATTTTCAGAAAATTCATTAGTCTAATTTAATTAATAATGTGAAATGTTTTTTCCAAATCTATAAAACAATTGCACTTTCATTTATGTGTATCCTTCAATAATAAATGTTGAAATGTTATCTAAAATTTTACTTTGATTTATGTATTCCTTTCAATACTAAATGTTGAAATGTCTAAATTTCCAATGACTTTTTTTCATGCACAAATTTTAGCCACAAAATATTTGGTATAAAATGTAATTTGTCTAATTTGCATTTCACTTATCCATCCATGACCAAATTAATTTTCATTTCCTTTACCTAACATCACACTACATTGTAGGATTATATAGATAAGGATTCAAACATTCCTTATTCTTCTCTCAATCAATTTCTCACTGTTTATTTTTTTTATCATTATAGCAGTCTAATAATCTAAATACTATCTTCAATCCAGACTATATGCCTATTACAATACTAACTGTGATTATACTAACTCTAATATATCAAATGCTACTGACATATCATTTCTCCTTTATTATTATAAATATATCATTCTGAATTCAAATTTATTTCCCTTCTTCATCCAAACTTTACACAAATCATTATCTAGTTATTTCATCTATAATTACTAGTATTAAATTTTCTAATTTTACTGGCTTGCTAATGTTTTTACATACTATTTTTAGTTAGATAAAAAAATATATTTAAAATTTTTTTAATCTTACTTTGCGATATTTCTTGGGAATATTTTTCCATTCTTGCCAATTCAAAGTATGAGCTACAAAATAAACTTATGATTTGAATGCAATCTTTAAATATATATATATAATAATTGCTTTGTCAGCCAATGATGGAAAAAAGTTTTCAGCAACTTTTAGATTCATGCTTACAAGTTTGAAAATGTGATCAATTTTTAAATGTCTTTTTAGACACAAACTTCAATGCACTATTGCTATCTTTTTGACTAGTTAAAAGATTAAGGCATTTTATTACAACGATATAACTAATTTAAGTAAATCTGGTGTACATAAGGTAATTCTTTCATCAAATTTACTGTATAAAGATAAGGATATTAACATAACATAAATGCTTTAGAAAATTTCATTTAAAGATGTTCCACAATATTATGAAAATACTATGACAAAATCAAGATCAATTAATATTTTCTTTATTTAATTAGTTAGGATAATATTGAATCTATTATTGTAAGAGCACATTTTTTTACTGAATTATGTGAATGATATGTTTATTTTATATAGCGCGATGTTTTTGAATTGTAATAAATTAATAATCAGCTTTTTAAGCTAATGCACATGTGCTTTGTTAAGATCCACAAAGCGCATGTGTATTAACTTAAAAAGCTGATTATTAGTGAATTATGTGAAGTAAATAAATAAATCTTTTTAAAAAGTATTTGTAGTAAACTGGATCACAATTTTCAGAGGAGCAACTCAGTTTATGCTAAAAAGATTATCCAAAGACCCTCTGAAGAAGTATATAATATTTTTTTTCACTGAAAAATATGGGCTGCAATTATGCTAAATGATGATTTAAAAAAAAAAAAAAGTAAACCTTACCTCCTTAATATAAAGCTCTTACTATAATATTATTTTAAAAATGTCTTGGACTCTTTTTTTAAATTTGGCTTTTTTTTTTTTTAATGGCATCCAATTTGAAAACTACTGATATAATAAATGTTGATGTTATGAAATTAATATATTTTCCACATATGATGAAATGACAATATTCATGCCAAAAAAAAAAAGTATAAATATTACTTGTGCCATAATAAAAAATAAAAAAAAGATCATATACAATAATAAAGTGCACCAAAATAAATTGAAATATATATACTTCACCTAAAATACAATTTATTTACTAATTGGTACTTCTACAGAATGTGATCTATTCACCATAGACCACAAAATATATACCGATGACCAGAAAACAAAAAAAAAAGAAACAACAAATCAATAAAAAATAAATTTATCTACTACTGAATTTATGTCAATTGCATTAAATAGAAACAAAAAATAATATAATTAAAATATGAAGCAATAGTAAATGAATGTGATCTACTTACCATAAGTCACAAAATACATATCAATGATCAGAAAACAATAACAAAAAAAAAAATGTGTCTACTACTGAATTTATTTCAATTGCATTAAATAAAAACAAAAATATATAATAAAAACAAAACAATAGAGAATGTATAGGATTTCATACTTTCATGTTAAAGCTAATTTATAATGAAAATAAATAACATTTTAGAAAGTATAGCAATACAAAAAGTAATCAATAACAAATGAAATGCAGGGACACACAAAATATAAATTCATAAAAAATTAAATTTTAAAACCAATCCACTCATGTCAAAAACTGAATTCAATACACAAGCATTTTATATATTTTAGCAAATACAAAGAAATCTAACAAATAAATTTAATAAAGGCAATCCATAAGAAATGATAATTCCAAAAAGCAATCCGTTTAAAACAAAATTATATTCACTAATAGCATGAAAATAATTTACATTTTAGCAAGAGAAAACTATTACACAGCAATAAGAAATAAACAATGCCTGAACAAAAACTGTTGCTGCCTTGTAAGATAGAATGTTGGTTCATCAAAGGCTAAATACTGTTTCCATCTTCTATCTCCCTCTTTCACACCTTCAGTCCTTAAGTTATTGTAAGACTTGCATGTTGTGAGCTTCTCATGCCAACTGTGACAATGAGATTGTGTGTTTGTCAATATTTCCATTTTTGACACCAATTCAATTTTTCTTTTTTTTTTCACTTAAGACCCCAAGAATTAAGAAAGCAGTAATGAGGGACAGACTTAGTATGGTGACAGTATTAATTGTGATATTTGCTCAAGCCAATATTATCACTAATGAATCAGTTTAAAACTGGAGTTGAGTGAGAGAGAAATTTCAGCTGACAAAGATCATAGTTTTAAGCAACCACATTTAACAATCTACTGTCCTACTATGAAAATGGAAGGTCCTAGAAAGTATGATCTTACACAGTCTGGCTAAATTGTGGTGCTTGGTGATTACTGATTTCAGTGGTAAAAATAGTGGTAAAGCAGGAGATAGTAGATGTATAAAAGAAAAATTACCATACTACTTCAAATTTAAACCACTATCAAATTTAAGTTACAGTGGAATTAAAAATTGGAAAACTGGGGAAAATATAAAAATGATTTTATAATAGGTATTAAAAAATAATCAAGATTTTTATTTACTTAAATAACAAATAAAAGAAAAGTGTGAACTGGGAACTTGAAAATAAACTGCTATAAATGATCATAACATTATGCAAGCAGTAGGATTTTAAAATTAGAAGAAAAAAAAAGATAAACTTTTTTTTTATTTAAATAGGAATGAAAAGAAAAATATGAACAAGGAACCCCCCCCCCCCCCCATAAACTGTTAGCTATCAATGATCATAATTCTATCCGCATATGTAGAGGTAAATCAAAGATGTGATCGTTGGGAAATGAGAGATCAGCAGAAATAAAATAATATATTTGCTTTGAATTTAAGCTGTACCCTAATTTTAAATCTTCCTTTTCAAAATTTAAATAAAAAGTGCAGCTTAAATTCAAAGTAATATGGTATTATAAATTAATTCTTTTTCTAAATATAGATACATGAAATATGTGAACTTTACTTGATACAAATTCTTCAAGACCAAAATAGAGGACTGTCCTGGTGGCTAAGGAGTTTTCAAGATTTAAGATTGATATAGTTGCTATTAGTGAAACTCATCATCCAGAGAAAGGAAGTTTCATATAACAGATGGATGAAAGAGTTTTTTTTTTTAAAAAAAAAAAAAGTAGTCTGCCTGTAAAAAAGGCATAGGGTTGGATTTGCTATAAAGTCTAACAATGTTAAAACTTATCTTACAAAATGGTATTAATATTCATTTTATTAGTGCCTATATACAACATTAGTTTCAGGGAATTCAGAGATGGAAAACTTCTATTCATTGTTGGATAGCAATTTTACAACAATATCATTAAAAAGATCAATTTTTTCTTTTTGAAAATTAGACTAAGCCCAAAAGTTTCTTGAAATAATGGTAGATGTGCTGCAAATTCAAATGTTTTTGTTATTAATGAATATTTGCATTTAACATGAATTGAGTATGATAAACACTTTGTGTTTAGGCAGAAAAACTGCTATAAAGGAACATGGATACATCTCTTAAAACCAGTAGTGTTTAATAGACTATAGTATAGTTAGAAAAAACAAAAAGTTCACAATACATGAGCACTTAGAAGTACAGATTGAGTGACAAATTATAAATTAGTACATATCAATATTAAAATGGTAGATGCTTTAAATAACAGATGTTATTCTAATCACATTCACATAAAATTGTTAATTCTTTGAAAGAATCTACAACATATACTAAATTTCATTAGGTATTAAACAATAAAATTGCTAATATGGATCTCCAAGATTGTCATATTACTCAGGCATGAAATTCTCTTGAAGACTGTGCTATAGATAGAAATAAATCTATTCTTGGGTTCATTAAAATTAAAAATCATGACTGGCTAAAAAAATGTGGCATTTTCTGCTTGACAGAATAATAAATTAAATAAACTTATAATGAATAAAAGATCTGAAGACTTCAATAAATAACAAGTCTTAAAAATGATTGATAAATTAAAACTGCAAAGATACAGACATTCGCTGATAGTGGTTACTCTAGACCTTTTTTTTCTAATGCATTGAAAGCTATATATAGATCCGAGAAAGTATCACAATCCTATTAAATCCAGAAATGGCAATCTCTTATATGGTGACAATGATATTTTAAACAAGATGGAAAAAGTACTTTGTTCACCTTTCGAATTATTGATATCCATTTTATTAATTCATTTAGATTTATTCAAAAATATTCAGCTTAGTGAAGTCAAAACAGTTCTCTGATTTCTTAAAAATGGAGAGGCTGCAAATCCTAATGAAATATCTGGAAAAGTTTTAAAATATTATGGTGATATGATAGCCTTAAAAATATTGGAATTTTGTAGCAATATATTGACTTATGAAATCTTGTAACATGATCTTAAGATTACTTTTATTATTTCAATTTTTAAAAATAAGCAGAATAGACAAGATTGTAATAATTATCATGGAATATCATTATTATCCACAATAACAAAAGTACTTTTAAAAACTTTGTTAAATAATTTGTTTCCAAATCATAGACCTAATGCAGTTTTTAAAAAATCAAGAAGTACTAGAGACATTATATACATTCGAACCCTGTTACAAAAGAGTGTGAGTGAAATACATTAACCATTTAAAGGCATGAACGTATACATATATATTTATTACACGTGTTGTTGTGATGTTGTGTAGAATTAATTACTAACAGATTTGTATATAAAGAGGAAGAGAAGCAGTTATGTGCAGAGTTGTATTTTTATTATTTTGTTTTATATATTTTATTGTTTATTAATATCGTAAGTTATAGTTATTTGAATAACGCCATTAGTAGCGCATGTTTCTTAATGAAAGCAAATTAAAATATAAGGCTGGAGAGTAATAAAGGGAATTGCAAATTGTGCCAAAGGCGATTTCTGTTAATGACACTTGTCATCGGAATTCTAAGAACTAGCCAATTTAGTATTTCGGAACAATGGAAGCTAAAAGCATTCCTGAGATATAGTCATCGGCGTATGGATAGAAAAAAAAAGTGATGTGAAAGAGAGTTAAAAGAAAAGAACTATATATATATTTTTTTGATTTTGTGGTGATTCGGAAAAGGACTGTTAGAGAAAAAGAAGCGTGAAAAGTAAATTTTCATAGACTGATTTGATTAATTAATAAAAATTAATAAGAACGGATTCCATCAAAATGCTGGGGTAGAAGAATCATGTAGATTCATTAAACCGGCCAGTATTAGCTGTTGTGACCTGCCTACCACGATGATCTTAGTCTGTGGAGATTTTGCCGTCTATTTCAAGCAAGTGAAGTGATCGCAGAGCTCGAAACAACAAGAACTTTTGTGCCTTCAATTTTGAATCATCTACCTAACACCTCTAGGATGGATTATCATATGTGTAAATGTTTTGGAATCTTTCATCATCTTTCAGACTGACAACTCTCACTAAAACAATCGCCATTGTAATACTGTAAGCTTACAGATCATCAGCCTTAAAGACGCGAACATTCGCTCCCAAATAAGGTAACTTTGACTTTCTCTCTATATATTAAGTGAACATATAATTATAAATTAAGAAATATGCGCTTTGTTCCAACTCAAAGAAAGAATTATAGAAAATAGATTAAATTGTTTTATAAATACAACTCTGACGCATAGTTGCACTCTTCCGTGAATGTGTATAGGATATTATATATATGCATCAGAATGACTGAGTCATATGAGTTATTAGTATATACGTGTATTAATAAATATTAAAATTTTAAGCTAAAACTTGTATATTTATTTGAATTACGAGATTCTTATAATTTCAGGGTTATTATTTATAAAAGCTTACTGATATTCATTACGATATATCTCTAAAAGAAATAAAATAATAGGATTCGTAGGGCAGATATGAAAATTATAAAATATATAAATGACATTTCTTTGTAAGATAGCCTCGGCTTCATTCTCCCGATAGACATTGTCTCCCAGACCTTGAGACTGAGCTAGTCTGGATAAGGTACCCAAAAAAGGTCCAATGGAACCTTTTCTTTTGTTTTCGAGGGGTATAATTCTTATTAATTGATAAGATTGGTGCTTGAGATAGGACATTCCATCCTCGTAAATATACCTACTCGAAGCTCAGGTAATAACCTGTTCTCACTCAAATTGTTAGAATAGGATTATGGGTAGACTTAAAACTAGATCCTTGTCTTTTCCTTAACTAGCAGGTCTGGGATAGAGAAAATATTCTATCCCAGATTACTCATATGCAGGACTACCATTACTCATAAGCTGAGATGGATCATCATGCGGAGTGGAACCGATGCATTTATAGATACCTTTCATCGTATAGGTTACTTCAGAAAAACTGTAGAGTCTAGCCATTAAGATGGGCCAAGAACCTACAAAAATATTGAGAGGGAAACTAGTTAACTTCAATAAGCTCTTCAAAACGCGTACTACAACTTACCGGTAAGAAGATTCATATCCTGATTGCGACTAAATTAAGCTTATAATATAATCCTGATAGAGACATTATCTTATTCAAGATACTTTCATTTAAAGAACTTTCCAGAAGAAATTTGGAAGTGAACTTTAATTGTTAAACTGTTTTAATTGGTTGATTCATGTCTGGATTAGTGTGCGTGTATTTCCAACTTATTAGTAATTTATCTTTTAAATATTTTAATTTGTTTGAATAAAATATTTTACTTTTAACAATTTTTCATTGGGCATTATTAATGATAGTTTATTAGAATTTAAATGTAAGTTACCTTTGTCAATAGTTATTAACTAAGCCCCGAATGTAATATTCTCTGAAAAATAACTAAGTTACGGGAAATCAAAACCCTGATCCTTTAAATTATTTTCTTCTAAACTTACAGTATGCGACGTGACGGATTTCAGCAGATTCTTGTATAAATCCTGGTGCCCTTGTTAAAACAAATAAAAAAGCTGATTCCGCCAGAAGCGTAAATCACAATAATTAGTAGGCCAGTTAATCAGGAAATATAGCATTGTTTTTTTAGAAATATGAACTAAATATTTATATTTTCAGTCTTCATAGCTTGATTAACTTTCACTTCATAGTGTGTAAAAAAAAGGCCTACCAGAATCTATCAAAACGTTACAATAAATTAAGATTAAAATGAAAAAGATGAGAGAAATAAGTATAATGCATATATGGTTTAAAAATCACAAGAGGATTTATGCATAAAAAACTAAAATTGATAAGAATAAATATCGATTAGATTATATATAACTATTCAGAAAAATTTAGGAATAGTATTAAGAATGCATGTGCATATCCTGGAGATAAGAGAATTGCACTCAAATTACACTATAAAAATTTTAAAATATGAACTAATAACACATAAAAGGATATTAAGAAAAAAATTTCAAATCTGTTAAGACAAAAAGAATAAAGCTAAATAACAATAAGATAGATGATCATATGAATTAAAATTAAAGAAAAATTTGACAAAAATTTATATAAGGACATATGGAAGCAATAAGTTATAAGAAGAGTAAAATGGGAAACATATCTTGAGTTAACAATGGGTGTTTAAATAATATTTATTTTACATAAAGCACAGCTAGTTAGTTGAAATTAAATTGAATGGCTGCAAACCTTTTGCACTTAATCTGACAGCCAATCAGATGTTATGATGGCTGTCTGAATGATCAAACCATAAACACAAGACAGAATTTTACACAAAAAGGGCGGTCCACCATATATAGAAAGACAAGTAAAGAAAAGACTGGACCTCCCTTTTCTTGTAAAATTCTCTGTCTTGGGTTTACGGTTTGATCATTCAGACAGCTATAATAACATCTGATTGGCTGTCAGATAAGTATAATAAGCACGAAAGACATAAAGCGCAGCTAGTTAGTTGAAATTAAATTGAAAGGCTGCAAACCTTTTGCACTTAATCTGACAGCCAATCAGATGTTATGATGGCTGTCTGAATGATCAAACCATAAACACGAGACAGAATTTTACACAAAAAGGGCGGTTCACCATATATAAAAAGACAAGTAAAGAAAAGGGTGGACCTCCCTTTTCTTGTAAAATTCTCTGTCTTGTGTTTACGGTTTGATCATTCAGACAGCTATCTGACTGGCTGTCAGATAAGTATAATAAGCACAAAAGGTTTGCAGTCTCTCAATTTAATTTCAATGAGTGTTTAATAAAATCATAGAAAACAGTTCTAAATATTCCAATGCTTGGGAAATAAATAACTTTCTAGATCCTTTAATAATGAATACTGAAGTAGTAGATAATACGTATCAAATTGGTTAATTGCTAGATAGTGAATCAGTGGGGATTTTTTTTAAATCTCTTCTAATTTTTGACTTAAGAGAAGCTCCAAAAACTTATAAAACTAGATCTAATCCCAAAAAAGAATTCTCCACATTTATTTTCTATATCAACAAGAAATGTATATCAAAAACCTAAAAAAAATGTGTATAAAATTTTAGAAAAAAATAACACTGGTTATTTGAACAATATGCCATGAAGTCAATAATAATATGTCTTAAATAATCTTAAATATGTTTCGGGAAAATCTCATATGCCAATCATTTATAATTTGTGAGTGAATTAATAACCATATCCAGTTTCATATCAACTGTTTGTTGACTCCTGGCAAGTGTCATAATAGTAAAATGATTTCATAAAATCACAACTAGTAAGTATAGGTTTAACAGATCTAAGAAACATAAGAAATACTCTTATTCACTTGTTAAATACATCTCAAATTGAAATCTTTACTTTCACCTTCTTTTCTCTAACAATCTTCACAAAACGAGTAGCAGTAAAATAGGATAATGGTAAAGTTGATTACACTTGTGTCAATAATAAGATTATTTCAAATTATGAAAAAGCAATCCTAAAACAATACTCCACAACCTACATTGAAAATTTTATGAATAAGCAGAATGTCTAACATACAATAACTAGAAATGGTACCTGATAATAACAAGATATAAAAACATAAATAGTGAATTAAATAAAAATATATGAAGAAAGATTAACAGTAAAAATAGGACATGTAACAAATAAAGATAACAGAAATGTAATTAAAAGGGGAAAAAATAAAATGAAAATGTAAATATTATTTAAAGTAATAAAATAAAAGTTTAGATGGAATAAGCAGAATTGTGAAATTAACATGTTTATAAAGAATGGGTAATAGCGTTCTTTTTCGCTCAATTCACATCAATATCCCGATTCACGGGCTGTCTGTTTGTTTACATAATATTACGGTAAAAGATTTTTTTTTTCCAACCGGTTTTTATTATTTTTTCAACGGCGACGGTAAACCACCGAAGTTTTTTTTTATTATATAATATTATGGTAAAAGTTTTTTTTTTTTTTTCAACCAGTTTTTAATTTTTTTCCGTCGGCGACGGTAAACCACCAAAGTTTTTTTTTTTTATTCCACCCAGAATTTTTTTTTTTTTAATAAACAAATACTTTGTTTTTAGATGATCTAGGGATGTTGGTTTGTTTGTAAATTAATGACTAACTGTCCATAGGTTTCTTTACATAATATTACTTATGGTAAACCAAATTTCTTTTTTCAACCAGTTTTTTTAATTTTTTTTGGTTGTTTTTTTTAAGAAACAAACACTTTGTTTTTAGATGGTGTTAGGGGTGTTGGTTTGCTTTGAAATTATCGATTAACGCTCCGTCAGTTTGTTTACACAAAAATACGGTAACAAACACTTTGTTGTTTTTAGATGGTGGAGGGGGGTTGGTTGTTTGCTTTGAACTTATCTACTTTTTTTTTGGTTGATGTTTTGATTTGCTGAAAGACTTCAATTGACAATTCAGTACTTTTGAATAAACCAACACTTGCTTTTTTAGAGGGTGGAGGGGAGAGGGGTTGTTTTGATTTTGAATTGTCATCTTTTTTTTTGTTTGTTTGTTTCAAATCTTTACGCTACAGAAAGCTTTATATCATAGCAAAAAGTTCTTCCTTAATTTTTGGGGCCTTTAATTTTAAAAAAAGATATAAACAGTTTGTTTTTAAATAACACTTTTTTTTAAGCCGGGGGAGGTGGGGTGGTGGGGAAGGTTTGTTTTGATTTTTAATTATCGACTTCTTATTGGATTTTCTTTTTAAACATTTTATTATGTTACCACACAGTTCTTTATTATTATTTAATTTTTTTTTTGGTGGGGCCTTTTGAATCAACCTTTTCTTTCTATACCACTTTAGCATGAAGCTGGCATGTACCACATTTAAAAAAAATTGGAAAATGACCTTGTCCTGGCCAGATGTGCCACTTCCTATCACTGATATTATGCTAGCACCGCCATTTCTTATAGCTAGATTTCCAACCTGTTTAGCAAAATAAATCGTAATATGTGATAATAAAATGTTTTTTCTTTGTAATATTTTCATTGGAGTTTAAATTCAACTTCTCATGAAGCTGCCCTCCCCTTTATTGAAATAAGCCAGTCCTGCAATTATAGAGTTTCGCTATATTCTATCGTTAAATGCCGAAAATGTAAAATAAATAATGTTTTAGACTACTTACTGATCAAAATGTATCCTTATTTTAATTGTTATAAATAAAGTCTCTAAATGAAAATAATTGTAACATTGAATAAAATCCTATTTTTAAACATACATTCAATATTTATCATATATAATAACACAGCAAAGGTACATCCACTTTTTCTTTTAAAATATATATTTGTTGATATTACATTCAGTATTGTAACTGCCGCACTAAATTAATATTGGTTAAAATAAAATAATATTAAGTTGTTAAATGTTTAGGTTTATAATGAAAATAAAGTTTTAAAGGCGTGGAGTTGATTATATATATAAAACATCTTGAATTTTTGTCCAAATAAATATTTGTATTTTAAACTTTAATCCAGTTGTTCGAATCTCCTTAATATATTTATCTTATGTTTTTTTTTTTTTACTTATATCTCAGGTTCACTCAATCTCTCATCATCATCACCAGTTAAGTTGTCATGTAAAACATAGCACCAGGCCGGGATATAATGAATTTATGTGGTATCACCGTAGGTGTTGTCCATAGTGTTATAGATTTTGGGAATGGGCAAATAGGTTCGAATTTATGATTGCTCCTGATCTGTGTATCTCGGGCAGGATTGGATTCGGGGTACTTTTGCTTAGATTCTAAATCTTGTTGGATGGACATACATTTTTGACCAGTACAATATTAGTAATGATAAATAAAATGGAAAATCATATATCATTATAGTACTAACCAAAAAACAAAAATTTTACCAATGTTGAAGTCTATTTGTTAATAAGATCTTGGTCATGAGAGAATTTTAGTTAAAAAAAAGTTTTTTTTGGCTAATATAATGTTATATGATTTTTTTTTATTATTACTCTTTTTTATATATATATAAGATTTTCATATTTTCATCATTTTGTAACTTTTCTTAACTTTTTTTTATAAAAATTACAAAATCAAGCATCTATTTACCCAAG
Organism: Epiperipatus broadwayi; assembly: GCA_028023455.1. Taxonomy (NCBI): domain Eukaryota; kingdom Metazoa; phylum Onychophora; class Udeonychophora; order Euonychophora; family Peripatidae; genus Epiperipatus; species Epiperipatus broadwayi. The sequence goes on along the minus strand of JAQFVV010006257.1, from coordinate 5,772,431 downwards.
CCGGTTCATTTACATAAAATGTATTTGTTTCTTCCAGAATGAGACATTTTTATTATTCTAACACACATCATTTTTTTCTAACCTAGACATGTATTATTAATAGTAAAAACAATTTTTGAATTACTCCATACAATAGGAAATTAAAGCAGATGTTTGTCAGAATGGCATGACAATACTTCAAAAATATTTGTAATAATTTATAGTATTTTGTCCCATGCCCCAACTGAATTATATACAAACACTATTTGTCTCACATTCAGCAAACTGATGAAGATAAATGAATAAGAACTTATTAAAAATACAATTCACAATACTTTTAAATATATTTTTTAAAAAAACAACTATGAAATATGGAAAAAAAAATAATAATAAATTTTTATATTATATTCTATTATTGAATTTGTTTTTGAAATGTTAAATAATGCATAAAAATAATTATTTTTTATTTACATTAAAATATTTTATTTTAAATTTTTTTTTTTTTTTTTAAATATATTTGATTTTAGGGGGGTTCACTGCATAAATCTTATGCAAATATACTTGTAATATATTTTAACAATTAAGTATAAATGCACTATAAATAGCAAAAAAAAAAAAAGTTAAAAAATTTTATAAAACAAAAAAAGAATTGACTTAATTTTTATAAATACTATTTTAGAAATAAATTACTAATTACGTTAAAAAAAATTGCTACCCCTTCTAATATCATAGGTATCTGAAAATATTTTATTTTTACGAATTTAAATAATGTGATCTATATATATTTAAAATGAAGTAAACAAAAGATAAGAATTAAAAGTTTACAGAAGATTACAATAAATACAGAATTTATACTGAAAATTAAAAAAAAAAACACAATTACTATTTGTTTAATAAAGCAACCAAGTGTTACTTTTCTTTTTTATTATTATTAATTTTTGAAATGAAACTTAGCGAGGGAATATGACATTTAAATGTAAAAGTAAGCTTAGAAAATTAGACTTCAAATAAGTGTAATAATTTTAAATTTGGCAATATTTTTCAGTACTTAAGATTTGTTTCTATATGTCATCAACATCCTCAATTCTTTATAAAGCAAAGTTACATGGTCTTGGAGCATTAAAACTGAAGCCTCAGCTTCAGAAGTTTAATTTCCAAAAAACTTTCATTACATTTAAATCTGTGATATCTCTTTCTTCTTGAATCTTCACATTATTAAATGCAGATTTTATTTGCAATTACACTACATTTACTTCAACATTATAACTTCTGATTTAAACTATAAATGCAGAGCTTTCTATTAAGTTTAAAAAATACTGATGATAAATTATAATTATATAAAATGCACTATAATACCTACATATGTATAGCTAATATGTACTTTGTAGTTAGTATTAATAGACTAACTCAAAAGTTCTAAGTTCCTGGATTTACCTGTTGTACATTCTCCTGAGTTATGTGTTAATAAATCGTGTGAAGAGACGAAGAATTGGAGAATATTGATGATGAGTTTAAAAAATATACCCATTGCAGTCTATTTCTAATTTCATCAGAAGTCAACTCATTTAAAAGATTTTGATAACTTTCTTGCTGCATCCAAATTCTAATTTTATGAGTTTGAATAAAGTACAGAAGTTATAAGATAAAAATAAAGTAATTACAAAAATGTCTACAAGTTCATATATTTAGCTGTTTATTTAAGCATTTTTTTTTTTTTTCAAAGACACTGCCAAGACAATTTTATAAAAAACATTTCTAAAAAATCCACCTATCTGGTTTAACAGCCTTGTAAAAATCACATTATTATGATGGAATTCATCCGTCTTTTTAATTTCAACAATTTTTCAAAGCATTTATTACATTCTAAATATTTATTCTGTTTAAAAAATTATACATATTAAATTTTCTTTACTGAATGCATCAGATTACTTAATTAATAAAATTTAATTTGATTTCAGTACTTTTTCTAAACTATTAGAAATATTGAGTAATGAAATATCAGTTTTTAAAAGTGTTATATAATATATAGTTGATTCTTAGGCATACATATAGAATTAACATTTAAAAATAAAATGAATAGATTGTTTGTTGCTATCAAATTAAGAATATTCCAGATTAATAATATTATTTTAGAATCCTTAAAAAAATGATTTGATGTATTTGAAAATTGCAAAAAAATAAATAAATTGACTTAGATAGTGACAAAATTGTTTAAAATAGAATCAAAATTCATAAAAATCTAATGGTGATGTAACTACGTTCAATAATATCCAATGTTCAGAATGAGTAGCTAAATAACTAAGGCCTATTTTTAGAATCAGTTCCAAATAAATGTAACTTTTATAGAGAAAAATACGTGACAATCAACTTTGTTGATAACTTTTTGTCAGAGATTTATAGATCAATTTTATAAATGCAAATATTTCCTATATGGTCTATTGATATTACAAACCATGGATTGATCATTTACATTAATAAAGTTAATAATTTTTATAAATGATAGTTGATATACAAAAATATAAATATTTAATCCAATAATAATCAACAAAAGTTTACATCTTATTTCCTACACTATAAATTTTATTGTTTTAATGTTATCGACAGCTACATCATTAAAAAAAAATAATGCAGGTGCTCATAGGAGAAAGTTCACTAAGTAACCACAGAATTAACAGCTGTGCTAAAGTCAGATATATTTGTTTTGCAGTAATTCTAAATGTGATACACTTTTAAAATATAATGTCATTTTACATAATTGCAAATTACGTCATGTTTAAACAAATAATGTAATACTTCATACAGGAATATAAGTTGAAGACATTTTAAGGCCTATTTCATAAAACTATTAATAATGTCAAAACATTTATTTAAAATATGAACTATAGTTGTATTTGCATTTTCACTGTTTATTATATATATTTTTAAAGTGCGAAAGTATAATTATAACTTTTTATACTATTGATAATATAACAAATAGGTATTTCATTTTACTGCTTTATAACTTTCCATGTATATTTCTAAGCATTATTATGCACACAGAATTTCATAGCATTCTTCATTTGGTTGTTTATAATTGTATGTTGAGTACTGTATATGACTCAATATGAATTTATTTCATTCTTTCATTTATTATTGTATAAATTCTTTTTTAGGTTACAGAGAAGATTAGTAACATTTGTGATTGCATTTATTGATACTGTACAACTTAGAACATTAATAGAAGCAATAGAAGAAATGAGTATATAGTTTATTATAATTATATAAACTTAAAATGAATTTTACCTAAGGTGAATGATACTAGCTATGAATATTTAAATGCATATATATTATATTAAATTTACTTAAATGGCTGGCAGCCAATTTTACTTTAAATTCTAGATCAGCCATACTCAATCTGTGGTCCCAGACCGCATGCAGCCCAACAATTAATTGAAATTTAAGCAGATGTGAATGATACTTATCTTTCTACCAAGAGAGAGAAAAAAATTTAACTTTTCTTAACTAACAAGTAACTACTTGCAATTTTTTTTTTATTGACACACTAATAATTTTAGCTGTCAATTTTTTAATTTCACACATCTAAACAATCCATGGGGAGAAAAACCTTGTTAATGAATAACCACTCCCATTTGATTTTGATTTTTTTTATTGATATGCTAATAATGTTAGTTGTTATTTTTTTAATTTCACAAATCTAAACAAACATCAAGGAAAGAACCAGCCTTTACTGTAAAGGAGTGGTTACTCGCATTTGATTTTTTTTATTGATGGGCTAATAATGTTAGCTGTAAATTTTTTAATTTCACAAAGGGGAAGAACCTGCCTTTATTGATAATGAGTAATTGGGTAACCACTCACTTTTGATTTAAAGTTTTTGTTGATGCGCTAATAATATCGATTTTTTTTAATTTCTCAAATCTAAATAAACACAAGGGGACAAATCTGACTTTATTGTTAATGAGTAACCACTTGCTTTTGATTTTTTTTATTGACTTAATAATAATGTTAATTGTCAATTTTTTACATTTCAGATCTAAACAAACATGGAGGACAGAGTACCTTCATTGTTAAAGAATTACTACTCATATTTAAATTTGATTTTTTTATTGACATGCTAATAATGTTAGCTGTCAACACCCTGTCATAACTGCATATGTGAATTAATATAAACACAAGCATGTAAAATATGTTTATAAGATGAAATCTAAACTAGTCCATTATTTGAAGTCATGGTGAGATATAACATTTAACATAAGTGATTTGAAAAACTTGTAGTTATTTTGTAACATACTATTTTATATCAAACAATAATTTTACCACCCATAATGACATCTTCAAAAAACAAACAAAACATATCTAATGAAAATACTATTTTATATCAAACTATAATTTAAACATCAATAATGACATCTTTATAAAACAAATGAAAAATATGTAATGAAAATAGTGTATCAAGATAAATGGAAAGAGAAATATTTTGTTGTGTTAAGTTCAGCAATTATGCATGATTTGTGAAGAAATTATAATTTTAAAAAATATATAACATTGTCATTATACCACAAAACATAAATCGTTTGATGACATTTTTTCTTAGTGTCTTTAATAATAAATAAAAAATTAGCTTGTTTCAAGAAATCATTGCAAGAACAAAATATTATGTCTGTGGCAATCTCACAAAAAGTAGTGACACAAACATCATATGAAATTTGTTACATACTTGGCAAAAATATGAATCATTTATTAATACTGAAGTTATGAATGAATGTTTCATAAATGCTTTTAATACATTATTTGATAAATTTAACATTAAAAATCAAATATTACAAATTAAGAAATGAAACATCACATGATCATCATTTCTTATGCTTGCTCAAGATGTTAAAACAGGCAAAACTCTCCATATAGTGGTGCTTTTCATGAAAGCCACAAGCTAGAAATTAGTCTAGGATATTGAATGAGTAGGCACTAGATAGGGATTTTATGCACAAACCTTGCATCCATTGATTACTCTGGCTTGCAATGAGTGGCATTATTGTATAGAGTTTTGCCTGTTCTAAATTAAGAAACTACAATTCTCAGATTCTACCAGCATTAAGATATTGTAAAACATATTTCTGATAATAGAAGATTTGAAAAATTGCAAATATTTTATTTTGCCTGATGATTTTTAGCACCGACATTTCAGCAACATCACAATATGCCACTTTCATCAGATATTGTATTGAACAAAATTCAATTCATGAAGATTTTTTGTAATTTCTTTCTATGAAGGATCAAACCAGAGGTAGTTATTTTCTTGATACTATTAGTACTTTTCTGGATAAGAACAACATTGAAATAAAAAAATTATTTTCAGTGTGCACTGATGGATATCCTTTAATGATCCGATTTGAAAAGAGATTTGTTTTTCTATTAAAAAAGAAATACAATTTAACACATCTCATCATTTCACTGTTTAATTCACCAAGAAAACTTGGAAACACATATATCCATAAAAGAAATAGATACTATGATGAAAACTGTCATAAACATTGTGAATTATATTTGAGCCCAAGAATTGAACCACAGAAAATTTTAAAATCTTTTGTAAGAAATAAATAATTATGGTGATGTATTTCTGCATACTTCAGTGTGATGCCAACAATGATGGCTGGAATCTTTTATCTTTTTATGTGACATCACAGAAAAACTTCATGATCTTAATATTAGTTTATAAGGCAAAAATAAAATTATTACACAAATAGCAAATAATAAGTATTTATTATCAAGAGATATAAAACCAAATACTACATTTCTCAATGTTAACAAAAGCTAAGAAAGCTGATATCAACATTTCTTCAGAAACCTATACCATCATTTCAAATTATTTAGCTGTCTTACTGAAAGAATTTAAAAGCAGATTTCAAGATTTAAAAAATATTACAAATTGTCTCTTAATTATAGAAAATCCCTGACACTTAGAAATATCAATTATTACACAATTAGCTGTATTTGGACATGACTATGTTAGGCTATTTGTCAAATTTGTTAAATGTTAAAATGACACAAATTTGAAAGTCATTTTTAAAGAAAAAAGAGAGGAAAAGAAATATAAGGAATTTGGAAATTGGTGCGTGAAAAATATAAAACTCATAAAGTATGCACAAATATTGCTCACATCGATATATCTTTGTGAATTATCTTGTTCAAAAATGAAATATGCAAAGAACATATAATAGAAATAGGCTTATTGGTTCACACCTTGATATATTAAGAATAGCATATAGGATTTATAAGCCTGATTTACCTAAAATTGCTAAAAGTTTGTCTCAATATCAAAAAATTGCATTAATATTTAAATAAATGTTTGCATCAAGTAAAAAATTTTATGTTTTATTAACCTGTTAATTATAAGATATAGTACAGTGGTATACAAATTATGGCATATACAAGTTGAGATGTCAGATATTTTTTCACGATACCAACTGTTTGCCAACCACTGATATAACATGTTGTGTCCCGCTTAATGTACAAATGTATATAGCCCAGGAAAACAAAAGGTTGAGTATGGCTGTTTTACATCAGTTTTTTTTTTAAAGATTAAAAGATTTTATATTTTGAATTCAAAGATTACTGTTTTCAAATTAATTTATTAATAATAGAAATATTTACATGATGATCTAAAAGTCTGAATCCATAAGTAATTATTTTCTTCTTTAATTTTTTTTATTTTTTCGAGCCCGAGATGTAGTTCTAAACTTATAAGAGATGCACACATAGAGATTGTGCTCATATATGCAAACAAGAATTCTCACATCTTTTGATATTCATTTATTAGAAATATGTAAAATGTTTTAACAAAATGATACACTATCTCACATTTTTACAATTGTAAGAAATTATTTAGATGAAATTTAAAAAATATGATAAATTAATTATGGATTTGATTTTTAGAAGCAAGAGATTCTTTCAGGAAAAAAAGAAATAAAAACATAAGATTAATTATCAATCAATCCAAACTTTTATGCAAATATCCAAAAACCTTGGGACAAATCTCTAAATTGAAAAATGACAGTCTTTTATGAATAGATTTTGCTGCTAAGTCTTGTATGATCTACAAGTATTATAATGACAACAGTTTAAATTCATTTTGAATTATCAATCCACTGCAGGATGGTCTCTCTTTGCTTAATCCACTTACCCCAATCCCTAGCTTTTCTACATAATACTGCAAACTTCCTTATTTCATACACCATCTCACAGAGGATTTCTTTTCTAGATCTTTTACTATTTCTTGAGACCAACTTAAAACACCAATTGTCCAGACATTAACATCTCTTGTAACAATATGTCCAACCCAGTTCCATTTCAGTCTTCTAATTCTTTCAATAATGTGATATCTGCTTGTTTTTTCATCCATATATTTGATTGATTTCCTGTTAGTCCTAACATCATCTCACCATACTGCAAGTGGTCTGAAGACTTTGTATTGATCTGTTAAATGACCAAGTCTCAGATCCATAACATCTGGTTAAAAAAGCATCTACTAAAAATCCTTTCAAATATATAGGCACATTTCCTTTTAATATTAAATTATTTCTAATAAAGGCACCTAACTAGCCTTTAAAAACATCTAATTTATTATCAAAAAACTTTGATAATCAAGAAATAGAAATTAACTACTAGAAATGCAATTCCATAATTAATTTAATCTATTATGTTTCTGTGTTAATAAGGCATTTCTAGTAGTTAATTTCTATTTCTTGATTCTCAACATTTACTTTCATCTTTGAAAAAATCCACTGATTTATCCTTATTCCTACTTTCATCTAATAACTCTTACAACATTTCCTAAAGCTCTGAAGCATTATGTTCAAAAACAATAAATCATCTGCAATATCTAGACTACCGAAATAATCTCCATTTACTTTTATTTTCTTAACTTCCCATTTTAATCCACAAAATACAACTTGTAAAACTGCTATAAAAAGTTTTGGAGATATAAAAACATCTGTCATATGACTTTTTCAATGTTAATCTTTGTAGTATCTCCATATATTCTAATCATAGCTAATGTATTTTAATAAATATTCTTCAAAATATGACAATAATGTAGGTATATATCTTAATGATCAAATGCATTAATCACCTAAGAAATACTTATAGAATCAAATGCTATTTCATAATCTACATATTTTAAAGCCTAATGGTAACTCATATTCATTGAACTTTTCTTAAACTTCTCTCAGTAGTTTTCTATTCCCTCGAGTCAGCCGCATGATGGCACTATTTCTAGGTCAATTCCTAGAAATATACCGTTTCAGTGGCCTACACCCAACCTAAGAGGTTTCTTTCTACGATAAAACACAGAAAGAGTCCCTGCGGCTGAGCCGGTCTGGCTTTTTTCTATGCTAAAAGCACAGACAAATGCCTTATTGACTGCCGTAGTTAGTTGTGTTATTAACTTTATCTTAATGCTAGAATGTCTATTTTCTCTATACTTTCGTGTGAGAGTGTGTGGATTTTAGCCTGTCATGATTATTTAAAATTTCATTACAAAGGGTTTTTTTTTCAAGTGCTCTAACCTACTGTCACATTGTAACTTTATTAACAATGTCGTGAAGGTTCCATTACGAATCGATAACCCTCAAAAAATAAGAGTGCGGTAGAGCAGTATTTTGACGATCATGCGAAAAGTAACGTTTTCGCAAGAATTCGTCCATGACAAGTTACTTTTGATATATACGCACAAACAAAAACAACCCAGTGTCTGATTATTAATTATTGTCCAAAAAAAGAAAAAAGAAAATTAGTCAAGTATTATTTTTACATTTACTATTTAAATAAGATTAGTTTTTATATGTACACCCATTAACAAAAACAACCCAGTTTCTAATTAATTACTGTCCAAAAAAAAAAAAGCAAATTAGTCGGGTTTGATTTTTAAATGTAGTATTTGAATCATGGTACTTTTTATATATACACAATAACAAAAAAAAAACACTTTCTGATTAATTACTGTCCAAAAAAACGCAAAATAGTCGGGTATCATTTTTAAATTTAGTATTTAAATAACGGTACTTTTTATATATACACACTAACAAAAAGAACCCACTTTCTGATTAATTACCGTCCAAAAAAAAAAAAAGCAAATTAGTTGGGTATCATTTGAAACTTTAGTGAGAATTTTTAAATGTTGTGGGTAAATTGAATAATGTAGAATTGCATATTATTCTCTATTCAAAAAAGACCCTAACTTTTTCTATATATATACACAAAGAAAATAAAACCCACTTTCTGATTAATTACTGTCAATACCAAAAAAAAAGTTATTCAGGTATCATTTTTAAATTTAGTATTTAAATAATATTACTTTTGATATCTACACACTAACAAAAACAATCCACTTTCTGATTCATTACTGTCCAAAAAAAAAAATTGCAAAATAGTCGGGTATCATTTTTAAATGTAGTATTTAAAGAATGGTACTTTTTATATATACACACTAACAAAAAGAACCCACTTTCTGATTAATTACTGTCAAAAAAAAAAAGCAAATTACTTGGGTATCATTTTTAAATTTAGCGTGAATGTAGAAATTTTGTGTAAATTGAAAAATGTATAATTGCGTATTATTTTCTATTAAAAAAATACCGTAACTTTTTATAGATATACACACAAACAAAAACAACACATTTTATGATTAATTACTGTCCAAAAAACATCCATTATTCGGGTATCATTTTAAAATTTAATGTGAATTTCTAAATTTTTGTTTTTTAAATAGTAATATTATTTACTATTAGTTCCTCTAATTTCCTATTACAAAACTAAAAAAGCCGATATTTATATAGATAGAATCACAGGCCCGGCCCGGAATTGTAATATGTATGTGTTTTTGATTAGCATCTATACCATCAAACAGCTGATACGAGAGAATAGAAAACTACCTTCTCTCAATATTTGGATATGATCCATTGTAATAAAATCATTTTTAAATCCAACTTGTTCAGTAACTGACTAAAAGCGAAAGTTTGCTATACACAAGTTGGAATTATCTTGGTAAAAAATTTGTATAGAAATGACAAAACACTGATAGATCTGTAATTTTTAATATCTTCATCACCTTTTTTAAAGATGATTACTACTACTAAAATCTTTCAATTATCTGATACATCATCATGTAAATATTTGGTATAAACTTTGCTAAAAAAACTTCTAATTCATGTATTTATTTTAAGATATCAATAATAATTACATTATTCTCTGGAGCTTTTCCTTCTTCATAGATTTAATTGAAATGCTGGGCAATTCACAAGATGTAGTAATAGAAGGGGAGATTTAGAAAACAATTTTGTTTTGGTCTTTTGTTGTTGTCTTTGCTCACTATCCACTATGATAGACTGCACCTGAATTACAAGGAACATCTACAAGCAGTTAAAATATTGAAGATGCATTGCTAACAACCATTAAAGAACTTCTTCCTCAGCAGAAATTCCATAATTATCAGAAGGTCCAACTCAGTTGCTGAATGAAATTCAATACTGTATCAACCAGCTTCACATATTATTGCACCTAAAACAGATGTGCTTCTCAAGAGTAAACATTTCATACCAATTCTACATTGAAATGTAAATTCTGATTATGACTAATATTTGAAAATTATCACCGGAAAAGATTTTGCTAGTGAATTACCAATGAGCTCTTTTTTCATCATGTCTCTAAAAAAATATATGTAAATGTAATTTTATCTTTATGCAGAAACAATCTATTCTCAGTTGTATCTTGGATTTAAGATAACAAGTTAAGTAATATTTACTAAGGCTGTAACCTCAAAAATATGCGTGTGAAAATGCAACCGTGGACAATTTAATAACCTTCTTAATTTCCAATTACTAGAAACCAATTATATTTAGAGTTATTAAACAATTTATAGTTTATGTGATTTTATGTATTTATTTTATTTATCTTTATTTAAATGTTTATTTTATTTATCTTTACTTAAATGTAGTTTATTTGATATATAATAGTATGCTTTTCAATATTTATTTTAAAGGTGTCACAATTCAGATGTAATAACTATATGGGACTCTTTGTTTTCTTGATCTTTATTACCATATAATTCTTTATAAAACATCTTCAACACACTTCAAAAAGTTATCCCTCTTTTTAGTAATAGTTCCATCTTTTCTTCTTATTGCAGAAATAACTTTCCCTCCAATATCAATATATATATTGTTTATGTTTTTGAGTCTTCTATAGCTTTCTTTGCCAATTTACAATTATATTATTTTTCATACTAGTTTACAAAACTTATTCAATTCTTCTTAATGGATCATTTTTATATTTTTTCATATTCCTTCTTTCTTCATACATGGTCTTGTTTTGGTAGAAAATTTAGTGATAAATTGTTGGGTTTTTTGTATCAGCTATCTTTGTTGCAGTTTTTAATAATATATCAGTTATCCTATTAATTTCATTCAAATTTAAACCCTTTTTGTAGTCTGCTAATATTTTATAACGATTTGCAAGTTATAATTTAAATATATTGGAATGTTTCTGAAAGTTAGAAATATTGACCGATAATACTGATTTTCTTACTAGTTTTCATCTCTAGTTTTACATTAATGACTTACATTTTACTAATCAATGATCACTCCCTATTTGAATCTATTAAGAACATTATAATCTTGAAACATTTATTTTCTGTTAATCAAAAACATTGTACACCTGGGTCTCTTTTTACGCGGACTTATTTAACACGATTTTGAAGTTACGCGATTCGTTTCACCGGAGGTCAATTTCCGATAATGTGCTATTACTTTAAATAATAAATTTCACGCACTTACGTTATATTGAAAGTAATAGCACATTATTGAAATTCGACTTTCATCTTAGTAATTTCAATATTTTCAGTGCTTTATAATAGTAAGATTTTATGCAATAATGAAATTAAAATCATGATTTCCACATTTTATGTATACACATATTAAATTTTACAAGATTTTAATGTAAATTTGTTCAAACATTGTGCGTGTTAATTTTGCATTTTAAATCACATTCTGTTTTTGCTTTTTAAAAAAGAACATAATCAATTATTACTTTCTTATTACTGACACTAATTATTAACGTGCTCTTAAATTCCAACGAGAGCTAAATGTTTGTATGTCTGGATAGCGCGAGCTTCGTAAACAATTAATAAAATCGTCTCAAAGATTAATTACTAATTACGATGTCACCAGAAAATCATAATAATTAAAACGTGTATAAAAAATGTAAATTACTGTACTGTAAATTATGCATAAAAATATATTATTTTGAATAAAATTAAATATTATAGTTAAAAAGAGTTTGTCTTGTATCAATTTTTTTCAAATTTGAAATTTTTTATTAGTCATATTTTATTTCCTTATTTTTTTTTTTTGCGCGAATTTTAAAGTAATTTTACGTTGGTGCTTTGCTTTTACGCGGATTTTGAAAAATCACAGACAGCATCCCCCCTTTTTCAATGTAAGTTACGTCTATTTTTGTGCGATTTCATTTGCGCGTGTTTTCTGAGGAACCTATCTATCACGTAAAACGAGACCCAGGTGTACTTCCATTTGGATGCTTCAATGTCCATTTATATTTAGCATTTTTCTACAACAAATAAAAGAATTCATAATATAGTTTTTCTTTTTTTTTTTGTGAACTCCACAAATCTGTGTCCTCTCTCACTTCTATTACGACAACCAAATTTACTCATAGTGCTTTCATCTTTCATTCATTTACCAGTTCTAGTATTAAAGTCTCCTATGACAATTTTAAAATGTTGTTTGGAACTTATCAAAAGCCTTTTGTGCATCTATAGACAATTTTCCACTTCTTTATCACAATGAGAATTTTTTGGGGCATAAATCTGAATTATCTGCATTTGATTGTATTTATATATTGGACTATTTCCATCATCTAATATAAATATTTGAATGTCATTAGAAAAATTTTATTTTAAATATTCCTAATACATTCAACTGTTAGTAAAAGCACACAGGTTAGTATATGCATAACATTTAGATAGTTTATTATTCTCCCCTATTCTTCATGTGTTGCTGGCCTGACCAGTGACAATACTAGCATGGGAATTGAACCCGGGTCCTTAAATTCTTGAATATTGAATTTTAAGATAATGCCCTAACCTCTCGAAACATTGTGCATATACTAACCTGGGTGCTACTAATAATAGTTGGATGTATTTGGAATATTTAAATAAAGTTATTTTTTCTAAAGACCTTCAATACTTATATTAAATGATGGAAATAATCCAATATATCGTCATCACAACCCTTCAGGAAAACATCTACATTTGATATCTTTCAATAAGTTGAATAACTATTCTTGCCATTCTGTCTGATATACCGTCAATCTCCACAATATTATTCTTCCACTTTTTATTTATAATGAATTCCACTCTACTTATGCTTCCAATATTTATGCCTTTGTAGAATAGTATATATTTACTTTTTAATTCAATTGACTCTTCACCTCTTCTTTTAACTTCACTAAAACATCACATGATCACTATTTCTTCAATGATGAAAGCCACAAGCTAGAAACTAGCTGGAAATATTGGATAAGTAGGCACTAGATAGATTTTATGCACAAACCTTCTAACATCCATTGATTACTATGGCTTGCACTGGGTAGCACTATTATATGGAAAGTTTGCTGTTTTATTCTTTTAATTTCACAAGGTCCAACAATATTCCACTTAATAATAGACAGTTCTTCTGCCAATTTATACAAAGTGATCTGCAATGCAGCCAGGTTCCACAATTAGGGCATCATTAGCATCTGCCTTCGGCTGCCAATCACTATCTTGACTAACAACTTTACAGCTTCTTGGGGATAAGAGTAATAATTTAATTTTGTCTGTCATGATTGTAAATATCTATTTAAAAAAAAAAGCAGAGATTATTCACACACATTCATCCTCCATTCAAAAAAACTCGATACATTTCAATTAAGAATTATTATATAAACGTATCAGTTCTATACTAAATTTTTATCAAGATAATTACAACATATTTATAGTGAACTTTGGATTTTAACCAACCAAAAGAAAAGCTGGACTTAAAAGTAGTTTTAACACAATGGATTATATTAAAGTATTAAGAGAAGTTATAGAAAGGTCCAATGAATATGAGTTATCATTATGCTTTGGATTTGTAGATTATGAACAGGCATTTGATTCTACAAGCATTTCTACAATGATTAAAGCATTGAATCATCAATGTATAAACTTAGGATATTGTCATATTTTGAAGAATATAAATTATGCAACAACAATGATTAGATTATATGGTCATATTAAGAAGATTAACATTGAAAAGGGTATATTACAGGGTGATTCCATATCTCCAAAAAAATTTATAGCAATTTTAGAAAAAATATTTTATTAATTAAAATCGAAAGTTGACATAAAAAGCCAAAAAACGTCACCATACTGATAAGCAGTCCATCCATGTTTATTAAATATATAAATAATCATATAACTTCAACTAAAAGAATATATGGAGTGGAAATTATAAATGCACTGCTCATTTCATTTAAGATCTCAAAAAGGAATCAAAGAGTCTCTTTTCAGTTAGCAGGAAACCCTTTTCTGCAGATAGTTTAAATTAATATACAAAATATTTTAAAATTTCATCTAATCACCTATATAGCTAAAAATCTAGTCATTCTATATACTAAACATTAGTATAAAGATGCTTTCTATAGAGAGAGAATAGCTAAACTGTTATATAAAATATATGCCTTAACATTTGCATTAGTATTTACTGTTCAATATTTTCTGTAGACATTTTTGCTATATATCCTTAGTGATTAATTATATCATTTTTATTATTTAAACAAATGTAAATAAACTACATTTTAAATTTGTATGACTGATCGAAAATAATTAAAATTTTAATCAATATATAAATGGATATTTTATGCAAAAACAACAATTTGGTAAAATCCTAAACATTTTAAAATTGCAATGATCGATCAATTTGGGACTGCATTTCCAATGAGGCATTTCTCTTCCCCCCTATAATTGAAACCATTTGAATGTGTATTCTATCAACTATCTAATGAAAAAATTAATCAGCGATAGAGTAGCACAATCAGAGCTAAAGACTAAAAGATTGATTTTCAACTAACTAGTACTCAAATTTCAACCATATAATTTTCAAAACAATTAATCATGTGATTATTTATTTTATTTAATAAGGTGTTTTAGTATATGCTAATGTACTTTTATTTTTACCAGTTATTTATCATGTTAGTCAAAAATTGAAACATTTACAACAATAAAACAGTTTATGGATGTTACTGATGATGTAAAGATCTAATTAAAGTTTGTGATATAGGTCTAAATATTAAAATGATAGAATTGTGTTAAGAAAATAACAAGCAATAGCAAACTATCATTAACAATAATCCAAATATTTTCACTCGAGTACATACCATTGCCTAGCTATTTCAATCTGCTTTCAAAGATCAAAGAGATAAATATACAAACAATATTTTGTTGTTAGGCCGATTTAGATAATTTTTTTAATAATTCACTTAATAAAAAAAATTTATAATTTTAAAAACCAATGTTCTTTGTCAAATTATACGAAAATGCAGTGTATGTGTATATATACATATAATAAAACCAAATATTTGGACAATGCATGTGTTATGCAAAGAAATGGTCAATATTTAAATTAAAAAATCATTTAATAAGTAATATAATAAAGCAAAAATAGTTTACATATAATCAAAACGACTGAATAAATTAATAAATTTCATTTCAATTTTGGAAATTATTACTCATGGAAAATAATAAAACATCAAAAAAAATGAAATATATTAGATGCATTTACTTTTTTAAAATGTCATTTTATGCAATCAAGATGCAATATTTATTACGTCCACAACAAAAAAAGTGTGCTCCCTTTGAGAAAGTATATATGATGTGAAAGTACGTTTATTTACAATACAAACTTTCAATCAGCAATACACTTAAATAAAATAAAATTTTAAAAAACCAAAGATTAAGTTTATCTATTCAATATCTACATCAAAATACTTTTTTAGAAATATATTTATAATTTTAATATATAAAATTATAAATGGCAAATAATAATAATAAAACCCATTAATATTATGATTATATATAAATAGTTCTTACGTTTATTTTTTACGCATAAATTTTTACGAAATTTTAATTTACTTATAACTTTCGATGAGAAGTAATAAATATTACACTATGATCGTAATCAATATATTTTGTATCAAAGAAAAATATTTTTAAAAAATAGACTGGAACTTACGTGAGATATTTCCGCAATACTCGACTTGAAATTCTTCTTAGTCAAATTAGCCACCGAATAACTGATTTGAGACAAGGCAAAAGACAACGAATCTAGGTTCATAGTTCCATGAATCAACCCTCGAAAGCTTCAAAATGTGTTGAAGCCTTCTTCAGACAAAACGAAAAGCTTCTCAAATTAATAAGTTTATTTTCGGATCTAACACCGAGTTGGTGCGAGCCCAACATGAGGAATTTGTCACCGTTTTTTACCCCAACGTCATGGCGTTTCTATATTCACGTAGCCATATTGGAATCTCGAGTTGTGTTATCCCTCTCTAATGAGACTTAAAAATATTAACAATTATATTTTTACATTTTAAATAATATTTAGCTTTTAGAGAGAGAAAAAAAACAATATAGTAAAAATTCTTTCAATCATAAAACAATTACTGTTAATGGCGATTTGCAAAGTAATCTCGTTTCTATAGTACTATTTGCTACAACATTTGGGATCTAGTTTACAGTAAAACAAGTTTGTGAATTTATTATTTAAAAAAAATTGGTGATTGGAGTTCTCGTTTTGATTACAATCCTCATCGTATCACATTCGATGGTTATATATTTACATTGATTAATATTTTAAAATTAGTAACTAAAAAAAAAACTTCATAAAACAACTTTTTTTAAAAAAAAAGTTTTACTGTTAGTAGAATAATTTACTGTTTAACAAAAATTATTATCCTTTTCACTATTAAGGAAAAGTAAAAGATGTTTCCTGTTGTTATACCATGACAAGTATATTAGCAATAGCCTAGATGCTAGTTGCCTTCTATACGGAATGCAGGGCCAATTAGGGGGAGAGAGATTCGGAGTGTGGGACAAAAACTAGCTTTTATATTCCACAATTTAAACAAGTAAATCTCAAATTTGTTGAAACATAGAGTCCCAAAGGCGTAAACAAACTTAAATTACTGCAATATTGTTAATGGATATATTAACAAAATAAGCTTATGAAATTAAATCAATTTTCATAAACTAAGCTGAAATATTAATTAAATAGACTGCCCATACCAAAAATGTGGAGGAAGAAAAACAGATTCATTAGCTGAAAGTTGAAATAAGGTTTTTAAAAAAAATATTTTAAGTTATATACCATAGAAAGAAAAGACCCAATAAAACAAAAATAATCATACAGTACATAGAAATTAGCATAGGAAAAGAAAACATTGGATAGATAACTCAAAAATTTTGAAACACCTGTGTAATCTACATTTTAGAAGGCGTGCCCTAAGATTAATGGAAAATGAATATAAAAACAAAAAATATGCTAATACAAATTTGAAGAAATATTTCTTACGACACACAAAACTGAGCAAATAATTCATTAGCAATAATATTTCAAATAATAAATAGAAACTGTTCTTAAATGTATAAATTAGATTTAATTCAGAAAGAATCAGGAAAATTAGTAGAAAAGATTGTAGCACTGTTATTTCAGTGGTATATAAAAAGTGTATTGAATCAAACAAAATCAATGTTTAGTACAATTGATTCTCAACTTCATTGTAAACTAGTAACTGTAGTGTTTGTAAAAATGGCAGACATTTTTGTGCACTCCTGAAAAACTAGAATTGCATTTCTTTAAAATATCCTTTAGATAATCCTTGTAATGTAGATGGGATCTACTTCTATGAAACTCATGTTCAAGTTTACCATAAAACATTCTTTCAGTAAATCTTCCATTGTTCATTTGTTTTACATGTCCAATCCAACAAAGGTATGATTTTACAATAGTGAACTCAATACTATCACATCCTGCAAGCTGAAGAGTATATTGTTTGGTTTTATGATCTTGCGCGCATATTTTAAAATTTTATGGAGCATCTTTAAACAAAACTTTTCTAATGCTTTTATATTGCACTAATAGGATGTCTAAGTTTTACATCCATACAATAAATTATGTAAAATAGCAGGTTTATATACAGCTAAGTTAGTTGCAATAGTTATTTCCCTATGAAGAAAAATTCCATTTTGTTTAACTTCTTAGAAGCAGCAGTAGCACATTGTAGTCAGCTGGATCTCAACATTTAAGCCCACATTTCTAGTTATAAAACTACCAAAGTATTTAAACTGGTTTACATTCTCAAGTTAATAATCATTCAAGCTGAAAGTTGCTGAGAATTTTTCTTTCATCACTGCCCAATAAAGAACTTGAGTTTTTTTGAACATTAATTAATAAACCAAGATCTTTTTAAGTTGCATTTAAAACATTAAGAATATTCTGCAAATCGTCTTTTGAACTGCCAAAAATAACACAATTATCAACATATTGTAAATCCAGAATCCAAGAAGATGAAGTTCTTGTGTTTGCTTTTAATCAATTCAAATTATAAATATTACCATCAAATCTGTATCGTATCATGATCCCTGTCTGATTAAGACATCTATAAACAATTCCAAAAGATCACTGTGATAAAAATTTAAAGCAAAGTTGGAGCAAGTACAAATCCATGTTTAATACCAGTTTTCATTTCAAGTGCCTCAGATTTTTTACCTGTAGTAATAACACTTTCTTTTATTCCATCATGTAGTAATTATATTATGAATAAAATTTGTTGGACAACTAATTTCAAACAATGCCATAGACCTTTCCTATTAATTGAATCAAATGCATTGACCAAATCATTAAAAATAATATATAAATTTTTTCTTTATTCCTGAAACTTTTTTTACATTTGCCTGACAACAAAAATCTTATTTGTAGCACTTCTTGTAACCCTAAATCACATTGAGTCTCTGATAATTATTCATCTATAAATAGAAGTAATCTATTCAACAAAATTCTTGAAAGTACGTTTGCTGTAGTGAATTATAATGATATTCCAAGGCAATTATCACAATCTTGTCTATTTCCTTTGTTTCTAAAACTGGAACAATTAAAGCAACCTTAAAATCAGATATCTTAACTTCATGGGTCCAGATATTTCTTTAAAAAATTCAATATTTTTAAGGCTAATGTATCACCAACATATTTTAAAACTTCTTCAAATATTTCAGCCTTTTCATTTTTTAAATTTCAAAGAACTGCTTTGACTTTATTAAGCTGGGTATCTTTGTCCAAATCTAAATTTTTAGAATGGATGTGTCATTAAAAGTTATATCAATTCTTGTATCGTTACTCAAAAATAATTAAAATACTTTTTCCACCTGTTAAAAATATTATATAAGAAAAGACCATTGCTAGATTTAATAGGATTGTGATACTGTTTCTCACTTCCATATGTTGCTTTCAGTGTATTAAAAAAAGATATAGAATGATCACGAGCAGCAAATGCCTATATTTTAATTTTAATTCATTGATCATTTTTAAGTCTTTTTGTGAGTCATTAAACTTTCACTTTCAGATCTTTATATATAATTATGAAGTTTCACATTTAATCTATTATTTTGCCATGCAAAGAATGTAAATCACTAATAATATTGTCATTTCCAGAAACTAGTCATGATTCTTCTTTTTAATGAACCAAGAATAGATTTACTTGTATCCATAACACATTTCTTAAGAGAATTTCTTGCTTCAGTAATTTGATAGTGCCAAAAATCCAAATTAGCAATTTTAGTGAACCGTTGAAGTTTAGTACATATTGTACCATTAACATGATACAATACGTATTAGCATTCAGAGAGGGAGTTAGAGATTGCTGGAAAAAAAAATATGTATAGAATATTGAGTCTGCTATTAACTGAAAGGAGACCCTTTGATTCCTCTTGGAGGCCTTAAAGGAACCGAGCAGGGCAAATTCCTAATGTCCACTCCATACGTTCTTGTCGTTGCAGCTGTTATTACTATGTGATTATCCATATAGTATATGAACATGGATGGGCTGCTCACCAACATGCATTAGCCAGCGTGGAGAGTTTATTGGCTTTTTACCTCTGAGTTTAAGATCAAGAAACACCATGGTCTTTCTTCTCAGTGCCTGATAAGGCAGAATGAATGTTTGTGTAAATGATAAATATTTTTCCAATACATATATACAATTATGACAGACAAAAATAAAGCATGGCCCTTATTCCCAGGAGGCTGTAAAGTCACCAACCAAGGCAGCGATTGGTGGCCAAAGGCGGAGGGTGCTAAAAATCCCCTGATTGTGGACCCAGGCTGCCATTTGATGATGACTTTTTATTTAGGTACTTACAACTACAGATCACTTTCAAGTAAAGGAAGATTGCAAGAATTAGAAGAAGAATTGTCTTATATTAAATGGGACATTATTGGACTTTGTGAAGTTAGAAGAAAAGGTGAAGAAACAATTGATTTAAAAAGTGGACATATACTCTATTATAAAGGCACACATATTGGAAATACAAGTGGAGTAGGATTCATTATAAATAAAAAGTGGAAGAACAATATTGTGGAGATTGATGGTGTATCGGACAGAGTTGCAAGATTAGTTAGTTATACAACTTAATAGCAGATACCAAATGCAGATAATTCAGGTTTATGCCCCAGCAAGTTCTCATAGTGATGAAGTAGTAGAAGATTTTTATATGGATGTACAAAAGGCTTTTGATCAGAGTAAACAACATTTTAAAATTGTTATGGGAGACTTTAATGCTAGAATTGGTAGACAAATGAAATTGCTGTAGGTAATTTTGGTTATGGTAATAGAAATGAGAGAGGACATAGACTTGTGGAGTTTGCAGAAAAAGAAAAACTTTATATTATGAATTCATTTTTTGAGAAAAATGTTAAAAGGAAATGGACATGGAAGCATCCAAATGAAGGTACAGCAGAATTGGATTATATTTTGACTAACAGGAAATACATATTTCAAGATTGTAATGTTCTTAATAAATTTAACACAGGAAGTGATCATCGATTAGTAAGGTGTAAGTTACGTGTTAATGTAAAACTAGAGAGACAAAAATTATTGAGAAAAACAATATTTACAGTTGATATTCCTAAACTTCAGAAACATTCTAATGAATTTAAATTAGAACTTACAAATAGGTTTCAAGTGTTAGAAGATTTTGAACATGATTCAGATTTGAATGAAATTAATATGAAAATAACTGATACACTTTTAAAAACTGCAACAAAGATAGCTGGTAGAAAAAAGCAGCAATTGACTAATAAAATTTCTACTGAGACTAGAGAATTTATGAAGAAAAGAAGGAATATGAATATATACAAAAATGATGTATTAAAAAGAATTGAATATCTCGAATTTTGTAAAATGGTACGGAAAAGAGTTGAAAATGATATAAGAAAGTATAACTGTGAAATAGCAAGGAAAGCTGTAGAAGAAAATAAAAGTCTCAAGAATGTTAAACAACATTTTGGTATTGGTAGGAAATTTATATCTGCAATAAGAAAAAAAGATGGAATTATTACTAAAAAGAGAGATGACATCATGAAATTGGTAGAAGATTTTTATCAAGAATTATATAGTAATAAAGAACAAGTACCTCCTATATCTATTACATCTTCCGAATTGCCCAGAATTTTAAATGAAGAAGTGAGACATGCAATTAAATGTATGAAGAAAGGAAAGGCTCCAGGAAATGATGGAATTATAATTGATATATTAAAAGAAGGAGGTGAAGAAATAGAAACAATTTTAGCAAAGTTATATACCAAATGTCTAATTGATAAAGATGTACCGGAAGATTGGAAGAATGCAGTAATAATATTAATATTTAAAAAAGGTGATAAAGAAGATATTAGAAATTACAGACCTATCAGCCTTTTATC
Source organism: Epiperipatus broadwayi (assembly GCA_028023455.1). Lineage (NCBI taxonomy): Eukaryota > Metazoa > Onychophora > Udeonychophora > Euonychophora > Peripatidae > Epiperipatus > Epiperipatus broadwayi. The sequence continues at coordinate 5,750,391 of JAQFVV010006257.1, read as the reverse complement.
AGTTTTATATAAAATTTTTACCAAGATAATTACAACTCATCTACAGAGAACTTTGGATTTCCACCAACCAAGAGAACAAGCTGGATTTAAAAGTGGTTTTAGCACAATAGATCATATCCAGGTATTGAGAGAAGTCATAGAAAGGACAAATGAATATGGGTTGTCATTATGTTTTGGATTTGTAGATTATGAAAAGGCATTCGATTCTATACAACATTTCTTCAGTGATTAAAGCATTGGATCATCAAGGTATAGATCCAGGATATTGTCATATTTTAAAGAATATTTATAAAAATGCAACAGCAACAATTAGATTACATAATGATACAGGAAAAATCAACATTGAGAAAGGTGTAAGGCAAGGTGACTCCATATCTCCAAAACTTTTTACAGCAGTGCTGCAAGAAGTATTTTGTGGATTAAAATGGGAAACTAAAGGAATGAAAGTAAATGGAGAGTATTTAAGTTATTTAAATTTTGAAGATGATGTAGTTGTTTTTGCAAATAATGCTTCAGAGCTGCAGTAAATGTTGCAGGAGTTAGCAGATGAAAGTAGAAAAGTAGGACTAAAGATAAATGTTAAAAAGACTGAAGTAATGTTTAATCGATTTGCTCAAAATATGAAAATAAAGATTGATTATGAAGAATTAGAAGAAGTTAACAGTTACAAATACCTAGGTCAGATTATTAATACAGATGGAAACATAATGGAGGAAATTAATCATAGAAATAAATCTTGGTTGGAGTGCTTTTGGTAGAAATAACTTGATACTAAGAGGAAATATGCCTACGTGTTTGAAAAGAATGTTTTTTAACAAATGTGTTTTACCAGTTCTTACTTATGGATCTGAGACTTGGACACTTAATAGAAGAGCAATACAGAGACTTCAGACCACTCAAAGGAGTATGGAGAGATGTATGTTGGGAGTAACAAGAATAGATCGAAAACGCAATGTATGGGTAAGACAACAAACAGGTGTTACTGACCTTATTGAAAAAATTAAAAGATTGAAATGGAGTTGGACATATTGCTAGAAGAAATGATAATAGATGGACAATTGAAATTTTAAACTGGATTCCAAGAGATTGTAAAAGACCCAGAAAGAGACCACATGTGAGATGGATGGATGAAATAAGAAAGTGTGCAGGGGTGTTGTGGAAAAGGGAGGCTAAAGATCGGAGATGTATTAAACTTGGAGAGACCTTCATCCTGCAGTGGATTGATAATGGTTGATGATGATGATGATTATTGAAATGGTCAGTTTCATCCATCTTCCCATTTCACTTATTTTACCCACACATCTATCCATATGCCAGGTTTAAACCCTCTCAGAGTACCCATTTAAATAACATTAAATTACTATATATGCAGAATCATGTATATATATGCGAATGATATGTCTGTAATTTAATAATATATGTATAGATTACAGATATGTATTCATTTTATAAATATTTCTAATTTGAAAAATATTTTAGTTTAAATTATTATGTTATTATTGGTATATATTATAGAGATATATATTCAATTTATAAATATTTCTAATTTAAGAAATATTTTAGTTTAAATTATTGTTATGTTAATGGTATATATTATAGATATATATATTCCATTTATAAATATTTCTAGTTTAAGAAATTCATTTTATAAATATTTCTAGTTTAAGAAATATTTTAGCTTAAATTATTTAGATAATTTTATTGCTGTATTATTGAAATCACATATGTATATTTCCTGTTATTCTGCACGTATAGTTATAAAATTAGTCTTCTACTAATTACGAAAGTAACTTTGTCAAAATAACATTTGATCTTGTAAACAATTTTCGAAGTAGGTCACACATTGGTCCTAAAATAGTGTGGACTTGATCTGCAAATATAAAAAGTTAATAACAAAATAATGCAGGAAAACAAAATCTCAATTACTGGTTATAATTAAAAATGTGTTTCTAAAATAAATAAATGAGTTTTTGTACTGGTTGTAACTATTAAATATGTTTTGCTAAAATAAATAAATGGACTTTTCAGCTAACACAAGCTCATAAAAATTAACAGGTGGCCAGAGTTTAAAAAGTATAAATACTTAAAGTTTTGTTGCCAAGGAATCGATCATATATATAATAAGTGAGTGTAAGCTGAACCTACGTCCATTTTATCTTCAAAATGATCGAGTAGGACAGTGATAAATCACCTCTTGGCCCTTAGACAGAGAATGGAGAACTTTGGTCGAATGAAACCTAATGCCATAACCAGCAAAAGTAGCCCATGGAAAATCTCTATTAACTTTAAATCATCATCAAAAGTGTCATCTTAATATCCTCCCAAGTGCTTCAAAACTAACTACAGTGGAAAACAACTGAATGGTAAATTTTCTCCCAGAGCTCTGTTTATAAACTGTGACTTTCAATTCTTTCTTTTAAAAGCTAGCTATTTATTAAATCTGCCTTTCTCAAACACCTTTACTAAAATCTACAAAGAAGTTTGTTAAATGCTAAATCTTGCCTGATTGTAAAACTTGAATTCTCTTTTAAAATGTAAAACTCAATCTATTTTAAATGTATAATTTCCTGCGGTCTTTTTATGCCTATTTCTAAAAATATTCAATTTATTCTATGATTTTATCATTTTAATATTATATGTATTTAATATGCCAAATGACTCTAAACCACAAGTATTTATAAATATAATTTTAGCTTATCGATTTGCGAAGATAATTTCAAATCTTCGCTATAATAAATATTAAATAATTGAATTATTATTCTTCATTCTCACTTGCTGTTTCAAGATCATATTATTATTTCACTGATTAAGTTTTGGGTATTAATATTACAATAATCAGTTATCTGGTTATTTTATGTAGTTTGCTTAATTCTAGTTATGAATTATAACTATTTATATATGTAACTCGCACATCGTAGGAACTAGCCATAGAGATATTTTCAAAGCATACTTTAATGTTTTATTCGTAATTACCCCGCAAATATGCTTTATCCTCCTTAGATGTATATATGTTGAGATGCAGGTGATAATATTAAACTAGGTTACTAATTTAGTCCCTAAATAGTATATTTAAAATACTAAATTTGAGAACTGGATTGTATAGATATGCAAATAGATGCTAGATAATTTTAAGGGACGATAATATAATTTTACGCATTTGCGTTGCTGCATGATTCTTGGTGATGTGCTGGTGGAGGCCACACTCATCCACTTTAGTTTGGGTTAAAGCACACTTTTAGAACTAGGGCACAAGGACCTAGATTATTTATAATGCTTATCCGACTCCCTGAACTACTAATGTTCCTATTCATGGCAAGTTGAGTGGTTTTAGGGCAAACTGAGTCTTTGGAGACTGAAGCCCGTGAATAATGACCCATTTGCACCTTTGAACTTTATTAATATTTTAATATGTGCCATAGAGGATATAGGTAAACCTATCATAAACCAGTTTTCTCTCCTTTTATATTAAATGTTTATCTAGCATTAGAGTATATCTAATGTAGGTTAACACGCAAACCTGCATATCTATGAGCTTAATTACATGCTCGATTTAACTTCGTATAAATAGACACCATAGGAGCGCTATGATAGTTAGTTATATAACTTTGGCTATAAAGTTCCGTATGATCTAGCAGACTACAAAAGAGCTAGAAATTTGGCATATTAATATAGGCATAAACTCCAATACCGCACTAGACTTTATTAAACGCTTATAATGAGATATGTAACATTAATCTCATTAGTTATCCAATGCCAGCGAGCATTATATCTCACATTCCCATCATATAATTTTGTATGTTTTGATTTATTGTTTGTTATTGTTTTATTAAATTAATAATATTTAAAATTATAACTCTTTTCCATATTTTATTGTCTGAGTTCATTTTATCCAACTCTAGATTTAATTGCACATGCATCATTATATCTATAGGTAGATTATAATAAATTCCATAATCAATCATTGATATTTTAATTAATCACTTAGTCTTATGCGTGCATATCTGACCAAATCAGTGCTAAATTAGTTAATTTATGAGTCTTTTGTTTTACGCAGAATGACTGCCAGACCGAGGTTAAATTGAATGTTTGTGTATGTTGAGAAATGTCATCCATAGGGTATTAAATCATTGAGCAGAGGTGAAAGGACTGAATGTTGGTTAGATTCTGGATCCCAACATCCGGATTCGAACAGCTTTAGTGTATTTTGCCTGTGTTCTAGATTTTGTTGCGTGGAGGGACAATTCTTACCGTTACATTATATTTTATTAATAATTAGGAAATTTGTTCTTTTGACCACCCAGAGAACAAAAAAAATATATGTGTAATTAAAAATAGATATTAAAAATCAATCTAATTATATACAATTAGTAAAGGAAAGAATATCTTATCTATCAAGACAAATATTTTTATTAAAGATGACCAATTGGAATATCGGATCATAATAAGAATAATTAGGAGAGAAATTTAACTCTTATCTTGTAAAGAAAAAATGTATAACTAAATTGTTTTTATCAAATATTTTTTTCATAAAGTACAGAAGTGTGAAGTATATTTAAAACAGAGAAAAATTATCTGATTATGTTATAAATTAGTTAAAAATAAATTTTAAAAAATTACATATTAAAATAGCAATTGCATGGGATTAAATACCCACAAGAATGAAGAAACAAAAGGTGCATGTGCATGAGAATGACAAGGATATATAAAGTGATCCTGGGACTTGTAAAAATGTTTATCTTTTAGTTTTGGGAGTGCAGAAGTATAAAAAGATCCATAGAAAAGTTTTTAAATGATTTACCATGTGGAAGCTCCTACTTATGTCAGAGAAATGGTCCAGATATACATCTGTCGATGCAGTCTTTTGCACCTTACTGCTAAAAAGATGTTTTGATTACAGCAAGGATCCCAGAAAGTTTATAACTGAACAACTTCATGCAAGAAATCATGGCTAAGATAATGGTAAATACGTACCATGGTAACATTATAAACAGCTATCTAGCGGGGGGAAATCTGCAGTAAGATCTAAGAAATATAGTGTAAAAGCTCTTTTTTTATTTAATTCTTAGTTCTTGACAAAATATATAAATCTTAAATGAATGAACTAGAACTTGATAATGAAATTTCTCAAAGAATTTTATTACTACAGCTAATACAAGAAAATAATGTAACTTTCTGTATATGTATTATTCATATTAATTTCTACTAATAGTTGTATGCAATATATATGTGTGTGTTATTGTTATATAAGAAGAATGAAGAATGGATACAAGTGAATAGATTGTAATGTTATTGCTTTATTATTTATTTTATTAAATGTTATTTTAAAATTAGATTTCATCAATCTTCTAATTCTTTAATTACCTCTAAAAATGAATGTTAATACATTTAATTAGTTTGCAATATTAAAATAGGAAAAGATTCCTCAAAAAGAAATAATGAATTAATTAATATTGAGATAGTGTGTTCAATGGACCATTTTACTGATGCTGGCATCTGAAAAATAAAAGCTGTCTTAAGTTTAAACCAGTGATACTAAACCAAATAAGAGTAATAATTTGCATTTCTAGAATATATGTTATTAACACCTGGGGTTTGAATGGCCAGGAAAAATAATCATGGCTTCTGAGTAATTCATTCACTAGTTATTTGTCTGAGGTCATGATTTGGTCATTCCAAAATTATTAATCATATATATTGTAACGGGATGGGGGTATCGATAGAAAGGAATGAATGAATCTTGGGTGATGGGAAGACATCATCAACCCCAAGCACAAAATATAAATACAAATAATGTACAAAGTATATATATAAGGTATATTTAATGGACAGAATGAGAAAATGAGATCTCATAGGGATCATTGAGAGATCAATGAGATCAGCCAGAAGAGCAACTACAAACATAATTAACCACCAGCATTATAATTTAAAATTAACTACAAATAAATACTCAAGAGAAATAACCATTCATCATCATTGATGGCGATAAACAAATCAGTACAATAAATCAGAATAAAATCAACAGTCAATCTAGTGACTAGATTGAAAATGGATCTTCTGTAGACCAGGCTAACAATTGAGCCTTTGCCACCTTGGGCAATTATTTAAACCTAACTTGGATGCACCAGCTTAGTGTCCATCCATTAAAATACATAAGAATCAGAAATTAAAACAATAATGCTGGGACATTTAGAACATGCTGATCATCATCAATGCTCTGGCCACTTGTACTGGCCAACTATAAACTTAAATTTTTAATAAGACTAAAGTAAAATAAAAAATAATAGTGCATGGGCTTTAAAGAGTATCCTCTTTTGCGCCAACCAGGATGATGACTGATCATCTCTGGATGCCCCAAAGCACTAAATACACATCCTCATTTATCTATGTTCGAAATCTAGCTCAGAGAACACAAGTTCTATTACTGTATGTGACCAAGAGATGATGGACTACAATTTTTAACTATTAAATATAAGTTTATTAATAGCAAAAAAAAATGATTAAGGTCTTGTAAGGGTTCTGATTTTGAAAAGTATACAAAATTATATACACAACTAAAGTTATTACATTGTTTTACAATATTCACCATTCAAAATTTCAAATTATTACAATGATTTACATATAAGTGCACACAAACGCGCAATTTCTAATATACAACTTATATTAAATAAAATCTAGATCAACTTCTAATATACAACTTTTCTCAAAATAATAAATGACATCAATTTTTACCTAAATAGGTTTTGATATATATAAATATGCACACAGAGTGCAGTACATTTGAGAAATATACATATTTGAAGGTTTATACAATAAATGATTAAAATTTTTACATTGAGTGTGCGTGTATACACACACACTGACTTTTATCTATTTCAACTTTTTACAATGTTATAATTTTCTAATTAATTCCATTTGGAAAATACATAAATTTCCTACCTATACATGCATATAAACAAAATGTATAATTTAAAATTTAATTTCAATTTATAAGTTCTTTTTTTTTTTTATCAAACTAAATAAAGTCAACTTTTGTTTGACAGGTACTTATTGATTAATTATCAGCATTCTTAGACAAATTTAAAAGATTTGCTTTTACGATTTTAATTCAAATAAAATTATGCTTGCATTTGTATATTCTTTTTTTAATGTCATTTTTTCTAAGGAATTACCAAAATAATTTCTTCAAAAATATATATCAAATTGTCTTTCTTTTAGACATTTGACTCAAGCAAATTATTTACGTGTTCTGTTGTGAATTATTACTTGCAAAATAATTCTTAATCACTCAAATTTCTTCGCACATATCACACGTTCCAAGTGAAATGTCATATAGTCGAATTATTCTGGTGAAATCATTTTGAACCTAATAAGTTCAAAAAGAATCATTTAACAAAAAAAAAAAAATACAAATAATGTTCTAGATTATTGTTGGAAACAATTAAGTAATTTGTTAAAAAAAAAATAATAATAAAATTTATTTTCGGATAATTTAACTACCGGTTCACTAATTTTTTTTTATTTTAAGAACTGGCTCATGCGAACCGGAGCAAACCAGTTGGATATCATCTCTGATTGTACTCCACCTGGATGACCAGCCACTAACTACTAAAAATAACAACTCCACTAGCTCAGCCATATTACTACATATCTACTGTAAATTACCCTAATTCTAACAAATTGTTTAATAATTTATCATTACAAATCATGAGACATATTCAAATTGTCCAGTAAGGTACCCTCCTTTTTTTAAACATTCCAAAAGACATATCCACAATGGCATAGGAATATCAATATATAATACTTCACTAAAGTTAATGATATTCCCATATCGCTTCGTGTAAACTAGAAAATTGACCAAAATAGAAAAAAATTAAGTCTGCCTGTTTAAAAAAAAAATCAAATTTCTTCTGATTTCAATTTGAAAGATGGCATTTAAAAGATATTTTTACAACGGATCAAATGTCCACATTTCTATTGACGTCATGCTTATAGTTTTTATGTAATTTAAAAAAGAAAATGAAAATTCAACCAATTAGCTATGACGTGCAACTGACATGCTGTTCTATACCAAATGGTTAAATTAAATTGTATTAAAATAAACTAACTTAATTTTAATATTGAGTAAACAGTGTATCTTAATCTATTTCATAAATTAAATAAGAAGTTGGGACTAGCTAATATAAAATTTAAAATTTCTATAAAAATTGACTATTATTCACAACTATAGAATCATGTAGCAATAGAAAGGCTAACAATATATATATAATGATATTAGAAGAACAAATTTATAAAACCAGAAGTATGAAATTACCAAAGTGACTTAAATGCCAGAATTTGAATAAATGCATTAAAAGAGATTTTTACTTGCTGATGTATGCTGTACTCCGGTAGAGATTATGAGTGATGTTGTCTTTAGTGTCACAGAGCAGGGTGTTCATGATGCTTTTGGAAGTTAAATATGTCCGCACTACCCATACCCAAAGTTGAAGAATCAGGTTCATTTTTGAGTAGCTCCTAAGTCTAAAAGGAACAGGGTTTGTATAAAATATTTATGGTAATTACCATGAACAGAATTATACCATGGATCATGGGTTATTAAGACTCTTAAAGATTAAGTAAGCAAGGCTGTAGTGTGAGCATAAACTTGCTTTTATTAATTCCTTCTGGGTTGTAAGATGCATAATAGTGTATAAAGTGAGATAGATTTCCCAATGTTTATGGTGTATAGTATGCTTATGACCTGTGACTAACATAGTTTTGGAGCCAGCATTCATATTTTTTTAAGTTGTTGAAAATCAACAAAACCTATAAAAAAAAGATAAAATAAATTTAATTGAATAAAGGATTGTGAGTCTGAAGTGTAAAATATAGCCCAGACTAGCCTAGTTATATCCCAGCTTGTAAAACCACTAAACATGCTAAGCATGACCAGGATAAGATATAAAATAATTTATTATATAAAAGTTTAATGTAAGTTAGTTAAGAACAAAATCAGTCAATTTATCCCAATTTTGATTGTTCATCCCATGGTACAATGTGTATTAGCATTCAGAGACAGAATTGGGAATTGCTGGATAAAGAATATGTATAGAATAATTATATTTTATTAATAATGAGGAAATTTATTTTTTTGACCACCCAGAGAACAAATATATATATATATGTAATTAAAAGATAGAGATTAAAAATCAATCTAATTACATACAAGTAATAAAGGAAGATGTGTATTATTTATCCAGACAAATCTTTTAATTCGAGATGGCCGATTAGAATGTCAGATCATAATAAGAGCAATTAGAAGAGAAATTTAACTCTAATCTTATAAAGAAAAAAATGTATAAATGTTTTTTTCTATCAAATATGATTTTTGTAAAGTATACATATATTCTGCAATTAAGAGTATATTATTGCACAGCCCAGAAATGTGTACTATATTTCAAACAGAAAAATTATCTCTTTTATATTGTAAATGATTCAGAAATAAATAAAAAGAAAATACATATTAAAATCACAATTGCATGGGATTAAATACTCATAAGAATGGAGAAAGAAAATGTGTGACAAAGTGCATGTGCAGGAGAATGCCAAAAGGATATATAAGAAATCCTGGAACTTACAGGTATTTTATCTTTTAGTTTTGGGAATGCAGAAGTAGAATGATTTACCATGTGGAAGCTCCTACCTACATCACAGACATGATCCAGATGCCTTGCTAGATTCTATATACTTTCATCAATTCCTTCTTGACCTACTGGTGAAAATATGTTTTGATTCCAACCACTATGCCTATATCACACTAAGGATCTGAGCAAGTTTATAATTGAACCAATTCATGCAAGAAATCATGGGCAAGATAATGGTGAATAAGAAACCTTAAAATCTATAGCCATGGTTACATTACAGATATCTAGTGAGGAAAAATCTGTGGTAAGATATAAGAAATATATTAGTGTAAAAGCTTTTTTTTTTTTATTTAATTCTTGGCAAAATATATAAGCCTTAAATGAATGAACTAGAACTTAATAATGAACTTTCTCAAATAACTTTATTATTGCCACTAATACAAGAAAATAATGTAACTTTCTGAAAACATTCTACTAATAATTGTATGTAATATATATGTGTTATTATTATATAAGAAAAACGGGTGCAAGTGAATGGTTTCTTGATATTTTATTAAATACTATTTTAAATTCAGCAATCTTTTTAATTTTTTTAATTACCTCTAAAAGTGAATGGTAATATGCTTAATTAGTTTGCGATATTAGAATAGGAAAAGATTCCCCAAAAAGAAATAATGAGTTGATTAATATTAAGATAGTATGTTTAGTGGATGTCTTCACTGATCCTGGTGCCTGAAAAATAAAAGCTGTCTCAAGTTTAATTAGGTGATACTAGACCAAATAAGAGTCATTTTGCATTTCTAAAATATATGATATTATCACCCTGGGTATTACCAGAAAAGATAATCATGGCTTCAGAGTAATTATTCACTACCTATTTATTTGAGATCACAATTTGATGATTCTAAAATTATTAACCACTTATATATGCATTTAAATGTAAATAAAATATATGTGTGTAAATATATGCATGTAGTTTGATATATATATATAATCAAAACTACCTTAAATCTAAAATTAAACCAGACCAGCATAAAAATAATATTAAAACACAACCTAAGGTTTCACTGCTACAAGCAGACTTCTCAAGTGTAAAGAACTACAAAAAAAAACCACACATTATATATACTATTAAAAACTACCCACAAATCCATTCACTTCCCATCCACCCTTAATATTAAAAGAACTCTTAAATAAGTTAATTGCTTCAGAATAATAAATTTTCAATAATAAAGACTCTTTAATTCTTCTTTTGATTTCATTTCTCTCAAAGAAGACAACCTTAGCTTCATCAAAATCAATAGTGTGGCCTGTATCTTTTTCATGGACATACAAAGCAGAACTAAGATATCTATTTTTAACTCTACTTTTATGAACCTTTATTCTTTCATTTAAACTCAAACTACTCTGACCTATGTAAACCTTCTTACAAAATAAACAAGGAATAAAATATACCACACCAGGAATAGTCTTTCTATCAAAAACTTCTTTTGTATTATTTAATAAATTATTCAATGTAACACCCCTTTTCCAAGCAATTTTCTTATTTCCAAACAATTTACTATTTCTACACACAATTTTATAAGAAGACAATTTAAATGGCAAAGAAATAAAATCATATTTTTCTTTAACCTTTACATCCTTACAAATATTACTATTAAATAAAATACTTTTAACAAATTTTTCCATGCTTGATTTAAATATTCATTGTTATAACTAAATATTAAGATATAATAAAAAATATATATATAAAATTATTTTTTTTTCAATTTCAAATCTGATGATTACTTAAAAGCTTGACATTAAAGTATGCATTACCTTAAGTTTACATTTATTAAAATAAATGGTATATGTATATGTATGCATATTAAAATAGTAAAATATATTTTGATTAATAAATAGAGATAAAAGTATTTTAGAGTATTCCTATGTTAGGTTAACTAAAAGTTACTATTACATTTCCCCTTCTCTTAGAGAGTTAAAATTTTAATTTAAGTTAAACATTTTAACACTTATAAATATTTTAGTATGCTCCTATAATTTAGTTATATTTATATTTGGATTTTATGAAAGGTTGAATAATTTTTAACTGTTTCATCTTTAATACACTTGGGCTATATTATTTTTTTATAATGATCAAAAATTAAGGACTTTGATGGTTAAAAAACTTTTAAAAAAATAATGATATGTTTCCTTTTTGGTTAACACATAAATATATTTACTAGTCTTGTTCCTGCTTCTTTAAGACATGAATTTGTAAAGATCTAAATAAATATCAGAATATCCATTTATTAATATGAACTGACTCCATTCTTTAACTTATTTCAAGCATCCCAATAATCACATTTGTATATTAATTGAAGAATACCCTCATCAAAATTAATTTTCTTAATTATTTTTTTCTACATTGATCATTATTTTTTTTACAACCGTATGGTTTACATTGCCCATATACTTATCTTGATGATTACCTTATTTTTCTATATATCATAAACAGCCAAAATAAGGTTTTAAAATTCATAAATTATACCACGAATCTCTCCTTCTTGGTTAATTCAAAATGCATTTGGATCTGCCTTTTTAATGATAGTATAAGGTCCTACATATGTGTTGTAGAATTTATGATATTTATTCTCTAATGGTTTACTGGGATGGGAAGTCTTTATCAACACTCTATCTCCAACTTTAAATTCGTAATTACATTTTTTTTTATTCCGACTTCTATTACTTGCCATTTTAATAAGTTGTTTATGAGCTTGTAAAATGTTTTTTTCTCCATTTAGTTTGGGTTCATTAGTTATGGGTTTGTGTTTTTTAAATAGTATGAGTATAATTTGATGAAAGTGTAGTCAGATGGGCAAGAATCCAGTAGATTCATTTAATCTCCAATTGATATACTTGACTACAGATTTTGTCTGCTTTACCCAAATCTTATGCTCTTCCTTTAAATAGGTCCTAAATAAATGTCCAAGCTCCCACATAATACTGTTGTATGGGTTTGATTGTGGAATCCTAATAGAGATTAGCACATTTTATTTTTGATATATCTATCCATTTCTTCTATTCCTTAGATAGAAAAGGAGTACCATGATCAGTTAGTATGGTTTTAGGCTTTCCTATCATTGTAAATTGGAGGGTACTCAATATCTTGATCGTATGTTTAGTATTGGCTTGGGGTATCAGGTAAGCAGCACCATATTTGGAAAAGATATCATAGATGACTAATAAATATTTTTGTTTGTTAATTGGAGGCAAAGGTCCATCATAGTTAATTGCTAGGATCTCATTCTGTCTTTCTGGAATGATAGATTTAATTGAGTTGGTACAATTGTGGTTTACTGACTTAGCTCTTAAGCAAATTAGACAGTATTGGAGTGATCTCAAGATGTCTCTATTCATTTTTGGCCAGTAAAACCAATTTTTAAGGGTATGTTCTGTCTTGTGAGCACCATAATGCCCATATAGACAGTGTACATATTTTATAAGTACATCATGTAAAGACTTTGGTATTTTGTCCTCTACTCATCAATGTTATCATTCATTTTATATAGTAAGACCTGTTCTAATTTAAAAAGAGTAAGAATTCCCTCCCCTAATAAAACTTTCATGATTGGATTTAACTTTGGGTCATTAAATTCTATCTCAGGTAGGTTTTCCAACTCATTCTCTACATTACTATTAGCCATCACATTGACATTTGTAATGTAGGCATTGTCTACCTATAAATGATTTTGTTGTGACCTACATGGATTTTGACTAAGCATGTCAGCCACAACATTCTCAGATCCCTTGCAATAATGTACAGTGTAATTAAATTCCTGTAACAGTAAAATCCATCTAACTACACAACTGTTAGTCAGATAGCTGTGATTCAGGAATTCGAGGCTTTTGTGATCAGTGATCACTATCACCTCCAATCTGAGTAGCATTTGTCAAAATTTTTGGAAAACCCAGATTATTGCCTTTCTCTGTAACCATGTAATTTATTTCTGGACCTTTCAAGAGCGGGCTAATAAAGTAGAGGACACCTGGTTGGCCATCCTCTTGGATTTGGGATAGTGTTACCCCTAATCCAAAACCACTACTATCTGGTTGGACAATAAATGATTTATTAAAATCAGGGAAGGTTAACATGGTTAACTTTAAAAACCCTGTTTTAATATTCTCAAATGCTAGGTCTTGTTCTTCAGTCCATTTCCAATATTCATCTTTTCTAATCAATTTTAGCAACGGTTCCATGTGGTCTGAGAACTTCTGGTAGAAACAGTTGTAAAAATTACATAGGCCTAAAAATGATCTAATTTGTTTTCGATTAGATGGTTTAGGGAAGTTTTAAATGGCAGAGATCATCTCTGGATGAGGTCTTATCCCATTGCAACCAACAATATAACCTAAGAAGACTATCTTGTTGAAAACTAAGGTACTCTTCTTGAAGTTAATTTTTATATGTTTCAGAAAACACTTTAAAAAATATGGTTAAATGTTGAAGTGTTCTTCAATTTTGGTGGATGCAATAATTACATCATCCACATAGATAATTACGATTTGTTTTACCTCAGGAGATAAAGTCTTATCCAGGCACTTAATTAGATCAGCACCACTGTTTATCAATCCAAAGGACATCCCATTGAATTGGTATGTAAAACCCTCATAACGAAAAGCAGTGTATTGGTGATTTTCTGGATGAAATTCAATCTGCCAATAGCTGGATGTCAAATCAAAAGTAGAAAACATCTTCTTGTTTCCAAATCTCACAAATAATTCATGTATGGGTGGTGGTATAATATATACAATATTAAGTTTAGGACAGAATAAAATCAATATAAAGGTCTGAATTGACTGGTTTTATTTTTAATCAATATGGCGTAAATGTAGCATTCTCAAACAAGCTGCATAAATAACCACACATAAGAATGTAAAACATGGCTAAATGCCACTAGTTACTTTTGAAATGAGTTTTAGAATAAAAATAAATCAGTAAATAATTATTACATTTGACTTAATGTTGAGGCAGTTTTAATAAAATAAAAAGTTTTATTTCTTTGTAAGGTCATGATTATAAAAAGGACTATAACTAAAACTACATGAAAAAAAATAAAATATTAAAAACAAGAAAAATGGGGGAAATACGGTTTAGGTAATGGGCACTTCAATTGTAAAAGATCATTCAAATTTTTATTAAAATAGAGAAAGAAAGGAAGAGCTCACACTCTCTTGTGCATCTCTTTTTTTCTTGAGTCTGTTATTATTTCTCTTTACCAGTTATTCTGCAGTGAATTAAGGATATTTCAACTGATGCTTCACCATTAATTTAAATGTGAGAGCTTGAGCACAAACCTGCAATTTAGCCATTTCCTCTAGAGAAAAGACTTGTACAACTATTTTTCAATTTAAACCTAGTTACAATATACTTCATCTTATTAAACCATCTGCTTGTCATCACTGATAACATATTTTTGTCACATTATTGTTATTTGTCTTACTATTATTAATTATTTATAATTTTAACAATTATTAAGGTAGAATATACTGTGATGGAGCAGTCCATATCAATTATCGTTTAAACTAAAAAATAAATAAATAAAACTAACTTTTAGTTGATCAAATTTAAATCTATAAAGTCATTTAAAAATTATTTAAAAAAGAGTACATGTATCAACACACCCACTTGATTGTTTTTAAAATATTTTTTTATTTAGTATATAAAGTTGATTTTTAAGATAGTTTTCTGTTACCACTTGTTCTTAATCAATTTAATTAAAAACAAGCAAATGTGTTGATTACATTCCTCTCTTATTTTAATTCTAAAAGTGAAGATTTAATTTTGTGTTGTTGTTTTAGTTTAAATAATCCCTGGTTGGAATTCCTAAATTAGATTGAGTGGGGAAATTAAGATTTATCTTGCTGATAGGCATAGAATTAAAAAATGTGACAAGTTTTTAAGGTAAATTAAATGTGGGTATAAATAACCCCGAAAATTTCAACGATTATTCTAGAGAGCCTTGACCAAGCAAGTACTCCTTCAAAGTGATTGGTTTAGCTTCTTATATTCAGTCTGATTAACCTCATTCATACCATTAGCCATTTGGACATTTAATTTCTTTAAAAGCAAAATATCCAGTTATTAAAACAATTGTGCTTTCTCCAAGATGCCAAAATATACTACTATATGTTTCATAACCAACAATATGTCTTGCTAGCTTAAGCCATAAGATGGACCCATGCCCACTGACTCTCCTTCAGTTATGCCATGAACATCTAAAATAAACAGGACTTTGGGCCTCTACCTTGCCTCTGTCAAAAATATCTGAAAGATGAATTAATATAAAAGTGTGCACTCCTTGGAAATATGTGAATTTGCTTTACTGCAAGGTAAATATTTTTTTTTATTCTTGCTAGGGTAAATTCATTCAGTTAAATCTCTGCTCAATTTTAAATAAAAATTTGTATTCTTAATCAATATTTTAACCTAGTTATTAATTGTATTTGCTTCTTTTATTGTATTTTGTACTGTGTCTTGGAATCTTAGTTTTAAGATTCCAAGTTTGTTTTCATTTTTTGTTTACCAGAGGGCGTTTGGTGAGTGTATATTTTTATTTGTTTAATATATGTCTAATTATTTCACTAACTATTGCTAAATGCTTTGGCAGTTTTCATAATTTTTATTTACTCACCTGCCCTTAGTTGTTGTTGTAAAATAATTAATTTTAAATACATTTAGTTTGTGCTTTATGCAAACTGCAAATCTTTTGGCTGGCTATTTATCATCTTTATTGTTCTGGATTTCTGAAAGTAGAGATTTATTTCTAGATTATGTAAGATCGTAGTCATATATATATATATTTTGTTGTCTTGTATGTGAAATCAACCACGTTCACTTTAAAAGTAGTATTATTAACAACCGTCCTGCAGCATTATAATGCCAGTAGTTATAATGCTACTGATCGATTGTCTGCACTGGTTTCATTGATTTCCTACAAGACCATAACTGTTTTCATATCTCTGAATTAGGAAAATAGAGTTGCTGTTTTTTTGCAATTTTATAAATTGCCAGCAGGAAGATATTATCCATTTTTTATATATATTAGGTGAGAGAATTTTACTGCCAAAGCATTTAATGTTTTCAGGTGTGCCATGAGTGTAAACCCTCTGATAAATATGCGTATTCAAATCTAAGTCACTTTTGTATTCATGGCTAGATTACTTTATTCTATTGTCCAAATTTTAGTAAAGTTTTCAAATTATTTAAACTCAATAAAATTTACAAATTGTTTACATTTATTTAGCTAACATTTGTTTTAGTGCTTTTATTTCTCAATTGTCTGAACAATATTTAAGATCTCTTGTTTCTCCCTGAGTTTTGTTCAGAGCATTCTGGTTTGCATATCCTGTCCACCCTTAAAGTAAACATCTAGTTCTGATTTTTGGACTAGTAGCACCCTTGTGGTTAGTATATGCAAATCCCAAATCTTTTGTCCATTACATACTTGAAATTTTTGGCATCCAACATCTGGCTTCAAGTTTTCAGCTCATGTGAGATTTTGTTTAGACAATTGAGAAAGATTTCAGGTGTATGAGGCAAGATATAGTAGGCAGGCATCAGTTTTTGTTGGTTATGGCATGTATGATTTGAGAAGTTTGGTTGAAGGGGGTTCATCTTTTTCATATGACAAATGAATAAATAGTAAATAGCACTTTTTTAGAAGAAAAATATTTCGGAGTTAATTTTTGGAATTCAAAAGTGTTAAAAATAGTTTGTCTCCTTTTCATATAAATAATTAGTAAACAGTAAATAGTGTTTTATTTGCTAGTGGATTATTTGTTTAAAGAGAAGATAAAAATAGTGAGTTTAGCCTTGTGTAAAAATGGCAGTCAAAAAAGAAAGCAATAGGGTGGCAGGTTTAGAAGAAAGCCCTGTTTTGTTCAAAAACCCTCAAATTGTAAAAAAGGTAGAAACAGACAGATAATGGTGAAGGTAATAGTGGACATGATGAGGGAAATGCATCAAGAAATAGAAGAAAATAGAGAAATACATAAAAAATTAAGGAGAAAATGAGTGAATTCAAGCAATGTTGGCAGAGTTTAAAACAGAAATGAAGGAAGATAATAGAAAATTTTGTCAAAAAATAAAGGAAGAAATTAGGGAGTTCAAAGCAGAAATGATTAGAGAAATGAAGGCATTGAGGGGTGAAATAATGGGAGAAGTAGAGATGAATCAGGAGACTATAAAAACTATAGAAAATGAATTGAGTAAAGATAGGCAGGAAGGGACAGTAGTAAAAGATATGAAAGAAGTGAAAAATGAGTTACAGCAAGATAGCATTAGGTCTGCTAACTTAGAAGTGAAAATGGTGCTTGTGGAAGAAAAGCTAGAGAGAGCACTTCTGGATAGAGTCAAAAATAAAGGTAATTTGAAAGCTGAGGTTCAACATATGTGTCTGGATATGATGAAAGGGTTTGAGTATAGGCTAGTTGAGATATAAAATGAGTATAGAATCTCAGGAAGAAAAAGACAGGAAAAAACCACCATCAGATTCTGGAAAAAACAATTTTTCATTGAAACATTCAAAGCAGAGGTGGGAGAAATCCCCTTAAGTCACCTGGAAAGTCTTGATAGTTTGTTTCTCATCCACGACTGGTCTGATGATGATAAAATTACACTTACCAGTAGCCATTTACAGGAAACTGCCTTTGATTGGTGGCACACATTGTATACTAAATCCCATACATTTGAGAGTTACAAACATGCCATTCTGAGGACATTCTGCAGTGAAGCCCGACAAGATGGGATACTTTACAAGATATCCCAGGAGAGGTATCCTGTTAACCATGGCAAAATGCACATGCAGTTTTTCTTTAGGCAGATAGCAAAATTGAAGTCTCTGACCACATTTCCTCAGTTGGAAGATCAGGTAATATGGACCATCTGTCATAATATGCCACCTACAGTACAGCAAATGATGATGAGTAATAGTAGTCGATCAATTGAGAAAATGGCTGAATTTTTAACTCAAATAGACTATGGCAACATAGTCAAAGAACCTATGGACATATTTATTATGGTAGACTGCCAAGGCAATCAAATGTCCCGTAAGAGGGAACCACCTGACCGAGTTTAGATTTAAAGTAGTCAGTCATTTTCTTTTGCATTTAAAAAAAAGAAATCAGGATTTGTTATACAGATTATGAGAATGGATAAGTTAAATATATTTTAATAAAATATTGTTATAGAGTGCAAGGCAAATGTTCAGCTGGGTTTTCTAGAAGTTTTTAAATGTTTAAAGTTTTTAAAAAAAGCACAGGAATGCTTTTTTTTTTCATTGGATGATCAGGCAGTTGTGATGAAGCAGTGTGTATCAATCATCATTTAAACCAAAAAAAAAAAAAAAACTAACTTTTATTTGATCAAATTTAAATCTATAAAGTCATTTAAAAATTATTTAAAAAAGAGTACATATATCAAGACACACAATCGTTTGTCTTTAAAATATTTTTTTTATTTAGTATATAAAGTTGATTTTTAAGTTAGTTTTCTGTTACCACTTGTTTTTAATCAATTTAATTAAAAACAAAAAAACATGTTGATTACATTCCTGTCTCTTATTTTAATTCTAAAAGCAGAGATTTAATTTTGTGTTGTTGTTTTAGTTTAAAATAATCCCTGGTTGGAATTCCTAAATTAGATTGAGTGGAAAATTGAGATTTACCTTGCCGTTAGGCATAGAATTCAAAAACATGACAAGTTTTGATAGGAAATTGAGTGTGGGTATAAATAACCCCAAAAATTTCTTGGATTATTCTAGAGAGCCTTGACCAAGCAAGCACTCCATCAAAGTGATTAGTTTAGCTTCTTATATTCAGTCTGATTAACCTCATTCATACTGTTAGCCATTTGGACATTTAATTTTTTAAAGCAAAATTTGCAGTTATTAAAACAATTTTGCTTCTCTAAGATGCCAAAATACACTACTATATGTTTTATAACCAACAATATGTCTTGCTAGCTTAACCCAAAATACAGACCCACCCCTGCTAACTCTCCTTCAGTTATGCCATGAATGTCTAAAATAAACAGGACACCATACCTCTATCTTGCCATTGTCAAAATACCTGAAACATGAACTAATATAAAAGTGCACACACCTTGGAAATATGTGAACTTTGCTTTACTGTAAAGTAAATATTTTCTTTTATTCTCGCCAGGGTAAATTCATTTAGTTAAATCTCTGCTTAATCTTAAATAAAAATTTGTATTCTTTGTCAATATTTTAACCTCCTAGTTATTAATTGTATTTGCTTTTTTTATTGTATTTTGTAGTGTCTTGGAATCTTAGTTTTAAGAGTCCAAGTTTGTTCAAGTGTATATTTTTATGTGTAATATATGTCTAATTATTTCACTAACTATTGCTAAATGCTTTGGCAGTTTTCATAATTTTTATTATTCACCTGCCCTTAGTTGTTGTTGTAAAATAATTAATTTTAAATACATTTAGTTTGTGCTTTATGCAAACTGCAAATCTTGTGGCTGGCTATTTATCATCTTTATCGTTCTGGTTTTCTGAAAGTAGAGATTTATTTCTAGATTATGTAAGATTGTAATCATGTATATTTTTTTGTTGTCTTGTATGTGAAATCCACCCTGTTTGCTTTAAAAGTAGTATTACATGCAGCAGTCCAGCATTATAATGTTAGTAGTTAGAATACTACTGATCAATTGTCCACACTGCTTTTGTTGATTTCCTACAAGACTGTAACTGTTTTCATATCTCTGAATGAGGAAACTAGAGATGCTGTTTTTTTTTGTAATTTTATAAATCACCAGCAGGAAGATATTATCCAATCCATTTTTTTTTTTATTTTAGGTGAGAGAATTTTGCTGCCAAAGTATTTAATGTTTTAATGGATGCCATACTCATGTGCACTCTCTGATAAATATGCATATTCAAATCTAAGTCACTTTTGTATTCATGGCTAGATTGCTTTATTCTATTGTCCAAATTTTAGTAAAATTTTAAATTATTTAAACTCTTAATAAAATTTACAAATTGTTTAAATTTATTTGGCTGATGTTTGTCTTAGTGCTTTTATTTCTCAATTGTCTGAACAATATTTAAGATCTCTTGTTTCTCCCTGAGTTTTGTTCAGAGCATTCTGGTTTGCATATCGTGTCCATCCTTAAAATAAATGTCTAGTGATGTGATGTATTATGGCTTCTCCTTAAATGAAGTCAAGAATATTTCAGCAACTATGCCCAGATAAACCTGTTAGCCACTTTCTTTTACATTCCCCACTCTAAATTTACCCATAATCTGCTCTATTCCATTTCCACAACATAATCTTTGTCAACTCTATAACCTTTATATCTAAATCCCCTTTATATTTTCCCAAACCCAGCATAAAAACCAATAATTCACTTTCTGTATAGTCACTCTTTTTAAATTTATTTTTCCACAACTTCATTATATGTACCCTTTCTGTTTTCAAACATTTACATTCAATTAACAAATGCCTAATATTTTCTATTCCTTCCTTACATAATTTACAAAATAAATCACCCATATTTTTCCATTTATATGTATATTCTTTTGTAGCTAAAGATCCCATTCGAGCCTTAAACAATAAACTACTTTTCTTACTATTATCATATATTAACTCACACCTAATATTCTTTTTATTTCTATATATATTTAAACTCTTTTTACTCTCCATACTATTTCTTCATCTTTCTAACTCCCTAGTTTTTATTAATAAATTTATTCTTTTATCCCATTCCTTACTACTATAACACTCAATAATCCTCTTAACACAATCATCCCATCTTTTGTACAAATATATTGATATAAATTCTTTATCCAAATCTTTTGCATACCACATTACCTTTCTCACCCATCTTGTTACCTGCTCTTTACTCATAACACAATTAAATACTATTTTAGCTATTCTTTTATTATCCATAAACTGCAATCTACCAAACATTTTCATTTTACTTTTTGCATCTCTCATATGAAAACTTGACCATCCCATTTCTCCTTGAATTGCCTCCCTTGCTGTCCATACTTCTGCATCCAATGCATATCTTTCTACTTCCCTTTGAGCTTTTTCTAAGTAATCTAATATTATTTTGTAACATATAATGCATCATTACCATATGTTAACCCTGCTACTGCAACTCCTTTCCATATAATTCTAGCTACATTATATTTATTATATGAAAATACTGTTAGTTTCTTTATCAATCCCTTTTTTTCTTTGCTTCATTTATCAATTTTTTCTCCCACCAAATAATTTTTCTGATTACTTAAAATAATTCCCAAATAACTATATCTATTCACCACACTTAACTTAATATCTCCCAATAAAAATTCTACATCTTCTCTTTTCCTAGTATTAACCATCATTATATTTGATTTTTCTTCACTAAATTTAATCCCCATCTCTTTACCCACCCTTGCACATGTCCTCAACATAACTTCCATATCTTCTCTTTTTTCTGCACACAAAAATATATCATCTGCAAAAAAAGACCTGACAAAATATATACTCCCTTATTACCTATTAATGGTATTTCTATCCCTCTTCCTAATCTTTCTATTGCTCTTTCCATTTCACTCAAATACAACACAAACAAAATAGCTGACATAGGGCATCCTTGCCTTAGTCCCACACCATTTTTAATTTTAATTGATTCTATATTCTCTAATTGATATATATATATATATATATAATAATTATTTTCATATAATTTCTTAATAATATCTATTAAAGCTTCATGTATTCCCAAATTTGCTAAACTTATCCATAATCTATTTCTATTTACTCTATCATATGCCTTCTCTATATCTATAAAACTCATATATAACTGTTTACCTGCATTCCTACTCATGTCCATAAGTTGTGTAACTACAAATAAACTATCTAGTTCCGATTTTTGGACTAGTGGCGCCCTTGTGGTCAGTCTATGCGAATCCAAAATCTTTTGTCCATTACAATATGAATTTAGTCTTTTTATTATTTAAAAAAATTATGTTTACATAGTATTATATTTTTATTTTTTATATATTAATTCATTAATCAAGTTTAGGGCCTTTGAGCTGATTAGTCCATTTAAATTTATACTCATATTAAACTTTTCCTCTCACCAGGTATTTTTTAAAAATACTACCACTAGTATTAGTTAACTCTAAATCAACCCTGGGTTTAATGCATTTCTCTTCATGAGGAATACTGGAAACACTTTCAATGTAATCCAGAGTGCCAGTGGAATTTTTTCTTTTTCTATTCCATGAATGTTTTCTAGTTCTATATTTCATTGAATTCACATATAGCTTAAATTCTTACCCATAAGGCTTTTTACTTAGGGGTTAAATCCAAGCTTTTTTGCATCATATATTGTTCTTCTACTATCAAACAAGTTTAATAATTAAGACACCTGTTTGACAGCTTTTCTTTCCATGACAATCAGCATCTCTTCTATATTATTAGGAAAACTATATCTCACTATCATAATAATTTGATTCTTGGATAGTTGACTGTCTGTTAATTTAGCCACTTGGCTATGAAATAATGGGGTGAACAGTTCTCCAGGCTACATTTTTTTTTTTTAGACATTTGGTGTTTAATATTTTTCTGGTAGTTCTTGTTCCAGTAATTTGATAATAAGGTTTGTTTGTATTTACTAAAACTTTAAGGTTTACCAAACAGAGAATCCCACTAAGCTTGAGAAGCCCTTGTAAATGGCTACATGCAATTGCGATTTTAGTTTCTTCATTTAATTGATGCATACTAAAATACCTTTCTATGCTACTGAGATATACTATAGGGTTTTGTCTGCATACCCTGAAAAAATTCTAATTTTTAAAAATTTGTTAATGATTGCAGTATATTAAAGAGTATGTGCTAGTGTAAATTAACATTTTCCAGTTTAATATCATTTGAATGACATGTTTTTACTTACTTTATTGTCCATCTCTTTTACAAAGCATTTTGCCAGCTCTATTTGTTTTTGTTTTTTTTTGCATTCTCTTTTCTATCTCATCTTTTCAAATTTTTGACCATAGAAGTTATTTCTAAATGAACCTGTTCTAACACACTATGATTTTCTGTTTTTACCTCTTCTATTACCTCAAGCAAAAACTATTTTGCTTTCCTGCTGAATCTTATTTTGCTGTATTGCTTGGCATACCTTTTCCAGTTTAATATCATTTGAATGACATGTTTTTACTTACTTTATTGTCCACCTCTTTTACAAAGCATTTTTCCAGCTCTATTTGTTTTTTTTTTTTGCATTTTCTATTACATTCTATCTCATCTTTTCAAATTTTTTGACCATAGAAGTTATTTCTAAATGAACCTGTTCTAACACACTATGATTTTCTGTTTTTACCTTTTCTATTACCTCAAGCAAAAACTATTTTGCTTTCTGTCTGAATCTTATTTTGCTGTATTGCTTGGCATACCTCTTTCAACTTTATTTCCAATCTGGGTTAAACTTCCCTCTAGCTCTTTTATAATTTTTTCATCATCTGTTCATATCCCTTTTTAATTTGCTACTCAAACTTTTCAAACATTTTGTTCTGCTTTTCAAATATTATGGCCATATCTTTATTTTGATTTTCAAGTTTTTCAAAAATATTCTAATTTCCTTTTCAGATTTTATGGCCATCTCTTTCATTTAATTGTCAAGTTTTTGTAAATATTTTTTTCATTATTGTAATGATCTGCTACTCAATCTTTACCTTGTTTTTCACTGGGAACTTTTTCTGTTTTATTCTCCTGAACTTTCAACTTTGCTCTGAATCTTGTATGCATCTAATGTTTATAAATATACAACTTATTTGCTATTATTTCTCTAATTACAATTTATTTAAAATTATTTTGAACTTTCTTGTTCAATTGGTTGGTTTATCCAAACATCTGTCTACTCTGTAGCGCTATCTGTTATTAACAGCCTGATTATTTCACTGCCTACCATTTTATTAGCTTGCCCTTATATGCACATTAAATTTTTTAACTATTTATACTTTATTTTCTCTTTACTTTAAAAATCAACTCTATAAAATTATAAATTCAATTCAGGTATTATTTTAAACTATTAGCCTCTTCTCTGTACTCACATTTCTTGCCGAAATATTATTTCTTAATTATTATTATTATTATTATTTTTTAATATTAGGTAGACAAAGTCATTCCCAAGCATTCATGTTGTGTGCCATTTGTAATGATCACAAAATATCTCCAAGATGTCATAAAGATAGAGAGGAATGAAATATAAATTGTTTGATTCTAAATTTTAATAAATAAACTTTATATAAATTACATTAATTGTCATATCGGGTACTAATTACATAAATATCATTATCCATAATCACTTTTTAAGACCATTAAACTCTTCTTAATTAACTAATAAGAAATTTAAATCTCTATATATTTTTTTATATATAAGTTTAAACAAAGGCACCATGCAGACATTGGGAAATCCATAGGAGAAATTTATAGACTCTTTAGTATTATTATGCGATCATTAACTAGATTTAGGATGAGATCACATTCCTCTGACTATCCTTGATTTAATCTATATTTAAACAAACAATCTATATGAACAATTTATTCATCTTACCGTAAAATAGTTTATTAAATTTTAAATAGTGCTATGAGAAAGAAAAAGGAAGCTAGATTAAAAAATAAAAATTTACATAACACTGTTCATTGACCCAGTACTGTACAGTAACACAAAAAATAATTTTAAATTACACCTGGGTCTCATTTTATGTGGTAGATAGGTTCCACAGAAAACCCGCATTAAAAAAAATCGCACAAAAATAGACTTAACTTACCTTGAAAAATGGGGGATAGGGTCTGTAATTTTCAGAATTCGCATTAAAAAAATAAAGTAATAAAGTATGACTAATAAAAAATATCAAATATTTGAAAAAAATTGGTATAAGACAAACTTTTTTTACTTTTTTTTATTAACTATGGTATTTAATTTGACATTTTTTCATGCGTATTTTTTGACGATGTAAAGGGTAGCTTACACTGCACACATTCCTAAAAAGATTAAGCCTATTTATTGAACCCAATCCATTTGGAATTTATATTAATAATGGGAAGATTATTTGTTTATTATTTATTACACATATACATATAATGAACAATAGATTATTTTATTATAAAATAAAATACGATCAATATTTTACAAAGTAATATTGTATATATATAAAACTATTTGATTAAATAAACTGTAATGTGTATATATATGTTTTTTAAATTTAAAATCGAATATTAATTTATAGTTAAATGAATTTGGGATGGCCTGAAGTTAAGTTGCGGTGGGCATGTGTGAAAATAAAACTGATTTTATTATTATTTTTTATTTGTAATAAATGAAATGTATTTAAGCAATACATATAAAAATCTAAATGAATTTAAACAATAGGAAGTTTAAAATATCAGCGTTCTCAGTGTTTTATATAAAAATAGAAACTTTTTAAAAATCCTTTTTCTTATAAAAAGAGATAGCATCTACAACAATAGACAGTCGTTTAAAGTAAAATTTAGAATGCTAAAATGGAGTTTTACTTTTTCTTTTATTTAAATTATAAACATTTTTAAAAGTCAAATGCTGTAATTAAAAGTTTACCAACTTCAGAGGAAAGGAAGTAAAATAAGAAGTAAGAATAAGTGATAAATTCTTAAATAATTAAATCGTGTTTTAAAAGTTGTTGGAGTAATTTTTTTTATTATTTTAAATTTTTTCAAAAAGAATAACGAAAATTAATCTGCTGAAAATTAGAAAAGAAAGAAAAATGAAATAATTTTCTTAATATATATATATATATATATATAAAGTGCTTCTATATTATCTGATATAAATTTATGATTACAAATAATTATTAAATTGTCCTTTAATATGAAGAGCAAAGCATGCTATTGTGCATCATGGTATTTCCTACCAGCTGCATTATACCTCTACATCTATCTATATATATTTTTTTCTACTTTATTGTAAACACACAAGAAGATGCCTGCAGTCCAAAGTAAACAAGGATTGGAATACTTTGTGGTGAATCAAATGAGGATCAAGGTATTTACCATTAAACACAACTACAGGAGACACCATTGTACCTATCTATCCTTGCTAAGGAAAATGATTTACTAAGTGAAACTGCTTTGAAGAACAACTTGCCTAATTATCAACTACTACTACTTCTATTATGATGATTTTGATGAACTTTGTTCCAATTACAATTTTTAATCAAAGAATCAATATTGTAAATTTTTTTTTTTTATTCATGTTATCTGTTGTATTTTCACACTCTGATGCTGAAGCCTCATTTTTTTTGAGAATTAGCAAAGAAGAAAGGGGGGGTTATTCACTTTGATATTTTTCTATTTTCATTGTAAATAAAATTTAGGTTAACCCACCTGTTTCACATCAGGTTATCCACATAAATATTGAGGTAAGATTCTCTAAATTTATTTTCATAGGTTAAATTACAACACTTATAAAAAATACATATTATATGTTCTATTTTGTGATTAACCTTGTACATATATTTTCCAGTATGTTTGACTAATCAACTAGTATCTGTCTCTATCATATATATTGTAACGGAATAGCATTACATGGGATTTGAATCCAGGCATATGATGTTAGATTAAATATATATGCAATTGACGAAATGAATGACAGGTACAAAACTTTTAAAAAAAGGGTTTTGCTTTAATAATGAACGAAAAACACCCGTTTCTAGAGCATGATCTCAGCTATATAAGAGTACCTGTCAAATTTATTGAAATAAGAGTAAAAGAGTTTTTTTTGTTATTTTGTTGTTTTTGAGAATAAATATGTAATCATTAGTTGTAAGTTTGTTTGTTTTTTGTTTTTTTTAAAAAAAGAAAGATGAATGATTGAACACAGGTTTGACATTTTATTAAATCATTTAAATCATGTTTGAACAAAAAGAGAAAATGAATTGATTAATTTGCAACATGTTCTGAAATTCCAAGCGATCTAAAATTATTTTCAATGGGGGGTAATTAGTAAATGTAAAGTTAGTAAAAATGAAACAATAAGCCGGATATATGTCGGTAAGGTCTAGATAAAATAAGCCGAATTTAGAAACAGAAGTGAGAAAAAGTGTACACTGCTATTGTACAACCCAGACTTCTGTCTCCAGCTAAACAATGCCTGAAAAAATGGCCAAATTGAGTTAAATTCCAAAATGGTGCAAACGATCCCAGAAATTGCCAAATTAAGTTAATACTCGATGGACCTATTGGATGAAGGGACTCACAGGTGCAAGGGGGAGATTGGATGAAAAAAATTCAAGGTGTGAGGGGGGAGAAGAGAGAAATTACAAGAGGAATAAGGAAAAAGGATTAGCAGAATCACCGATGTGCTTGGAATAATTAAGTTGCTGATTTTATAAAGAAAGTTTTCTTTTTACCAGTAGAAATAAGATCTAACTTTCGTATAATAGTATAACGGAGATGCATTGCTGAACCTAAAATTCGCGGCTTGACCACCGGACCTCTGCGCTCCATTCAGCTGATTGCCCCTAGGATGCTCGGAACACTGGAGAAACTTCACCTAAGGACCACACATGCTTTTGAGACCTCGCAAATTGCCAGAATGCTTAGTTAAAGAAGAAATCATCGCTCAGGATCCTTCTTACCGGCTGTCTACGTTCCACAGGTAGCTATCTTTAAATTAATCGTACTCACTTCTCAGAGTAGATAAACTTTTAAAACAATAACTAGTGAAAAAACATTTGGCTAAACGATAAAATTACTCGCGACCATAAATGAACGATTAAAGAACTTAACCAGAATAAGTTTGTCTACAAATAAACATCCTTTAATATATGTGCGAAATCTCATTTAATTCTATAGTTAATTTATCTCGGCTTGCCAGTCATACACCGGCATAAAATTGTTATTAAATAGATTAAAATAAACCATTTGTTTAATTAGTATTTTGTTATTGATTGATTAAAATTTCAACTCACATTTATATGATAGGGAATGAGTGCTGGAGTGATCCAATTTGTTTTTTTTGTTATGAATGAATGCATTTGATATTTTTGGTGTTGGATTTGATTAAACTTATGTTATATTACCATACCTTTCTTAGATTAATATTAAGCTTTGATTGATTTGTTCTGTGGGATATAGGGTGGGCCCTAATACGATAAGTCTGATTGATCGCGATTGAAAGGTCACAGATGCGATATAATTTGAAAGGTGATATTGGCTGTGTTCGTTTCTTGCTTCCGACTGGAGTGATGCACGGGCATGTTTTGTGATATAGTTGAGTGAGCTTATGCACATATGTGGCGGACTCTTGTAAAGTTCTCCTGGCGCCTACTACTTGGATTCGATCCGAATTTACGTATAAATAAATAAAAGCGTACGTGTATATGTGTTTGAAATTATCTTCACCGAACATTATGTAACCCCCCAGACGCAAGAACACAGCAGATTCATAGGAGTGACTTTAATGTGCTTTCGGCACGGAAGCCGTCGAGTGGGGCGGTTACAATATAAATTGGGGAAACTTGTTAAAAAGGTTGCTAACATCTGCAAATATATAATTTAGCTATCCAGCATCTCAATGATATTAAATAACTAAAGTTTATTTTTTTATATAATTATAATTTTTAGAGAATGAGTGACATATGTGGATTTCTACCATGGGGTATAAGAGTTGGATTATAATAATCATTAATTAGTAAAATGGTAGAGGTTCACATGTGACACATGTACATATGACTATTATTATTTTTTATATTTTTTTTATCATTACTATTGTTATTATACTTGATATTTATTATTAATTAATAAATGTTTAAGAGTTTGTTTTATTCCAGTCTCTGGTTTATTGAATTGTCCTGACATTCCACAGTCTATAAACAATTAGGCATGCATACACATCTATTTTTCTTATTATATAAAAGCTTGAAAATAAAACAAATATAATAAATGCTAGTTGTAACCTATATATAGATGCAGGTGTTGCTGTGTGTATCTGTTCATACCTGCTAAAGGAGTCAAATGCAATATTCTCTCTGGGTTTGAATATTAGGGCATAACGGAATTAAAAAGGGGGAAAGTAGATGAACTAACCTAAATTGCATTTAATATTATTAAATAGGGATAGAGTTAGTCAATTAAAGAGTATGCAATCATTGGTTAAGCATTTCATCAGGTTCTCATTAGCACTCTATCAGATGACCCATAGGCTGAACATAGTTGGACACAACTTTTTTCCCTTCTAAGCCTGGTAGGTCTCTGCAGATTGTTTCATTAGGGGTAATAAATTAGAGCATATTAACTTATCCCCACACCATATTGCTACATCTGCATAGTAGTACAGTCTGCAAGTTAGTTGACCATCCATTACATCTGGTGCACCATCATTGGGCTTGGTTAGCTTATGACTGTTGATGAAGAGTACTGCCCATTATACTGGTGTTAGCAATGTTTGGGATTAGTTGTAATCATTCCATCCGTTATATCTGGCGTCATCAACTTTTGGGCTAGTGGTCATCGTTCCGTCCATTATATCTGGCACCAGCAATGTTTGGGGCTCGATAGATAGGTGCATCATCACATAAATACTTTGTGTAAGTTGGTGATACATTGTGATCGAACCAGCTGATTGTTGAATCTGATCAATATATCCAAGTGGTCGTCGTTCCGTCCGTTATAATGATATGCGGTTCGTTTGTAAACTGGTAAGAAATCAGATTCATTGATGTGATGTGATGTAGTTTCTCCTTGAACGAAGTCAAGAATCTCTCAGCAATTATGTCCAGAGAAGCTTGTTAGCTACTTTATTTTCCATTCCCCACTCTAAGTTTCTCCATATTCTGCTCCATCCCATTTACACAACTAGTGCCAATTTCAGTCTTCTGCTGTGTTAATGGTTTTCTGTTGACAACTGATTTTTACTACTGAAATAAATTTTGAATGTTCACATTTTGTTTCTATATTAAAAAAATGATATCGCAATCAAAACAAAAAGATTATACATTATCATTAGAAATTTTATTTTCAGTTTTTAAAATCTTCATTTTTTATTTTAAAAATCTAAAAGATTATTTATTTCTGTTATACTTAATAAAATACGTTTTAAAAGTTTAAAGTTTTTGAATATTTATTGCGATATTTTTATATGTAAGTATAAATCTATTATTATTATTATTTACTCATTAGTATAAGTAGATTATTTACATAGAAGCTAAGTTCTAAATACAGCTTCAGGTCATATTCACGTTAGCTGCTAAGATAACGTTATATTTTTGAAAAAAAAAAAAGTATTTCAAGTCAAAATAAGTTATTAATAATTTAAATTTCTTGATATCTAATAAATATAGTGAAATATGTAAAACATTAAGAAGAAACATGAATCGCATAACTTCAAAATCGCATTAAAATAATCCACATAAAATGGGACCCTGGTGTATATAATATATAAAAATAACAAACATATACACAAAATTATATAATATTACCATCCTCTATGTAATTACTTTTGCAATATGTTGAAACTTTTTGCTATGGTCTGCGGTTATAAATCCTTTTCGTTAAACTTAGTTCATTTTCAATTTCCCTCATTTGATTTTTTTTTATTATGGATATATCCCAATATATTTCTTCTTTTGGTTTCTTTCTTTGGTTTTTCTATTGAATGCTACAGAGTTCATTCTGATAGATTTTGAAATATTAAGTCTTCAACTTTCTTAGCTCCTTAACATTTAAAGTATTTACGCTATGTTTTTTCACCCTCAACAGATGCATGTATTCCATGATAAAGGTTTCTATTTAATATGTATTGGTGTAGGCATAAGCTTTGGTGTAGGCAAACATAACATAGAAAATGGCCCATCCGGGCTTCATAACATTTCAAGCTTTGTATGGATAATTCATCAAGAACTACACCATGTTCGAACAAATGGGCACACACCCAGGAATTCAGTGGTGCACCATCAAGATGAATTTATAACACCAATTTTTGTTCATGGCTTGGCTGTTGAATAAAATAAAACTTGAAGTTTTTATGGCAGCAATATAATAGCAGATTTGAGAAGAAAAAAAAGATGTACAAGAGTGTGTGAGCTCTTCCTTCTTTCTTTTTTTATTTTAATAAAAATTCTAATGATCGTTTACAATTAAATTGCCTATTACCTAAGCCATATTTTCACACTTTTCTTATCCTTTTTTCTTTTTAATCTTTAGTTTTAATTAATATAGTATAAATATTCAACAAAATAAAATGTAATTTTTTTTTATTAAAACTATCTTGACATTAAAACAAATGTAATAATTATTTATTGATTTATTTTCATTCTAAAACTTGTATTTCAAAAGTAACTAGTAGCATTTAACCATTCTCTTTATTCTTATATATGGCTATTTTTTTTTTGTAGCTTGTTTGAGAATTCTACAGTATATATATATTGAAGCAGTCATATATATCTGTTAGATATGATATTTTTAATTCTATAAACCTTTAATACAATTTAATGAAGCTGAAACTTTATTTTCTTTTGACAAATATATATGTATACTGCAGAGACACTTTTAATTCTATAAAACTTGCATTATAATTAATAAAATATAGATGTATACTGCAAATACACTATTTTCAATTTTATAAAACTTATGTTATAAATAATGGGGTATATGGTGCAATAGTTTACTCTATAAAACTTTTACCACAATTTAGTTTAATATACTATCATTGTAGACTGTATTTCCTTATATCTGTAAGACCTAAGGGGCTGATCTCCAATTAAGCAGGGAGTAATTATTCTTTACCAAATTTTTTTATATATAGAATAATTGTGTAGGCTTTGATTAATACTATATATGACATGACCTTATTTTATTTATATATATTTAATGTTTAAGAAATATTCATTATTTATATAATTTTAGCATTACTGGGTTGTCTAATTTCTTGCCAATTTCATTGTGTTTCTTCTGCAGGCATATATCTCTGCTTTGGAAGATTTAATTTGCTAGGTCCCTTTTGAATATGATTTATGCAAATGCAGGAATGTTCCTCTTATTTCAGACATGGAGGACCTTCATTTTGTATCACTAATTGGGCAGTGGATCAGCCTGCCTGTTGGTGAGATTTATTGATGATAATGGGAAGATGCTCATTCCTTCCTATCAGGATCCATTTATTTCATAGAGACTTGGGTATGGCCTTGTGGAGGTGATCATATTCCAGTCTACCTCATTACTGGATTCTTTCTGATATTTCATCACTGATGGGTCATGATCATGAGAGCTATGTGATTATCTATTTTAACCACATTTTCTAGAGTTAATTAAATGTACATAGCTTCATTTAGTATCAAGTGCCTGCTTAAGGATATCTGCCCTAGAGATCATCAAATCTATCATCCCAAATATATATTTGTGTGTATTGAAATGTCTTGTATATATACAATCACAAAAAGTGACACGTAGTCCCTTATATATATATATATATTGTAACACATTTCTTGTATATATACAATCACAAAAAGTGACATGTAGTCCCTTATATATATATATTATAACGAACCGCTTTGCCCGCGGAAGGGTCGTATTAGTAAATTCATAAAAATGGCTATGATTAACTTAAGATTTAACCTTATATATATAAATTTTTCCCTCTCTGCATGATCCCCGGGCATATTTATGGATAGCGTGTTTACTTCCAAGTGCCAAACCTATTTGCGATGAACAAATAAGAATTACACCGCGGGACTCTATAGATGCAGCATATACCCCGATGGCGACTCGATAGATATTTACTCTCACTTTGCCTTTTCCTGTGATTTAAGGGGGGAGGGGTGTTAACTAGCCTAGCTCATCTCAGGGGTGGTGGTCATTGGACCGTGGACGGGAACTATGGATTCCGACAATACTTTCTTTTAACTGAAGGTGGATGGATATACATAACCAAATTTCTGTCTATCTAAAAAAAAATAAACGATTATAGAAATCCCATCTTATCGATTAGATTTTCTCTGCGCAACAGGGGAATTCCCGTTTAATTTCAGATGAGTGCGCTCGCTACCTACTTCGTTGAAGTAGTTGGTTTCAAGCATCTTAATCTCGAATTTGGTGTTTGCCTGGGCGATGGGATATGCTGCCACGTGTTTCGAGAACAAGTCGTACGCCACAATAAGATATCTTTTCCTTTTGAACGCGGGTAATGGTCTGTAAAAATCAATGGCTTCTATTTCACGAGGACCTGTAGGGATGATAGGCACTAGGTTTGCCGGATACGCATGGTTTGTAGGCTTGGTTCTCTGGCAACTTTTACATTCCCTTACTATGGCCTTTACCGAGGTGTGGATTCCAGGCCAATAAAACCACTTCCGAATTATCTGGTGAACATAGGCTACTAATTCATTTCTCAACCGACCCGGTACACTGGGCTTCCAGTTCTTTGTTTCTCCACACGTTAGGGATTGAAGGATTCCATAGCATATGCGGTGTTTACTCGTGAGCTGAGGGTCCGTACCCCCCTCTAATCTTTGGATTAGTGGTCCCAAATCCTTATCTTGACGTTGCCACTCACCTAACTGTGCCAATTTTTTCTCTATCTCCCTGCTCATTTGTAGGTCCATACTGGTGATGCATGCGTTTTCTGCCCTCATATGCTCTGCTTGGTGCCCCACCGGGTTCCGGCTGAGAATATCGGCTATGATATTATCCACCCCCTTACAATGATGGATAGTATAGTTGTACTCTTGGAGAAGTAAACTCCACCGGATTAGTCGACTGTTGGTAAGATAGCTATGGTTGATAAATTCTAAACTTTTGTGATCTGTCACCACTGCTACCTCTGACCCCAGCAGGAGTGGGCGGAATTTCTGGAAGGCCCAGACAATGGCTAAGGCCTCTTTCTCTGTAGCAGAATAGTTTAGCTCTGGCCCTTTTAACAACCGGCTTATAAAATATAACACTCCCATTTTCTCTTCCCCTTGTGTTTGTGACAGAGTCGCGCCCAGCCCATACCCACTACTATCAGTCTGGAGTATGAACAGCTTGGCAAAGTCCGGGAATGCCAGCATGACCTGTTTGGAAAATTCTGTTTTTATGTCCTCAAATGCTTTCTCTTGCTCCTCAGCCCATTTCCACGGGATATCTTTTCTTAGTAAATGCACTAGAGGCTCAGTATGTTCGGCCATCCATTCATGGAACCGATGGTAGAAGTTACATAGGCCCAGGAAAGAACGAACCTGTTTTCTGGACCTAGGTATAGGAAAGTCCCTGATGGCAGATATTTTGTCCGGATGGGGTTTTAGTCCTTGATGGCCCACCAAGTGCCCCAAAAAGGTCACTTCCTCTTTGACTAGGTTACTCTTTCCCAAATTGACCCTGATGCCCTTGTCTTTACATTCCTTGAGGAACATTTCAACCTCCTCCTCATGTTCTTCCATACTACCTGACGCTATCACGACGTCATCGACATACATCGTGGCGATTTTCTTCATATCTTCTGACAATGTTTGGTCAAGACACTGTAGCAAACCCGCCCCGCTGTTATGAGGCCAAATGGCATCCTGTTGAATTGGTATGAATACCCATCATACCGAAAGGCGGTGTACTGCCTGACTTCCGGGCGAAGTTGAATCTGCCAATAGCTGGCGGTAAGGTCAAATGTTGAGAATACCTTCTTTCCCTTGAACTTTCCCAATAATTCATGCATGGGTGGGGGAATGGTACAATCGGGAATTGTTGCCCGATTCAGCTGCCGCGCATCAAGACATATTCTAATCGCACCGTTTTTTTTTTTACCATCACCAATGGGTTGTAAAACGGAGATGAGCATTTAGAAATGATGCCCCAATCCACCATTTGCTCTATTTGTCTTCTGACCTCCTCTCGGTATTGGTGAGGGACCAGGTATGATCGTGACTGAAATGGCTGGTTCTCCCTAAGTTTGATTGTCTGCTCAAATCCCTGTATCGTTCCGGGCACCTCTGAAAACACTTCCCTGTATTTTTTTAGTATTTGCCCAAAAACCCTCGCTTTGTCCTCGCCGACCATCCTAATCTCTCTAATTTTTTCTTCCATTATCTCCTCTACTTCTTCTACCTCCTTGATCCCTATCTATCCACACCAGTTGGTTGTGAGGAACTTGACGGGTGTCCCTTTACATCTGAATTCCCCTCTGCGAAAATCCAACGTACATTGGTTTTTATGAAGGAAGTCCACCCCCACTAATGCCTCATGTATTAACCCCTTTATGACTAGAAACACATGTGGAATCACCTCCTCACCAATCCGTAGATCCACCCAGACTTGTCTGGGTTCTATTTTCGCCCTTTTGTTGTTGGCCATCCTAACTTGTATAGCTTTTATGGGTAGTGTCTTGATGTCTGTTTGTTTCTCCATCATCTGCCGATATATCCTTTCTGATAATACTGAAATTTGACTTCCTGAGTCAATGACCACCTCTACTTGGGTTTCTGCAATGCGTGCTTCCACTTTAGGGCATGTTTGATTGGTATAGTTGGGGGCTCTGTCTTCCTCATCACAAATCAGGTTTCCCATTCATCTATCTTCCACGCTCTTATGTTCCTTCTCTTCCATCGCTCTTCGTCACTGGCTGCACACTATTTGTTCAAGTGCCCAATCCACATCTCGAGCTAGCCCCCTTTTAGCGGTCCTGGCTATGGTGGCTACGTCAGGTGGCACATTCCTACACACTATACCCACGATCTGTCCTTCTGACAGTTTTAGCATCTCCAATTCTCGCAGTCAAGCCACTTGTCGCCTGAAGAAGTATATATACTCATCGTGTGGCTCCCCGAATGTCTGTCTACTTATTTCGTCGAATATATATTCTTGGATTTCTATATTCCAAAAAGCTTGTTTGAGAGCTCTTTTGTACCCCTCAAAGGCTCCCAGTTACTCACTCAATGCCTCCCACCATCTTTGGGCATGTTCCTGTAGGTGGCTTGCTGCAATTATCACTTTGTCTTCTTCCTCTGCGGGATACCTGCAGAAATATCTTTTTAGACTGCGGATATGTTCCCCGGGAGATTCCCACATCTTCCCCGAAAATCTCTGAACCCTAATTGCCTCATTACTTATATTATTCTCCATTACTGTTTATCAATCTCTCTTCACCTGACTGGCTTTGATTATCCTGCCCCTATCCAGTGCTGTTACATATTCGTATTTCCCATTCATAAGCTTTGAAATCTCCAATTTATGGCTTTACCATCGCACCTCCAATTGAGAGAAGAAGAGAAAAGAAAAGATATTTATAGTTGTGCACGAGTTCACGTATAGTTTATACGTCTCTATTATCATTACACGTTGCCCAATTTCCCTCTCTTCCACTATCGATCTATGCTGACTTTCTTCTAACTTCGACTAAACGCTCTATTTATACCTCTGAAAACCATTAGGGTTAACAGTAGTTTTTATTAATAACTCAGATAACGTATAAATATATATATATATCCATTTCCAGCATCTTAATACGGCTCAGTGTTATTGCTCTAACATATATATTCCAATCGTCTTTTTTTTTCTTTCTTTTTTCCCTTTTTCTTTTTTTTTTTTTTAACAATAAAAAAAAAATTTACACGAAAAAAAAAAATTTAAATCATTCGCCGTTTTTCTTTTCTTTAACCTCATAAACTGCGTGAAAGTATCGGATTTTTTTTTACTATACCGACTTCATTTCAAATCCACTGGTCATTGTGCCCTCTTTTATTTGAACCTTCTACTATATTCCTATTCCCCATTGCTCTCCAGAGGCCCCACAGTTGCGGCATCCAGTTATAACGAACCGCTTTGCCCGCGGAAGGGTCGTATTAGTAAATTCATAAAAATGGCTATGATTAACTTAAGATTTAACCTTATATATATAAATTTTTCCCTCTCTGCATGATCCCCGGGCATATTTATGGATAGCGTGTTTGCTTCCAAGCGCCAAACCTATTTGCGATGAACAAATAAGAATTACACCGCGGGACTCTATAGATGCAGCATATACCACGATGGCGACTCGATAGATATTTACTCTCACTTTGCCTTTTCCTGTGATTTAAGGGGGGAGGGGTGTTAACTAGCCTAGCTCATCTCAGGGGTGGTGGTCATTGGACCGTGGACGGGAACTATGGATTCTGACAATACTTTCTTTTAACTGAAGGTGGATGGATATACATAACCAAATTTCTGTCTATCTAAAAAAAAATAAATGATTATAGAAATCCTATCTTATCGATTAGATTTTCTCTGCACAACAGGGGAATTCCCGTTTAATTTCAGATGAGTGCGCTCGCTACCCCACCCTAAATTCCTCCATACCGGTTATTCAAGGTAGAGTATATGTTTTATATTAATTATGAAATCTTTAGCGCTATAACTACGAATCTTATTAAAATAATATAAATCAAAGCATAAAAAAAAAAATATTCACAGATATTCATAACATTAAAACAATTTATTATAAAATAAGAAGGTTAGGATTTATTTAATTGACCCGCCATTATTCATAACTCGTGCTTCATAGAATGTCAAGCATACACACACATACGTACAGATTAAGCATTTTATTCTTTGGGATCTTTATAGGCAACACAACATATTATTAATGTTCTTTTATTAAATTGCTTCCCTGGACTTTGTAGTTTGAAAGTTTTATTGAAACATGTTTTAAATATAGAGAATTTAAGTTATTTCAAAGTTCCGATGGATGACGCAATCCGTATAAGACTCGGATTGTGTTTTAATAGCAAATCGATAAGCAAATAATATAGTTCACGTTACCTTAACATTCCCGGGAATTTAGGCATTTCAAAGGTGTATGTCTGGCGATGTCAATGGCTTTAAAACTGGACGATCTCATAGTTAGTTTCCCCGTAGCTATCATTGTTTCTTGCCGTCGATGACTGGAATTCGGCGTTCTTTAACTATCCTTTTTGCAGCACCATCTGTTCTTAATAGTGATGCTGGTTTAGCATTGGTTCTTAGAGTTACAGATTGTTCTGAATGCACTAACAATATTTTAGTTTCTGGAAATACAAATACTAATAAAGCTAACTCAAATATTTATAGCAATGACTTTTTATGTTTAGCTAATAAGGAAAACAATGTGATTAATCTAATTAACATTAATCTTAGTGAGGCAGAATGTTCACTGTTAAATAAAGGTTTATCTTTTTGCCC
The DNA here is from genome assembly GCA_028023455.1 of Epiperipatus broadwayi. NCBI lineage: Eukaryota > Metazoa > Onychophora > Udeonychophora > Euonychophora > Peripatidae > Epiperipatus > Epiperipatus broadwayi. The sequence continues at coordinate 5,711,566 of JAQFVV010006257.1, read as the reverse complement.
TACAGTTCAGTCATTTTATCAAAAAAATGAATTTAAAATTCATCAGAATTTAGATAATTTTTCAAGAAGACTTAGATTAAGAGAATTTTTTGGAAACAAAGAATGTGATACTATTGGGAAATTACGATCTGATTGGACACCACCACATCAAAGGAATGGGTTATTAGATACGTACATTGATAATGTATATCAGGATATTATTAATGAAATTAGACTCAAACAACATAGTAAGTATAAGAGTAATTTAACATTGAGAGAGATGAATGCATTATGCAATTTAGTGAAAAGACAGGATATTATTATAAAACCAGCTGACAAAGGTGGATCAATAGTAATTATGAATAAAGATGATTATGTTAAAAAAGTTCTGGAGCTTTTAGATGAAAAAAAATTTTATGAGTCTATTTCACTAACCACTATTAATTCATTATTCAAGGGTATACTTTTTAGTTTAAAAGATATGAGAGCTAGGGGTCTTATAAATAATAATGTATATAACTTTTTAGTACCAACCAAAATTCATCCTAGTAGTTTTTATATTTTGCCAAAGATTCATAAACCTGGTTGTCCAGGCAGACCTATTGTAGCTAGTATTGGTAGTCCTACAGAAAATATTTCAGCATATGTTGATAATATTATTAAATTTATTCCACCATCATTTAATTCTTATGTTAAAGATACTACTCATTTTCTTCTGTGTGTTAGAAAATATTAAATCTGAATTACCAGTTGATTGTTTTTTGGTTACTTTGGATATTGTATCATTATACACAAATATACCTCATGATGATGGAGTTGAGGCTATTAAATGTGCTTTACAATATAGAGAGTATGATCATGGTCTTATTACTACTATGGTTGAATTAATATATTTGGTTTTAAGAAATAATTTTTTTACTTTTGATTCTAGATACTATTTACAGAAACAAGGTACTGCAATGGGTACAAAGATGGCACCAAGTTATGCGAATATTTTTATGTCAAAACTAGAGTCCTCTATACTTGATAATGCTAAGCTGAAACCTCACACTTGGCTTAGATATATAGATGACATTTTTCATGATATGGCTACATAGTGAAGTTGAACTTCATAATTTTTTAAGTTATTTAAATAATTTTAATAAACATATTAATTTCACAATGAATTTTTCAAAATCAATTGCTCATTTTCTTGATGTTGAAGTTATTTACACTAATAGAGATTCTTACTATTACTGTATATAGGAAACCAACTGATAATAACCGCTATGTACATTTTTATAGTAACCATCCTAAACATTTAAAGGCTAATATTCCTTATAGTCAATTTTTAAGGATGAAGAGGATTTGAAATGATGAGAAATTTCTTCAACAAAATAATAGTATTTTATATAATAGATTGCTCAATATGAAGTATCCTAAGACATTGTTGGATAATGCAGTAAGGAGATCTTCTTTAATTGATAGAAAGTAACTTCTTTTATCTGAAAAGAGTAAAAAACAATTAGATGTTCCACCATTGGTTCTTACTTTTAATAGAGATTTACCTAATATTAACTGGATATTGGCAAAACATTTTAACATATTACAGTCCACAGATTATTTAAAATCTATTTTTTCTGATCCACCTAAGGCTGTATATCGAAAACATAGATCACTTAGAAATATACTTGTCAAAACAAATTTTATTAGTAGTTCTGTACAGGAAAAAGGATGTTCTCCATGTAAAGATAAAAGATGTTTTACATGTAAACATATTGTTGTGACAAAAGTGGTCTTTAGTACTAAGAATTGTAATTTCAAATGGTATATTCCTAATTATGTTACATGTAAAAGTGTTAATTTAATATATTTGATAGAGTGTAGTAGATGTTTAAACCAGTATATAGGTGAGTCAGCAAATAGTTTACATGTCAGAATGACTAATCATAGATTTGACATTTTGCATAAGAATAAAGATAGACCGGTTTCAAAACATTTTAACTTACCGAATCATTCAATTGATGATTTAAAAGTAGTGATTCTTCAGAAAGGTTTTTCTTCTACAAGGGAGAGGAAACAAAAGGAGAGTTTTTTTATTTTTAAATTCAAGACCTTAGAACCACATGGATTGAATTTGAACACTGGAACTATTACATCTCTGGGTTACCTGGTCTCCTAAATGATTTCTATATGTATGTTTTTTATGTGAAAATTTTCTTATATGAGGTTTTTTATGTAAAGGTTGGTTATATGGATGTTTAATATCTGTGTTTAATTGGTTTATAGATAAATAATTAGTTATAAATTATTGTACTTTGCACTAACTATAATTTTTGATTAAAATGTATAAGTATTTTAGTTTTTAATGAATATTAATGTGAGCACAGCTATTTTTTGTATGTAAGCATAGTTTAATTTTTCTATGTATGCACATATGTATATTTTAATTTTTAATTTTGGATTTTTTATTTTTATATTTATTTTAATTTAAATAGAATTTAAGCTTGATTAGGAGGGAATGTAGTTTTTTTTGTTTTTGTTTGAATTTTGTCATTGATTGGGTAGATATTCTGTGTTAGATTTTGTGACCAATCAGGGAGGTTTTGTTAAATTTTTAATCTTTTACCAAATCTGTAATTTTTGATTATCGCCATTTTACTGTGTATTTTTTTCTTTCTGATGAAAACCAGTCCTCTGGTTGAAATATAATATTATTTATTGGATTTATAAGTCTTTTTTTGTTTTTATATGTATTTCCTTTGGTTAGTTTGTTATATATTAATATTTTGATATATATATATATATATGCCTCAAGTTATCCTAAAATTATGTTTTAAAGGTAGGCTGCCTATCTAATCTTCATACTTTTTTTTATAAGTGTCATAGCATCAGCCAGGATGCAAACCCGCAACCTGGGCAACTGCCTGCTAGTGCAAGCGCTGACCTCTCAACCACCAATGCAAGACTAATCTTCATACTTGTCATTCCAAAACATCAGTTATTTATTATTATTATTTTTTTATAAGGATTAGGCATCACCTTACAATATATATATGAAAATAATAAATATATGAACTATAACTCAATGAAAAATGAAAATATAAAAATACTAATAAAAAACACACAATTACTTCTCCATAAAATTGCTTTAATAATTTATAAGAATGTAATTACTGTTTTTTTGTTTGTGCAAAAAAAATATGAGATTTTTATCAGTTGTTGATTGATAAGAATTGTTGTATAAAGAATTTTAGCCTATAGGAATTAATTTTGTTATCTGATATGTAAATGTTTATAATACTTTAGTATTTAAATTCTGAAAATAGCCATTTTGCTGAGCTTTCTGATGAAAACCAGTTTGCTGGTAAAAATACTATAAGAAATGTTTGAACAATTTGATCTGTTTTTATAAAAATCTTACCCATACCATATAGTGATGAGAATTTAAACACTAAAGTATTACAAACATTTACATATCAGATATTAAAATTGATTCCTATAGGCTAAAATTCTTTATACAACAATTCTTATCAATCAACCAATTTATAAATATCTCATACTTTTTTAGCACAAACAAAACAACAGCAATTACATTCTTATAAAATATTAAAGCAGTTTCATAGGGAAGTAATTTTGTTTTTTTTAGTGTGTGTATATATATATATATATATATATATATATTATAAATTGAAACTCTTGACTCATATAATCACAAATTAATTTAATTTCCAATATATCCAATGAGTCTAGCAACAATTAACCAATAGCCATTACTTTTGTTTATTTCTTAGTTTATAATGTATCACTAATAAAGTGTATTTTCACCTACATATCACATTGGGTGCCTTGTTTGCCACAGGGAAAACATATAGTTACAATCTAATCTAAGAGTCGTTGGGCGCCATTATAATGTTTTCCGTTTTGTTAGGCTTCTACACGCTAATATAAACTGCACATGAGTTAATCAAGCTATGTCAAAAAAAGAAGAAAGTTGTATTTCTATCCTAAAAACACAGCTATATTTCCTGATCAACTCGGCCTAGTAATTGTTGAGAATTGTGCTATTGACGAAATCAGCTTTTAATTTATTTAGTCTGGGTGCCAGAATTCCTAAGAATTCACTGAAATCGGCATATAACATCTCACAAATATAAAAAAAAATACTTTTAAACTAATCGGTATTACATCATACTGTAACGAGAATTATTTTTTTAAGATTATTATTCCTGGGCTTATTCAAACATATTGGCAAAGGTAAATTACATTTTTAAATCTTATTAAACTACTAATAGATCTAATAATAAAAAAATAATAACTACTATTAATAACGCACAAATGAAAATTGGTATTAGAAATATTTTTATTCTAATAGACTAAAAAAATATTTGAAATAAATTACTTATCAAGTTAATTAGAGAGAACACCACTCAGACATGAATCAATTAATAAAACACAATTTTACAATTACTGTTCATATCTAAATTTCTTCTAGAAATTTCCTTAAAAAATGAATGTCTCTTGTACAAGAAATTTAATGTCTCTATCGGGATTGTTTAAACATACTTTTAGAAATTGTTTGAAAACGTTTAATTTGGTCACAATCAGGAGTAATGAAGCATTACTTACCGGTAAGTTTTGTGAATTCAGTAGTAGATAACTATGCATAGTTTTTCAGGGTTGAATTGAGCTCACGGCCTTTGATTATTAGTTGATCTTTGTGCTGGTTCCATAGGTTAGTCATGTAAGCTTCTCTGGTGTCCATCGGTAATGATGTCAGCTAAAGCTCTGGTCTACTCTCATATGAATAACTTTTTCATCATAGAGTGGTCTGGATTCTCTAATCCAAAACCAACCAAAAGAATATCAGCTAAACCAAGATGTTCTTCAAACTGATCTCTGCCTTTTATACTCTCTAGAGGCCCAGTTTTCCGACTTCTGCGCATATCTTTTGTTTGTCAAAATATCCGTTGATAATCTTTTATATTCTTTACAAAATTTATGTTGCAAAGTCTCTATTTTTTTCAGCATAATTCTGCCATCTTTAATTAGTTGAAATATTTTTACTTTCTCTTATCTAGATTGGTAATTTGTGTCTTTTGTTCTCTCCAATTCTAACTTTTATTTCTAATTACATAAAAAAAAAATGAAAGAATAATTTAACTTTCATTGTACGTTATTTTTTTTAAAAAAAAAAAATTAGTCAAAAAAAAAATCTAAATTTACTTTTATTTTCTAGCTTTTACCAAATGCCAATATATTTGCAACGTATATAAATAAACGTTACAAAACCACCAGTGCCAGGAGATGAGAATAAAATAGGGGTTTACACTAATTTTATTCTTAAGTTTTTTAAATTCATATTCATGTTGTTTTTTTTTTTTTTTGTAGCAGTAGCATGCTGATATGTCGTGTAGACTCATTCAACAAGCGATGTTCGGCTTTATCGCCCACTTTTAGGTCTAACACGGCGGGAATGGAAAATATTTCACATTCATCTGTGTCCTTTCCGCTTTAATGTAATATTAAAGATAAGAAGCCCAAGTTATAAGCACTAACAAGCATTGCTCATCGTTTTGAGTCTTACAGGCTCACAGCAACTTGGTCCGCCTTCCCCTTTATTGGGATCCCTGCTAGAAATAGTCTGATGGGCATATAAAGGTGGTCTTATGTTAATATACTGCATACTAGGACTTGGGGCTATGTTTTTCCCCTCTTCAGTAACCGCCTACCCAGTCAAATACTTGTGACTTATGTCTACATCAGCCACGATCGTGTTTTATTTTAGACATATCAAAAAAAATATACATACATTTTTTTCTTTCTGGAAGTCATATTAAAAAAATATTTTTTTATATTTTAATAATCAGGGTTTAACTAGTTCGTTAGTTTACATAATTTTTTTTTTTTTTTAAATTACTATTTATTTTCCGGCTGTGAGTTTCTTTGGGTCATTGTTGTAATGTTCTTTATCATTACAACTTATCTCATGTTGTAGTTGTTAAATCGAAGCCCGAGTTGGGTCGTGTAAGTCACCCTAGTGGTGATTTTACTGTTGTCCGCTCATTCTGACCATTATATATAATAATTTTTTTTTAAATATAGCACTACCAATGTGACCCCTGAGATTAAATGACTCAAATTTAATTTTTTTAAAAAAAGGTTATAATTATGCTTTTAATATGATTTTGCTGTGATATTTTGGTCACCAGTGCTTTATGTGTGTTTAATATTTGTATGAAGATGAATGAAAGAAAGAGAAAACATTTTATCAATCACATTAAAGGGCTTAACTTATATTTATGTTTAAAAAAGAAAGGAAAAGAGAAGAATTTTTTTTTTTAATTAGTGGAATCAGATTTTCAATATAGGTGAAATTTGTAGTATATCAGCAACACAGGACTTGAGAAATAGAGAAAAATTGAGAGCTCCATTAATGACTGCTTCATGGGAGTATGATTTAGGGAAATGGACAATTTTAAAAAATAATAAAAGAAATTATAAATATAAAAAAACTTGGATTCAGATTTTGAATCGAAGGATATGGAAGCTGATATTAGTATGCAGCTGGAAGAAGATTCATTTCAAACACAAAGCCCAGAGATCACTTTCAAAGAACCTGATAAAGTCATTTATCCTTAGGATCAGGTCATCATAGAAAAAGCAAAAACTGAGCAGAGTATGTTGTTTCAAATAATCGAGAAAATGAGATGGCAATCAGAAAAAATGGGGGAAAAATTATACAAAATAATGATAGAAATGAAAAAAAAAGGACAGCCAATCAGACATAATGAAGGAAAAATAAGAACAGATGGAGCAGAGATCAGAACAAATGGAGCAGGAACTGGGAGATATCTATGATGCCATCAAGAAGCAGTTCATATATCAATCCAGAAAACAGGTCCAAGACACTCAAGAAGTTTGGAATCAGAGGGAAAAGCATGAGCACAATGATGGGGAGGAAACTCCCTTTAGAAGATATCCACCTCATGAAACAGAATTATCTATTGAAACAGATTTTAGTGTAAAGAGAAGTTGGGTTGGTTATTCTGAAGATACAGAGCTTGTAACCATTAGCAACCCCATTTGTATCTTCTTCAGTACCTAGTCACATTAGAGAATATGATATAGAACATTTGATAAATTAAGTCAATAACTAGTTGCCAGAATTGAAGATAGTCATCATTCTGATAGAGAATTCAATGGATTTTTAAGTTATCCTTCTACTAGATGTTGTAAGTGCATTAATATAAATTTAAACTATTGATTATGGCCATGGACAACATGCTTCTTTATCTACTGAATTAGAGGTTACTGATCTCATGAGAGAAAAAGAAAATCTAGTTCCTTCACGTAGGGGAGGATTGTATGATTATGAATGAATTAGAAGCTTTATTGATTATAACTTGTCTTCATGTGAAGGAAGAGAGGCATTGGATCATGACAGATTTAGAAAAATTTGGACAAAAATCATCCCTATAAAAAGAATGATATAAGCTTTCAAGATAGTGATGTAAGAAAAAAAATGAGTATAATCTATCTGAATTGTTCGAAGAGAGCCTAAACTGGAACCATATTTGTTGAAAGTCTTCTTGATTATCCTGGGAGAGCTAATCGACCAGCAAGAATTGTAATTATTCATGGTCCTTTAGAATCTGGGAAAACTTTTGTAGCTAAGCTTATTAAGGATTAATATGTTAATTATGGTGTTATACTGGTCAGAATTGTATGTTCATCCAACATGACCTAGAATCCAAGCAAAAGTACTTAGAATCCAGTCATGCCCAAAATATGCGAGTCAGGAGCAATTATGAATTCTAACCTATTTACCCATTTCCCAGATCTATAACATTATGAACAACATTCCTAGTGACACAGATGAATTACTCAATTCCTGGTTCAGAGACCCAGCAGAGAAACATGAGAACTCTAACAGATTGATGACATAATGACTTAAATTAAGTAAATAGTCACAAGGACTACTAGTATAATTATGACTACAAAAAAGCTAACTAACAGGTGCTAAATTTATCATTGTTTTGAAATCTGGATTTAAACCCCAACCAGCAATACTGGAAATTATGATCAGTAAATTGTGGGATCTGAAGTGGATAACATAATGATTCAAACGAAAAGGATAAGTAATTAAAAAAATGCAATTTAATAATATAATAAATGGTTACATATATACATACATTATGTTTGTGGGTTGAGCATACAACTGCAATCAAAACTTTTAATTTCACAGTTTTGTGTCACAGACTCTTACGGTTATAATACATTCTGTTTTGGGCTAATATTGATTGGAATATGCAGTAACTCTGGTGTGGTTAATATGCCATTGCTTGCTTATAAACCCTTCACCCTATAACCATATTAACACTTTTGGTACAAATATGTATAAAAGTAGTTGATGACCAACATAAATACATTGATGTAATATCCCTCAATTAATTACATTTAATTATTATTGCTTTTATGCCTATATGTCATGAAGCAATCATTGTGATTTATCACATTTACATGTATGACTATGAGTACTATATAACATACATTTATAACAGAGGTGAGTTAATTTAATCTGACCTTTAGTGAGACTGATTTGATCTCTTGGTTACATTGTTTATCCAAGACAATTATTACAAATTATTTACAAATATGGGATTTATCTATAAATAGAAAATGAGGTTTGAAAATGTGAGCGAGAGTCTTTATGATCTCGAGATTTTCATACACACAGACAGAGCACAGATTTAGATTGATCACAGCATTATGCAAAAATATCACATAGGCATACATTTAAAATTTAAGGAAATAGTGGTACTGGCATGATAGAAGCTAGGAGATCGATACTCTTCTTTTATTCGAGACAGCACTTCAACATTGTAGAGAAACATGAAATAGAAACCTTCTATTCATTATGTTATTAAATAAGGAGCAGGTAAGAAGTTGTGAAGGGCCAGTTGTTCCAGGATCATACCAATAAAGAGCATACCATACAATAACTGCAAATTCCAGGGTAGTGCAAATACCTATTCATGTAAGTGAAATGTATAAAATGGGATCAAACTTCCAAATATCTGATTTGAGAAGCACTCAAATTTTCGGAAGACTAACATATGCCAATAATGTGAAGAAAAAAGTGGACAACACTAATGAAGTTAATATAATTACCACCTCTAATAATTTGATATTTAGTGCAATGATATGACTTGGTTTCTAAACCTGCATTAAATTGGGATTATGTATATATTAATTAATAAATAACATAAAACAATTCTGATTTTAAATATCTCCATATCTGACAAACAACAAATCCTACATTCGTTTATTAGGTCAGGAGTATATTCGATCAAGAATGCTCTATGAGGAGGGCATGACCTTAACTAATTATAAAACTATGTGAACAGTGGTCATGTAATCATAGAAATAATAATTTAAAAAATCATTTTATAGCATTAATAGACAATATTAAATTCACCTCTTGAGTGAGCTGGTAGATTCATTGTGTTCTACCAATAAATAAATCAAATATTTCATAAGTATTGTTTTCCTGAAGGTTTGTGATGATGGTGTTCTAGTAGTATTTTTATAATGGACTATTTTCATAATCTAATATGTGTGTTGAATGTCTTTAGAATTTAATTTTTATTTAAATATTCCAAATACATTCAACTGTTGTTAATAATATCACAGCACACAGGTTAGTATATTGTAACAGTCAAGTTTGTACATTCACGTAACAGAATTCAGAATCCAAGCAAAAGAGACCGAAGCTGACCAGACTAGGACTGTGACATCCCAAGTCTGACCACACTTCAACTCATAAGCCAGGATTCCAAGACTCAAGACACTATGAATGACCACCTTGAAATTACACGTAGTATACCTCTTTCCTCATGGCCGACATAGGTCACGGAGATGCAATAAGACTCTGATAAATAAAAGAAAGGTTCTTAATTGTCTAAAATATATCACTAATTTAATTTAACTTAATGCATAGTTTTCACATATATAGACTATAAATAATAATTAGAATTGGATTGAATTAGATCAATAACGAGACAGAGAACGAAATACATTAAACTAATTATACATTTATTTACAATTCTTCTATCCATATTTCATATATTTACAATAGCATTTCAGCGTAGAATGTACACAAACATTGGGTAATTCAAAATAGCTTTACATAAGTAATCATTAAATTTTCATAGATGGGTTTAACGTGGGCCAATCTTATGAATTGCTATACAATTAATACATAATCAATCACTACGTTATGTCTATAAATCAAGTTATGCCAAATCCTATTAAATTTGTGGCTGTTATATAAATAATTATATTGAACCTTCATCATGAATTCATTTACTAAAAATATAATATGACTTAATAATGAGGGCATAAACCAGCTCAAGTAATGATCGATCGAACATGGCTTTCGAGAGAAAAATTTCAGATCAATGCTGAAAGTGCTATATAAAACTGGGAGAGTTGGCTGCATAAGATTTTACCAATGTGCTATGGCACAGATAAATAACAATAGGAAAAGTCGCTCTGCAGATAGATGAAATAACTTCAGGGTTCTTACGACAAATGCCGGTACCCTGTAACCGATCGCAATGCTGCGTAAAAGGAACATTGTGTTCAGGAATAATGGGGAACTTACATGCTAACCTGGCCTTGGATCAGGCTTTGCTACTGCTCTATCCTACAAGAGAAAATGTGCTGGCAACACCATGGCACCATCTTAAGATACGTATATTACATATAGCAGCAAAACAAGAATAATTTTAATAAAATAATATCACATCCGCCAAGCCAAGAATAGTATATTTCATACTATGAAATACGAGACAATGGCATGGGTAATTCAAAATAGCTTTACATAAGTAATCATTAAATTTTCATAGATGGGTTTAACATGGGCCAATCTTATGAATTGCTTTACAATTAATACATAATCAATCACTACGTTATGTCTATAAATCAAGTTATGCCAAATCCTATTAAATTTGTGGCTGTTATATGAATAATTATATTGAACCTTCATCATGAATTCATTTACTAAAAATACAATATGACTTAATAACGAGTGCATAAACCAGCTCAAGTAATGATCGATCGAACATGGCTTTCGAGAGAAAATTTCAGATCAATGCTGAAAGTGCTATATAAAGGTGGGAGAGTTGGCTGTATAAGATTTTACCAATGGGCTATGGCATAGGTAAATAACAACAGAAAAAATCACTCTGCAGATGGATGAAATAACTTCAGGGTTCTTACGACAAATGCCGGTACCCTGTAACTGATCGCAATGCTGCATAAAAGGAACATTGTGTTCAGGAATAACGGGGGACTTACGTACTAACCTGGCCTTAGATCAGGCTTTGTTACTGCTCTACCCTATAAGAGAAGATATGCTGGCAACACCGTGGCTCCATCTTAAGATATGTATATTATGTATAGCAGCAAAACAAGAATAATTTTAATAAAATAATATATCACATCCGCCAAGCCAAGAATAGTATATTTCATACTATGAAATATGAGTCAATAGCATACTAGTTCTATCAAATTGGGCCCAACTCTTGTGTAGCCTGATAATAATTGTCTATGCTACTAAAGGGGATATTAATACATCTGTACTTTGACATGCTTGATCTATTAGGTTACTTATAGATAATAAATACTTTAAAGAAGGAAAGTATATTTCTATGGGCTTAAGAACTTAAATGACAAATATACTTATAAATACAATCAAGGCTAAATTTAATTCTTAATAAAACTATAAAGTTAAATTTTTAAATAGTAAATTAAAAGAGCCACATTTCATATATTAAATCATCATAAATAAAATGATGAGTGCAAGGCAAGTCATTATTATTTTATAAAAATAGGAATTCAAAATAGTGAGCAAAAAGTTGACACTATAAACAAATTACATGAAGATTTTCAAATAATGTCTTCTTAAAAAAACATGAAATTAAGTGCCCACTATTTCGAAATATTGGCATATAAAATATAATAAGCATTTAAAATAAGCAAAGAAATATAGACACAACCACAGTGAAATAACTTTAAACTAAATAATTTACTTTTAAGTGAATGGAAAATATAAAAATAGTCAGATTATTTAAACTTTAACAACATTAAATTTTGATAGCAATTTACATATTTAAAGTATTAAATGGATTTAAGTTTTGGTTACATTTAGTTTTATAATTATTTTAAAAAGAGAGTTAGCTAACTTATATTTACACAGAGATCTGTGGATTGAAAAATAAAACGGTACCGGTATTATTTATCTGGACTGCAAGTTCTTGGCTGAAGGTTTGGTGAGTTTGACTGGGTGGCTGGTGGCATCATCTTTCCCATTATGTTAGGCTTGTCTCTTCTATCAGCATGATGGTGGTTCAGGCATTTCGATGAGAGATAACCCCCTTCTCCCCGCGGAGTAACAGCAACAAAATGCCTGCTTTTAGCCAGACATATTAAACGTTAATAATCATGAAGAATGGCTGCAATTCTCTCTAAAAATATGGCTGTCCTTTCTTTGTTAAAAATACAGAGTATTTATAGCTTTTCATTATTGGAATCTATCACCTCAAGACTCACTAAACTCAAGAATTTAATTACATATTTCAAATTTATAATCCAGATTTTTAAAATCTTAGATAACTTATGTTAGAAACATTCCATAAGCTATTATAGTTAAGATTTTTTGTTGCAAACAATGTCCAATTTAGATTTTAAAAATAACTTAATCTTATCTAAGGAGATTTTAATTAGTAAATTTTGAATTAGTTTTACTTTTTACTGATTCCAGGTGTGGTCATTAGTGACACTTGTTTACAACCAAAAATCTTTTTAATTACTTGACCAGCTTTTATTTTTAATCTTACATATAATAGAAACACTTTTTATTAAAAACAACCTTTTAACATTTTTTTATCTTTCTTTGTCATGTTACTTGATTTAGGTACGTTCAACCACTCTGTTTCCTTCATGAAACCTGTGGTGCTGGATGTGTCCTCTTTTCATATGTACCTTCACCATTTGGGCCAAACACAATCAGGCAGCCTCATGGTGTCTGTTTGGATTGATGTGAATGTCATCCTTAGATAACAGGGTTTTAAATATCTTCAGGCAGGTTTCCCATAAAGGAGCTGCCTCAGCATAAGTCCTGTTGAATCATTTATCATGGTTGTTGAAATTAACTATTTCTTTGGTATTCCTTATCCAACCCGATGGTTCATTGAGGTATAGGTGCAAAATAGTCAATTGATTTCTCTCATAACACTTTCACATGGCATGGATTGCAGGTTTCTCACCAAAGTGAATCGGTGATAAAGCCTCTGCCTCAGTCCCAAACTTTCCAATCCCTTGATATGAATGCAGAGCCATGATCCGATAATATTGTGTCCAGCTTCCCAACTTCTGGAAATTGATTGTCTTGGAGAGTGTGTATGGTGTCTTTTGAATCAGCTATTCTGACTGGATATGCATGCACATATTTAGAAAGTACATCATATATCACCAGTAGGCACTGGTACCTCCTGAATTTCAGTAGAGGGCCATAATGCTCAATGATAAGAAATTTATTTGGTCTAGATGCTGTAATGGGTTTAGTGGCTCCAGCACAAGACTTGTTTGGAAATTTGCTTTGCACACATATGGTACATTTTCTCAGCATGAGAAAGATTTGGGCATACATCCTAGGCCAGTAGAAGAGACACTTTATAGCCTCAATTTTTTGGTAATCATCTGAAATCTGGGCACAGCCACTTGGGGCATTAAAGATATACAAAATCAATCAAATGTAATGTTACCATGCCGCTGCAACTTTTTTTTTTTTATAGAACATGATTTTTTTTTTATTAAACAAATTTTTAATTCATTTATAACATGATTTTTTTTTTATTAAACAAATTTTTATATTCATTTTCATTGTTTTTTTTTAGTCTGACATTTTTCTTTATTCAACAAATTTTGGTAATTTAATTTTGTGTTTATTTTTCTGATTTTAACAACTTTGGACTGTTTCACGATGAAAAAACTTGTTTTAACTCTGATGAAAAAAAATAATACAATTATTTGGGACTTGTTTTGACTTTGTTCTACCTTTTTTTTTGCTTGACTAAATTGTTTTTCTTATTATTATTAACTTAAAAGTAACTTTTGTGTTGTTGGGGTTCAAAAATTGTTTTGAAACCCCCACCCTTGGATCAATAATTGTAACAAAAAGTTTTTGCTTCTACAATGAACAGCTTGGGAGGGGGGCTTTTGTACTGTTATTATTAACAAAAAGTAAACAAAAATAGTAATTTATTTTAATCCCACTTGTTTTAACCCTGCTGAAAAAATATAATGCAATTCTTTGGGAATTGTTTCTACCTTTTTTTTGGGGTTTGACCAAATTGTTTTTTTTCTTATTAAATCAAAACTAACTTTTGTGTTTTTTGGGGGTAAAAAATTGTTTTCAAACCTCCACACTCAGAAAAATAATTGTAACAAAAAGTCAGTAATTTCTTTTTTTGCTACAACTTTTTCTCACTTTTTACTTTTATTTATATTTCATTTGAATTACCTTTTTTTGCCTTCTACAATAAACTGCTCTTTGGGGGGCTTTCATACTTTGTTATCATTAACAAAAAGTCAACAAAAATAATCATTTATTTTAACCCCGTTGAAAAAAAATAATCCAAATAATTGTGAATTTCTAATGAAATAAAAAAAAAGTACACAAACTTTGGACTTTTTAAACTTATTTATTATTTTATTACTGTAATAAAAACAGTCTGGTATTTGGGAGGACACTATGTGCTTGAAAAAAGGACACAGTCTCCCTCACTTTCTGTACTCAGCAATTCTGAAAAGTTTAAAAATTGCATGTTTTTTTTCAGAAACTTTTATTGATCTCATATATTTTCCATGCTGAAATGTGACTTAGTGTGTGAGCTTTGTCAAAGCATGTTTGAACATACCCTTTGCCAATTTTTTACGTATTAACATTTTTTAGGGAAGGGTGCAGACCATATGACAATTATTAGTAATTAACAACATTATTTAAATATAAATGACATTGCCCTATTGTGGAGATTTGTAAGTTGTACTGACTTGAAATTCAAACACCCTCAAGCAATATGGTAATCAGAATAGAACAAAACGTGTAAATAGTTTCGAAGCACAAAACAGGCCGTAATATTTTTGTGCAATGTCATGTAAAGCAGCCTGCAATGTGTTAATACAATATAAATGTTGTATTAGCCATAAGGTGGGCTGCAGAAATGGCATTTTAATGTGTTTTGACACATAAACAATGCCATCAGGCGGCCGTGTCTGGATTTCAGATGATTACCAGTTTTTCTTTATCAATAATGTCCCAGTGCTCTGTGTATATGATCAATCAGTTGGGCCCTTGATTTACTAGGGGACAATATTTTCCATTGGTTAACTCTGCTTTTTTGTGTTTATTTGCAAAATCCCCTTCTCCAACCACTACTGAGAATAATACCCAGTACTGGGTCTTGACCTGACTTGTTTCCTTGCAACTAGAAAATAATCCTGTTATACTGATGATGTTCCTTCTGCCAGTACCAGAGGTTTTTTAATTCTGACTCTATGGATGTCTCACTGGCAGTCATCATGATTCTTAATGTTTGATCCAGTAATTTTGGATTCTGTAACATCATCGGTACTAGGTTGTAGCTTAATATGTCAGCCACCATGTTTTCTGTGCCAGGGAAATATATTATAGTATACCAGAATTTTTGTAGAGCCAGGTACCACCTGATGACCCAGTCATTTGTCAAAATGCATTTGTTCAAAAACTCCAAGCACTATGGTCTGTCATGATGATAACTTCAGACCTTAGCAAGAATTACTTGAATTTTTGACAAGCCCAGACAATCATGAGGGTCTCTTGTTTGGTAGTTATATAGTTTATTTTGGTCCTTTTTAAGATCCTACTACTGAAATATAGTATTTGGAGCTCTCCTGCCTTACCCAGCTGAAATACTACCATGCCCCAACTTCTTTTTCTACTGTCCATTTGAACATAAAATGAGCATTTGAGGTTGGGGTGATGGAGCATGACCACCTGAAGGAAGTTGGTGTTGATTATGCTCAGGTTTTGTTCATGGCCAGTGGTTTATTTCTATTTTCTATCCTTTCACAACAAGTCCACCAGATTTGCTTTCTCATAAACAAAACCTGGGTAATTTGGAAATTCTGAGGAAAGATTGGACCTGCTTATGAGTTATTGGTTTTGGGAAATTTTCTACAGCCTCTATCTTTTCAGGATGTACCTTGATATCATGTTCATTTATGATACGGCCCAGAAATGATATCTCTCTGATTGCAAAATGACTTCTCCATATTAAGTGATATTTTAACAGGCACACTCCCAGAAAAACTACTCCAAATATTGCAAGTGTTTCATGAGGACACTGGATACAAACACAATGTCATCAACATAGCAGACCATGTGCTTTTGCATGTCTTTGGATAGGACCTGTTTCAAGCTTTGCATGAATCCCACTCCATTATTTATGAGCCCAAAGGCACCCTCTTAAACACATGGGTCTTCCCATTGTACCAAAAAGAAGTATACACCTGGGTCTCATTTTATGCAGTAGATAGGTTCTGCAGAAAACCCACATTAAAACAAATCACACAAAAATAGATTTAACTTACCTTGAAAAATGGGGGATTGGTTCCAAAAGTTTCAAAAATCACATAAAAGCAAAATAACAATGCATACTTACTTTAAAATTCACATTTAAAAAAGGAAATAAAGTATGACTAATAAAAAATATCAAATATTTGAAAAAAATTGATAGGAAGACAAACTTTTTTTATTAACTAGTTAATTTTATTCAAAACTATGTTTTGATGTGTAATTTATTTTACATTTTTTCATACATATTTTAATCATTACCACTATTTGACAATATGTGTTTTGTTTGAGAACTCATAAGAAATCAGATTCATCACAAGAGGATGTACAACTAGCATCAACTTCAGTCTCATGTTTGTTAATGCTTTTCTATCAGTGATTAAACCTTGAGAAGATAATTTTAACTAATTGTTTATGAAGTTCATGATAACGAGACTGCTATGTCTAGCTGTTAGAGGATGCACTTCCACTAGTGCAACTATATATATATATATATATATATATATATATATATATATATATATATATATATATATATATATATATATATATATATATATTGTAACAGATGAAAGAATTTTGGATTCACATATACTGACCACAAGGGTGCCACTAGTACAAAAATCAGAACTAGACATTTATTTTAAAGGTGGACAGTATATGCAAACCTGAATGCACCGAACTAAACTCAGGGAGAAATGAGATCTTATGGATTGTTTAGACAATTGAGAAATAAAAGCACCAAGACAAACATCATCCAAATAAATTTTAAACAATTTGTAAATTTTATAAAGAACTTAAATAATTTGAAAGAACAAAAATCCAGCCACAAATACAAAAGTAATGTGGATTTGAACATGCATATTTATCAGAGAGTGCACATGAGTATGGCAAACATGAAAACATTAAACACCTTGGCAGCAAAATTCTGTCACCTAAAATTAAAAGAAATGGATAGGATAATATCTTCCCACTGGCAATTTATAAAATTACAAAAAATAGCAACTCTAGCCTCCTGATTTAGAGATATAAAATCATTTAGTCTTGTAGGAAATCAATGAAATCAGTGCGGATGATTGATCAGTAGCATTCTAACTACTGATGTTATAATGCTGCAGGACTGCTGTGCATAATACATTTAAAGCAAATGTGGTTGATTTCACATACAAGACAGCAAAATGATATTTGATTACAATCTTATGTAATCTAGAAAGAAATCTATACTTTCAGAAAACCAGAATGAAAAACACGATAAAAAGTCAGTAAAAAGATTTTGTTGTTTGCAAAAAGTGCAAACTAAATGTGTTTAAAATTAATTATTTTACAACAACAACTAAGGGCAGGTGAGTAAATAAAAATTTATGAAAACTGCCAAAGCATTTAGCAATAGCTGGTGAAATAATTAGACATATGTTAAACATATAAAATTATATACTCACAATGCATCCTCTGATAAACGAAAATGGAAAACAAACTTGGAATCTTAAAATTAAGATTCCAAGACACACTTTAAATACTAGAAAAAGTAAATGCAGCTAATGAATGTTAGATTAACTAATAAATAAAACTTTATATATCACCCTTATTTTAGATTGATCAGAGATTTAATTAGACACAATTTATTCACCCTGGGAATCCGGCTTACATCAAAGTTTTATGGCATCATGAAAAAACAGCCTAGAGACTGAGGTTTGTCCTTATTTAAATTAGCAATGCATCTTATGGTTTCTAATATGTATAGTAGCATTTGTTGACGTCTTGAAAGCAAATTTCAAAAATATCTTAAATGTCCGAACTGCTATTGGTATGAAGTTTCACAGATTAATCAGAATACAGAGTATTTGCTTGGTCAAGGCTCTCTAGCTGATGCATAAAATTTTTGGGGTTATTTATACCCACACTCAATTTCCTGCAAAAAACTTGTTCTTGATTTTGAATTTACCCCTGAGGGCAGGACAAATGTTAATCTTCCGCTCAATCTAATTTAGGAACTCCAACCAGGGATTATTTTAACTAAAACAACAACACAACAATAAAATCTCAGCTTCTTAGAATTAAATTAGAACTGATAAAAATAAGCAACAGGATTGTAATTAGCAAGCTTGCCTGTTTTTAATCAAATTGATGAAAAACAAGTGGTGAAAGTAAACTATTTTAAAATAAATCAATTCTATAAAAAAATTAAAATGACCTATTTAAATATAACCGAATATGTGTTTTAATACATGTACTCTTTTTAAATAATAAAAAAAAAATTTAACATTAGATAAGATTTAATGAAAATTAAAAGTTTTTAATTTTGGTAATAAAACTATTTAAGTGGATATCAAACTGGTTCAATATATATATATTGAAACAGAAACTCTTTTTCACATATGTATTCTAAGATTTATTTTATCCTTCCACCTAAAAAAAAGGCAGATGTATATGAAAGAAGTTGATCGTATTCTTTTTTAAAAAATAAAGCAAAAAAGTTTAAAGTTAAAAGAAAATCATTATTTTCTATAATTGATAAAAAAAGGGAAACCTTCATTATTGATTTTATAATTTTAAATTAAGATATAAATACTTCTCTAAGTATTTATTTAAAGCTGACATTTATTAAAATATTACCATTTTAATTTTTGAAATGATGTTGTACAAAATATAATTGCTTGAGGCAAACTTATCAAATTGGAAAACATGGTCTAATCTACATGGTTCCTTATCTGTCCCACTAAAAGTAGTGGTCCAATCATCAAGAAGAGAAAAGCACTTGGGCTTAAATGAAAGCTGTGCAACAAATCAGATACAGTGGGAATGCTTCTGAATCAATCCAAAGAATAGATCAGGCTATAAATAGTTGAGTTTGAAGTTCAGAGAGGATTTTTAAAAGGAGTTAAAAAAAAGTGAATGATTTAAAAAAGTTTATCTAAGTGTTGTTTAACTGTTTAGTTGACAACTAATTTTAGTCACCTTGGAATATAATGTTTACAGCCACACTGCTGTTAAAAAAGTATTAATAAGGAAATCATAAGGATAATAGACTAATCCATAATAGATTCCTCTCTTTGTCCATAGCCATGAATCTCCAAGACTGCCTGAGTGAATATCATGGAAAGTAAATAATGCCATTCAGCTTAAATAAACCGACCCCTTTTTGAAATGCAGTAATAACCTAAGGTGGATGAACACACCAGATAAATGAAGGTAACAATTTCATGAAATTTTAAATACTTATATGTGTTTATAAAAAAAGAGGAAGCAAAATGTCTTTCTTAAAATAAATCATGAATAATTAAAGCCATGTGAAAATATGTTTTATTGGTGATAAATCATAAATACAGTAAATGTCTATAATTAAAAGGCATTTTAATAAGGTAAATCATAAATGCTTATCTTTTTATATGCATATTAATCTGAATTAAAATAAAAATAAAAACGAATACTTATAACTAAAATTATAAATGCTGATAAATAAAATATGACTATATCTGAATGGATTATAAATGTTTATATATCATATACATCTAAACCTGAGTAAATATTAAAGACTTGCATATAATATACATCTCTATCTAAAAGAATTATAACTATTTATATTGTTGATATACAAATATGTTTATATCTGAAAGAATTACAAATGCCAAGATATAGTATACCTCTATATCTGAATGAATTATAACTATGTTGTTGATATACAAATCTGTTTATATCTGAAAAATTTACAAACGCTGAGATATAATATACCTCTATATCTGAATGAATTGTAACTATTTATATTGTGATATATAAATAAGTTTATACCTGGAAGAATTAGAAATGCTGAGCTATTATAGCTATAACTAACTAAATTATACATGCTGATAAATAAAACATGACTATATCCGAATGGATTATAATTGTTTATATACCATATACATCTATACCTGAATAAATATTAAAGACTTGCATATACTGTACATCTATATCTGAATGAATTATAACTATTTATATTATTGATATACAAATATGTTTATATCTGAAAGAATTAGAAATGCTGAGATACTATATATGTACAGCTATAACTAAATAAATTATAAATGCTCATAAATAAAATCTGTCTATATCCGAATAAACTATAACTGTTTGTATACCAAACATGTCTACAGTTGAATAAATTGCAAGTGCTCACATATAAAATGTGCTTATATCTGGATGAATATAAATGCTGGTATACCAAATCTGTTTATATGTGGAATAATTACAAATTATGTGATATAATATACATCTAAGCCTCAAGGAATTGTAAGTGCTTATAAGTAAAATATATCTGTACCTGGAACAGAATAATATTTTGTATGACACTTGTAACACAAGGATTAATGGATATGATGAATAAATATGTCATCAATGATGAATAAGTGATCCATATAACTTAGGAGTATATATGCACATACAGGAAAATGAGATCCCAAAGATGAATTGTGTCAAACCTGGACTAGTAATAAACTTTTATTGAATTATTATTCAAACATTGATACCTGTGGAGGACTGATGATCCAAACATTGTTATGGAAACAAATATTTTTAAATAACTTTATTGCTATATAAAACCAATCCAGTTGTTGTTCACGAGAATTTCATGCCTTCTGAGCTATGTCTGCCATAACTAGACATAGGTAAGTCAGGTTGTAGTAAGATGTAACTCTAGTAGCACCATTTGGAAAACCAAACACAGAAATTTCTAGGTGATTCCAGTCTCTATGGTACTACATCCTCTGATGAGCAGGAAATATTGTTGTAGGGGCAGTGAAATCTGTATTGGGGAAAGCCAATCAATGGTTCCTTCCTACAATATGATCATCCGGAAATTGTTATAACCGAGGTAATAAAGGGGTTGTATGATGGTCCGGTTACATTTGTCACCCTACTGTGAGTCCTGATCTAGCTAGCCTATCCATGGTCATAGAAAAGCTAAAAATAAGTAAAAAAAATGGAAAAGGCATAAGCAAATCATGATTCTGTGATGTAAACAGTGCATATGATTTATTCAAAAAAGGGTGGAAATAAAAATAAAAAAGAGCATAAAAATGAATGGCATAAATGGTAGAAAGAGAATAAAACAGGCATGTCAAAGAAGATGGAGTTAAATCATAGTGTGGATGGAGAGAAAAGCTTATTAAAATTAAAATAAAAAGTACAAATAAAAAATAAAATATTGATGATAACCAGATCAAAAACAAAAAAGATGATGGATACAGAAAGTATAGAGAATCTTTCTAAGAAAGAAGATAAACAAGAAGTCAAAGCAGACAATCAAGAGCAATAACAGAAAACAGGGAAGACATCCATGTAATGATAAAAGCAAATAACAGAGTAGATGACAACAAGAAAAGAGAGGAAGATAAAAAATAACATAGAGAACAGAGAGAAGACAACAAAAAGGAGAGGAAGATAAAAAAGAACACAGAGAACAGAGAGAAGATGACAAAAGAGAATTCAAAGACCAAATCAGGGAAATAACTGAAAGCCAAAGTAAAAAGTTCAACCAGTTAATAAAAGAAATGACTAACAAAATATTAAAAATTAAGGAGGAAGTGATGGAGGAAGTAAAAGGCTCACTAATAGAGCAAGAAGTCAAAATGTCCCCGATATGCTAGGCCATGGATACAAAAATAATAAGAATCCAAGAATCCATGCAGGAGAAGGTGGATATATTGACCACCCAGATGAAAGAGATAGAAATAAAAAATAGCAATATACTGCCTAAGTAAAGAAAGGCAGAAACAGTCCCAAAAGAAAGTCAAAAAGAGAATTATCAAGTTAGTCATGAAGTCTCTATAACCAACCAAATGTGTGGAATTGTAAATCAATTCTTAAAAATCAGAACTTTTTCAGGGAGCTGTAATGAAGCACATATAGAATATGTAAAAAGTTTGGAGAGGTACTTTAGTATTAATGCCTTGAAAGAAGAGGCAAAACTGGCAATAGCATGTAGTCATCTCCAAGATGCAGCACAAGCATGGTGGGATTCACTGTTCACCCAACCTACAAATTTTGAGGATTTTAAAAGAGCATAATAAGCTGTTACTGGAGTGATGATTATCAGGAGTGGATTAAATACAAGGGTGTCCCAAGAGAAATGTCCACCTGGAGAGCCTTATACACCCTTTTTTAGAAGATAGGTGGCCAGATAAAGGGCCTTGACATCTGAATCCCTATCTGAACTCCAGATTATTAGATTCATATGGCACAGCTTCCCACATTATGTAGAAAGAATGCTAATTGGGACTGATCATCAATCTATTGAGCAGGTTGCTGAACTATTAACAGCATATGATAGCTGTGGTGCATCATCAACCAATGAAAGAGAAGCAAAGCAACCACAAAACAAACCTCCCTATAGAAGAGATGATGGGCCTAGAATAGGAGCCATCAGGTAGAAAAGAAAAATGCCTCCTTGAAAATATAGCAACTATGACACCACCACCCTGGTAACATCACCAAAAAAATGGTATACCACCATGGAAAAGGCAAAGAAGATATTCAACAGACAATATGCATAGCCCATACAAAACCTGGGTTATAAAAAGATCAAATAGCAATTATAACTTGCAGAAAAGTGTGACTAGAAACACAAGCCGCCACAATGATTTATGGCATGAAAAAGGCCCAAAAATAGAAGTCCATCACCTCAAAACAAAGAAAGATGCCATAGGAGAACTGATAATGATCATCAGTCTCCCGAGCTAGGTTGTAGTTACAATACAGAATGATGAAATAAAGATAGCTGATGGAAGTTTGTGAGTGGGATGTAGTGATGCATGAATTTGTATTTCTCATAGGTGGATGTTTGAGCAGAGCTGCTTGGATGCATTGTGTTCATGATGCTCCAAAGTATATGCTTGACACTATTACAGACCTGGATGTTGAGCTCCTAGAGTAGTCCAGCAGTGAATATATATAGGCCTGATAAATAGGCCTTGGTCTCATGAATAGACCAAATGAATAAGCCCTAAGACTCACAGAAACTGAGCAGGGTTGGCTCAGTGCCAAATTTTTTACTGGATCCTACTCTTAGTTGGATGATCCCTCTAGGTACAAGAGAGGTAGTGCTCAAAAATGAAATATTTTCTCATAATGTCATGGGGCAGTGTGTACTAGTATGTGCTTGCCATCTACTTATTCTAGAATTGGAGGCTACAGTTCATGTATTTACTTTTCCAGCTCATCTTATCCATTTCACCAGCAAATCTAAAACCAGTAGAGATGCAGTAATAAGAAATGACATGTATATTGTGTGGAATAAAATTTGTATTCCCAGGCGATTTCATCCCAAAATTTAGTGGGGGGTTAATGAAACAGAAACTCTGTTTCACGTATGTATTCTAAGATTTATTTACCCTTCCACCTAAAAAAGGCAGATGTATATGAAAGAAGTTGATCTTATTATTTTTAAAAAAATAAAGCAAAAAGTTTAAAGTTAAAAGAAAATCATTATTTTCTATAATTGAGAAAAAAAAAGATAAACCTTCATTATTAATTTTATAATTTTAAATTATGATATAAATACTTCTTATTCATTTAAAGCTGGCATTTATTAAAATATTACATTTTAATTTTAGAAATGATATTGTACAAAATATAATAATTGCTTGAGGCAAACTGTCCCGTTAAAAGTAGTTGTCCAATCATCAAGAAGAGAAAAGCACTCGGGCTTAAATGAAAGCTGTGTAACAAATAAGATATAGTGGGAGCACTGCTTAATCAATTCAGAAAATAGATCAGGGTATAAATAGTTGAGTTTGATGTTCAGAGAGGATTTTTAAAAAGTAAAAAAAGTGAAAGAGTTAAAAAAGTTAAAAAGTTTATCTAAGTGTTGCTTAACTGACTAGTTGACAACTGATTTTAGTCACCTTGGAATATAATATTTACAGCCACACTGCTGTTAAAAAAGTATTAATAAGGAAATCATAAGGATAATAGACTAATCCATAATAGCTTCTTCTCTTTGTCCATAGCCATGAATCTCCAAGACTGCCTGAGTGAATATCATGGAAAGTAAATAATGCCATTCAGCTTAAATAAACAGATCCCTTTTTGAAATGCAGTAATAACCTGAAGTGGATGAACACACTGGATAAATGAAGGTAATATTTTCATGAAATATTAAATACTTATATGTGTTTATAAAAAAAGAGAAAACAAAACATCTTTTTTAAAATAAATCATGAATAATTAGAGCCATGTGAAAATATGTTTTATTGGTGATAAATCATAAATATAGTAAATGTCTATAATCAAAAGGGCTTTTTGGTAGTCATCGAATAGCCACCATATCCCACTCAATGGTGCCATTTTTGTACTAAAACACATAAAAATGCCATTTCCACAGCCGACAAGTTCGAACCCATGTTTTCTATAATACAACTTTTTTGTTGTGCTAAAGATTGCAGGCCGCTATGTTGCATCACAGTACAGCATGTATGTCACATCACAGCAAATAAATTTGACAAATTCACACACTTCATACAATTATTACAGCTTGGTGTGAGAGTGTGTGTATTTGAATTTAATGGAAATGTGGTTTTTATTGAATGTTTTTTATTTTAAAGTATTGAAATGTTCAGATTTTGTAAAGTAATAATTAACAGACTTTTTTCACCGTAGTGTATTGAAATTTTAAGTGGTAAATGTTGATGAGATATATGTGTAAAGTGAGTTGGAATTAGGTAACACGTCAAGTAATGTACTGTTTGTAACATTCCACGAGACAAACAAGATTCTACCATGTGTATATTTTTGAAATAAAAAAGAGCATTAACACAAAAATATCCAGTAAGAAAAGTATAATTGTACACTGTTTTTTTTAAATGTCATAAAATGCATATATTATAAACATGGTTAATAAGTAAAGAAGACATTTTATATATATATTTGTTGTTGTTTAAAAAAGTTTTAGTTTCTTTTCTCCAACTACTATTATACTTTGTTGAATATAGTTTACGTTTACTGTTATCATTTATTTTAGAGATGTTAGTAAAAAAAATATTTACAAAAATACGATTTTGATATTTTTTATTTTAGCATTACAAACAACAGAACACTAACCCTAAACCTAATCCTAAACCTAACCCTAAAACTAACTCTAAACCTAACTCTAAAATTAACCCTAAACCTAACCCTAAAACTAACCCTAAATCTAATCCTAAAACTAACCCTAAACCTAACCCTAAAACTAATCCTAAACCTAACCCTATAACTAACCCTAAACCTAACTGTAACAACTTTTACTTTTAGATGTCATTCTATTTGAAATAAAAAATAGCGGTAATATCTGTTTGTCTGTAAAAAAAAAAAAAATTAAAACAAAGACTAAAAAAGTAAAAAATAGCAATAACACAATAATATCTGTTTCTCTGTAAAAATAAAATGTAAAAGGAAGACTAAGAAATTTTACTTTTTATCCCAATTATGAGTTTTTAAACAACAAAAAAAAAGCCGTAACCCCAGTAAAAAAATCTTCGATAGAAAATTGATTCTTCTAATAAAGCAAACTAAAAACCACGAATCAAATTGTAATTTGTTTATTTTATTTTACATTTTTTATTATCATTTAATTTGTATACGTTAATAAAAAATAATATTTAAAATTAAATAATATTTAAAAAAGACGATTTTCTTTTGTTTTTATTTTCGCATTACAAAAAACAGATCAAAATGATTATAATTAATGGCCCAGGAATGATCATATTTTATAGTTTAAGCATGAAAACTATTCCATTGAGTGGGATATGGTGGCTATTCGACGACAACTGGCATTTTTAATAAGGTAAACCATAAATTATTATCTTTTTATATGCATATACATCTGAATTAAAATAAAAATAAAAACGAATAAATGCTGATAAATAAAATATGACTATATCCAAATGGATTATAATTGTTTATATATAATACACATCTAAACCTGAATAAATATTAAAGACTAGCATATAATATACATCTATATCTGAATGAATTATAACTATTTATATTGTTGATATACAAATATGTTTATATCTGAAAGAATTAGAAATGCTGAGATACTATATACATACAGCTATAACTAAATAAATTATAAATGCTCATAAATAAAATCTGTCTCTATATCTGAGTAAACTATAACTGTTTGTATTCCAAACATGTCTATACATGAATAAATTGCAAATGCTCACATATAAAATGTGCTTACATCTGGATGAATTATAAATGCTGGTATACCAAATCTGTTTATATGTGGAATAATAACAAATGCTGAGATATAGTATACATCTAGGCCTAAAGGAATTGTAAGAGCTTATAAGCAAAATATATCTGTACCTGGATCAGAATAATATTCTATACAAGAATCATAACACAAGGATTAATGGATATGACAAATAAATATGTCATCAATGATGAATAAGTGATCCATATAACTTAGGAGTATATGTGTGCATACAGGACAATGGGATCCCAAAGATGAACTGTGTCAAACATGGACTAGTAACAAATAACAAACTTTTATTGTATTATTATTCAAATATTGATACAACCTAAATAACTGTGGAGGACTGATGATCCAAACATTGTTATGGAAATAAACATTGTTAAATAAATTTATTGTTATATAAAACCAATCCAGTTGTTCATGTTGCATCACTTGTTATTCATTGCACTTTTTCATGAGAATTTCATGCCTCCTGAGCTATGTCTGGCATAACTAGACCTAGGTAAGTCAGATTGTAGTGAGATCGAACTCTAGTGGTGCCATTTGGAAAACCAAACAGAAATTTCTAGGTGTTTCCAGTCTTTATGGTTCTACTTCTTCTGATGAGCAGAAAATATTGTTGTAGGGGGCGGTGACATCTGTATTGGGGAAAGCCAATCAATGGTTCCTTCCTACAATATGCAAGATGCTCATCAGGAAATTGTTACAACTGAAGTAATAAAGGGGTTGTACGATGGTCTGGTTACACTATATAACATGCTTTTGCAAGTGTGTTAATAATGCCTAATGGTTAAATTTTCTTTTATACATGCATATAAACATTGAGAAAGTTTTAGACAGAAAAAAGTTACAAGTAAAAATTTTTAAAAACTTTTAAAGATTAAGTTCTTTTTAAGTAGAAAATAAGAAAATAAAAGTTATAACTTTTTTTCTGTCTAAAAGTTTCTTTATGTACATATGTGTATAAAAGAAAATATAAACATACCTTAAAGATACATTCTTTTTAAGTAGAAAATAAAAATTATAACTTTTTTCTGTCTAAAAATTTCTTTATGTATATATGTGTATAAAAAAATATGCACATACACAACACAGACATACAACTACTATTTAGCTCTTGTTGGAATTTAAGAGCTTGTTCATTGCAGAAAACTCAGATTTCAGCATTTTATCTCACACATCAATATAAAATATATGATTAAATGATTATTACTGACCAAAAAATAATAAATTTGACAGAAATTTTTGTTTACTACTGAAATAAACCTAAATTTTAAATGTTCACATTTTGTTTCTATAAATATTTAAAAAATGAGATCACAATCCAAACAAAAAAATTATAAGTTATCATTTCTAGAAAGATTATTTTCAGTTTACAAAATCTTTGTTATTTCTGATTACATATTTTTTACAAATCTAAAAGAATATTTATTTCTGTTATATCTAATAAAATAAATTTTAAAAGTTTAAATTTTTTGAATATTTATTGTGATATTTTTATACTGTAAGTATAAGTAGATTGTTTACCTAGAAGCTAAGTTTTTAAATATCTTCAGGCCACATTCACATTAGTTGCTAATATAATGTTATATTTTTGAAAAAAAAAAGATATTTCAAAATGTTATTAATAATTTATATTTCTTGATATATAAAAAATATAGTGAAATATGAACTTCTTTAGCACATAAAAGAAAACCGCATAAAAAGATATTAAGATGAAACATGAATCACATAACTTCAAAATCACATTTAAAAAATTCGCATAAAATGAGATCCAGATGTATTTCTGAACTCACAGATCCAGATTCATCTGTCAATAGCTGGAAGCGAGGTCAAATGTGGAAAAGACAGTCTGGCCTGCTAGCTGAATGAATATTTTGAATGGACTGTGGTACATCTCTTTATGTGATTGTCATGCTGTTTAGCCAGAGTGTCAAGGCATAATTGGAGGTATCCACTTTTTTTCTTTACTCCAACCAAGCAGTTATTGTATGGGATG
The DNA here is from genome assembly GCA_028023455.1 of Epiperipatus broadwayi. NCBI lineage: Eukaryota > Metazoa > Onychophora > Udeonychophora > Euonychophora > Peripatidae > Epiperipatus > Epiperipatus broadwayi. The sequence goes on along the minus strand of JAQFVV010006257.1, from coordinate 5,682,715 downwards.
GGGATCCATTCAATAATGTCCCATTCAATCATTTGCTTGATTTGCCTTTCCACCTCTTCCTATATTGGAAGGGGGATTGGATGTTTTTGACTGAGTATAGGATTTTTCTTTCACCCAGATTTTGTGAGTATTACATGTGATAGGTTGGACTATTTCCATCATCTATGAGTGTGAATGTTGAATATATAGAAATTTTTAAACTATTTGAATTCTCCAAATGCAATCAACTTGTTAGTAATAACACACAAATAGACAAAGCAGGTTAGTAATTACACAATGTTTCAGTGAGTATATCCTTTTATTTTTTTGAGGTGTTGGATGGGCATAGTCCTCCAAGATTTTTTTATCTGGTGGGTCATGGACCTTGGTGGAAATCAGCACCAGTCTATGGCTGAATGAGGCAGCTTCTGTTTTCTGCTTGCTTAGTAATTTCAAACCTAATGGATTCATCATGGATGGTGCACATCTGCCTGGAATAATTGATGACACAGTTGTGCTGGGTCAAAAGTCAGATTCCAATACCATGTATAATAATCTGACCATTATTAAGAAAGTGTGACCAATCTGCCTACTATGGAATCTGATCTCAAACCATATCTAATAATTCTCACTCATCATCTTCCTTCCATTCTCCAGTGTCAGGTGGATGGGATGCATTGAAAGTTGCATAACATCTTTTCCTTGTTCGTCGAAGTTTTTGATCTTCAACACAATTGTCACCTGGCTTTCTGGGTCCAGTGGTGCTTGTATGGTCTGGGTCCCAACAGTTACTTCCAGCATTGGACACAAGCTGACAGTCCTTTTTTTCACTGGATCTTATGTCATGAATGATCATGGTCATAGGATTGATGCAGCAGGTTGATTGATTTTTTCTGGTGGTATCAGCCTTTCTTAACCAATACTAATTTTGGCTGCTCTCTTGTCAAGGTTTTTCTCAGTTCTCCATTTTAGTCACCTGGATCTTTGACTCATCAGGTTTCCTAGTTTTTTCCTTGGTTCCTGAGTCAGGTGCCCATAATCAATGGATGTCAGAAATTGGCCATCTCAGTGCTGGTGATTTGGCTTCCTAACATCATCATTTGCAATGAGGCTGGAATATTATATCATAATATGGATAATGTAAGCATCTGAGTATGAAAATGTTGTAAGTGATCAAAAACTAGCCATCTGGCACAAGAAAAACTGCATATGGGTTTCTTTGTGATTCACCAGGTATTTTTCTGCCCTTAATGTGAGCAGAATGCCCTCCTGCCAATCCTCATGTTAGTAACTTTTTAAAAGAGCAGACTTATTTCTCCAAATGTTGTAGGTTTTTTTTGTAGTGAGCACCACAAATCTTTGGCAGCCACTTTTAGATAGTGGCTAGTGATAGCTACTTATTCAGCATTGGTTTCTGGGTGAAGAAAACAACTTTTTAAGATTTCTATATGTTCTTGAGGATTTCCTCCAGGTTCACCTTGGAAAACTGGTATCTGAACAAAAAGCACTATGTTGGATGGCCCCTGGTAGATAACTAACTGACATGGGTTCTTGGCAATCTCTGTGGTCATAGGCTCACTGACATCTTGTCTTTGTTGTGGATTCCTTTTCTGTTGATCTCCATCTACCCTGGGTGGTAACTCTTGGTTTAGTTCTAAACTTCTACAGATTTGATTGTTGTATATTCAGTCTCCTCTGTTTTCCATTAATTCTCTTTTCATCTCCCTGTTAGACTTTTCTAGATTTTCATTCTGCCTTTTGAATTCTTTTAACTCTTGCATAATCCTTTGCATCAAATCATACATTGTTAATATCAAATTTTGATTTGACTTGGATATCTTTGGTCCTAGGCTGAGGTCATACAATAACTTTTCTGACTCCTTCACTATAATTTCTAAGCTGGATAGTCCCAATGGATTTATTTTTATTTGTGCCTTTTGATCGAATTCCATACTGTCATTTGCACTGCCTTACCTCACATTACTAGCACTCTATTTCATAGTTCTTGTCCTTGCTCTCCATCTCTTGGTAGTCAATTTCTCTTATTTTCCTTTCAAAGCTGTGTGGTGGAATCTTGGATATAACTTGAATGAATAAACAATATTGTTTTCTTTCTTTTTTATTTTATTTTATTTATGGGATAAACACCCTTCCACCTTTCTTCAATCATCTCCTGCCCTATGATTTTGTTTGCTCCCCCATACCTTTTCTCTACCTGTCCTGCTTCCTTTTGCTATGCTACCTTGTCCTGACTGTTGCTTATATAACTGTACTCACTATAGCCCTACTGTCCATGTCGAATGGATTATAAAACCTTTACTAAAACTGCTGATATGGCTTACTGCTTCAACTTAATGGAAATCATGCATTATTTAAATAATATAATCTTCAATTATATATAGAATTATTTATATGCAATAATCACCTTCTTTTCTGTTACCAGACTGTAATGTATTAATAATCTTTTTGAAAATTTTTTGGTCTTTAGTAGAAATTTCCCAAGTTCCAAAAAATTAAATTATATTACATCAATTATAATAAATGACTGCAAATATTCTTTATCACCATCATCTTTGTGTTATTTAATTTCACATACTATCCCTCTTTTTTTAACTTACTTGAAAAATACTATCTAATAAATTATTTATTTACATTTCTTGTCACTCTCATTTCTCTTTTCCAATAAAGCATAAAATGGCAAATCTTAAATCTTATTTTATAATGATAATTTGTGTCATTATGAAAGTCAAGTCATTAAAATATTGAAAATTTACAAAAGAGCTAATTGAAATTGAAAAATAAAAAAATTTGCTATACTTTATATCTATTCAGAAAATATAATAATGTAAAGAAGCAAGAAATTGATGATAAAAATGGATATCTATTCCATATATTTCAAATGCTCAAATTAAATTTTTAAAAATATATTTAAAAAATCATATAAAGTTTCATTTTGCGTTTTATCTAATATTAATAGATTAGACAATAATTAAAAAAAATGTGACGATAAGCTTTGAAACAAAAAATACTAAAATTGCATATCAAACATGTGAATGTGTAGTATTGAGAAACGGTTAAAAGACAATCAACTTTTATATAAATGTATAAAAAATAAAAATATTAATGATTTAATAACAGCTTTTGGTTTCGTTGATCACAAAAAAAAAATCATTAGAATTCTTTGAGGAAACAAATTATAATAATAAAAAAAATCAAAGATATAATTTCGATAAATATAAATAAGAAATCATTAATTAATAGTCAAAGTGCAAATGCTAAAATTAATGAATCTTTGATATCACATGATGTTTACTTCCACTAAATTTAAAAGGTTTCTAATTCAAAATGGTTATGCAAATAACTAATAGTGCTTCTGTTTTTATAATGATTATTAGTAATATTTACTATCATCGTTAATTAATCTATAATGAATATTGATATATATATATATATGAAAAATGCTAAAAAGAATACGAAGCAGATTAAATCCAAATTTCCATTTTAAACACAAAAACAGATCCAATTTGTTTTATCTTATTCAATTTTAAAGTAATTAATGCACTAGGCTTCAACATCACAATATAGAATGGCCCACCGAGAAATCTTAAATACCAAACAAAATAAATTAATCTCAAGAAATGCCTTTCTTCAGATAATAAAATTAAGGTTACAATAAATTGCAGCAAATTCCCACAAACTATGACTTAGTGCTGTTGTTAAGTCAAATTTAAGTTGCCTTTAAACAGAAATTTAATATATATATATTATACAGCAAATTTACTATAGATAATTATCTCAAAAATTAAAAATCAATGGATATTATTTGCTTGTTAATAAGAAAAAAGTGAGTACACCTATTATCATTATTGTTAATGATTATATTTAAGGGAGAAAAACTAAGAAATATGTCATTAGATTGAAATTTTGTAAAGAAAAATAGATTTATGGAATGATATATTTAACTATTTAAAATGAAGATAAAAATTAAAAACCAAACAAGTAGTTGTGAATGTTTAAATAGGCATATAGGTGAGCGAAAGAAGAATGATAGTAAAATATTAATTGTAGGTTATATAAATAGTTATATTAATGAAACTGAGGACTATTATTAGAAAGGATATTGAGGAAAAACTGAAAATCTAAATAAAATTTATGGTAGAAAATTTATGTAATCAAGATGAAGAGAAACTATTGAAAAACAGAAATAAAGTATTTGATGAAGAAAGATCATATAATAGTGATTATAATTTTATGTTGTTAATATCTAAAAATTTAGGTGCAAAATTTTATAAAAGTGTTGATAGAGATGGGTGGAAAATAAGGAGTAAGTAGATTTAGCAATATCTTATAAAGAATCATGAGATATTGTGAATTTAAAATACAAAAGTGAACTGTAAAAAGTTATAAATTAGGGGTTATTTAAAAATTAATATTACTAACAAGGAAAGATGAGATAAACATACTTTAGAAAGTATAAAAAAAGGCATATAGGCTATTAAGAAATAAATTGGATAGAAGGTATAAGTTAGATGAAATTGTTTAAAAAAAATAGAATAGAATAAAATTAAGATGGAAATGAGTTGAAAATAATAAAAAATTCATAAAATCATATTGTTAAATGGAAAGGGAAAAGTTTGTGATATTAGGAAAGAATTTAAAATTTTCAGTGAGTTTGTAACAAAAACTTTAAATATTATAGAGATGTTTCATGAAAGTAATTCATTAGAGAGATTGATTCAAGGGAATGTAATTTCAATATTGATTCAGAATTGAACAGAGCATTAACTAGATTAAAAAGAAATATCAACAATAAAATAGTATGGCAAGTGAAATGTTAGTTGGTACAGGAGGGTGTATGTAAGGGTTAATTAAAGAGAAAGTTTTTAATGACCAATAAGATTTCAGATAAATATGGTGATGTGAGAATTATACAAAAGAAAAAAAAAGTTTTTAAGTTGTTAACTAGTTATAAACCAATTGCAATAACTTCATAGTTTATAAAATATTTATACATACTATATTTTACAAAGTTGGTATTTGGAAGAAACAGCATAAAATGTTGGGCAAGATTCAAAATGGATAACATTCAGGATATGGATAAAAAATATTTTATGCATTATTCTATTAAAATGTCTTACAGGAAAAATAATTAATTATTTTTAGTACTTTTAGATATAGAAAAGGCAATATGGTGAATAGAAATAGATTGTTGACTAGTCTTGAAAATTTGATAACAGATTTTATATTACTGCGATTACAGTTTTTTTGCAGGGATAATTTTTAAAATACCAATTGAGAATATAAATACAGTAGAAGTTAAATATGAAATTGAAACAAATACCCATTATTACTTTTATTAAAGATTGAAAAAAGGAATAAGGATTTCTAAATTATGAATACGTATAATACATAATATTGTGACTCTGCTTTTTGTAGATATGCTATTTTTTAAAAAATTGATCGTAGAAAAGTGTTGAGAGATAGAAAAAAAAAATATAAAAACAAAATTCAATGAAGAAAAGTATAAAATTTTAATAATTACTAAAAAATGATTAACTAAATGGGAGATGTTTATCTCAAGCAGTGGAGAAATACAAATATATAAATACTTTGATAAATAGAAAAGGAATTATATCAGGACTAAAACTGAGACAAAAAGCAAAAATTAGATTGATTAAAAATATGACATATTTTTATACAACAAATATAAGATATATATAAAATAATATAGAAATGAGTGATTATATTTGTTTTTATATTTAGAGATATTTTTAGGTATAATTCAAAATGTAAATAGGCATGCATTACATAATGAATGGTAATAGTATGAATACTGAACCCTACCATCTGATGGCACTCTTTTTCACAAAACGCACATCAATATACCATTTCTAGTGGCCTTAATTTACGACTGACACTACAAGAAGTGTTTTTTGAGCTGTAACAGGCCACCTGAAAGTGATGTATTCTACGATTACATAACAAAATACTATGCCCATTGCATTGCGACAGTATTCGTCAAGTGAGCACTTTTGAACTTTGGATATAGTCTGATTTGATGGTGGTCATATTGTCGAAAATTTTTTAGAGAGCATACTGGAATTAGTATTCCATATTAAGAATTGTCATGTCATTACACATGCTTCCCTATGCTTTTGAACTGCACATTACTTGAAAAGGTTCTTTTCAGCAGAGCTTTTGCCGATTTTGCCTACAAATGCTCGTTTACATGCAAATCTGTGCGAGAACTGTTAAATGTCATCTGCAAGTTGTGTGAATTGGTTGAAACTGAGTAAATTTCCAGCTGGCCACACAAGTGGATGCACAATATTGTGTTTTCCCAGAAAGAGAAACTCCTGAAAATGTACCTATGTAGGTCTGTGTAAGGAAAGTTGGTTCGAAGGCTCCAAAATTCCTTTACTTACAGCTTTGAGGCTTCTCTGTTATTTTATTTGCATGTTATTTTTGGCTGCTGTTTTTTATGCCCCCATAAATGGTGTTTTTTTTTACTTGTTTTGCTTCACAACTTGTCCAAAGTTTCATTTCTTTTTGATTCAATAAATTATTTTATGGGGAAACTTGTTGTTGTTTTTATTGTTCACATGATTATAAAGTAGGTAGGTAATATTTGATAAGTTTCATTAACAGCTAAAGTAGGTAATATTTTATTATACCAAAAAAAAGTGTTTAAGAGTTTATTCAAAAGGCCACACCAAAATAATAATAATAATAATAATAATAATAATAATAATAATAATAATAATAATAATAATAATAGTAGTAGTAGTAGTAGTAATAATAATAATAATAATAATAGTAATAATAATAATAATAATAATAATAATAATAATAATAATAATAATAATAATAATAATAATAATAATAATAATAATAATAATAATAATAATAATAATAATAATAATAATAATAATAATAATAATAATAATAATAATAATAATAATAATAATAATAATAATAATAATAATAATAATAATAATAATAATAATAATAATAATAATAATAATAATAATAATAATAATAATAATAATAATAATAATAATAATAATAATAATAATAATAATAATAATAATAATAATAATCATCAATTCAATTCAATTTATTTTATGAAATAAAACAAAGTACATCACAAATATTTAAAAACTCCAAACAAAAAAAATCTTGTGTGTGGAATTTACATGTAAAAATAAATTAAATAAAAATACAATCAAAAACTCAAAAGAACAGTTTAGGAAATAAATAAAATTAAATAAATAAATAAAATAAATGCCAAAATTAATACATACTACACAACCATTGACACAAATATTTTTTGAATGATATATAAGAAATATTATTCAGATCAATTGAACATTCATATACAAATTTATTAAACAACTTTGACCCAGAATAAACATATTGTCTTCTACTAGATTCCTTAAAAAATTTTGGTAAAGGTAATTGAAATTTATTAGAAAGACGAGTATTTAGAACATAAACTCTAGAATTCAGAAAAGGTTTAGCACAAAAAATATCAAAAATAACTCTATATTGATATAAGTGATTTACATCAAATAAACCAAATGCAATATAAATATCTCGAACAGAAGAGGAACGAGATCTACCAAAAATAATGCGCAAAGTATAATTTTGCAAAACACGCAAAGAAGATAAAATATGTGGAGAAGCATTACCCCAAATATATTGTAAGATAAAATACTCTGATAACAGGCAATGTAAATTAAAATGAGAGCAGACCTAGGAAGAAATTTAACTAAATAATAAAACATATAGTTTAAATTATGTAACCGTTGACAAAGATAGGTAATGTGATTTGTCCAGGACAATCTGGAGTCAATATATATTCCCAAATAACAATAATTATCTACCAAAGGAATATTATCACAAGTACATATACTATTATAATGCAAAATATACTTACAGCAAATTTTAATCTTAAGAGAAAAAAAAGTACGCTTGTAAGAAAAAAGAATAGCTTTTGTTTTATCTAAATTGACCAACAATGAATTATATGCCAAGCATTTACCAATTGAGTCCAAATCCTCATTCACTAATTTTTCAAGAAGATTATAAGAAACAGCATTGCAAGATAAAGCAATATCATCAGAAAAACCAAAAATCTTAGAATGTAACTTCAATGAAAATAAATCATTAATATAAATTAAAAACAATAGAGGACCAAGTACTGAACCTTGCGGAACTCCAGAATTAATCAAGACCACATCACTGATAGTACCATAAATATTAGTAAACTGTTTCCTATCATTTAAATAACTCTCCAACCAACTACCAATAGATCCACAAAAACCATACAAGTAGCAACGCTTAATCAAAATATTATGATTAACAGAATCAAATGCTTTAGATAAATCAAGATAAATATACAATGTTTTAAGTTCCTGATCCAATGAAGATGTTAAATACTGAACATGATGTTTTAAAGCATCTAATGTACTTCTTCCAGGAAGAAAACCATATTGATAGTCAGATAAAATTTTATTTTTAAACAGAAATGACAACATTTGATCCCTAACAATCATTTCCAATAATTTAGAAAAAACAGAAATAATAGCAATTGGCCTATAATTGACCATAAGAGTAGAATCACCCTTTTTATAAACAGGAGTAATAACATTAACTTTCAGACATTCTGGAAATGATCCAGACTGCAAAGATAAATTAAATAAATGAACTAAAACAGGCAAAAATGCAACCTTATTTTCTTTAAGCATCTTAGGTGTTATACCATCTAGTCCAAAAGAAGTGACATTTTTTAAACTATCAATTGCTACAGACAACTGAGATTCAGAAACATCAGAATATAAAAAAGAATTCAAACTTGAATAAGAAGACAAAATCTGCTCAGGCACATCACGCATCGATAAATTTACAAAATACTCATTAAACCGATCAGCTAAATATTTTTCATTTTTCTGTAACTCAATTAAACTTTCATTATATTTAATACATTTAATACGATCAGGAGAAGATTTTTTAATCAAAGAATTTATTGTTCTCCATTTCAAAGAAACATTTTTATCACTAAGAAATTCTTGATAATATCTAAACTTCAACTTTCTAATATCAGACTTAATTTCAACATTAAGTTTTTTTAAAACATCTGATGAGCCATCCAAAGATTTTAACACATTTCTCTGATTAATTTTACATACTAGCGCATCTGTCACCCAAAGAGATCTTCTTCTATTCTTACTTGTCAATTTTAAATGAAACTTTGCTTTAGCAATTAAATCTAAACAAATAGCTTGGAACCCCAAAAATGCATCATTTACATTATCTATCATAAAAATCTCATCCCAATTCTGAACAGATAATAAATAATTCAATTTAGAAAAAGATAATTTCTCAACATATGCACAAACGTTAATATTATCCATACGATTCAATATTTTTAATTCAGTAGCAAAATGATCTGTAAGAAATAATTTAGAAAGAGACGAATCAGAAAATAAACCGCGGCTTAATCTAACAAAAATATGATCTAAAAGAGATTGAGATATAGGAGTTATAAGTGTAGGTGAAAAAAGCATTTGACTAAATCCATAGCTATAAAGTAAATTTAAATAATCTACAGTAGACTTACAAGCATTATTTAACAAATCAATATTTAGATCACCCATTAAAACAGCAGATTCTGAACCCAAATCTAATAACAAAGAATCAAGTTCAGTAACACATTTAGGAAGTCTCAAAGTTAATAAAATGCATTCTGCAGTATTAAATGTTGGAATAATGAAAGAAAAGTCTAAACCGGTTTTTATAAAAACCATAACACCACCAGATAGTAAATGCATACGAGGAGAAAGTATACTCGTATAGCCATTCAAACTATATAAATTTTGTTCTTGTAAAGAAATCCAAGTTTCCGTTAAAATAATTATATCAAAATGAAATAAAGGAAAATTATTTAAATAAACTACAAGTTCATCAAAATGACATCTAATGCTACGTATATTTAAATGAAATAATTTAAGCGAAGCAAAATCTTTTTCCTGAGAAATCAAATCATAATTTATCATAATAAATAAATTTCAGAATGACTCCAAATCACTTTCATTTCTAATTAAAACACGAGGAGAATTATAATCTTTTCTCACATACACTGATCCATTATGAATGAAAGCAAAACCTTGACCAGAACATAACTTCTGTTTCGCCAACCATAAAAGCCTTCTATTGAATGGAGTCAAACGCTGATTAATATAAATACGTTTGTTATTATTAACCCCAGGCAAAATTTGAGAAACTGTTAAAACAGATTTTTTTATTATTAAAAACAGTATGGCAGAATTTTGTGATTTAAAATGAGCTACAACAAAACCTGGAGCTCCTGATTTATTTTTTGTACGAAAAACATTTTCCAAATCAATAGCGACATCTGAAACACCGAGCTTGTCCGCCACGTTAGTTAAAATTAACGGCAAATTTTCATTTTCTTGAAAAGGCAAGCCCTGTATTTCAACTTCATGATCCAGATTAAATCGTTCCATAGAATGTAATTTATCTTTCAGTAACAAAATCTCATTCTCATTTGAAGTACATATTTCTTGATTATTCCGATCCATATTTTCACGTAAAGAAATAACTTCTGTCCGCAAATTAGCAACTGCTTGAGATAACTCTGAAATTGTATTGTGAATCACCGGCAATAATTTTAATTTATCCAAAATTTCCTCCAAAATTAAATCAGGTGAATTTTTAGCAGTCATAGATGAAACCAACCTCCATTCTTGCTTCTTTTTTATAGACATTCTTCGGTAAGTAGTATCACTCAATGATGCACATGCAAAGTGCATACCGGACATACAACCAAAGCAGGATACAAAATTACCATTTTTTGGTAAAAGTTCTTTACAAATAGAACATAAATCCATCATTAAAAATTTAAAAAGTCAAAAAATCAAGAGAACACGTAAACACGTCTTTACACTAGAAAACCGGAAGAAGAAGAAGAAGTAGTAGTAGTAGTAGTAGTAGTAGTAGTAGTAATAGTAGTAGTAGTAGTAGTAGTAGTAGTAGTAGTAGTAGTAATAATAATAATAATAATAATAATAATAATAATAATAATAATAATAATAATAATAATAATAATAATAATAATAATAATAATAATAATAATAATAATAATAATAATAATAATAATAATAATAATAATAATAATAATAATAATAATAATAATAATAATAATAATAATAATAATAATAATAATAATAATAATAATAATAATAATAATAATAATAATAATAATAATAATAATAATAATAATAATAATAAAAAAAAATCAGCATTTATTTTTTATAGCGTCTGTATACAATTGTAATCACATTCATATCGGCTTAAACCAAATTGTGCATATAATAAAGAACTTTGCAGTAACATAATAAATGTTCAAAAAGAAAATCCAAAAAGAAGTCGATAATTAAAAATCAAAACAAACCTGCCACCCCACTCCATTTCTCTCAGCTTAAAAAGAAAGTGTTCTTTAAAAACGAACTGTTTATGTCTTTTTTTTTAAATAAAGGCCCAAAAAATTAAGGAAGAACTTTTCTTTATCTTATAAAGCTTTCTGTAGTATAAAGATTTGAAGAAAAAAAGGTTCATAATAAATTAACAAAAAAAAAAAGACAACAATTCAAAATCAAAACAACCCCCCCCTCCACCTCTAAAAAACCAAGTGTTGATTTATTCAAAAGTACCGAATTGTTGAAGTCTTTCAGCAAATCAAAACATCAACAACAAAAAAAAGAAGATAAGGTAAAAGCAAACAACCAATCCCCCCTCCTCCATCTAAAAACAACAAAGTGTTTGTTACTGTATTTTTGTGTAAACAAACCGATGGAGCATTAATCGATAATTTAAAAGCAAACCAACACCCCTACACCACCTAAAAACAAAACCATGTGAAAAAAAAATTTGGTTTACCGTAAGTAATGTTATGTAAAGAAACCTATGGACAGTTAGTCGCTAATTTACAAACAAACCAACTTCCCTAGACCATCTAAAAAAAAGTATTTGTTTATTAAAAACAGAACAAAACCTGGGTGGAATAAAAAAAAATTTGGTGGTTTACCATCACCGACGAAAAAAAATTAAAAACCAGTTGAATAAAAAAAAAAATCTTTTACCGTAATATTATGTAATAAAAAAAACTTTGGTGGTTTACTGTCACTGATGAAAAATAATAAAAACTGGTTGAAAAAAAATCTTTTACCAGTAATATTATGTAAACAAACAGATGACCCATGAATCGGTATTTGATGTGAATTGGGCAAGAAAGAGTGCCATCAGACAATAGGGTTCAGTATTCATACTATTCCCTGATGAATTTTGGACTGCAACTGAAACTATAGGAATGGATTTCCTTTTTTTAATGAGAAAATTAAAAACAAATGAAAAATTACAATTTATGAATGAAAATAATGAGATGGTAAATCTGAGTCAGATTTGCCGTCTCACAGTCTGACCCACCTAATCATTTATTTTACTAACATTTGCTTTTTATTACTCTAAAAAAAAACATTTTTTAACATTTTTTTTAACTATCCTGAATAAATCCTAAAATTTATTTTGGATCGTGTTAATCATATATATGTACTAACACACTAAGTTATTTTTTTTATATTATTAAAAGGAAAAAAATTCAAATAATAAATTTGGAATTCAAATAATAAATTTTGAATTTTTTTTATATTTTATATATATGTATGTTTAAAATGCCTTATTTTTTTTAGTTCAAGAATCCAAGATGGTCTTTTGGAAAGATTTGTACCTCGATAAGAAGTTGAAACTAAATGTTAAATTAAAGCATTGATAAATTACCAAAATCCATTCAAATTGGAATCTATATTCATTAATTCGTAGAGATTCTACATTGTTATCTCAAAATAATACTAACATAAAATTATATTGAAATCTATTGATCCTTATGGAGGTACAAACTTTCTAAAATTAGAAAAAAAAGCATAATTCCTATTGTTTTAAAAAGGCAAATTACCTGAGGCAGCAGAGAAATCGTATACCATTAGAAAGTTATAAATAGTGGTGTTTTTGTTGAAAAAGGGAGAGAACAGACAGAAAGAAAGAGTTTGAGAAGTCTCTATACCATGATGAGCAAGTAGTAGAAAGGGTAGATCACTTCCTGTCCCTTCCTGAGACCTGAAATCTTCCACTATGTTACTGTCAACCTGCCTTCAAAGAAGCCACCTGCAGCCAACGTTCGCCCGCAGAACTCATCCCAGGAAACTCCAAGGTAAAATGCCGAAGAGCGTAAGTATTCCCTCAAGATGTTAGAAACTATTACTTAAAAATAATGTCTTAAAGCTAAAAAGAAGAATGTTTAAAGTTATTGTTTATTGAAACTTTTTTTAACTGGCTCTTTGACCTTTTCTTTTAAATTATAATGTTTTCATAACTCAAGCTCACCATAATTTAATATTTTTGATTATCTGAATATGAATTTATTTATTTGTTTTTATGTTACTTTTACCATGAGAATTCATGCATTGATTCTTTTATTTTTTCAACAAACTTCACTTGCAGGGTCTCAAAGAGAGTAATTTGCTAAGAGAGCAAATTATGTTTATTAGAAGGGAGTTTTTAGCAAAAAATAAAATAAGTTGATCTATTTTTATTTTGCGAGTGAAGTTATGTCGAATATATATATTTCAAAAATAAACTTACCGTAATTTTAAACAAATTTATTGTAGATTTCCCAGAATGGGATTATATTATTTTATATTTTAGTAATTCAAAACAAAAGTAATATGCTATAGATTTTGACCTTGTAACAGCACCACTGGATAGCGTCAGTTAATTATCATCCCCTTTTTTTTTAATTAGGAAAGAGGAAAGGGGGGATTTATTCGAGAATTATATTTCCTTATTTCTATATGTATGATTTTGTAGGTTAAAAATTTACATAAAGTAGTTGTTTATGCAGGTTGGTCTCTATGCAATATTAGATCATTTAAGGCTATTTAATTATAATTCGTTCATATTTAATGTTTATAATATATCAGGTTAATAAAGAATGCTTGGAGTATCATGGACAGACCTAAAACCGTCATTGATTTGGTGATTTGAGTTAGCTTCCGGTTTTGCATACGTCTGTGAATCAGATAGTGTGGTTGAGAAAGAGTGGGTTAGCTGGCGTGGTACTCATTATAGCCGGACATGTTGACTCTCTGTAAGTCCTATCTCTTATTGGTAAATGGACATGACATGTGGATGTATCGATTTCCCTTTTTATTCTTAGTTGGAATAGGCATACAAGTGTCCATAATCTGGCCCTTATGTTCCTACTTACGTTTTTTTCTCCTTTGCATTCATATATGTATTAACCCAACATTTCTTTTCTTTTCTTTCACCTATCTAAGAGTAAGCCATAGGGAAATGATTCTACTATAATGGACAGAATGATTACCACTTGGATATATAGATCAGATTCCACAATCAGTTGGTTCGATCCCAATATATGACCAACTTACACAAAGTCTATATGTGATGATACACCTATCTATAAAGCCCCAAAGTTGATGGTGCCAGATATAATGGACGGAATGATTACCACTAGCCCCAAACATTGCTAACACCAGATATAATGGACGGTACTCTTCATCAACAATCATAAGCTATCCAATCCCAACGATGGTGTGCCAGATGTAACGGATGGTCAACTAACTTGCAGACTGTAATACTATGCAGATGTAGCATTCTGGTGTGGGATAAGTTAATATGCTCTAATTTATTGCCCCTAATGAAACAATCTGCAGAGACCGACCAGGCTTAGAAGGGGAAAAGTTTGTATCTAACTATGGTCAGACATTGGGCCCTCTGATAGAATGCTAATGAGAACTAATGAAATGCTTAAGCAATGACTGCATACACTTTAATTGACTGACTATATCCCTATTTAATAATATTAAATGCAATTTAGGTTAGTTCATCCATTTTCCCTTTTTTCAATTCTGTTATGCCCTAATATTCAAGCCCAGAGAGAATATTGCTTTTGACTCCTTTAACAGGTATGAACAGAGACACACAGCAACTCCTGCACCTATATATAGGTTACAACTAGCATTTATTATACTTGTTTTATTTTCAAGCTTTTATATGATAAGAAAAATAGATGTGTGTGCATGCATAATTGTTTATAAACTGTGGAATGTCAGGACAATTCAATAAACCAGAGACCAGAATAATACAAACTCTTAAACATTTATTAACAATAATAAATATCATGAAGTATAACAACAATAGTAATGATAAAAAAATAAAAAAATAATAATCATAGGTACATGTGTCACATGTGAACCTCTACCATTTTACTAATTAATGATTATTATAATCCAACCCTTTTACCCCATGGTAGAAATCCATCTATGTCACTCATTCTTTACAATTCATAATTATATAGAAAAATATACTTTAGTAATTTAAGTTAATTGAGATGCTGGCTAGCTAAATTATATACTTACTGATGTTAATCTATTTAATGTAAGTTCCCCCCAATTTATATATATATATGATAGAGATAGAAATTAATACTAGTTGATTAGTCAAACATACTGGAAAATGTATATGCAAGGTTAATCAACAAAATAAAACATATAATAAGTATTCTGTATAAGTGTTGCAATTTAATCTTTGAAAATAAATGTAGAGAATCTTACCTTACTATTTATGTGGATAACCTGATGTGAAGCAGGTGGGTTAACCTAAATTTCATTTACAATGAAAATAGAAAAATATCAAAGTGAGTAAGCCCCCATTTTCTTCTTTGCTAATTCTGAAAAATGAGGCTTCAGCATCAGAGTGTGAAAATACAACAGATAACAAGACTTAAAAAAAAAAAATTTACAATGTTAATTTCTTGATTTAAAAAAATTGTAATTGGAACAAAGTTCATAAAAATCATCCTAATGAAAGTAGTAGTTGATAGTTAGGCATGTTGTTCTTCAAAAGCAGTTTCACTTAGTAAATCATTTCCCTTAGCAAGGATAGATAAGTACAATGATGTCTCCTGTAGTTGTATATGGTAAACACCTTGATCCTTATTTGATTCATCATTAAGTATTTCAATGCTTGTTTACTTTGGACTGCAGGCATGCTGTTGTGTGTTTTACAATAAAGTAAAATATATATATATATATATAGAGGTTTAATGCAGCTGTAGAAAATAACATGATGCATAATAGCATGTTTAGCTCTAGCCCATATTCATATTAAAGTACAATTCAATAATTATTTGTAATCATAAATTTATGTTGGATAATATAGAAGCACTTTACATGTATATATATATATATAAAGAAAATATAGAAGCACTTTACATGTATATATATATATATAAAGAAAATTATTTCATTTTTTTCTTTTCCAATTTTCAGCAGATTAATTTTTGTTATTCTTTTTGAAAAGATTTAAAATAGTAAAAAAATTACTCCAACAACTTTTAAAACATGCTTTAATTATTTAAGAATTTATCAATTATTCTTACTTCTTATTTCACTTTCTTTCTTCTGAATTTGGTAAACTTTTAGTTACAGCATTTGACTTTTAAAAATGTTTATGATTTAAATAAAAGAAAAAGCAAAACTCCATTTTAGCATTCTAAATTTTAGTTTAAACTACTGTCTATTGTTATAGCTGCTATATCTTTTGACAAAAAAAATGATTTGTAAAAAGTTTTTATTTTTATATAAAATGCTGAGAATCTCCTGAAACGCTATTTTAAACTGCCTATTGTTTAAATACATTTAGATTTTTAAATGCCTATTGTTTAAATACATTTCATTTATTACAGATAAAAAAATAAAATAATAAAATCAGTTTTATTTTCACACATGGCCACCTAATTTAACCTCAGGCCATCCCTAAATCATTTGATTATAAATTAATACCCAAAATTTTTTTTAAAATGTATATATGTCACAGTTTATTAATCAAATAGTTTATATATACAATATTACTTTCTAAAATATTGATCGTATTTAATTCTATAATAAAATAATCTATTGTGCATTATATGTATATATATATAATAAATAACAAACAAATAATCTTCCAATTATTTTTTTAAAAATTCCAAATGGATTGGGTTCAATAAGTAGGTTTGATCTTTTTAGGAATATGTGCATTGCAAGCTACCCTTTACACTACTAAGGATCTTCGACCTGAATAATCAACTCTTTTGTTTGTTTTCGTAATTAGTTAAAATCATTTGATTTTGGCTAATTCACATTATAATTCTTCTAGGTATAATTTTAGTTGTAAGTCCAACTAAAGTGGCTTGTCTACTTGATAATTAACTGATCTATTTTTTTGTTATAACCATTTACAGTTTTAATCACTGTATAAAGAGAAATAAAATCAATTTTTTTATATATGTTAGTGGAGTAAGACGTCAAATTAGTCTTATTATAATCGTTTATTTAATGTCCATTTCAATAGAAAATGTTTTGTTTAAATCTTGTTTAAAGAAGAAATAAAATATTCATTCTTATATATGTTTGTTAGGCAGATGTTTAGACCTGCCACTATCTTATAAGCCTGTACTAAATGTGCATGGATAATTTTAAAATCCATGATCATTTAATTTTTAAAATCTTTTTTTTTTTGCAATAAATGTAGACAAAAGTAAAAATATATAAACTAAACAAATGAAATGTTAATCGCTAATAAAAAGTCATCATAAACTTGTACAATTATAAAATTTAATTTAAAGATTGTATTTTTTGTTTTTAAAGAACTTGAGTTAAATATTAATGTAACATGCTTAATGATTTTTAAATATATATATAACTAAAACAAAACTTCCAGTGTTCCTCAGAATCATTTTTATTTACTTTTATTTTAAATAATTTTCTTGATTTTAAATGTATCAATCAATCAACCACCCAAGTTGTCACTAAAATATATAATTAAAAATGACTCTCATGCTTTAAGACTCAGCTGCTGGTACGGTGAAAGTAAAGGAATTCGATCGTATCATCGAGAAAGGCTATTGATTAGATCTTTGACCTGGGGATATAGGTAAATAGGGCAGAATCCACGATGTACCTGATTTATATATCTTGTACATGGTAGGACTCGAGGTACTTTACCTGTGTTCAGGGGTTTGTTGGTTCTATATGCATTTCTTGACTAGTACAATATGTTAGTAAAATTAGTGTTTAATCAGATTATATGGAGAAAACAGTAAACAATAGAATAGAAAGGAGTATGTACAGTGAATAGATAGAGAATTTATTTCCATATACTCTATATAAAAGACAATAGACAAGTTATTTAGAAAAAGAATAGAATTGTGGAAAATGAATGATATTTAGTGTTACATAAGAATAAAAATATCAAAGGATAAATAGTTCCAATATAGAGAGCTTATTAATATTTACTGCAAGAACAGAAAGTTAAATATCATGACAAAAATGATATAAAAATTTTGAACTGAAATTAGATTTATATGGAATTGAAAGAAAAAAAAGATTAAATGTTTATTTTTGTACTGTTAAATAGTAAAAGTAGTTCATCCAGAAATAGTATGAAGAATGAAACATAAAGTGAATGAAAATGATAGAAATTTTTGATATTTTGTTTAGGCCTTTATGACAAGATGGAAAATATGACAATAAGATATCAAAACTAATGAAATAACTTTTATTAAAATGGGATATGAAAATAAAAAGAAGTGAATCAGTGCCTAGAGAATGATTTAATAATGGTAGACTTGAAGACAATAATAGTGTAATAGAAATTTTTTATTGTATGTAAGATTTCTGAGTGTATAAGTAAAGGCATGAAAGTTTTATTTTGTCTAAAGCAAAGCCTTTTTTCACCATGCCATTATTCTTTTCTAATTTACCTTTTTCAAAATAGAAAATACTAACTTCACATATATCAATCCAATCATTTTTTAATAAATGGTAACCTATATGATATTGCTTTTAAATTATTTGATATATAAATCCATATCTATATTTTGAGAATTATGTAATGCCTTCATCTGATGTACAGAATTCACGTAACTTATCTGATGAATGCATAAAAATTAATAGTTAACATTTATTTTTGTGCAGACAAGTTGTCAATAAATTTTCTGTGAGCATTAATTCAAAATGCTTATTTTATCCTGCTTTATTAATACCAATATTTTCAAAAGCAAAATCCATTTTAGTTATAAAGTTCTGATTTAAAGCACTGCTCCTTAAATCAATCAATTCTTTCTTTTTTAAAAATTATATGATTCCTCAGTGTGTTATTTGAATAACTAATTAAGGACTCGGAAAACAAAATATCACTAGCACAAAAAGTAATATTGCACGTAGAATCATTTGTCAAGAAAATGTGGAATATATATACTGAGAAATCATAATATTTTTTGAAATTAATTATATATTTTTTAATAAAAATACTCAGAAACAGTTCTTTGCATTTATGTTTAACATACATACATGAAATCTTTTTGATATATGTCTATTTTAGAAAATTTTAATGTTTTACATAAACAAGATTTAAAAAAAAAAAAAATTTTAGTAACAACATAATAATAAAACAAGGAAATGATTTCAAAAAAATACTTAACAAAAAATTTATAACACAACCATGCATCACACTATTTGTGGCACAATTAAGATTACAGTCTTTTATATTAGCACATATATATATAATTGTAATATTAAATCATAATAATTTGATAAGTTTAATATACTAAGATTTGAATTCAATTTAATTTTCTAATGACACACAAATATCTAAAATTAGTTCGGAAATATATAATTCAGTGACCTTAGTTAAAAGCTAATTATAATTACTTTTGAGGTTTTTTTTAAAAAAAAAGAGTGGCCTATCCATCAATCTATATTAATCAGTAGATTAATATCACCATTTGATCTAACTAATTATTAAATAAATTGATGAACACAGTGATTATGTTAATAATATTTTAATCCAGTCATAATTCTTTCTATTATCAATTGACTTAATTCAAAGTCTTACACTCAAGCCAAAATATTTAGGCTAAAGCATTGTAATGAAGTTGGTCTGATTAATGCTTGTAAGATAATTCCAAAATGACCAATGATGATTAAGTATTATTTCTTAATCATAGTATTCTACGACAGGGTTACTAAATTTGCAAAAAATTTAAGAAACAACACATATGCATATAAAATATTGTAGAAATAATTAGAATTGTTTCTGTATGAGATTCCAGACAGTAAAAGAATGATGTTACTGAATAGTATTAAAATATGAATTACAAGTCTATGGACTAATGTCATAGTCTAGTAATCATTAATTATATATTGTGACAGAATGGGTTCGAACCCAGTCACAAATAAAATTATTTAATCAGTAAACATGTAGATGTAGATATATATATATATATAATATTTAATTTGTTGTATTATGCGGTGGTGGTTATAAACACATAAACACGGGGGGAGGGACTCTGTCATTTTTAAATGATATATATGTGTGTGTGACAAATGCATGTATGAATGAATTAAGTAGTGAAAAGAGAGAAATGAGATTTTGTTTCACGCTTTAAAAAAACTAGAGGTTTTCGGCAGAATGAGATTCTATTTTCTGTTATATTACAATAGAAGCTACAACACGAGTTTTCACATGTCTAACAGATCTGGTTAGTCCACATTGAAAAATCAGAAATGAGATAAAAAAGCTGCTTCTAGAACAAATGGAGGGGGCTATAAAAGTGAACCACCCAGAATGCATTGGATCTTTTTTTTCCAGCAGAGCTACAACAGTGAACACCTAAACGGTTTTAATATTTAACTGATATATAATGGTGATTTCAAAAGAAATGTCGGGATAAGAAAGCCGCATTGGATTCAAACCCCTAGGACAGGAATCTCAAATCATTACCTTGAATTGCCTAATTTACCTGTAGAACAGAATTCTGTAATAGACAGATAAATCTGCTTTTACTACTTCCTGGGAAGAGTCAGGTAAAGAACTTTAATTAATGATTTTATTTTTCTTTGTGAAAAGGAAATTCTTGTGTTTTTTACTTACCATTATAAGTGGATGTGACATATGAACTAATTAATAAGGTTTCTTTAAAGCCTCGTTCCATTGCAGACATAATCAAGTAATCAGTGTTGGAAGTCATGTGATACAAACTTTTTCGTAGTATCGATTTTCACTACTTGAGTTGCGTATGAGAGATTTATTATGGAAAGAATGACGTATATGTACAATTTAAAAATGACAGTAATAAATACATTTTTTTAATAATATTAAATAAATATACAAAGAAGTAGAGTGGAATTAGTTATTTATTTATAGATCCAGTTATCTTGTTGTTATTATTTTTTTTTTTTTGTTTAAAGAAAAAAAGAAATCTTAACCACATTCATAGCTACTCTCAGCTGTGATGCCACCCGGCCATGAGACTGAGCTAGCTGATGGCCAAAACCTCTCTCACATAACGTAAATAGTATTCTTGTTGGCAATATATCCACTTTGCGTAATTCTTATATTCATATAGGATTGGTGCTTGGTGTCCTTCGGACGACCATAAATACGCATTGGGGATATATTACAGTTGCGAGAATAAATCCATAAGTTTTGAATAATACCATTTGGGTCAAAACCACTTAATTAAATAAAAAATACATAAGCATGTATATTGATACATCATATATACATATTCGGTAGAGTACAATCTGTCTAGTGAGAGGTAATGGGTTTTGTTATAATATATATATATATATATATATATATATATAGTTACACTATATATATATATATATATATATAGTGTAACTAAAATGCACTTTCCCTCATTTACCACACTTTATATCTATTATATATATCACATTTATATTATATATATTATCAGCTAGTTATTGAGATTTGACTTCTGATCGTGCATTTCTTTCCAGAGGGTGAATAGACATGTCGACACATTTATCATATTAATAGCTCTGACCATCCCCTCCCATACTAAATTTTCCCATGTTCTGAGTCATCCTTCCCTTTTTGTGAAGTTTTTCTAATATTTGGTCATTCAAGGATGAGGAAAAGGAATTCAGCAACTAAATACAAACATGGTTGTACGTAAATTAATCCCATTCAGTCCCTCCCAAACTTAACTAACTCTCTCATTTCACAAATGTCTGCATTTATGGGATATGGCCCAAGCACCAATCTTGCTATTTAACAAGAATCGCAGAATTGACTAACAATAAATTTTAAGCTTTTGCCTGGTTTATACTAGCTTATGCTCAGGGGTGGTGGCATGACCTGCTGGAGAAGAAACGGCAGGTGAATTAAAATCTATCTTTCCCTTTCTTTTATCTTAATCTAACATATAAACATATATCAACATGCACTCTTAAAAAAGTAAAAATGGAATCTATTTCAAAACATACAATATGCATTCCAAACCAAATATATATATATATATATATATATAATAAAATGTAAAAAAGACAAATAACTAAACAAAAAAAACTTTGTTAAATTTAAAATCTATTTATGTTTATTTAAATTCAATTATAAAGTGGCACACATGTGTATATGACATAATATTCTGTTTACAGGATGTTATAGTTAATGAATAAAATCTATTACATAAAATACATATAAAGTTATTACACTATTTGATTTTTGTGTATTTAAAGATTGGAAATAATAGTAAATATATTTACTGCTGTTTTGATGAGTCTTCGTAATTAAATTAAATATCTCTGAGTGTACTCTTTGTGATTATTAATTCTTTTACTTCTATTTTGATTCCTTGGGTGAACATGGCTAAAATTGCAAGTCCATTTTGTTTTCCAATTCAGTATTCTAATTAAGAAGTTCATCGTTCCATAACAGATCTGGGTAATGCCGGATGTCAGGTGCAGGATTCATTTGTCGGTTTTCTCTCTCTTTTTTTATATAATATTTAGGGCAATCTGTCTCTTAATATCTTGCATGGCCTCAAAGGTACAGCAGGAGCTGGCGTCTAACATAGACCCCCATCATGATAACAACATCACCTCATGCATTTCATGGAGTTTCCTATATAACTTTTCTTTTTTTCTAGTCAAAAATGATTTTTATAAATCTCTTCTCTTTGCCACGTATTGCCTTCTGCCTTCTCTCTGCAATAATCAATAGCCAACTGCCAAAAACAAAATGTCCTCCCTCTCAACAATGTTTTATCTTTTTTTTATCTCTAGCCAAAAATCTTTTTACTCAATATGCGAACAAAAGAAAAACCACTCAACTTGGCCTTAACTTTTGCTATTTTTGGAAATTCCCTCTAACTATGCTTTGTTGTTTACCTTGATAATTAGACAATATGATCCTCAAGAATTTAATTTCTTAATGGACATTCTACCTGTTCTTTTTTTTTAGCTAACACAAAAATCATTTTCACAAAGTTTCGAAGCTTGACAATATATTAAGTTTATAATTTAAATGAAACTTCCAATTATTAACTATATCCATTTCAATAACAATACAGTTCGTTCGACTAATTGATTCGTGGAAGGTAAACGAAATTCCTTTCTTTTTTTCTTCATATTTTAAAAAATTTGAAGAACCTCTCTTTATTTTATTCATTTTTCTTACCTCCTTCAACACAATATTTATCAATATACACATATGACACAAAATAAAATAAGTGAGAGAAAGAAAGTAAAATATATACATTAATATTAGTAACCCATCACCGCTATTATTATTATTATTTACGTAACTATAGATGTGTAGCTATGTGGTCCTTTCCAAATATATAACTCATGAAACAGAACACACACATACATACATAACCTGATTTACTCTCTCCCTTGTAACAGGGTTTGAACACAGTTCCTGTTACAATGCCCCTCGTTTGAAAGACTTCACAATGAGATTCCTCACATTTTAAGGCTAATTCTAACTAATACTTATTCTGGCTTAAGTGACCTGGCATTATATGTACCCTTGATCCCTTGTCCAGTATCCAGCCAAAATGCATTCCGGCCTAGACTCTGCACAATGGTGAAAGGGTCTTTTTACATATGAACTTTCCAGGATTACTCACTTGAGGAGTTTTTACTAGTACCCTATCACCTACCTTGAAGTAATAACTAGGCTTCAGGATTCTCCTGTTTCGATGCTTGATTGCTCGGATCATCTGTTGGTGGGCCAACATGCAATCAGCCTCAGGGTTTATGGGTTGGTCTTTTGTTTTTGGCAATGCCACCCTCATCAACCATGGAGTGTACTTTCCTAAATGCAATTGCACTAGCATGAACCCTGTGGATTCAATTATGGACCAATTGATGTAGTTCAATACTTGCGGAAGACACTTAACCCAATCCTGGTGATTATCAGGTGTATACATCCCAAATAACCATCCCAGCACCCACATTAACCTCTCACATGGGTTGGACTGCGGATTATGAATGGAAGTTAATACAAGCTTTATATCATGTCTACGTGTCCACCTCTCCCATTCACCCAAAGTAAATGGAGTACCATGGTCCGACAGGATGATTTTCAGCTTCCCCACCAATGGAAAATGTTTATTTTCTAGGTTTTTAATCATCTCCTTTACATTTTACTGGGCTACAGGGTATGCAGCCACAAATTTAGAAAACAGGTCATATACAATCACCATATATCATTTTCGGTTAAATGGAGGGAGTGGTCTGTAATAATCTATGGCAATCACTTCTCAAGGTCCATCTGGTATCATGGAGGCCATGGGTGTGGTGTAATTTTGGTTCACTGGCTTGGTCCTCTGGCACACGTCACATTTGTTCAGGATACCAATGATGTTACCATGCATGCCTGGCCAATAAAACCATTTCTTAATCAGGTGCTCTGTTTTTGGTGTCCCATAATGCCCATATAGTTTGAGCAGGTGATTAACAACTGCATCCCTCAAGTGACCTGAGAGGAATGATATTCATTCTTTGGGATGACTTAGAATCTTATATTGAAGGACTTTGTCATATATTTGATAATTCTCAGTCTTGCTATCAATGGTGCCAGCTTATCATATATTTGATAATTCTCAGTCTTGCTATCAATGGTGCCAGCTTATCATCCCTTCTTTGATGGTGGGCCAGCTGTTCCAGGTCTTTCTCTATGCCTTCATTTATGGCCAAGTTGATACCTGCTATGTATTCATCATCACATTTTAAATGTTGAGGCCGGCATCCAGCAGAATTGTGGCTCAAAATATCAGCCACAATATTCTCTGATCCCTTACAGTAATGCACTGTGTAATCATACTCCTGGAGAAACAAACTCCACCATACTAGTCAGCTGTTAGTCAAGTAGCTGTGATTGATGAACTCAAGACTCTTGTGATCGGTGATTACAATCACTTTTGATCCCAGCAAAAGCAGTCTGAACTTCTGAAATGCCCATATAATAGCTAATGCCTCTTTCTCAGTAGTGATATAGTTCATTTCCAGGCCTTTGGGTAGTCATCTTATAAAATATAATACACCTATTTCACCATCATCCTTGACTGTGATAATGTAGCTCCGATCCCATACCCACTACTATCGGTCTGCACCAAAAAGGGCTTGTTAAAATAAGGGAATGAGAGCATCACTTGTTTTAAAAAAACCTTTTTTAATATCTTCAAATGCCTGGGCCTGTTCCCCAGACCACTTCCAAGGGACATGGTTCCTTAATAATTTCAATAGTGGTTCTGATTTCTCTGCAAATCGCTCCTGGAAACGATGATAAAAATTGCAGAGGCCTAAAAAGGAATGTATTTGTTTCCTAGGCTGAGATGTTGGATAATCCCTAATGGCAAGGACTTTATTGTGATGGGACCCTACTATGTGACCCAAAAATGTGACTTCTTCCCTACACAGAACATTTTTTTAGATTTACTTTGATTCCCCTTTTTTGCATTCATCTAGGAAAAGGTTTATTTCTCTGAGATGATCCTTTACAGTGGATAAGACTATCAGGACATCATCCACATACATGGTTACCAGATCTTTGACTTCTGGGGATAACACATGATCCAGGCACCTTAATAACCTGGCCCCACTGTTTATGAGACTGAAAGGCATCTTATTGAATTGGTATGAGTAGCCCTCAAATCTGAAAGCAGTATACTTATGATATTCAGGGTATAGCGATATCTGCCAGTAGCTGGCGACCAAGTCAAATGTGGAAATTTTCTTTCCCTGGAACTTTCCCAGCAATTCCTGCATAGGTGGAGGGACATTGCAATCAGGTATAGTTATCTTATCTAATTGTCTGGCATCCAGGCATAACAGAAAATTTCCATCTTTTTACTACCACAAGAGGGTTGCAATAGGGTGATGAACATTTTGACACTATTCCCCATGCCATCATCTGATAAATTTGCATCTTTACCTCTTCTTTGTACTGATGTGGTATAGGGTAAGACCTAGATTGAAAGGGTTGGTCCTGGCTTAATCTAATTCTTTGTTCGAACCCATGGATTGTACTGAGTATATCCGAAAAAAGCTGACAATGTCTCATCAATATTTCTTCCAACTCTGACTCCTTCACTATTTTGGCTTCCTTGACCTTTCCTCTAATGGTGTTTCCTATCGAGTCTTCCCCAATTTTGAGTACTATGATAGAACCATATAGTACACTCATTCCAAATTCCAGCTCATTTTCATATAATAACAGTCCTTTCTTGTAGTTGAGACTACACTTATGCTTGTGCAGGAAATAAGACCTTAATAATGCCTCCTGTATCAGTTCATTCATAACCAAAAAGGTGTGTGAAATGACTTTCTCATTGATCTTCATCTCAGCCCATACTTGTTGGGGCTCTATCTTCGCCTTATGATTTTTTTCCATAGTGGCATGGGTTTCTTTTAGTGGAAGGACTTAGATCTCAGACTGTTCCCTTAAGATTTGTTGATATAGCCTCTCTGACAGTACAGAAACCTGGCTTTCTGAATCTATGAGTGTTTCTACTTTAATATT
The DNA here is from genome assembly GCA_028023455.1 of Epiperipatus broadwayi. Lineage (NCBI taxonomy): Eukaryota > Metazoa > Onychophora > Udeonychophora > Euonychophora > Peripatidae > Epiperipatus > Epiperipatus broadwayi. Next base: position 5,655,760 of record JAQFVV010006257.1, on the reverse strand, counting down.
CCCAAATGTGATTATAAATTTCTGGGCATGTTTGTGGGGTATATTCTGGAACCCTATCTTCCCATGAACATATGAGGGTGTCTATTTGTCCTACATTTTTAGCATAGCTTGACCTGCTCCATTTCTTTTGTCAATTTTCAGTTTATTTTCCTCTTATGATATTGCATCTGCCTTTCATCTACATCTCTAGCTCTATTATCTTCAGGACCCTGCTGATAACTGCTTACCTCAAGCATACCTAACCCTTTATCTATCTCCTTAGCTGATTTATCACTCCTTCCCAATATGCACTTCATTGTTAAGTCAATATTTCAGCATACTATCCCTACTATTTGCTTCTTTGACATCTTGCATGCTTCTAAGCATCTAAACAGAGCCACCTGTTATCTAAAAAACTGTATGCAAGTTTCAGTGCCATGCTCTTGTTATTTTTGCCCTATCACCTACCATTTTTTCTTACTGGTCTTCTGACCAAAAGATCTTCTATAACATTGCTCTGTACTTTCTAAAGCTCTCAGGGTAACTAGCTAGTGAGTTCCACCACATAAGGGCGAGTTCTTCTAGGTGGTTGTAAGCTATAATGACCTTCCCCTTTTCTGGTATTTTATTTATCCTAAAATACCTTTGTAAGCTTCCCACATGTCTTACCAGCATTTCCCCACTTTGCCCTTGAATATTTCATTTTTACCAGTTCTACTGCCATGGTTTTCATTCATTTTCCCAGGTTCAATGTTCCAGCTCATTGACCATTTTGCCACATGGCATATATTTTTTTGCCCTATCTGCTTTTCTACTTCAAATCTTCACTATTTGTTTTACTATATTATTTTTCTCTTTGTTTTTCTTTTTAAACAAAAAATGTGTAAGCGATGACAAATCCTGTATTTAAAAAAATTTTTTTTTGATTGATGCACTCTCTATCTATTTCAGCTGTATTCACCCCACCACTCTCCATTCTTCAAAAGCCCCACATTGGGCACCATTGTTACTAAAATGCACTTTCCCTCATTTACTACACTTTATATCTATTATATATTATGTTTATATTATATATATTATCAGTTAGTTATTGAGATTTGACTTCTGATCATGCATTTCTTTCCAGAGGGTGAATGGACATGCCTACACATTTATTGTATTAATAGCTCCAACCATCTCCTCCTGTACCAAATTTTCCCATGTTCTGAGTCATCCTTCCCTTTTTGTGAAGTTTTCCTAATATTCGGTCATTCAAGGGTGAGGAAAAGTTGTTTGGCTGATAAATACAAAAATGGATATATGTAATTTACTACACTTTATATCTATTATATATTATATTTATATTATATATATTATCAGCTAGTTATTGAGATTTGACTTCTGATCATGCATTTCTTTCCAGAGGGTGAATGGACATGCCTACACATTTATCGTATTAATAGCTCCAACCATCTCCTCCTGTACCAAATTTTCCCATGTTCTGAGTCATCCTTCCCTTTTTGTGAAGTTTTCCTAATATTCGGTCATTCAAGGGTGAGGAAAAGTTGTTTGGCTGATAAATACAAACATGGATATATGTAAATTAATCCAATTCAGTCCCTCCCAAACTTAACTAACTCTCTTATTGCACAAAGGTTCACATTTATGGACTATGGCCCAAGCGCCAATCTTGCTATTTAACAAGAATCGCAGAATTCACTAACAATAAATTTACTCAATAAATTTTAAGCTTTTTCCCAGTTTATACTAGCTTATGCTCAGGGGTGGTGGCATGACCCACCGGAGAAAAAACAGCAGGTGAATTAAAATCTCTCTTTCCCTTTTTTTACCTTTATCTAACACATAAACATATATCAACATGCACTCTTAGGAAAGTAAAAATGGAATTTATTTCAAAACATACAATATGCATTCCAAACCAAAAATATATATATATATAATAAAATGGAAAAGAGACAAATAACCAAACAAAAAAAGTTTGTTTTGTTAAATTTGAAATCTATTTATGTTTATTTGAATAAAATTATAAAGTGGCACACATGTGTATGTGACATAATATTCTGTTTATAGGAAGTTATAGTTTACGAATAAAATCTAACCCACCGGAGAAAAAACAGCAGGTGAATTAAAATCTCTCTTTCCCTTTTTTTACCTTAATCTAACCCATAAACATATATCAACATGCACTCTTAGGAAAGTAAAAATGGAATTTATTTCAAAACATACAATATGCATTCCAAACCATATATATATATATATATATAATAAAATGGAAAAGAGACAATATATATATATATAATAAAATGGAAAAGAGACAAATAACCAAACAAAAAAAGTTTGTTTTGTTAAATTTGAAATCTATTTATGTTTATTTGAACAAAATTATAAAGTGGCACACATGTGTATGTGACATAATATTCTGTTTATAGGAAGTTATAGTTTACAAATAAAATCTATTATGTAAAATAGGTATAAAGTTATTACACTATTTGATTATTGTGTATTTAAAGATTGGAAATAATAGCAAATATATTTACTGCTGTTTTGATGAGTCTTCATAATTAAATTAAATATCTTTGAGTGCACTCTTTGTGATTATTAATTCTTTTACTTCTATTCTGATTTCTTGGGTGAATGTGGATAAAATCGAAAGTCCATTTTGTCTTCCAATTAAATGTTCTAATTAAGAAGCTCATCATTCCATAACAGATCTGTGTAATGGAACGTCAGGTGCAGGATTCATTTGTCGGGTTTCTCTCTTTTTTATATAATATTTAAGGCAATCTGTCTCTCAATATCTTGCATGGCATCAAAGGTACAGAAGGAGTTGGCATCTAACCTAGACCCCCAGCATGATGAGAACATCACCCCATGCATTTCATGGAGTTTCCTTTATAACTTTTCCTTTTTTCTGGTCAAAAATGATTTTTATAAATCTCTTCTTTTTGCCATGTATTGCCTTCTGCCTTCTCTCTGCAATAATCAATAGCCAACTGCCAAAAACAAAATGTTCTTTCTCTCAACAATGTTTTATCTTTTTTTTTTATCTCTAGCCAAAAATCTTTTTACTCAACATGCGAACAAAAGAAAAACCACTTAGCAACTTGGTCTTAACTTTTGCTATTTTTGGAAATTCCCTCTAACTATGCTTTATTGTTTACCTTGATAATTACACAATATGATCCTCAAGAATTTAATTTCTTAATGGACATTCCACCTTTTTTTTTCTTTTAGCTAACACAAAAATCATTTTCACAAAGTTTCGAAGCTTGACAACATATTAATCTTATAATTTAAATGAAACATCCAATTATTAACTATATTCATTTCAATAACAATACAGTTCGTTCGACTAATTGATTCATGGAAGGTAAATGAAATTCCTTTCTTCTTTTTTCATATTTTAAAATATTTAAAAATCTCTTCATTTTATTCATTTTTCTTATCCCCTTCAACACAATATTTATCAATATACACATATGCCACAAAATAAGAATAAAATAAGTGAGAGAAAGAAAGTAAAATATGTACATTAATATTAGTAACTCATCACCGCTATTATTATTATTATTATTATTATTATTATTATTATTATTATTATTATTATTATTATTATTATTATTATTATTATTATTATTATTATTATTATTATTATTATTATTATTATTATTATTATTATTATTATTATTATTATTATTATTATTATTATTATTATTATTATTATTATTATTATTATTATTATTATTATTATTATTATTATTATTATTATTATTATTATTATTATTATTATTATTATTATTATTATTATTATTATTATTATTATTATTATTATTACTACTACTACTACTACTACTACTACTACTACTACTACTACTACTACTACTACTACTACTACTACTACTACTACTACTACTACTATTATTATTATTATTATTATTATTATTTATGTAACTATAGATGTGTATCTATGTAGTCCTTTCCAAATACACAACTCATGAAACAAAACACACACACATACATAGCCTGATTTACTTTTCCTTGTAACAGGGTTTGAACCCAGTTCCTGTTACAATATATATATGTGTGTGTATGGAAAGATTTTTGGTTAAGAGAATTCCAAATGAACTTTATTGGCATCAAAAAAGGAATAATGAGCATTGTTTAATAATAAAACTTGTTTAATAACAAGGTAGTTAAAAAATTATGAGAATATAGAATATTGTGAAATAATGATGTTTATATTATGATATAGCAAGAAATAAAATGTTTGAAATTACATTTGGCATTCTGAGTAGATAAAGATATTGTTTGAGAAAAGAATAAAGGGAGCATTAGAATAGAAACTATATTGCACATTAAACAAAAGAATAAACTATAATAATACAATCTGAAAATTGAAGATTAAAAAGGAAAAATATGTGAACTGACTCTAGGAACAATTATAGCTAGATGTGAATAATAATTTTTGAATCTTATTCTGACACTTTTTATGATAACTTTTATGTACAAAAAATCAAAAAATAAGTTGCCTTTAATTAAAAATAAATCATTAATATTTATTTCTTATTTTTATTTATACATGTGTGTATGTGCAGAATGATCATAAAGATTTGAAATGATTTTAAATATTAATAACTAAAGTTATGCATATGATTTTGAAAACTCATCATGACATTTTTATATAATTTCATCCATATGTACCTGATAGTCTTTTCATTATTTTTAAATATCTCTTCACAAATAATGAATTGATAGCTATGATTCTATTGCTTGGTCTCTGTGCTCCTTTACTTAATACCATTATTTTTTCTTAAACACTTGTCTACTCATCAAAACCTCATTTTATGGAAACACTTGTAATAGAATATAATAATTCAAACAAACCACAATAATGAAATGTGATAATTAAAAATCTACATTAATAATAACAATTTTATAAATCTTAAACTTTCAAACTGATGAATATCTAAATCTGTAGAAAATAAGTTTGAATTTATACATTAATAAAATTGTCATTATATTCAAGGATATATCTACATACATATATGTGTCAACTGGTGTTATCAGTTTAATGCACTATATAAATATGCATGTGTGCATATACATATTCATTTATAAAACACATAGAGATATAAAACAAAACTATAACACAATTACCACAATCAAAATTTTTCCAATTAGTAAAAATATTTCTGCCAGTACACATTTTTCTCTGATATATCAACAATTTCTCCCACTTCAGTATATATATATATATATATATATATATATATATATATATATATATATATATATATATATATATATATATATATATATATATATATATATATATATATACAAATTGCAATCTTTGCTTGATAGCATTATATACACAAAAAAATGTAAAGAATTTGTTAAAGCTGCTAACTTGATAGCGAAAGCAGGTTGCTTTTGAGAATCTAAATTCTTTATATTATAAATAGAAATGAAGATGGTTGCAAGAAGAATATTTGTAATCCACTATTCCAAATTTGACAGACACTACCATCCAATGTATTGATTAGATATACAGGTTAAAAATAGTATCATAAAATGGATTATTGCTGTCAAACCAGATTTTAGATATAAGCTGGAGAATCATATGTGTTTATAACAGGTTTTACTATGCTATGGTAATACTTGTCAGATAACAAGGAGCTTAAAATAAATTTAAATAAAAAATGATTAAAAACAAACAAATATTGGGTTGTGAAAAATGTGGTAGAGAAGATTTTTAATTGATAATGGAAATGACAAGGAGTTGTAATGACCATAAATGCTTTTAATAATATAAATTATTCTGTAGCCCTCTGACATTACATTTTAAAATCAAGCTTTTTGAATGTTTTGATTAGAAACATAGCTTTATGTGGAACAGCAATGTGAACAATTATCAACAATAAAAAAAACACAAACATTTGAATGATTTAGAAATATAAATTTGAAGAAAAGTGGAAAAGAGAAGTTAGAAGAAATCATTAAAAACTATTATTTAATGTACAATAAGAATAATTGAATAGGGTATATATTTCAAGGGGAAAAAAATATGAATACTCTCAAGAAAAACTATAATGATAAAATGAATAAAAGAAGAAAGTTGATTAACATTCTTAAGGAGGAAAATAATTTTGAATTCTAGACATTAGAGCAAAACACAAAGTCTTGAAAAAAAGAAGTTTAGTCTGATGTGAAGACCTATTATTGATAGATAACTAATTATGATATATTTACATGTGCATGTGGATTGATAAAAATAATTCAAAATCAAGTTTGTTACAAATATCACTTTAAAATATTTAATATATTATTTTTTATAATGCAATTTTAGAAATCTTTAAATAGATCACAATAAACAGATTTTAACCAATATATATTGAAGCAGTTAATTCAAGATTACAATTTATTAAGAAAGAGAGTAGTAAAAAAAATGAAAAAACAAAGTAAGTGTTAGCCTGTTTAATTAATTTTTCTTTAAAATAATTATTTCATATAGCAAAACAAAGTATAATTTTTATCTTTACTATAGATAGATAAGTGGTATACATGTGAAATAAATGTAAAGAAACACAGTGATATATAAAAAGAGACAAAAATAAATTATTCTTAGTAATTATTTTAAAATAAAAGCTATTAATGTATAACATTTGTTACTTTTATTTAATACAAGTAAAATGTATATACTGAACTTTAGATGTAATTAGAAAGGTTTTGAACATAGAACTTTCAATCTTCCTTCATCTATTCACCATATCTTATATAACCAATACACATGACCACATGCATGTAAAAAAGATAAATGATCTCCAATATACATATTTTGTGCAGAACCAGCACTCACAGTTGGTCCAGATCATCATTCACCACACATATACATAATGATCTGAACCACTGGTTCAGCACTAAATTAGGATATTGGGGATCATTTATTTTTTCACATGTATGTGGTCATGTGTATCGGTGATATAAGATGGAGTGATTAACTGAAGGGAACTTGAAAGTCTGTGTTCAAATCCCCTCTAATAATCAGTTTTGTTTAACAGAATGCTGGAATAAAATTTCTAGATTTTGTTAGTATGATATGTAAAGAAGATGGGAGAGAAAAATAGGTTAGAACAATCAATCTCCTGTAGTGAATAGTAGCAGAAAATTTGTTCCAGAACTGATTATAAATAAGACATAATTATTTATTTTTCGAAATTATGAACAATATTTAAACAAAAGGAAAGGGGAAATGGGTTAGTTTAAAAATTATACCTCTCTTTCACCTTATAATTCAGTTAATAAATTATTCTACTATGTAACAATGCATGAAATATTAGGAGACACCAATCTAAATAATAATTAGTTCAATCAGTAAACAATGCGATTAGCACCTTGCTATCACAAAAGGGCCTGAAAAAAAAGAAACCATAATTGGGAAAATAGATTAAACAATTTTTTAATGGTACACATTGTAAAAGAATAATGTGATCCAAATGGTAAAGTCATTTTATTGTTTTGTTTATTTCAAAATATAACTAATGGAAAGGCTAAATTTATTAAAATGCTAAGCATAGCTTTCGAGAATAGCATATTTTTTTAAAAAAAATTCAATTCAAAGAATAACATTAAAAAATATTTAAATGGTTTTATATGTACACACATTTGTCAGTGTATGTAGGTTTAAAAGAAATAAGTAATAAGCATATACATTTAATGGTTTTATATTAGTATATTATTTATGGTCTTTAAAATAAGTGTAAATAAACGTAAAAAAAAAGTACATATTTAGAAATGTTCATTTTTGAATTACATAAAATAGACACTAATTCCTGAAACAGAGTAGTTATTTTAATAATTTTTATTAGCTACTCAGTAAAACTAGAGGTTAGCCACTTAATGAATAATATTTCTGTAGTGTAATTTTCATTACATCACTCTCACATAAGATAAGGACTGGTTTCTATTCAATCCCACTCTCATGCAGCATAGGGATGGATTTCTATCCACCTTAGTCGATAGAAACCAGTCCCAAAACTTGCTTAAAAGTGGTGTAGTAAAACTTACACTACAGAAATATTATTCATTCAAGACAGTTTTATCTTATATTTTAAATGACCCATATCTATATTTTTTCAGGCATACTCCACTTTAAATAATGAAAAACTAAAATTTTTACATGGGTAAAGATGTGTATTTATGATTTAGTTATTTACTTGAAAAATATTAAATAAGGTACATCTAAGGTCGTTTTAAATTTTATATTATCAGATAAAGGCCTCAGTTTTTATATGTGAGTTAAACAGATATATTATTATATATGTTATGTAAGCTTAGAGAAATTGTTACTTTACTTACAAGATGATCATACTATATACTATCCACAATAGCATTACTGATAAATTTAATCATATTTATTTATAGCTGAAGTAAAAAATAAATATAAATAAAATATTTTATATAAAAGCAAAATGAGAAATATGTGTTCTTGATAGTATAAAGATGTTTTTCATTTTATAATGACAGAAGAAAGGTTTTACAGAATATTTGGGAGATGTATTCATCTCATGTAATTTGTACTTATGCATTAGAGCTGCCATGAAATATCCTAGTGAAGGCAAGTAACTGCAAGTTTAAGAGAGATTTTTCTTATTAGTTTATTTAATTTACACTATGGCAAATAATAATTTGATAAGTGTTTACCAATCAATAATTAAATGGTTAATGAGCAATAAGCATTTTTGAGATAGAAGTTTAATAATTGGCAAGAGGATTTAAAAAAGACTGATGGATTAAAACACCATAAAAACATAGTATTTCATTGGACATGGTTACTTTAGATCTTCTTTTATTATTTTAAAATAATAATACAGTTTGAATGATATATCCAAGCTATCAATTCATTTAAATTTGTTCAGCAATTCTGCTTGATAAATTAAAACAGTTTTGGTAAACTTAAAAATGAAAATTTGAGATAACTGTAAAATTTTTAAATGTTTAGCTTTATAATCACATACATGCAATGGTGCTACTTGAACTTTGAAATGTTTTTAATGTTCCAACTTATAAATATATCTGAATGGTTAATCACTCTGGAGGTTATATGATGTTCAAGTATCAGAAGCAAAAATGTAGGTTTCAATTCAGGTAATGAAACAGTAAGATTCATATTCGAATCTTAAGTTTCACCTTTTCTATCGTCTCTCACCCACCACTCTATCCTACCCAAATTTAAACTTTTTTGGTATCGAATTGTGTGTGTAGCAATATTAAAAATGTATAAATACATGTAAAATCCACCATAAACACACACACATTTCGATAACAAATTTAAAGCAATAGATAAAAATAATTAATGTAATTTGTATTTTTATTTAGTATATAAATATATATAATTTTAACCATTTATTTTAAATTATAAAGTTCGTTATTTATTGCTTTGTTTAAATTTCATTTAATAATAATTTTAGAAATCTGATTGTAATATTTAATTAAAAGTAAAAATAATCATATGTTTCCTTTTATAATAGAAATTTTAAAAGTAATGGTCGGTGAGAGATAATAGATTAATTAAAAAAAAAAATCCCTAAAATCTAATTACAAAAATGTAAATGTAAAATTAAATGTGAACAATAGAAATGCAGTTTTCTAGATTAATTAAACTTACAAGAATGTATTGATTATCCTCAGGGCAAATGAGTGGATCCAAAAATAAAATATAACAAAAAGTAAAAAGATAAGATCAAGAAAGGAGGACATTTTGAACTTTCTAAGAACTTTCAGTTAAACTTTAGCTGTGCTCTCGATCAGTTGAGAGTCTCCAGATATATAAATTAATTCACCTACCCCAGTATGTTTGAGTAGAAAGCGCCAAAGACTATTCTCCCCGGAGATGGTCGATCATATGCCGTGAACCTACACATGTGCCCTCCACAAAATCAACCAAAAGGATCTGCTGCCCCAAACAATCAGAAAACTGCTGTTAAATAAATAAATCACCTAAATGCTGGAAAGAACTGCTACTTCTGAAATCATGAACAATTTGCTACTGACTGCTGAATTTGAAAACTTTGTATAAACAGGTACCTGTACCCAAAGACCTAGAGTACTCTAATTTATAATCATGCTATAGCTTATTCATTCTCTATATATAACTTGTAAAATAAATTTGTAAAACTAGGAAATTAATTATTAATTCCTTATATAAATTTCTCTAACAATCTAGCTTACCTCATTCTATTTTTTCTTGGGTATGTATTTCTAAAATTTACATTTTTACTATCTAATTATAGCATGCTCATAATTTTCTAAATATAAATCCATGATTGCTTGAAACAGTGGATGCATGTCAAATCCTCATTAATATTTACTTCCATAAATTACTTAATATTTTCATATAAATCGACACGCATTCAATGCTTCATTTATTGTAATGCAGGGATCTATTATTTATCAAATGGCTAAACTATTACTTATTAATACACACCCAGCTTACCTATTGTTTTATATTTTATTAAGTTTTTAAGTAATAATTCTGTAAATTGCATTTCTTTGAGGATCAAAAATGTTCTTTATTAAATATTGATGATGTAGGGCCGAGTTATAAAATATGTTAAATCTTAGCAGAATAGTCTGTATATTATACATGTGATACATTTTAGAGATGCGATGACCTATTAGAAGCCTTGGATACTTCGGATTCTTTAGGATTTAAATTAATCCCAGTCATCCTACACAAGCGAACAAATAAATGTTCCATAGAGCTTGACAAATGTCACACAGCCAGGAAGCAATCATGGCACGAACCACTTGCCCCTGGTTATGCTTATGTGACACCTTATCTCTTTGGGCCTATAGAAAATGCCAGCCCATTGTTCTAAACTCATCCACAGCTTCATAGTTTCAATATACTGCTACCCTCATATCGCTTTTCTAGACATACTACATGTTTCATCTTATTAACTTTATTATTCAATGTATAACTCTGTCTCTGCATTAGTGACATAACTCACTCTCAAATAAATGTTTGCCATAGTAATTAGTAAATATCTTTAATTCAATAAATATATGTCTGCCACTATGATTAATCCTACTTTAGACTCTTGCATTGTAAATGTATAAATCCCTGAAGGCATGCTCTTGAAACACTTGCTAGAGAATTTTAGGTAGCTAGATTACGTCAACCAAATAAATGTATTTCTCGATAAAATATAACAGTATCGGAAACACCGCTACTGAGATTTAAATAATCAAATATTATTAGTTAAATGATTTATTACAAAATATTCTAAATAAATAATTTTAAATTATACGTCTGCCTTTACACATTTATTTATTCGACACCCATTCAATATAATATCTCCTCGATTCTGTAAATATAAATGTTTAATATTAATGTTATTATTGGCTAACTCGAAAATAAATTCTTGAATCTCTTGCCTCTCCGTGATCACCGTGCCTAAAGAAATATTTACTAATGTAGCATCAGATGCATTGTTTCATAGATTGTATTGTGGTACCGATAAACTATGTTCGAACTTAGTACTCCGGGTGGCTTTGCTACCTAGATGGTGCTGCAGTTCTGTGTGGTGGTCGAATTCTGCACTATGTTAATGAATCATACGTTTCTGACCATTACAGTATCTTTATCTCCTAAGTCAATCATTCTACCATATGTTAAAATGTAAAGGATATAAAAAAATTGTTATGAACTAAGATTTGCTGCTCTTATGTATAGAGTTTTTATTTTATTTTATTTTCCACTTATTTTTACTAAAACATATTTTCATGTAATTTTATCAAATATACATTTTATGGTTTTTATATTTATATTAATTGTAGATTCCTTGTTGTATTTATGTTGTCTTAATCTTATTTAGTTTTTTTCTTATATATATATTACATTTTTTTACATTTTTTTGTTTTTTTCATACATTCTATTTAAATCATTTTTGTTATTTTTATTATTCAATATATTTATCATTATATTTTATTAACTATTTTCATGCTTAATTTATTTATATTATTTATTTTATTAATAATTTGTTTATTCTGATTGTCATTTTCCATTTATATCTATATATTTAATATTTTTATTTCTTTTGTTTTTTTATTTATTATACTCCCCCCCCCTCCATTGAGTAATTTCTATTTATAAATTCTTTTATTTTTTAGCTTGAAATTTGAACAGCAATATTTATAAATCATATACATAAAACTTATAAAATAATTAAATTTTTTAAAAAATAACTACAAAATTAATTTTTTAGGCATTTTAATTTTTAAAAAATTAATAATAGAAAAACAGATATACAAATTCACTATACAAAAAGAAATCCAGTTAAAATGTAATCACAAATTGGATTTCTAATAAAGAGTAAACTGTAAACTGACTGCAACTTTAAACATTTCTTGTTGTCTTGAATCCAGCATATTAAATAAGTACATAAACCCAAATCCCTCCAATTTCTTATAAAATCTTTAATTTATTTCTAAATCAACTTAAAATATATAAAGTATCCAATGCTTTAACTATTTAAACATAATTTTTGCAATTAAATACTGTTTGAACAAAAAGTTTTATAAAAAAAATTGAAAAAGTAAAAGAATTTACAAATAATTTCTAACAAAAAAAATACAAAATACTTAAAAAAAAATTTTATAAAAAGATAAAAATTAATAATAAAATGACAAATAGAATATATAAAATTATTAATAAAAATAATACCAACAAATTAAACATAAAAATAATTAATAAAAAAACATGATAAATTTATTGAGCAAGAAAAATAAAAGCAACAAAAATGATTTAAATGGAATTTATGAAATAAAGTTTTTAAAAGGTGAATAAAAAAAATCATAAATACACACATAGCTAAAACAAAGAAGTAACTAAAACAATTAATATATATATGACAAAAATATCCTATAAATATTAATTCAAAAGCACAAGATATATATATTTGATGAAAATATTATTAAGATATTAGTAATTATATGTTGGACTATTTCCATTATCTAATATTAAATACTAAAAGTCTTTAGAAAAAAAAAAAATCAAACTTTATTAAAACTTTTCCAAATTCATTCAACAATTAGTACTAGCAAAATTGTATGAAATTTTTTTAAAAAAGCTCTCTCTGTAAAAAAAAAACCAATAACAACAACAACAACTAAACTATGAATAGTGATCCAGATCTGAAATTACTAATGGTTAATTAATTACATATATATAAAAGACATATTTTGTGGGTTCATCCGTGTTAAAATATTTTAAATATTGATATACCAACATTTCAACTTGATCACACAAGTCATCTAAAGGTAGAAAGACAGTTGTAGAGGCACTACAATCAATGATTGGAAAAAACGTTAACATTCCACCAGTAGCAAAAATGTTAAATTAAGAATGTTTTTTAAAAAAATCTTTCCAAATAGGAGGAAGTTTGCATGTATCATCTTGCTTATTGATACAATCTGGCCTTTTAAGTATCTCAATGGCTTCTCTAATTTTGCACTGGTAGAGATTATCACATCTGGATATATATATAAACAAAATATACTAGAATAATTCTACCAAAATTAAAAAATGCCTATATAAAATTAAAGATTAATTTCCTTTATTATAGCCAGCTAGAGGAAAAAAGATATAAAATAATAAAATATAGATATACATATTAAAATTTATATACATGGGTAAAAAAAATATAGAAATAGAAATAAATAAAGTTAACAATAATTATAAAAATAAACTTGAAAATTCAACATAGGAAGCAAAAGAAAAGAATATAAACATAACTTTAAAAATGTCAAAAAATCTCTTATATAGATAAAGGAAGAAAAGATCAGTAGATATCTAATATAATATGAACATTTATAAATACAAAATATTAATGGTATTATAGAAATTTAATTTTAAAAAATGTAAACATGTATTTAAAACTGTCTAAAATTATCATTAAATTAAATTTATTGATTATAATGGCAAGTAATATTATAAAACATATACATTTCATATATGCATATAAAAAGCTTATATGCAGTGATAATTCGCAAATTAATAGTTTTGTATTAGACAATGAATACAATTATTAATCAAATTATAATATACAAAACGTGAAACATATACACTGAAATAGATATTTCATGTAGTCAATGAATGAGGAGACTAGTTTAATGTTATACATTGACTTAAAGCTATTTAGTTTCAGAAAATAAAACTTTTATACATTAGCATCAAATTATATGTGCATAAATATACATACAATGTTACATACATAATTTTACTTTAATTTTAAAGAAATAGTTTTTCTTTGTAAAATTATCTAGAATCCATAAATTTAATCCTTTGTTAAAAGAAAAGATTTTTTTAAGAATTTTAAATTGAAACAAAGACTATAGATAAAAAAAAATTTAAATAAAGATTGTTTAAATTGAAATTAAACAGAAGTATTTAATAATTAAAATTAGAAATAAACTATATTGTATATGTTCTTATAATATCAGTTTCAAGAAATTAATTAATCTTGATACACAAGTAATAATATTGTTATATATAAACTGATATTACATTTATCTATATGCACTATTTCTTTTCTTGTAAATCTTTTATTAATATGCAGGAATGAATTATTTGTTATAATAACTGTTTTGCCTGTTTTAATATTTTTTTAATAATTAAGAGATTAACATTCTAATATAGTATTAATATCACTTATGTTTTTTTATTTTATTTCTGACATTAAATAAATTCAGAATTTTATTAATTTATATTCATGTTAAAACAAAACGGAAAACAATTATAATGATCATACTTTTTTTATTATTCACATATTAGCCTGTATTTTTTTTTTTTTAAAGAATATAGACTTTATTTTATATAAAGTGTTACAAATGAATTTCTCTAGACAACAAAAAAAATCTAGTATAAGTTTACATTTTTACTAATAACTTCCTGAATTTCTTGTACTAAGAACCAGTCCATGTGGATAGGTAGATTTCTTTGGGTGCAAGAAGCTTATCTTTTTTTCGAATAGAATTAAATGTATCTCTAATAAAAAGTTGTGAGTCCAATGGAGAATTGGTTATAACTATATGACATCTAAGTAACCATATTACGTGGTTAATAAATATGCATCTTCTGATATTACAGAAATTACTCATTTTAATATTATGAATGATATCAAAGAGTTCTGGATTGTGATTATTGAAATAATTTTGAATTATATATTATATCACTTATGTTCTTTATTATTTTTTACAATGCTATATGGATTTGACAATAAAGATAAAGTTACAATTGATTAACATTCTCTTAGATAAGAACGTTCCTATAAATATTCTGACAAAATAAGTCAATTAAATGTTATTCTTTTTGCTCATGTGCTTCAAAAGATCTATAAGCTACATTGCACTTAATACTAACCTCCTTTTAAGTGTGGAGCTTTTTAATGCTTTGCTAGTTTAACTTCGACCCCATGAACAGAGCTGATTTCATTAAGAATGTTCTCTGACAACAGCTAAGCAATTATAAACCACTTATGTGAACTAAACTAGAAAAAAATAAACAAAATTTGCATAAATCCTGACTTGATGATAAATGTAACTAAATTACATACATCTATAATAGAAGCTAAAGAAAATCAAGACTTGTTCATAATAGACATAAACCACTTGGTGTACTTCGTCTGACTCAAAGCTCTGAAATAAATGTATGTAAAAGAAGTGAAATGTTGTAGCCATGAATCTCCATGGAATGTCCAAATCATAAGCAAGGTCAGGCTCTTCATTAATACTATGTAAGTGTTAAAATTATTTTTGAATTTATAGACTTTGCATAAATTTCAAAATGAACTTTCCTTTTTTATATATTTGTCCAGAGACTTAATCTTTTTTTTTTGTCATTTGCAATTTATATAATTTCATTTGAATTAATGGATAATTATTTAAGGAAATAAGTAAGTGTAATTTGATTATTATTAAATTTAAAAATGAGAGAGGAGATTTTGGGAGTTAAACTTCACATATAATTATTTTTTATTGAGAAATGTTTGACAAAAGTAAACTAATTTAGTTCGTAAAGATCGCTTGTTAAATCATTTTTATAATTATTTAATGTCTTTCGACATAATACTAACAATCTAAGTTATAAAGTTTTTAATTTAGAATTAATGAGTATGCACACCAAGATAAACTTATGAAATAATGAAAAATAATTAATTATAAATAGTACTTGAAGCAGATAGCTAGTAATCTTATTATGATTTTTAAAATTATAATACTGTTAGAACCAAGGTATATTTAAAGGGAGCATGAGGATTTGTTGTAACCTATTAATATGGATATCAATGTGTATATATATATATTGATTAATTAACAGACTAGTTTTGAATTTAGGAATTAAGTTTAAATTGGATTCTGTATCTCGTACAATATATATATAATTTATACATTGATATAGCAAATAATATATTTAAATATTTGATGATGAAGTTTATTTCAAATAATGATTTATGCATTTAAGTTATTTATATATTTTGAAGCAGATTTATAATGTAATTAATGATGATTACACTTATTATTTATATATTTTGAATCATACTTATAGTATTTCAATGAAGATTTTTATTTACCTTAGTTATAGATATTTTCAAGTACTCCTGTAATTTATTTAGTGGCAATGTATGTATGTAACTCAATTACATATACATAATAAATATCTCCAAGTAATATTTTTGAATACATATTAAGATGACAAGTAAGAGTGATGAGAAATAGAGTTGACTATTATAAAACTTGCATGACTAGAATCCATGTCAAATTTGCCTACCTTAATATTAAGTTCTGGAGTAATATTTGTGAGCATATACTTAAGAAGGGGGTGTTCCATTATAGTTTTCAGGGATATACAGAGAAATTACTTATATAAATATACCACATTATGCTCTTGATTTATTTCTAAAATAACTTTATTAAAACAAATAATATATGTTTACAAATGGTATACTATAGGCATAATTAATAATTCCCTGATAACATCATGGTAAAAAATGACAAAACTTAATAAATTAATACATGATATTTTGATCATCAAGGACTTTACCTAGAAAGATGAAAAAGTTTCCAAATTTCCTCATATAAAAATTTTGTAGATAAGATTCTGTCTCTGTCTTTAAGTTTTTTAAGAGTTTGTAGAAAATAAAAATCAATATCTGGAAAAGGCTGAGTAAATTGTTTCTTACATCTGGCCAACCATACAGAGAATATCAAAAAAATCGACAGTCTGATGGTTGGGATGTCGCCAGAATGCAGAGATAGATGATGTGGTCAAACGTTTCATCGTCTGCAGCAATTAGAGCATAATGGATCAATCTCACTGATTTGTCTCCTACAGCTCAGGAACCAGTTTGTAGACATAGCATGAAGATTGACTTTAACTAGGTAGTCCAAAAACTTTGGCTCCAATGCCAAAAATTTAAAAAGAACTACAAGTTTGTGATTGGATAAGCCAAGTTTCGGTCTAATAATGGTAACCTGAGGGTTGATTAATTGTTATGCTTGCCAAAGTGAAACTTTAGCATGAAAGGTATTTTCTGAGATATTATTAAATTTGTGAATGTCATGAAGCAAGATTGCCTATTGATATATAACTTACTTATTCTAGGAATTTTTAAAGTGTTGATTATAAAAGTTAATTACACAATTTAATTTAAAGAATTAATTTTATGGTTTAATTTTGTATATATTGATTCTTGATTTGTAATAAAATATATTTTATCTATTTATTTTATAGCCTGAAGTTGTTTCTTTATTTAACATTAGCTAGATCATATAATATGATGCTATTATAAATAAAATAATAAGATTGATTTACTATACTATGTGTAAGTTCTTAGGAGTCTCATCATATTTGTACCATCTACAATTCAAGATAAGAATTTCTAGATTGTGAGTTTAGTGGCGGCTGTTGATGAGTGATATCAGCCACAATCATGGATCCTCATGTTGACTATTAAAATATATATGTATGTACATATATATATATATTAAATAAATTGAAAATGATCTGTATATATGTATTAAAAACAGCAAAACATTATATAAATAATAGAAAATATGTCTATATAAAAGTGACAAAATAAATTTACCGTTTCTATATTACTGTATAAATGGGAATGTTTATTTATGACTTATAGCTCAAGAAATATTGCACCAATCTTGAAGAATCCTGCATGATTGTTTTCTTTTCTTTTTTTTTATATGGAATTTTATTAGCATACAATTTTTTGTTTTAACTGTTTTAAAAAAAATGGGTAATATAAATATAAAAGTGTGTAAAAATCCATCATAAAAAAATAAAATGAGAGCAGCATTGATTAAAAAGTTAGAATTGGAATTTTTAATACATTGTACAGGCTTAAACCTGTATTTATATATGTAATACATGCGGGGTTTGAACTCAGACTTTCACACGACCCACCACTCTCAGTGCCATCTCATATTGTTGACCCACCTGATCACACTCATGTTGAAAAGATAAATAATCACCAATATAATTTTTAGTAAAGTAAAAAAAAAGTATTTTAAATTAATTAAATTGCATTTATACCTTGTACTTAATTTCTCATTTAAATAATGACAATTTATATAGTTGTAATAATGAATATGATTATATTGCAATTTAATGCAAAATAGTGAAGTTATTAAATTAATAAACAATAATAATATTTGGCTTAGCACTTTTGGAGTTGCTAAGCCAAATATTATTATTGTTTATTAGTTTAATAATTTCACTAATTTGCATTAAAGCACAATATAATCATTACGAATAACTGGTGAAGTAAATCGTTTATTACAGAATAATGATTATGATAAACTTTTAAGGTTTTGGTTTAAATCTATATTTCACACATATGAAATTAAAATCTGAAATGGCATAAGTACAAAAAGAAAAATACTACTAAATTTGATAAACTCTTATTATAAAATTGAGAAATTTTTAGGGATGTCAGTTTAAATATATTTAGCACTTAAAAAAATAAATTTTAAAATGTTTCAGGAACAATGAGAGAATTACTATGAATTTGATGAACCTTTACCATTTCCTATTAAGGATATTCTCACATGATAAAAAAGGTTTAAATATATTTAATTAACATGTGAGGGATTTTTTTAAAAAATCACATGGGTATTTGTCTGATTTTAAAAATATCAATGCTCTATTAATTAATTAAAATACTAATATAGATATGATAATAAAAAGATAGGATAAATATAAAAAATGAGAATTAGAGGTAGACTCCCATTATTTAACTTCTAAAAAAATGTCTACTTGCAATAAATAAATAAAACCTTTTTTATAGTATTGAAAAAATATTATTTTTTTCTCTATCCTTTATTTATCTATTATATACCTATGGATTTTCACTTTTTGATACTTAATAAAAATAAACATGAGCCTCACATTATTTATATTCAAAAAAATATCAACTTACACTAATTTTAAAAAAAGCTAACTTTTCTATAGTGCTTTATAAATTACTTGAAACAAGATTAAAAATTGTCAAATAGAATAAATTATTTACTTTTAAAAATAATAGCTGTATGCACAATAAATTAACAATCATTTATTAAATGCTTTATAAATTATATACTTTAATCAATATTAAAAATTATCCAATACAATATTTTAAAGACTCCTTAAAATATATTTTTATTAAGCTTTATATATAAAATACATACTAATATCTTACATTTTTTTGTGGCGAATGGCTAAGGCATGTTATTACATTATGCATGTACTTATTCAGAGATGACCCTTTAGACAGCTTAGAGGGAATACCAGCCACTTTTTGTCAATATTCATATTTTTAATGAAGTTTATTAATCAAACTATACACAAGCATGAAAATGAATAAATAGTTAGGCAATGTGTAAAGAAAACCAGCAACTACATCATAATTTACAGTATTTTAGCAAAGAACAAGGACATCAAATGGTTCTGGAGATTAAATCAGTCATATTTACCCTTCCCAAATGTATAACATGATAATATTTATTAGTTAAATGAGAAATGCATGATTCTATTCAAGAGAGAGAGGGGGGGATAGATAGATATATACATTACAAATAGAATGCCAGGAACTATGTCTTAAAACTTATTACTATATATAAATGAATATTATATGCAATTATTCAAATTAGAAATGCACAATTTTGATCAATAGAATCAAATTTAATAATAAAACTCTTAAAAAAAAATGAATATTTGAATATATTATAATTTCTACTAAATAGCATGCCAGGAATAAATTCTATGAAAATAATTATTATTTGCAAATGATTATTATTTGTAATTAATCAACTTTGGTACATGTTTTTTATGTTTTGACATGTCTTGGATGGATATATATATATATATATTCTAACCCAGTAATTTTTAGATATTTTTTATTTGCACTTTTTCTTGTTTGGACTATTTCTAACCCAGTATTTTTTTAGTTTATTTATTTGCACTTGTGCGCTTTTGACACTAATTTTTCAGGTTGCTGTTAATGCAACCAAAATAAAGCAACATATCCATTAATTTTCCAATATGATCTCAAATACCTTTCATATAATACAATTGTACATTCAATTCTCTTAAGCCATGCCACGATTGTAATAACAACAATAATTGATCACTTATTAATTTAAAGAATAATTATAATAATATTAATCTCAGGGTTCTTTGTTTCATGTAAGGAAATGCTCGGCAGTAGTGTGTTGTCGCATATGACTGGCATTCTGGTCGGCTATAGGAAACATTTATTTTACTTAAATTCAATGTGTCTTCATCTCTCATATCAACTGCTATATTATTTAAAGAGATGATAATTCTATTCAATAATTACGTATAATTTTGAATAACACAGCCTTTTTTTTTTTCAGAATCTCAGTCAGAATAATAAAAAGACAAGGGTGCTTTTTTGTGTCCTTCCATCATCCATGACAACACAATAATATAACTAAGATTTATTACTTAGACAATTTAACTAAATGGGAATGGAATAATGTGCAACCAAAGTTAATGGTTGGGGAATAAATTCATTTTTTTTTTTTTTCTTTACACAAAGGTGAATGTTTAGTCTTAAGTTTTCAACTCCATAAATAATTATCATTAAACTAAAATATAATGACATATTCCGATCTGCTCAACTTTATTTATCTGGTATATTAAGTTTTTGAGAATTTGGAATGATTTCGGACTCAAGAAAAGGTTTTGCAAATATTGTGCAAACACTTATATTTAGCATATAAAAACAAAAAAAAATGAATCTACAACAAATTTTAACAAGACTATAATTTATTATTATCACAAAAAAAAATATATGAACATTTATTCAATAATCCCATAGTAATACAAAATATAAAATATAACTGACATTAATCTGTATACTCTTTTGGCTATGGACTAGAGGTTACTACTTCTCCTGTATGCAATCATATGGATTGATTAACTAAAAGTACATTTCATTACCAATACATTGTTTATTAAATTTTGGTAACCTTGTAGAAGCTTTTATTCAAAATTATTGACTAACTATTTTTTTTTTTTTAATGATTAATCCAATCATATGCAATACGCAAAATATTAAATTTATTTCTAATACATTTACTTTATTTATGGTCTTTAATGGGATAACCTATTCTAATTATAGGCCAGTTATCAGAAGTTACACTTACCATCTTACATTTAACTTAATGCTAACCTAAGTTATGATACAAATTTTATTCATACGTATAATTTTAAATATGAGTATTATTTGATTACTAACCAGAATTAAATATTGCATTTGAATATTCCTTCAGTAAATAAGCGTTTTAACTTACGCAATTTTAATTACTTTCTCCATTGATTTACTTGTTAAATACTAGCAATATTTAGCAGCACAATACAGATATTGATCCTAGTTACTAACGCACTATTTATACTAAAGTGGATCTTGAGGAACTAACACCTCCAATATAACCTTTATCTTGCCCGAACTTTCAAAATTAAGCACAATAATCAACACCTTCCATGGTGGAGCTATCTTTATTTTCACATGAGGAATATGGAATAACCACGAAGGTCTGTAGAGTAATCTACTACATTAAAATATTTTGGTGGTTTCTTGCCTCTTACTTGGGCATACAACAAACACAAACCAAATACAATCCTCTCCTGGGATTTAAACGAATGAAGCATACTAAATGCTAGATAAATTCTTGATCGTCCTATCTATGAGAATTGATCACTTGGGCTATAAACATACCTGAATATTATATTTAAAATCTTCCTCTCATGGAAAACAAAGCTTTTGGGGAGATCATTTTTCATCCCACAAAATAAATACATTATAATTATTACCTATGCGAATATTAAGCATATACCAATGCTATATCTGGGCAGGATAAGTAAATACACTGATTATAATAAACTTATGTTACCGGGTATACTTTGATCAACATCTGAAATCAATGGGCATCATAAAATAAAAGTATAATAATTTTAATTTTAATAAAGGAACATTCAAAAATAGTTGGTAGCATACTATCTTAAACTAAATAAAGTGGATGTGTTATTTAAGAATAATTAGGAATAAATTCCTCAATTAATACAGTATAAATTCGTTTCAAAACTTTAACAAGAAATATTTTGTTATAGCATTTTTTTTTTCGAATCAATATTACAAAACGCACTAAATGTATGAAATAAATAAGATGGAAAAAAAAGGGAACGCATACGCAACCTATGGATATAACAAAAATGACATAAAGTTACTAAATAATTAATCTCTCTTGGAAATCGTTTCTCTTCCTTAATTTAGATATAATATAACTTTTTGTGATTCCTTTAGTTAATTCTGTCATTTTTAACTTTAGCGTGAGGCAATAAACTTTTAAGTATAAAAGGTCTTTAAATAGGTAGATGGCAAAGAACATCAGGATATCTTATCAAAAAAATTTAGCCACACATTATATTATTAAATTTTACTTTGATTACATTTATTTCTGCAAAATAAAATGAAAAAATTGAGTTACCAAATTTCAGCACTGTTCCTTCCTTGAAAACTAAAAGCAGACTATCTTTTTTTCAAAAAAAAAAAAATCTCGATTATTTAATTCTTTGTTTCATTTTGTTTTTTTTTTTTTTTTACTTTAGCGACCTCTTCCAGAAAAATAATCATTTGATTATAACATAAACAAAAGAAAGGAAAAACCTATTACAATCATATAGTTTTAGTATTATTTACCTGGATTACAAAGTAATTTGTCAATATAAAAAAAAATAATAATAAATACATTAAATTAACAATCAGTGATGTATAATTCTTTAAACATTATTTTTTTCTTTTTTTTTTTTAATTTTTTTTTTTTTTTTACAAAAAGAAATTACCAGAAGTTATTGTGCTTTATGATAAGACACTCATCCACTCTCCCCTCTACCCATCCAAAATCAATTACTGTTTAGCTTTTATACCATATTAATTTGCTCTAATTATTAATATCTCAATTAAATTATTCATGTTCTCTATTTAAAAATGACATTGAGTTATTAAATCTATTAGTTATTCACCCAAAACATGCCAAAGTGAGTGAATAGCATACTTTATTAATCAATTATTACTATTGTTATTTTATCTTTTTATTTCTTTAAAGAATAGCATTGATTTCCTGCAGAAATAATGCCAAGTAAACCAAGTGTCAATAACACTAGGTTTACTTATATATATATATATATATATATATATATATATATATATATATATATATATATATATGCTTAATAATTAGCAATACTAATTATTTTATCATATGAGAAATAGGTTTAAAATAAAATACTAAAAGTTGATTATTCAGTAGTATAACTGATCATAAAAAGTTATTTTTTTTGCAATATTGCTGTTGAAAACTCATATTATTTCATTCTAATAGTATATAAATGTAGAAGTCAAGAAAACAGCTACATATTGCACTAAATTATTTTATTATACTAATGTGGGTAAAACAATGGGTACATCTAGTGTTTCTATAAATATTAAGATTATAATTTTTCCTCACTAGCACCATACATAATATTAAATCAATGATGTTAAAAATGAGAATATTCTCATTCCAGCCACAAGATAAAAACTTTGCACTTATATATGCCAATCTTAAGTGTCTTGAAATGAGAGCATGAATGTATTAAATCATTAACTTTACATCCATTTCTTTTGATAATCTTATTAACATGTATGAATTATTATAATTTACTTCATATCAATATTAGAAGAAATTAAACTATGTAATAATCAATGAATTTTATAAGTGCAGTGTCAGATTGTAATTCTATTTAGAAGGCAATAAATCTTCCTTACTAGCATCATTTATTCTGATTTTCTCAAAGTCTTTATCTTGTGGTTGGATCAAGAGTATCATCATATTTAATATTATTGATTTAATATTATGTATGGCATTAGTGAGGAAGATTTATTACTTTATAAATAAACACTGTGCTAGTAAAATTCATTAATTATTACATACTATAAATAAGAAACAAATATAACACAATTATATTTTACAATTTTGAAAAAGACGGCTAGACAGTTGGAATTGTCAGATAGAAGAGTGGTGAAAAAGGAATTTAAAAAAAAAATTTTTTTATTATGAAAAATGCAAAAAAAAAGTGTATTGAAATATTGACCAATTTTATATTATTCTACAATAAAGCCATCTATTAAAACATAAGTGAGCAATGAATACATATCATAACTTGGAACTTTCAATTCCTTAAGGTTTTTAACATAAACCAACTTCTCATATATTTATGTAGGTTTGATAATAGATCAATAACTATATTTTATTAACTACAATTAAATACTAACAATAAATATTTTTGGGAAAAGAGTGGTATATAAAAAAAACATCACATGATTCTCCTAGATTATGCTCAATACCTGCATGAATAACACCAATCCACTCTACTGTAAAGCTTTTCATTAATCTTAAGAAACCAGTGAGTATCAATATGATACAAGCCAATGACACTGGATTGCGTGCATTTAACCAGAAGATGCTTTATTAATAATTTTAAAAATTTCAACATCTTAGAAATCAAGATAATATGCTTGTGCAGCTAATATAGATCTTATGCTAGGTCAGCAATATATATTTTAATTATCTGTTATGTGTTAACAATAGTCATTTTGATAATTTTCACAAAAATTGTGGTATAAACCAAAATAAAGCAAGACAAACTTATAGTTAAGTTATTTATCATCATCTTCAAACATTATTGATCCACTGCAGAATAAAGGCTCTCCAAGTTTAATCTATTTTTTTTAATCCATAGCCTCACTTTTTCATATTACACCATCAAACTTTCTTATCTCATCCATCTTATATGTGATCTCTTTTTAGGTCTTTAAAAATCTCTTGGGATACAGAATAATGTTTCAACTATCCAATAATTATCATCTCTTTTATAATATTTTCAGCCCAGTTCCATTTCTAACTGGAATTTTTTTAGTAATATCAATGATACCCTTTGTTTTCTCACTCAAATATTTCACTTTCAATTTCTTCTTGTTACTCCAACATGTATCTCTTCATTCCTTACTGAAATATATAAAGTCTATATTGAATTTTTGTTAAGTACCCACATCTTGGATCCACAATTAAAAGTCTTTGTTTTGAAATATATAGGCTTACTTCTTTTTAATATTTATTTCTAACAATAATACTTCAACCAAGTTTAATTTTAAGCCAATAAACATCACATGACCACCCCCTCTTATGCTTGTGTATAACTGTTGTTAAAACAGGCAAAGCTCACTATACGTATTGCCACACACAGCAAGCTAGAGTAGTCTGGGGATATTGGATGAGTAGGCACTAGATGGAAATTTTATGCACAATCCTTCTGGCATCCATTGATTACTCTAGCTTGCTGTATGTGGCAGTACGTATAGTGAGTTTTGCCTTTAACAACAGTTATACACAAGCATAAGAGGTGGTAATCATGTGATGTTTATTGGCTTAAAACCAATCCTGCCTAATAGAATAGTGGTGGCTATGGTTATTGAAGAACAAAGGCACCAAAATGTATGGGTAGTGAACTGGGTTCGGACCCATATGACTATATAAGCTAATGGGCTTGGATTGAAAACATTAAGGTGTTTTCAGTTAAAGACTCATAGTTTTGTAGTTAAATGGAGATAAAAGGTGGTTGCTGGAGGGTTGCATTAGATCCTAAGATCTGGGTGCAGTGCTCTCAGATCCAAGGCTCCTCACTGATGAAGGCCACAAGCCAGAAACTAATCTGGGGATATTGGATGAGTAGGCACTAGATGGGAATTTTATGCACAAGCCTTCTGGCATTCATTGATTACTCTAGCTTGCTGTGTGTGGCAATACATATAGTGAGTTTTGCCTCTTTTAACAAGTTTAATTTTGTGATTAATTTCATTCATTATATTTCCATCTGAATTAATAATCTGATCAAGGTATTTATAGTTATTAACTTTTTCTAATTCATGACTATTAATCTTTATATTCTTCGAAAAAAATCCATTTAACATTATTTTAGTCTTTATATTATTTATTTTTAATCCTACTTTCATCTGATAACTCTTGTAACATCCCCCGAAGTGTCATAAACACTATTTGCAAAAACAACACAATATCTGAAAAAGATGCTTTAAATAATCTCCATATGTATTTATTACTATAGTTTCCCATTTTAATTCATTAAATGTTTTGTGTAAACTGCTAAAAAGATTTTGGAAAATAGAATCACCCTCTTACATCTTTATTAGTATTAATGTTCTTATTATTATCTTGTATCCTAATCACTGCTGTTACATATTGATAAATACTTTTTAGAATATAATATTCTGTATCTGTATCTTTATGATCCAAAGGTTTAATCACTGTGGAAATGCATAAAGAGTCATATTTTTTCATAATCTACAAATCCAAGACATAATGGCATACATCAGTTTTGTCTATAACTTCTCTCAATATGTGAACTATGCTAAACCCAATTTACTCAAATTTCACTGTAGATGAGTTATAAATATCTTAATAAAGATTTTATATAGAATTTATAAAAGTTTAAAGGATCGGTAATTTCCAATATGCTATTTATAATCTGTTTTAAATGTTGCAATTAATATGCATTTTTTCAATCAATTGAAACATTTCTATCATTTAAACATTACATATATAGTTTTGATAACAATTTTTCTATCTCTTCATCTGCTTCTTTTAAGATATAATAATTCCATTATTACCTGAAACTTTTAACAGCATGTTTCATCTCTTGGTTGTAATCCAATGTCGATTGATATAGTTATAGAGGCCAATTTTGCAGAATGTAGATACTATTATGTTTGAGTAATAATAAATTGCCATGCTCACCATTTTT
The DNA here is from genome assembly GCA_028023455.1 of Epiperipatus broadwayi. Lineage (NCBI taxonomy): Eukaryota > Metazoa > Onychophora > Udeonychophora > Euonychophora > Peripatidae > Epiperipatus > Epiperipatus broadwayi. The sequence continues at coordinate 5,628,348 of JAQFVV010006257.1, read as the reverse complement.
TATTTGATTTCAATCTAAATTACATTAAAATAAAACTGAATGAATATTTATATCCAATTAAATAATAAAAAATATATTGGATAGACACACACAAATACACAGATCTTATACATATAACAACCGGTCACTTATTTAATGCAATGAAAATAAAAAAATATAGAAATATTATTTGATATGTCTTTTCTTTGAAAAAGAAAAATAATTTTCTTCTCAAATATGATAATGGATTAAACAAATATGTAACATGCATTAGATTATTAATATTGAGAATAATTATTTCTTCTTTTTTTTTTTTTCAGAATGTCAATTATTAAACTTATTAAGTTACATTTCTTAATTGATAATATGAAAATTCCAAGCATTTTTAGTAATATTATTTATAGTTTGTTTGGATAATTGTAAAAGAGAATGAAAAGTATAAAAAGAAGAGTAAAATAATTTTTTTTTCTTTCTCTTCAATAATTTTATTTATTTATTAATTTTTAACTTTTAAAAAGTAAGAGCTAATAGATAATTAATCTACATCTTGATATTGAACCTTTTTAGATCCAGTCACAAGGATGCCTGTTGACTACTCATGTTTAACACTGTTGATATAACTTATAATTGTTATAACTATTTATTTTATTTTATGCAGATTTTCTCTTGATCATTTTATATTAGCTGATGACTATTCATTGACAATGGTAATTGAGATGATTGTGTTATTCTGTGGGAATGATAGTGATTTGTCATCTCATATTATTTCTTCATTCATTCTGTTATAATATATATATAAAAATTGAAAAGGATAATATTTCTTCATTCATTCTGTTATAATATATATATAAAAATTGAAAAGGAAATGTTCTCATCCTACTCATATACATGCTAGAACTCTTTTCATATAGCATTTAATCTGTTTCAAATACTGTTTTACATTTTGACAAGATATAAGAAGTTAATTAAACTGTAACATTAAGAATTTAGTGAGCTATATCTCAGAAAATGTAACAAACAAAATATATGCATAACCATATTAGAGATAAGTTTTGTATTGTAAAATTAGTAAAGTATGCCTGGTAAACTTTTGATTACTTAATCACAATAGTCATAATTATGGCATTTATGGTGAAGAGAAAATCATGACATTTATTAAAGAAATGAAACCATAATAGAGAATTTGCATATTTGAATGGCAAATAAGTTATTTATATTGGTCATTTTTTTGAAAGTTGAACACAGGAATCATTTTGTTAATTGTGTGTTTATCTCTGGCAATGTTCCAGATCTCTTTGACCTTGTGCTTGACATCGATAAATTCAGAGCAAACAACACTGGCAGATGTATGTTCAAAGGTGTGGCCAAGTTGGATTTGTGCTCCTAAAAGATTGATTTGGTGTCAGTTTGTGATTTGGCATGGTTATATAGATATAGGTGTTGTGCAATTCAGGTGGATAGGTTGGTTGTATGATTCCCCATAATATATGGCATAACAGTTAATATAGCTGCATGCAATTTTGTATACTATTTGTGATTTCTGGTCTAAGAGCATAGTATCTTTGGTGTTGTTAATTAGCCAATTAGGTATGGGAAGGGTGAGAATGCCAATTTGATGAGTTAAAGCACAGACTTTAATAATGCAATGGGTAGCACCAAGGATATAAGGAAGTGATATCTAGAGTTTGTCATTGATTGCTATTTTGGAATAAATTTTTTTTAATAATTTCAATGAGTTACATTTTTATATTCAATGTTGTGTAGATTTGTAATATAAGAATTGATATATTTTTCTTATTGGACTCAAATTTACACAGATAATGGTTCCTAAACAAAAATGCCTTGAGACTAGCTAATTTGTGAGACTGGTGTGATGGACTTGGTGCATATGGACAATGAACATAAATAGGCTTCCCAAGCATTTTATAGTTGAAGTGGTTGGTTCCACATGAATGTACAAGTCCTAGAACTTGATGCCTTAGGTTGTCCTCATTCTCTAATGTCTATTTTATTGAAGAGGCATTCAAAAGATCAGTCTGTATTTCATTGATATGAACATTGGAGGCACAAATAAGGAAGTCATCCACCGACAAGACCTCTTTCTCTAATTTGTTGAACACTATACTTGAGATTATCCCACCTATGGGAAAAACCATCCACCATACATTTTATAGTAAACTTTATTAGATAAAACAATAATCTCATTGTGGATACAGTTTAAGCATTCTGACCTATTCATCCAAATTGCACAATATCAATATCTATATAACCATGCCAAATCTCAAACGGATATCAAATCAATCTTCTATGAGCACAAATCCAGCACTTATCTACACATTGAACATACATATGTCAGTGTTGTCTGTTCTGAATGTAACAATGCCAAGCACAAGGTGAAAGAGGCCTCACCCATTGCCAGTGATAAACATGCAATTAACATAAACATTCCTGTGTCAGCTTTTTTTAAAAAAGGCCATTATAAATAACTTATTTGCCATTCAAATATGCAAAGTCTCTATTAGGTTTTAGTGCCTTTAATTAATAAATGTCACAATTTTCTCTTCATCTTCAATGTTACAATTATAACTATTATGATTAAATAGTTGAGAGTGCATTAGGAATACTTTGCTAATTTTACAATACAAAGTTTATCTCTAATATGATTATGCATTTTATTATATAACTTTTCTCTAGGTTTGGACCATTTGTGTATATCTGTATGATGATTTCTTTTAGTGCTAATCTAATGCATAATGAATGATATGGGATTCAACAGCATATTTGTTAATTTTCTCCACTAGTACCAACTGCACAAGTTTAATCATGCTTTTCCTTATCAGATTGCACAACTTATAAGTTTTCCATAATGACATGGTGCATAAAAAAAGTATGTGTCTAGATAATACACTATATCATTAAGAAAATTAGTAGTGTTTCTAGAAAAAAAAATTGATTAGAATAAAACTGGCTGAGAGTTAATACTGTAAGAATCTTCATACAGACAAACTTAAATGTTCAAAATGAAATAGGCAAAGCATGAATATATGCCATACAATAATACAAATTAGTTCCCCAGACTAATATTTAACTACTAGCTTTCATTAATGAGAAACTTAAATTGCACATATTCATCCAGAAACTACCTTTGTTTCTTTTGCATTACTGAAGTTAAAGATTTGAAAGTTTCAATTAATTAATACTTTAAATACAAATCATCTTTCTCATCTAATTACATAGGTTTTTTACTACCAAATTATATTTTAATACCCTCAGTTATATACGAACTATTGACATTTGGTGGGGGGAGTAATATGTAACAAAAACCAATATATTACATGATTTTCCTAGCTTATAACACCTGGAACAATTGTAACAATCCATTTTATATCACTAAATTTTAGAGCATTTCATTAACATTGAGTAAACAATGGACCTCAGATGTTGGCCCCAATCAAATTTACTTAATCTATTTTCTGGTTATTGGTTGTTTTCAATGGAAAATACTGAATTGCAATTAGAACTATTTCTTGTAGAAGTATTTTAATCACATATTAATTGAACAAAATCTTATTCAAAATTTAACCTGCTTATCTATTTATGATACCCTTGATCTTTATCTAACTATAGTGTTGATTACGTAGAAAAAACATCTCACTTATTAATGACCAATGCATTATCAAATGTACCTTATTACTGTAATATTTCTATAGGCTTGGATGAAAATATGTTAAAATGATTATTTATTGGAAGTTTGATAGAAAATTATTACATTAGCAAGACTTTTCAATCTATGACAATGCATCACACATATTACATATATATAAATAAGTCATAATGGAGATTATCATTATTACAACTTATAATTTTCTAAAAGATTTCCATTGCAATCATCATAATTTTACACAGTTTGGAAATTAATTGCAGGAAAATTTATAGTGAACCCCAAATAAAAATAGTAGAGTTTTATTACCTAAATCAAAGATCAATTATTTTTACAAAACCAGCATATAATCGATATTTTAAAATGAAGAAATTGCCATTGCAGCAACAGTTTAATTTAATTAAATATTTCTAGCAACATGATTGTGGAAGCTGTATTTTATGATTTGGAAGACCATTCAGAGTCTTCATATAAAAAAATAAGGCAATCATATGATTTATTGCCCAAGAGTTAATAACCAGAAGTGGCAAAGCCATAATCAATGGAACTTGACTCCAGAAACTGGTCAAAGCTAACATAAAAAATGCAGAACATGTTCAAGAAAGTGTTCTAAAAAGAAGCAATATTATCGACTTCAACTTTATTATCAGTTTCTGGGAGTCAGTTGATGTTGCAGCACAATTTTAACTTCAATATTGATTTTCGCATCTTTGTATGATGTAAGAATCACAAGTTCCAGTAAACAATCCTCACTCAAAAATTAAATCAAATGATTTTATTCCCCAATCTCATTAAAAATTAAATTTATTTTCATTAGCATGGCATTGTTAACTAGCAGAAATGCAGACATTGGGAGGTCAAAATTCTAATTTTATATTAATTAGATCTGAAATAAAAGGTATGGCAGTAATTGATGAATAATATCACACTATTAATGACTTTTTTTGTTAAGAATTGAAATAGTAGACACACACTTCCAACGTAATCTCAGCAAGATGGAGAAATAGGTCACATATTTATAGCACAATATAACTTCTAATGCATATTTTTGAAAGCTAAATGAACTTGTGAAATTTTGCAATAGATGTGCTTGAATTTTTTTCATTTGTACACACCTTTATCTACATATATACACATAGTAAATTTTAGTCATTCTACAATTTAGGGATACCTATACATGTACATATACCAGAAACTCATAAATGTGTATGACATTTCAATGCTAAGAAAATAAACAAAAAGGAGAAAACTTCTAGAAGTGAATTTTACAAAGATTATACACACCAATCTGTGAACCATATTTGCATTTTTTGTATATGTGATATTTTGTGATGCTGTATTTTAATTTATTCGATAGAAAACTAGTTTTTCTGAAATAATTCAGCATCATATATAATTGTAGTTCTCTAATATTGTACTATTCTCTACCATATTATTCCAAGGAAACCAATATTGCATTGTGTTAATACTTCTTTTAAGACAATAATATAGATGGAGTCTATGACTCCCACAGAACCATGCTTGAGTTCAACATGCAGCACTCTTTTAAGGAGTCGTGCATTGTTCGTTTTACATGTCCAATCAAATGGAATGGTTTTATAATAATGTATCTATAGTATCACATCCAGTAAGTTAAAAAAACATATTGATTGATTTTATAATATTGCCACTGTATTTTTAAAATTCTATGAATCAGTTTTGCTGTGTCCAGTGGCACTTTATTGCCTGATGAATTGCAAATAGAAATACTACAAATAATTGTTAATTAATGAAACAGCTTAGAAAGTACATTTAAGCAACAAGAATTTATATACAGAAGTTATACAAAGGTAATCGATCTTGTTTAATATATACATATATGATGATTATATGTGCATGCTATATAAATAACAATAAGGGCCCTATGTGCATGCTATATAAATAATAATAAGGGACCAAAGGCATAACAAAATAATAAGCTCAATATGACCTGTTTACAGTTCCTAAGTTTACTTTTAAATGTCAGGAGGTAAACTTCTCCACAAGGTTAAGTGGAGGGAACTGACTGGGACACCTGAGGAAATGACACATCTCCCTTTCAAGAGATTCACTTAGCAAGGGTCTTGTCTTGTTCTATTCTAACTCTATGTTCCTTTCTCATTGTTTTTTAGGGTAGACTCCCTTGATTGAACATCCACTATCCATGTGGTGGTCATCTCTTTAGTTGCACTATTCGATCCCTGATCAGATAACACAATTACCTTGGAATTGTCTATTTTAAGCAATGGCTTTGTTTACATTATCTAAATGCTTTGCTCGAATTCATCTAACTTTCTTGATAAGTTAGATTATAGTTTTTCCATTAATTAAACTATTTAATTAGTCTAATGCTTTTATAAAATATTGTGAATGCCATTGGCATCCACACACATGCATTTAGTTTACTGTTATATCATTTATAACACTTATTTTGTGTATATATAAATATACACACACAATTAGAAATTCGTTTAATTTTCAATTATAATTATTATTTGATTAATAATACATATTCTGTGTATACATAAATATACACACACATTTAGCATACCTGCCCCAAGTTCAGAGATAACGTTTTAGTTTTTTACTGTTCTCTGAACTTAGCATGTAATCACTGAGGTGGGAGGAAATTTTTCTTTTCCTTTTAGAATGTTGGGGGATGTCCGATTTTGCATCTGGAGCATCATCTTTTTTTGAAAATTTCTGCAGCATTTGTTGTATGCTTTCATCTTTACACAATTGATTTATGTGTTTGCATAACACTTTTCCATCTTCCATTCGCACAGCAACCACTTGCTTACTTAGATGTCACACAATTTCTGCTTTTATCCAGAATCTGTCCTGGTTATTTCTAACCCATATGCAATCTTGTAGTGAGAATTTATAGTTTATGCCTGAATTTCCTTTGGTGTCCTTTGTTGGTATAATTTTGTCAAGCTCTGTTCGCAGTCTACAACCTAGATATTTCTCTGTGGGTAATTCACCTGATTTAGCTGTAGGCATAGTGTTGATAAAGAAACGCATTGAAGACCACTTCATGCAGACCTTGTTTTTCCATTTTATTGATGGCGGACTTTAAATTTTGCACTGTTTTTTCAACCAATCCATTTGATTAGGAGTAGTAAGGTAGTGTAAATATGAGTTTAATTTCCCATTTGTGCATCAAGTGCACAAACTTTTTTGATGTAAAACCTGTGACATTGTCAGATACTAGGGTTTCTGGGAGACAATGGTATGTGAACATTTCCATCAGTTTGTTGATGGTTTCATCCAAACTGGTGTTTTTAACTATTTTATATTCAGCCCATCCTGAATAGGCATCCACTGCTACCAGAAATAATTGACCTTGAATGGGACCACAGTGATCTACATGAATTCTCTGCCATGGTTAGTCTGCTTCTTGCCAAGACTCGAATTTGGCTGAAGGTGTCTTTGCACATGATTGGCAGCTTGTGCAGTTGTATATGCATTGTACTATGTCACTGTTAATTTTCGGCCACCAGACATAACTATGAGTTAACGCTTTCACTCTTACAATGCCCAGATGACCTTCATGCAATACATTAAGTATTTGTGACCTGCCACTTACAGAAATTAGTACTTGGTCACCTCTGAGTATACGACCTTTGCAGATGGACAGTTGTTCTCGAGTTTTCCATAGCTCTATGTGCAAGAAAGATGGCCTTTGTTTTGGCCAACCACTGCTGATTGTTTCCATGATCCATCTGTAGCCAGCATCTTCTCTAGTCCATGTGGCTACCTTTGTGCTATTAAGTGTCTGGATGTTTAGTGCATTGATATAGTTAATTTCTACATTGTTTAATTCTTTCTCAAGCTGATCTGGCATTCACGATAATGCATCGGCATGACCGATTTTTGTGTCTTTTTTATATTCAAGGCTATAATTGTAACTTGCGAGTATGTTCAGTCTTCTCAACATACAAGAGCTTAAATGTTCAGGCAACTGTTTTGTGCCTAGAATTCCCAAGAGTGACTTATGGTTGGTTATTAATTGGAAAGAACATCCATATAGATATTGGTGGAATTTATGAATTCCGAACACTATGGCAAGGGCTTCCCTGTCTTTTTGTGTCAGATACTACTTTGACTTTTTTAGTGGAGGGGATTATTCCTGAGCTTGAAACTATGTGACCCAAGAACTTTATTTCAGTAGCCTTCCAAATACATTTTTTCACATTTAATTTTGCTCCAAATTCCTCCAGTCTTTTGCAAACTTTTGAGATACGAGTACTCAATTCATTTTCTGAATTAGCAGTGACCAATATATCATCAAAGTAGGGGATGACACCTTCAAGTCTGCTTAAAAGAGTTTCCACTTTTGCTTGGAATGTACTGGGTGCTGAAGCTATACCAAATGGAAGACCTTTGTATCTAAATAAACCTATGTTTGTAGTAAGTGTTAGAATGTTCACAGCTTTGTTGGTCACTGGGATTTGGTGGAAGGCTATGTTGAGGTCCAATTTTGGAAAATATTTATACTTTTGCAGTGACATTATGATTTCTCTGGAATATGGAATGGGGTATGTGTGTTTGTTTAATGCTTTATTAACTGATATGCGGTAATCGCCACACAATCATATCTGTCTATTTGGCTTGGTTATTACAAGCAATGAAGTAGCCCAATTGGCTTATTCTGTTGGTTTAAGCATGCCATCTTTAACCAATTGCTTTAGTTTCCCAGCTATTTTTTCTTTCTGTGCATATGGGATTTTTCATAGTCTACAAATTATAAGCACTGCTTCGGGTAATAATTCTAATGACACTGGTTTTGTTTTTATCATTCCCAGTTTCCAATCAAAAAGTTTAGGAAAATGCTGTCTGGTGTTTTTTTCAATGTCAATATTTTTGACCCAAGCATTTTTTATTCCAAGTTGCTGAAACCTGTCACAGCCAATGAGGAGATTTATAGGGGCATGGACTATATATAATGGGGCATGGACTATATATAATGGCAGTGTAATTATTTTTATCGTATTGTTCGAAGTGATGGGAGCCTGAATTACTCTTTAATTTTTATAGCATTACTGTTGATGTCTCGAGCTTTCAGATTCATATGCATAAATTTAGGTGGCTATATTATATCTGTCACAATAGTTTTCCAATCTTTAAAGGAAAGTAAAGACACCCCACTAGCACTGTCAATTTTCATCGATAGCAGTTTTTCTGTAAATTTTTGACAATCATTTCAAATTTTTGTGATTGGTCCATAGACATGTTATTAGTCACTGAAAGTTTCTCTTTCTTAGGTTTTCTCATAAAATGCTCTTGGCTACTATTTATGGTATAGTTATTGACTTTTTTATTTCAGCACATTTTTGGCAAATGGCCAACCTTATTACAGTGTTTACAGTATTGGTCCTTATAAAAATACTCACATGCCATGTGACCTAATTTTCTGCAGCAAAAGCACTTAATTCAATTTTTTTAATATCAATTACTCCATTTTGATCAGGCAACCTTCTTTTGGTTTTGTTGACTTTGTGGATTTCATAAGGATCATCCACTATTTTTATGGCCGCAAATTCTCTAGCTTGCTGTAATACAAGTTCATGTGCTATGCCATGTTTGATAGCTACTTTATAATTGATATCTGTATCTGCCAATAACTGCTGTTTCAAACTGTCACTGCTCATACCTAATACAAGTTCATGAGCTATGCCACCTTTGATAGCTACTTTATAATTGATATTTGTATCTGCCAATAACTGCTGTCTAAAACTGTCACTGCTCATACCACATAAAAATTGTTCAAGGAGAGCTTCCACCAGGTATGAGTTGTAGACACAGTTTTTTGTGAGTTCATGCAGGGCACTATCATAATCTTGTGTTTGCTCATTCTTGCTTTGTTGGCTATTTCTAAAGTCGAGTCTGGCAATGTGTCTAGACTCATATGGATTAAAATAGTCATCCAAACAATCCAGTGGCACTCTATTGCCTGCTGGATTGCAAATAGAAATACTACAAATAATTGCTAATTAATGAAGGAGCTCAGCAAGTACATTTAAGCAACAATAATTTATTTACAGAAGTTATACGAAGATAATCAATCTTGTTTAATATATATATATATATATATATATATATATGACAATTATATACACATGCTATATAAATAACAATAAGGGCCCGAAGCCATAACAAAATAATAATAAGATCAATATGACCTGTTTACAGTTCCTAATTTTACTTTTAAACATCTGTGGGGTAAGCTTCTCTGCAAAGCGAAGTGAAGGAGGGAGCTGACTGGGGTACCTGAGGAAATGGCACATCTGCCTTTCAAGAGCTTCACTTAGAAAGTGTCTTGTCTCATTCTATTCTAACTCTATGTCCCTTTCTCATTGTTTTTTAGGTTAGACTCCCTTGATTGGACATTCGCTGTCCATGTGGTGGTCATCTCTTTAGTTGAACTATTCGATCCCTGATCAGATAATGCAATTACCTTGGAATTGTCTATTTTAAGCAATGGCTTTGTTTGCTTGAATTCATCTAACTTTCTTGATAAGTTAGATTATAGTTTTTCCATTAATTAAACTATTTAATTAGTCTAATGCTTTTATAAAATATTGTGAATGCCATTGGCATCCACACACATATATTTAGTTTACTTTTGTGTATATATAAATATACACACACAATTAGAAATCCATTTAGTTTTCAATTATAATTATTATTTGATTAATAATACATACTCTGTGTATACATAAATATACACACACATTTAGCACATTTGAAATGAAACTTTTCTGATGCCTTTATATTGCAAGGACAGAGTGTTCAAATCTCATTTTCATACAATAAATTAAGAAAAATAACAATTTTATGTTCAATTTAGTTGCAGTAGTTATTTCCTTGTGATGAAATATTTTATCTTCTAATTTGCAAGAAGCAGCAGCAGAACAATAAAATCTGTGTTATCCATGAACATCTAAATATTCTTTTTTATTTATAAAACTACCAAGGTATTTAAATCAATTTACATTCTCAATTATCCAAGCTAAAAGTTATTAAGGATTCTTTTTCTGTGACTGGCTGACAAAGAATTTGACTTTTTTTAATTATTAATTATTAAATCAAAATCATTAAATGACGCATTCAAACATTAAATACATATTAGAAATTGTTTTTTAAGTGGCTAAAATAGCATAATCATCAGCATATTACAAATCCATATTTCAAGAAGACGAAGTCCTTATTTTTTTTATTTATATAGATTAAAATTAAAAATATTATTATCAAATCTATATCACATATTGATTAATTGCCTTAAGCCTCTTATATACAATTCCAAAGACAATTGCCATAAAATATGAAAACAATGTTAGAGCAAATGAACATCTTTGGTTAACATATCAGTTTTAATTTTAAATGGCTCTAATTTTCCACCAGTTGTAATAATACTTCTTCTTATTACATTATCTAGAAGCTGTATATTACACATAAATTTTGGCGGGTAACCAAATAATTTCAAGCAGTGTCATAAACTTGGTCAACTAACTGAATCAAATGCATTGACTAAATCAATAAAAGTAATATATAAATCACTCTCTTGTTCTGGAACTTTTTTTGCATTTGCACTTCTTGATTTTCTAAAACTACACTAATTTTACAGAATTATTTATCTGTGATTGAAAGCAATCTGTCAACAAAATCATTGCAAGTACTTTTGCTGTAGTGAATAATGATATTCCATGATGATTATTACACCTGTAGCTATCTTCTTTGTTTTTAAAAATTAATACAATAAAAGCATTCTTAAAATTAGGTGGCACACTTCTTGGGTCCATATATTCCTTAAAAAAAATCCAATATTTTTGAAGCTACTATTTTACAATCATATTTTAAAACTTTTCCAGATATTTTTTCAGGACCTGCAATCTTTCCATTTGCAATCCATTTGCAAGATTACAAAGAGCTGTTTTGACTTTATTAAGCAGTTTATTGTTGTATGAATCTAAATGAATAGATGTTGGGTGTGTGAGTATGTTCAAAACAGAAAGAAGTAAAGTAAGATCATTAAATTGTATAATTAGAAATGGATTGAGCAGATAATTATAAATGACTAATATGAATGTATATAGCAACTGACCAATGTGAGTATGTTCAAAACAGGAAGAAGTAAAGTAAGATCATTAAATTGTATAAATAGAAATGGATTGAGCAGATAATTATAAATGACTAATATGAATGTATTTAGCAACTGACCAATAATGGATAAACATGTTTTTTCTAAGGGCAGTGTTGTCACTATAAATACCAATTAGCTAATGAGACAAGAGACCTGAGGCCAACACATGGACCTGGAAAAGCTGTATGGACTTGACCCTGACACACTTACCCAGTAGAATCCCTGCTGAAAGTGGAGAAAGGGGATATAGGTAATAAAAAGGCGACCAGGGTCTATATTATCATTTTTGTATGCTATATGGGTTTTTATTTTCATTTACTTATGACTAATATAGTGCTTAAATATTAATGTAATTATTTGTAATCTTAATCACTGTATATATGAATTCTGATTATAAACAATGTTGAAATGAATTAAACAAGTAATAACTAAATGTGCTTGAGAGTCTCATTATTTATTGTGCCAGATTAGTTAATCCATAAAGCACAAATGAGAAGTAAAAGACAGATTAAGCACATGTTACAAATGTCTAGGTATAAGGCATTAAAGAATTGATACAGACAGTAGTTAATATGACAACTACTCAATTAGAAATAAGGGAATTTGATGGTAGTTACCCCTCAGAGAGGCCCATTTATACAATTTGTATAAATAAATACTTTATAGTTAACAAGGTAACAGATGAAGTAATGAGAATGACAACATTGTTACTTTTTGAAGGAGCAAGACTAAACAAGGTCACAAATCAATTATGTGAACTAGAGGATCTTAAAAGCTTAACCTATACTGAAGTAATTAAGTGATTAAACAGTTATTTTAGTCCCTAACCATCAAAACATATAACCATTTAGACTTACATAATAGACTTCAAGTGAAGGGGAAGGTTGTAGAATTTTTGATATGGCATTAAGTGACTTGACTAGAAACTGTATGTATGATGATTGGAACAGTTTCTACAGGGGATGAGTAATGAAAGACTTTGACAGAAACTGTTAACCATTCCAGATTTAATTATTCAGAAGCGATAAAAAAGTCATAAGCTGGTATTAAATAATGCTAAAGTATTGCAACAGCCAAATCCAGAAAGCTCAAACAAAACTTCGCTATTAAAGATGAACAGTATAAAGAAATCTGATAACACAACTTAAGAATGCTCTCAGTGTGGAAAGGCTGAACATGTTGCATGTGAATACAGCAGTAAAATGCTAGATGCAATAATTATGGAAAGGCAGGCCATCTGGAAAAGGTCTTCCATATCAAAGCTAAATCAAAAAATAAACAGGAAATTTCTGAGAAACAAATGAAAAAATCTGAATGTTTTACCAAAATCCATAAGGCCAGGATGGGTAAACCAACAAATAATGTTGATAGTTAAAATACAAGGCAAACTGGTGGAAAGAGAAACTGATAGTGAAGCATTAATATCAGTAATATTTCACAGGGATGGAATCAAGATAAGTGCAAAAATTAAAGAAAAACCTAGAGCAGAAAATACTGGAGTAAGGAGAAAGAAGCAAATTGAAACTCCATTGATATAATCGAAGTGATTAAAATAATAATAGCTACAAATACTCATTGTGAAATGCTAAGACTATACATAGTAAAAAGTAATATAGTGCCATTAACAGATAGGTTGTGGTTTGATTCATTGGGGATAAAAATATGTATGTTGAACAAAGTTTATATAAAACAAAATTTAAAGAATAAGTTCCTCAAACTATTTTCAATGTAACAAGGAAAATTAATGACCAAATCAGTTGAGATTGGCCTTTGTGAGAAATAAAACACATCTGATGCAAACCAAGAAAAATTCCCTTTGCCCAGAAAAGCCCAAGTAGAGGAATCTCTAAATAAATTAGTGAAGAATGACCTATTAACACCTGTGGAGGAGACAGAATGGGTATTTCTAGTTGTTATTATCACCAAAACAAAATAGGCAAATACATGTATGTGGAAACTATAGATTTATTATAAATAAGTATATAGATAAAAGTTCATACCCTGTGCCAAACATCAGAGAAATCCTAGCCAGTTTCAGTGGGTCTAGGTATTTTGCAAAACTGGGCATGAATTCAGCTTTCCATCAGATCCCAGGATCAAAGGAACTGCAGTCCTTCTAATAACTCTAAGGAGTTATACAATTACAACTGACTGCTATTTGGGGTAACTATAACTCTAAACATGTTTCAAGCTAAGATTGACATTCTGCTAGAGGGTCTGGAGAGGTCATACCTTATTTTGATATCTGGGTAATGGTCAACTCAAAGGGATTCCTGTCTGAAAAATTAAACAGGGTATGCAAAAGATTGGAAAGTTTTGAAACAACACTCAACATGCAAAATGTATTTGGGATACATCTGAAATAATGTTAGGTCACATCATATTGGGCATGGGAGTCCGACCAAATCCTTAGAAAACTAAGCAATAATGAAGGCTCAAACTCCAAAAATGTTAAACAACTGCAAGCATTCTTAGGTTTGGTTAACTTTTTTGAAAATTTTATCCAAGACAAAGAACATGTAGTAAAATCCCTGTACAATAACTAAAAAAAATCAACATTGGACTTGGAAAGAGCCACAAGAGAATGCTTTTCAGAAGATCAAGACACTGCTAATTTCAGAACATGTATTAGTACATTATGATCATAATCTCAATTTAATACTGTATACAGATGTATCTGAGTATAAAATTGAGGTGGTATATAGTCACCCATTTAACAAAAGGAGAACACCCCATTGCAATTATGTCAAGAACTTTATCAGAATCTAAAAGAAATTATAGCCAGCTTGACAAGAAAGCATTGACATTTATTGCTGCACAGAAATTTCACCAGTACATCTATGGAAGACTAATTAAAATTATAATCAATCATTATCCTCTTATAATTGAGAGAGTGCAAATCTCTCAAGCACTTATGACTACAACCAGCCAATCAAATCTTAAGCACTGGGACAGAGAATTTAATAAGAAAAGAGCAGTTCCACTCTCTTCTTTACTTGTCTTAATATATATCCAAGACAGTCCAAAGTACTTATATTTGAAAGCGTGAATCTTAAATATCATCACACTTAATTCAGTGAGTTCAAATTATAAACATATAGCATGAAATCTTTTGATTTACTACGCAGTAGTTTTTCGATGTTATAAATTTGCAGCAATATATGTAAATAATATTATTTTTATAAAGTGCAGTTGGCTTGGATATATATTAAGACAAGTAAAGAAGAGAATGGAACTGCTCTTTTCTTATTAAATTCTCTGTCCCAGTGCTTAAGATTTGATTGGCTGGTTGTAGTCATAAGCACTTGAGAGATATGCACTCTCTCAATTATTTCAATATCGACTGCGCTTTATAAAAATAATATTATTTACATATATTGCTGCAAATTTATAACATCAAAAAACTACTGCGTAGTAAATCGAAAGATTTCACACTTATGTTTATAATTTGAACTCAGTGAATTAAGTGTGATGATATTTAAGATTCACACTTTCAAATATAAGTACTTTGGATTGGCTTGGATATATATTAAGACAAGTAAAGAAGAGAGTGGAACCACTCTTTTCTTATTAAATTCTCTGTCCCAGTGCTTAAGTTTTGATTGGCTAGTTATAGTCATAAGTGCTTGAGAGATTTGCACTCTCTCAATTATATCAATATCGACTGTGCTTTATAAAAATAATATTATTCTCTTATAGGTATCTTCACTAAGAAAAAAGTTCTCTGGGCCATCTAAGTCCAGTATTTTGTTGTCAGCTTATAATTTTGAAATATATAATCAGAAGTGTAGTCAAATCAGAATGCAGATATCTTATCTCATATGCCTGATGCCACATCAAAATCAAACAATAATGTAGAAATCAATCTGCTGGATCATTTGAAATCTAAGTCAATCAACAGTAAAACTGTCATCAAATGGACTTGGGAAACAATGGGATACCAGAAGTTTGTGGGTTCAATTAGAAATGGATGACACACTAAACATTCACCCTGTATAAATCAAGCATTATAGATGTTTCACTGTCAATGTTGATATCATAACTGGTTTCAGGTATTGATTCCAACTGTCAGTTGAGAACTTTTGTATTGGTAGATGTAGCCTCCAGATGGCCATATTATAAATTTGGTAAAAAAATTGAGAGCAAAAGAAACTATAAACACTCTAAGTGAGATTTTTGCATATCATGGATCTCTGGAAGTATTGTCTCCAACAATGGGACTGGGTTTATATAGGAATAATTCAATTCATTTTTAGACCAGTGGGGAATGAGGCATGTATTAGTGCCACCATATCACCCAGAATCAAACAGATTGGCTGACAAAGCAGTGCAACAATTGAAGTTAGTTTTAAACAGATTAAATTGCTCAAACATCAATGAAGCATTGAATGTAATGATACTGCACCAATAAATTGTGTTATATACTGCCACAGGTAAATCACAGCAGAAATGTTGATAGGAAGAAAACTAAGAAATGAACTATCCTGTATCCAAAAAAGTAAAAAACAACGATAATTCTAGAAAATAAATATACTGCTGGAGAAAAACTGTGGATAAGATATAGCCTGTGAAAAATATAAATCAAGAGTTGAATAAAAAAGGTGATTTCAAGTCAAATAGTAAAAGTTCAAACTTCAACAGGAGTAACCTTTAAACAACACATAACTCATGTAAAAAAAAAAACTAGACTGAAACATATGACAATCTGAATGTTGAAAGCTGGGAGAATTCAATTATACCTAAGAATATAACCAAGAAAAACTACATGGAGGCTCAGAAAATGACATGTACAGAATCAGAAAAAGATTCTAGTATGCAAAAACATATTTTGAGCTTGACAAAATGTCAGGATATTAAAAGACTTCAATGTCATTAACAACCCCCTGGCATATCTAAAGGACTATATTTGTTACTCCAAAGAAAATTAAAATATACATACTGTACAGAGTTTTTTAGTAGTAGAATGGGGTAGTGCTGTGTGTGTTCAAAACAAAGAAGTAAGATCATTAAACTGTATAATTTAAAATGGATTGAGCAGACAATTATAAATGACTAATAAAGATATATACAGCAATTGATCAATAATGAATAAACATGTTTTCTTTATGGACAGTGTTATGACTATAAATACAAATTTAATGAGACAAGAGACCTGAAGCTAATGTATGAACCTGGAAGCTGTATGAACTTGGCCCTATGACATTTACCCAATAGAATTTCCACTAAAGGTGCAGAAAGGGGATGTACATAATAAAGAGGCCATCACAGTCTATATTATCATTTTGTATGCTGTATGGCTTTTTATTTTTTTCACTTATGGTTAATATAGTGTTTAAATATTACTGTAATTGTTATCTGTAAACATGATCCTGCATATATGAATTCTGATTGACTAATTAATGTTGAAATGTATTAAACAAGTAATAATTAAACATGCTCAATTCTCATTAGTTATTATGCTAGATTAGATAATTCTTTACATAACAGCAGATTTAATGGATATATCATTAAAAGCCATTATTTTAATCTTATATCATTGTTCAAAAAAATGATTAAAAGTTCCTTCACCTGTTCGAAATATCATTGGATTTAATAAGATTATGATTGCCTTTCTCAGGTCTATATGTTATTTTCAATGCATCAAAAAAAAAAAAAAAAGATCAAAAATAAACATGATCAGCAAATGTCTGTTCTTATTTGAAATTTTAATCCATCAAATATTTTGAAGTCTTTTCAACAATTGTTTAATTTCTGTTTTCAGACATTCCTATATTAATTATGAAATTCCATATTCAATTTATTATTCTGGGAAACACAAAAGTGCTCCCTTTTCTTTTAATCAAATTACTAATAAGATAATTGTCAGAAAACTATTTGTTGTATTTTGTAAAAACTGCATACAAGTTTATGCACTCCAGCAAAACTAGTATTTATTCGAGAGGTTGTTTTTAGATCGCGCACTATTTGATATTCAGATTATGTAAAAACATTGTGTCTTAATGTATATAGTCATACATATGGATACATCACTATTCATGATTCATTTTTTTTAGCGAACCCAAGAATAGATTTACTTGTATTCATAATACTATCTTTAAGAAAATTCTATGCCTCAGTGACATAACTATACTGGTGAGTCAAATGAGCAATTTTAGTATTGAATAGTTGTTGAAATTTAGTATATATAATACATATAGCTAAAGAGCACAAATCAATATGATTAGAATAAGATCTACTTTTAATGCTTCTATCATATGGAGCATGATAATCTAGGAGCCTTCTAACAATCTGCACTTGTAAGTGCTTGTGCAATATGAACTTTTATTCGGATCCCTAACTATATAATAATCTGTTAAAGGTCATTATGCTGAGAATGGAATGCACCCATGTTTTTTATAGCATTTTTTGTGTCTGAATAAAGGGTTTACAATAGTTAATTGATGTATTATACAGAAATTAAATAAAACAGACAAAACTCTCTATACGTATTGCCACTCAGAAATGGTGATCATGTGATGTTTATTGACTTAAAAATTAAATAATATCACTTGAATTTACAGATTGCCATTATTGCCAATAACTTTTGGCCAAAGTGTATTAAGAATAAAAACATTGTCAACTGTTGCGGAAAGTGTTTTAGGAAAACATAAGAGTGGCTTTAATTTAAAGTAGCTGTAATTTTCTCAGTTTTATAAACTATTATATAAATACTGTATTTAGTAAAAACAATTACTAATCAAAAGAGTTAAATTTTGAACCTCCTTCGTGACTTTTATGTCATTCTTTATGTTTGTGCTAATTGAAATAAATTAAATTTGTTAAAATCATACAAGAGGTAGACCATATTAATTATGCAACACAGAAATAATATTCAGGATACAATATACTTTTAACAATAGTAAGCACTTACAATAGTATACATTTGACAAAAAATATCACTAATAATATTACATGATCACTATTTCTGATTGATGATTAAAACATTAAACTTTGCCAAATGATACTTAACTAATCTTATATATTATAGATGAGCTCTTATGATAATTTAACTATTTGATAAGACTTTTTAAATATAGTACTATCGAAAAGAATACGAAATCAACAAATGTTAAAAAATAATTAACGGTTTCAACGTTAGAAGTCACTGCGGTGCCAAGAATGTTTATTGCATGGTTGTGCGTGTGATGGTGAAATTTTGTTGATTTTAAATTGTCGTACCATTTAAATTCTCTCTCTTATTTTTCATAATGGCAATCCGTGTTCAGTTTGAAAATAATAACGAAGTTGGAGTTTTTTCCAAATTAACAAATTCATATTGTCTGGTTGCTATAGGAGGTTGCGAAAACTTTTACAGGTATAGATATTTAAACGTTATTTCGCCCATTTTTTTAATAGTATTTATTGATTGTATTTATTAAACTTTTTTTATGCTGTAATCTTTTTTGCATAAATAAATTTATTAATTTTGATTTTATTATTATTTATTTGAAATTATTTATGACGATTTTTTATATTTTTATTACGGATATTCGAAATGGTATTTTGCAGGCTCTGCTTCTATCTTGCATACGCATATCGAAATCCGTAGTTTTTTTTTACTATGACTTATAGTTAATATCAGGAAATAATAATTTATGTGTAAATTGAGAATCGTATAGAGTTTGTTACGAAAGTGATATTAAACTATGTAAAAACTAGATTCTGTATATATTATTACAAATGTATTCAAATTATTACTGTTAAATTGTAAATCATAATTGGATCTTGTTTATTTTATTTAAAATAATTTTAAAATACTGGTATACCTAGAATACTTATATGTATTTAGAACACAAACTTTTAAGTTCTCTTCAACTATTCACTCCATCTTATATAATCGATATACATGACCACGTACATGTGAAAAAGATAAATGATCTCCAGTATATATATTTCGTGCTGAACCAGCACTCTTAGTCCAGATCATCATCTCCCACACACATATATAATCAGTGCTCATTTAAAATTAAACTAGTAAATCTTCAAACCTTAATTGACAGACTTCAATTTTCTCCACCCTCCAATTCTTCAGTCATTCATATTATTGAAAATCTGTTATAAACTGAGCACTGATTATATATGTGTGTGTAGGAGATGATGACCTGGACCAATCGATGAGTGCTGGTTCAGCACGAAATATGTACATTGGAGATCATTTATCTTTATCACATATATGTAGTTATGTGTATCGATTATATAAGATGGAATGGATAGCTGAAGAAAGCTTGAAAGTCTGGTGTTCAAATCCATCCTAATTACAACTAAAAGTTTCAGTATATACACTATATACACTATACTTTTATTTTAATTAATACTTATTATAATAAAATATATAATAAATAAAATTAATATTTTGCCTTATATCATCTAAAATAAAAATTTATTTTAAAGAGCGATGAAGTTAAAATGCAGTTAAGATAGAGTTTATGGTTATTTGTCGAATTATTTTTATTGTTGTATGTTTTTAGAAAAATTCAAACTTTATATCTCTCCAACTACTTATAACATACAATTTGGTATATCTAAAACTACATAATAGAAATAGTCCATTGTATATCTACATATAAAATGGCACTATTGTATGGAGAGAGTTGCTACTTTTTTATATAAATAAAATGCCTTCAGCACAGACTTTCAGATGAAGTAAGTAGAATTTTTAATTAATATTTATTAATTTTTTTTTTAAAAAAAAAGATTATTGGTTTAAGCATTCATCAGTTTATAAAAAATAATGAACCATAATATTAACACAAATACCAATGGGAACTGAGGTTTTCTATTTGTTATTTTGTCAGTTATAAATTGAGTTATGCAATCTGAAAAATATAGATATTTTTAAGTACATTTCAATAATTTGCATTAATCTGCTATCTTGGTATCACAAATTGCATAAGTTTTTTTGTAAATAAACTCAAGTTTATTGTGTACTGCTTAAATTTGAATATAAAACCTAATAATCATAATTGTAGTAGAAACATAATAAATATTAGACCAAGTTTAAATAAAGACTTGACTTAAAAGCATTACTTTCATAACAATTAACTTAAATATATAGATCAGCAATTCCCAACTGCGATACCTTGGAATACTGTAACATATAGAAATAAAAAATAAATATCAAATTTTCAGTTGAATACAAGTATATTTGATATAACAAAATATAACATCATTAAAAACAAATGCTTTATGTTTAATAACACACTGTTATTTTAATTCAATTAGTTTGAATAACATTCATTTTCACATAATTAGTGAATAGACAGAAACATAAAGTGATAAACTATGTCTCCCATGTAACTAATAATAATAAATCAATTTAAAAAGTATTTTCCTCAAGATATTGTGAGATATGAAGAGCGAAGTCAAGGTTATGTTGAAAAGATTGGGAAAAATTGATATAGATTAAAAATAGAAGAACTAACAATTATAAAAAATTCTGATAGAGGTTGATAGCATACAGAGGAAAAGATAGAAAATTGTTAAAAAAAATTTCAATTAAAAGATTTGAAAGGTAAAGTAAAAGTATATAATTATTTAAAAAATAGTTACTGTCTGAATAAAATTAGAATAGAATAGTTAAAATAGTGAAAATAAATTAATTTAATACAAAAAGTGATATTAAAAGTTCTAAAAAACATATATAGAAATTTTATAAAGATATATATGTGTATTGGATTTTTAAAAAAATAAGTGTAATATCTAAAATATAATTTGTAAAGTGTTATATATAATGTGTGTTATATCTAATTATATCTATACATGTATTAAAATAGAACTTACATTTTCATATGTTTTTGAATATTACAGTTCTAATAAAGGCTCCTGGTCAGTCGAAATTATTAGAAATTATTGTCAAGAAATAAATGCACTGTAAAAAATGATTATAGAAAATATAGTAATACAATAAGTATGTTATAACATTATATGAAGAATGTAGTGTAACAATAGCACATCTATTTATTATGGATAAAACTACCTGGGTTCAAATTCAGGCTGAGTAAATTTGAAATTTTTTTTATGTGCCTCACCTATATTCCAACTTAGCCAAATTATAGGTCAGTTAAATGAATATCTAGCTATTGTTAATTAGAGATTAAAATAGTGATGGAAAACTGTTCAGACACCACTTAATTGGCAAGCTTGTATAGTACTGCCATCTCCTTTATTGTTATTTTATGAAGGTGTATAATGGCTTTTGTCTACAAAGGGCTATGTTATCTTATATAATATGTACTTTCTCTTAGTTAATTTCTAAAACATTTTCATAATTATCAGGTTTTTTTTTTAATTGTACATTCTTAACTGAATATATATATTTTCAATTATAAGAATATTTATTAAATATTTTTAGAAAAATAGTGAATAAAAGTTATTTGTCGTCATTAATTTTGTTATCTTGAATATTTTAAGATAAAAGAAAAGTTAATTAGTCATCACATGTCAAAGAAAAATCATATATAAAAATAAGCAGTAGGAATGGAATTGAACAATACAGAATATTGAGAAAATACAAGTTGAATAAGGTAGAAGAAATTAAATAAATTTTAGAATAGTGACTATAAAAATATTTAGAAAAGGCAAAGATAGTCAAGAAAATGTTGAGTAAACAATCATATGGTCAGTTGCTAAAGGGGTATAGTGTTCAAATACCCAATATTTCTATTAAACTGAGCAAAAAATTTTTTTTTTTTTTTTACCAAGAATCAGTCTTGAAAACTTTAGCTCGAAATTCATCACCTGGATTAAACTATACCAGAAAGAATTAAGAGATGGAAATAAAATGAAATTAGCCAAATTTTTTGATTTTAATTGAAGTTGTAACCTGAAAATAGAGAATATGCAGAATTGTTTAAATGAAAATTTTTATTTTATTTTGTGGGATTTGTGAAATGTTTATTTTTTTATATAAATGATTTACTATATTAAAGTGTATAGGCATTCATCTTTATGCTCATATATAAAGAATTGGATTTTTTTATATTTATCCAAGTATGATAATTTGTGAATACATTTTGACTCAGGATAGTTGGTTTTTGTACAATGAAACTATGGACTTCAGTGTTGTGTAATAAATTGATTAATAATTGCTGATAATTTAGTTTTTTTATAAATTCTAAAAAATTATACTTTTTCTATGTACCCATCATATTGTTTTATTTTTTTATCTATAAGATACAATTATATTGCATTATTATTTTATATAAACAGTCAATAACTCATTTTTATATATCCATATATATATAAACTCACAAATATTAATATTTACTATTATTTATACATTTTAAATTTATACTTACATATATCATTTTTTTTATAAAATTGACCAAAAATATTTAACATGCACACACACACATATATATGCACATGTATTTGTAAATATTTAAATATATTTAATTGTTTTTATCTTCTACAATATCAATATTTTAAATTTAAAAATAATTGGTTTTAAATATCTATTAAATATCTTTTACCAATTTACATATTAACATTTTAAAAAATCCTATTTTAAACCTTTAGAACTTCTTTTAGTTAACATAAACAATGCTAGAAGAATGGAGAAGGTATTAAACATCTTAGATTAATTTTTAATTTTATATACATATAGTTGTAGCATTAAATTCCACTGATGGATTAACATTTGTTAATTTGGACAAAATTATAACAAAAATTTTGGAATTTTTGCAACAGCCTCTTGAAGATATTAGCTTATGTAACATAAGACTGATGTAAACATGATTTTTTTTATTTTTTATCATTTAGCATCAATAGGAATTTTGCCTACTAAATGATAATTGGGGTGAAAAAAATCAAAACAAACTTAAATCGTTAAAGTTTTTGAATAAACTTTCTTTGCCACCATAAGAAAACAAAGTGAAAAAAAAAAAAAGATTTAAATCTTAATATGAAATATTACAATATATATTATAAAACATATAAAATTATTATTATATATATATATTTGTTTTATTTACTTTGTTTTTATTATATATAGATAAAGTATTTACAAAATACAATTTTTATTTAATAATTATAGCAATTGAATTTTTTTCCTCTTTAAAATAAGTTTATTAGTATACAGGTAGTTAGTTTTATATTGATTAGGTAAAACAATTTTCTCAGCTTGCTTATATGTTTCCAGAAGCCTAATTCAGAGACATTACTGTAAGTTTGCGTACTCAGCAAGAAGTTTTGTTTTTAGCAACCTATAGTGAAAAAAGCTTTCAAAATAAATTTAAAATGGGTGAAACTTTTATTGATCTAATCTCAGTTTATGATTCTGTTTAGAAAAATGATCTTCTAAAAGTTTCAAAATTTTTTGGAAAATCATTAATTATAGATTTGACAAAATGCTATCAAATAGGAAAATTCAAGTGATACTAGATGATAATCATAATAGATCATAATTTTATAGAATGGTTTTCCTTAATCTTCAGTTCTTATATTCATCAGTGATTTTTCAGATACAGAATGTAGGAAATTAATTTATACTGATGATACTGTTTTGATTTTTCAAAAGAGATTCTTTCCTAAAATAAAAAGTCTGTCAATAAGGATACAAAATGTTTAGAAATATTTTTCAAAGATTGGGATTTTATTTTTAATCCAATGAAGACAGCATACTTCTGCTTTTACCTAATAGCAGGGAATCATCAAGCTGAATATAATCTTTTGCAATAATTGACTGAAACAGAACCTATTCCAGGTTATTTGAGAGTAATTTTGGATTGTAATCTAACTAATTTTTTCTTATTTTCTAGAAATAACCTCCTTGGAAAATTAGCTGGCATTTCGTGGGGTTATGATGCGAATACTTTTAAGGATAGCTTTTTTAGCATTAGTATATTCTGCTGGTGAATACTATGCTTCTTTTTGGAAGAAAATTTCCCACACTAAATTGGATTCTTAATTAAATATTACCAGAATTATTACTGGTACTTTCTACTACTTTGCAGTTCTGTTTTTTCACAAATTCTCCAACAGATATCTAAAGAGAAAGTTGCTTCTCAGAAAATGTAAAAAGATTTTAAGCAGACCAGTCTTGCCATTAACTCATAGTTTCATTATCTAAAACTTGTCTCAAATAAAGATCTTCATTTTGAATGTTAAATCAGAAATCTACATTGAAAGAATTATAGTATAAAAATTGGAATTCTTATAATGTTCCAAACAAATTTATTTTTCTAAATCCAATAATAAAGCCAGCTGGATTTGATCTTTCTAGAAGCATCTGAAGTCTCAAAAACTCATAGTCACTGCATTCATCTGCTTCATAAGTCTATATCAATGTGGTCAAACGTAAATTATGAAACACATAATGATTGACAAATTGGTTACAATGACAGAATTGAAAAAATTAATTTAAATAATTGGTGATTCCATCTCCTGGTTAGAATCTCTACAGTTTTCTTCATGATATTTTATTAATAGTTAAGTTGTCAAAATAAGCTAAATAAAAAATGATGAAATAGTTTAAGGATGTGGATATTATATAGTATTACTAATTAAATACATTTATTGTTTATGTTTACAGTTGATGGCTCTATATTAAAATAAAGAGAATTGCTCTTGGTAGTATTAATAAAAATTTCAATCTTATGCTAGCATTTAATTTCATTAATTTTTCTGATGTTTCCACAATCTGTCATTTTTGTTTATATGAATATTTTTTTTTATTGTAATGTTTGTTAGATATTCAATTCTACATTGTGTTTTAGAGTCACAGGGAGCAGATTATGGATCAGAATTGTATTATTAAATTATTTACTTGCCTTCTATTGGTTCAGCAAAATTATTATTTGCCAGCCTTTAGAACCATATTATCTGAAATTCAATATTATAAAAAGTATATCGTTTTAATGGGGAGGGTATTGGTCAATTGTTAATTTTTTGTATTGATCGTATAATCATAATTATATATGTGATCACTAAATATAGTCTTGTCCAAATTTTAGGACTACTACCAAAATATTTATTGTTAACATAATACAACTATTATATAATAGATTTTTCGTTGCAATTACATTTGCATTAATAAAAAATATAGTGTAAATCTATATATTTTAAATAACTTTGAAAAGTCCAGCTAATATTTACTTGGAAATCAAATAATATGGTATGTAATGTGTTAGATCTTTTATAATGACCTATCTTGATTTAGTAGTCTATTCTATGATTATAGTTATTTTATGTTTATATTTGGCTATGCTATATATACAATTTATATTTTTTGATGTTTACATTATTGTAACTGAAATTATTAATGCTGTAATAACATCATGCTTTTATCTCTAAGAGAAACATTGATATTATTTGTATACAAAACTGGTTCATTATCAAATTCATTTAAATTGTTGTTAGCTATACTAGACAGAATGTAGATTAAGCACATTTCTTAGTAATTAGCATATTTTATTGTTCAATTCATATTCTTATTTGAATGAAAAGTACACTAAATGTATGAATATGCATTTAAAGTTTACTAAGATAAATATTATTGACATCCTCAAGTTCACTCTCTTGCAATGGCTTTCTGTTCTTTCATATATTTCTGATATCTGAAGACAAATTGCTTCACAAAAATAGGTAAAAGCTTTTAAATAGATCAGACTTACCACTAATACAAAACAATTAGACTACTAAAACATGCCTCAAATCAAAATCTTTTTTGGATGTTCAACTACGAAACCCTTTCAAAATAATTGAAGAATTGTAAAAAATGAACTTCTGAAGCTTAAACAAATTTATTTTCCAGACTTAATAATAAAACTAGTTGAACTTGATTATCTTAAACATCACTGGAATCTCATCAACAGGTTGATAACCACTTGTGATTGCTATAGCTATCTGCTTCAAATGGAATTTAATAACCTTTGATCTATATAATTGTGACCAAATACAAATCACAAGTTACATAATTAATGACTATCTAATTGATTTATGCATCCATTTAATTCAATTTTTTAATAAAGGTACTAATGAATCTATTTCCTAGTTGAAATCAATATATTCATTTATAATTTTTGTTAATTTCTATTGTTTTTTTTTTTTTTTAAATATCCTTCACTAAATAAATAAATGGTGGAACACATTATTACATAGGTCAAATTAAATATAAAAAAAGATGAAACAAGCACAATTAAATTTTGTGATTTTGGCTATAAAGTACTTAGAAAATTTCACAAGAATGGACTTTACTGATAGTTCAGTTTTATAATTTATTAATCAAATAGATTATTTCAAGCTTCTTATAAACTTAATGTTTGGGAATTAATATTAGTTAGTTTTTCTTTTTAATTAAAAAAAATTAACTTAAATATTATATAAAAATATGCAAGGATATATTTTATAAGAATATTACATATATATAATATAATGCATTATACAAAATGGAAAGACCAATAGTGCATATTTATTAATGTTTTTCCAAATTTTCCCTTATTAAGGATAGATATTATAGAAATCTTATCAACAGATTTAGAAACATTCATGGTCATTGTAATCTGCTTCATAAATTATATTTACTGTTAATATATAGAGATGTGGTCAACACATATCATGAAACACATTATTAATGAGTATTGGTTACTGTTGCAGAATTAAAAGATTTAGTAAAAATCATAAGTGAATCTATCTTCTGTTTGACATTTCTATAATGTTTGTTAATAATCCATATACTAAATAAATCATTAAGGACAAATAAAAGTGTTCCTTTGAAGAGAGATGAGTAAATGGATTTATCCTCACTGTTATTTTGGCTACTTATGGTTTTAAAATTACTTGCTATTTTAATATCTTAATTTTTCAGGACAGTAGTAATTGGATTCCAAAAGAGAGCTTTGAATATAACTTTTTAATAAAAATTATGTCAAATTTTAAAATAACTAATGAAAAGTAAACAATTGTTTAAACAAAAAATGATATTTGGTAACCTTTGTTCACTCAAAATGTTATAATTATATAATAAAATTATAGTAAAAATATTTGAATCATTTAATTCGTTTTTTTTTTTTTCTATTCATTGGTTATTTTAGAAAACAACATTTTTTTTAATACTATAAAATTATCTCGGATCTCTATTTTAGAAATCATTTGCTATTGCCCTGAATAAAAAAAAATGGTAATTTAAATACCATGTATAGTAACAATGAGGACATTCCATTACTAATTTCTTTGCATGAAGTTTTTTATCTCTCATTATACATGGGGAAAATTCAAAAGGACATGATATCTTTCACTATGAAAATATTCATATCACTATATATCAGGAAAAATACAAAATACCACTAATAAATTGAAATGCTAATATGAATCTGTATTCATATTTACATCTAATATATTTGGATCCACAAATCTGTAGACTTTCCATTTTTATGTGATGTTTATTTTATATCACTTTATTTAGTCTGCATATTTATATATAGAGGAAATATGGGTAATCTTAATTGCACACATTGTAATCATAAATTGGATCAAATTACTAAAAAAAAAATTCACAAATATATTTAATATAAAATATACAAAAATAAAATATATATTTTTTGAAAATGTAAGTTTCATATTACAGAAATAGCAATAAATTTCACTAAAGGAATTTTAGAGAAAGTGTGAGTAATTGAAAATGGAACTTACAAACATTTAATAAAAAGATATGCTGATATAATAATGAAGTAATCATACCATTTAGAAAATCATTAAAGACAGGTTACCCATGCCTTCTATAAGAATATATTATTAAGTTTTTCATGACTAACTTAATATGGATATGAATTAAATGACAATTGTGTATAGATAGTTCTTATTTTAAAGTTATACTGATCAAGTTTGTTTTATAACATTTATATTGCATATTTTTATATCAGTATGGGCTATTTTTTTTATAAAATTTTATATTTCTTGGCATATTTCTTTGACTTTTATTTTTGTTATATCATTTGTCCTTATTAAATTTATATGTATTCCTTAATAAATATTGTTCTTAGTCATTTTTTAATAAAGAAAATTTTAAATATAAATAATGTAAAATATTTCAGATCAGATAGTATTTCCTATAGAAATTTTATCATTCAACATAACAGTGCATTCCATTTTTGTATTGACCAGAGATAGAATGGGATGAAATCTGCTTGGGAAAAATTATCTAAAGTTGTTTTGGTTAATCTTTAACAATGTAGTAAATACTAACTTATTTCATTTGCTGTATTTAAAGAAAATTATTTTTTTTTATTAGCATAAAAAGAATAACTAATTTTTTAATGTTTAAAAGTCCTTGAACAAAGATTACAGACGTTTTACTACTAATTAGAGAAAAATAAATAATTTATATAGATTTTTTACTTATTAAGGATGTAGGTTTTTTTTATTTTATTGGTTTAGATCTTCGAATTGCTAATATATAGGACTTAGACTCAGGACTTTTCAAACTTACAAAATGTAACTGTAGTTTGTTTTCCAAAAACTGATATAGCTGGGTCTCATTTTATGTGGATTATTTTAGTGCGATTTATGTTTCTTTTTAATATCTTTCATCATCATCATCATTATCAACCATCAAAAATCCACTGCAGGATGAAGGTCTCTCCAAGTTCAATCCATCTTTTCCTATCTTTAGCTTCTCTTCTCCACATCACCCCTGTACACTTTCTTATTTCATCCATCCATTTCACATGTGGTCTCTTTCTGGGTCTTTTACAATCTCTTGGAATCCAGTTTAAAATTTCAATTGTCCATCTATTATCATCTCTTCTAACAATATGTCCAGTCCAACTCCATTTCAGTCTTTAAATTTTTTCAATGAGGTCAGTAACACCTGTTTGTTCTCTTACCCATACATTGCATTTTCTTTCCCTTCTTGTTACTCCCAACATGCATCTCTCCATACTTCTTTGAGTGATCTGAAGTCTCTGTATTGCTCTTCTATTAAGTGTCCAAGTCTCAGATCCATAAGTAAGAACTGGCAAAACACATTTATTAAAAACCTTCCTTTTCAAACACATAGACATATTTCCTTTTAGTATCAAGTTATTTCTACCAAAAGCACTCCAACCAAGTTTAATTCTATGATTAATTCATCCATTATATTTCCATCTGTATTAATAATCTGACCAAGGTATTTGTAACTGTTAACTTCTTCTAACTCATCATAATCAATCTTTATTTTCATATTTTGAGAAAATCTATTAAACATTACTTTAGTCTTTTTAACATTTATTTTTAGTTCTATCTTCCTACTTTCATCTGATAACTCCTGCAACATTTCCTGTAGCTCTAAAGCTTTATTTGCAAAAACAACTACATCATCTGCAAAATCTAAATGACTTAAATAATCTCCATTTACTTTCACTCCTTTAGCTTCCCATTTTAATCCACAAAATACTTCTTGCAGCACTGCTGTAAAAAATTTTGGAGATATGGAGTCACCGTGCCTTACACCCTTTTCAATGTTGATTTTCCTATTATCATTATGTAATTTAATTGTCGCTGTTGCATTTTTATAAATAGTCTTTAAAATATGACAATATCCTGGATCTACACCTTGATGATCCAGTGCTTTAATCACTGAAGAAATGTTTATAGAATCAAATGCCTTTTCATAGTCTACAAATCCTAAGCATAATGGCAACTCATATTCACTTGTCCTTTCTATAATTTCTTTCAATACCTGGATATGATCTAATGTACTAAAACCACTTTTAAATCCAGCTTGTTCTCTTGGTTGATGGAAATCCAGTGTTTTCAGTAGATGAGTTGTAATTATCTTAGTAAAAATTTTGTATAAAACTGATAAAAGACTGATAGGTCTGTAATTTCTAATATCTTCTTTATCACCTTTTTTAAATATTAATATTAATACTGCATTCTTCCAATCATCTGGTACATCTTTATCATTTAGACATTTGGTATATAACTTTGCTAAAAAAATTTCTATTTCTTCATCTGCTTCTTTTAATATATCAATTATAATTCCATCATTACCTGGAGCCTTCCTTTCTTCATAAATTGAATTGCATGTCTCACTTCCTCATTCGAAATTCTGGGCAATTCGGAAGATATAATAGGTATAGGAGGCACTTGTTTTTTATTACTATATAATTCTTGATAGAAGTTTTCTACACATTTCATGATGTCATCTCTCTTTTTAGTAATAATGCCATCTTTTTTTCTTATTGCAGATATAAATTTCATACCAATACCAAAATGTTGTTTTACACTCTTTAGACTTTTATTCTCTTCTACAGCTTTCCTTGCTAGTTCACAATTATACTTTCTTATATCATTTTCAACTCTTTTCCGCACCATTTTACAAAATTCGAGATATTCAATCTTCTTTAATGCATCATTGTTGTATATCCTCATATTCCTTTTTTTTCTTCGTAAATTCTTATAGTCTCAGTAGACATTTTATTGGTCAATTGCTGCTTTTTTCTACCAGCTATCTTTGTTGCAGTTTTTAAAAGGGTATCGCTTATTTTCCTGTTAATGTCATTCAAATCTGAATCATGTTCAAAATCTACTAATACTTGAAACCGATTTGTAAGTTCTAATTTAAATTCATTAGAATGTTTCTGAAGATTAGGAATATCAACTGTAAATATTGTTATTCTTAATAATTTTTGTCTCTAGTTTTGCATTAACATGTATCTTACATCTTACCAAACGATGATCACTTCCTGTGTTAAATTTATTAAGAACATTACAATCTTGAAATATGTATTTTCTGTTAGTCAAAATATAATCCAATTCTGCTGTACCTTCATTTGGATGCTTCCATGTCCATTTCCTTTTAACATTTTTCTCAAAAAAAGAATTCATAATATAAAGTTTTTCTTTTTCTGCAAACTCCACAAGTCTATGTCCTCTCTCATTTCTATTACCATAACCAAAATTACCTATAGCATTTTCATCTTTCATTTGTTTACCAATTCTAGCATTAAAGTCTCCCATAACAATTTTAAAATGTTGTTTACTCTGATCAAAAGCCTTTTGTACATCCATATAAAAATCTTCTAAAACTTCATCACTATGAGAACTTGTTGGGGCATAAACCTGAATTATCTGCATTTGGTATCTGCTATTAAGTTGTAAAACTAATCTTGCCAGTCTATCTGATACACCATCAATCTCCACAATGTTATTCTTCCATTTTTTATTTATAATGAATCCTACTCCACTTGTATTTCCAATTTTGTGCCTTTATAGTAGAGTATATGTCCACTTTTTAAATCAATTGTTTCTTCACCTTTTCTTCTAACTTCACAAAGTCCAGTAATGTCCCATTTAATATAAGACAGTTCTTCTTCTAACTCTTGCAATCTTCTTTCACTTGAAAGTGATCTGCAGTTGTAAGTACCTAAATAAAAAGTCATCATCAAATGGCAGCCTGAGTCCACAATCAGGGGATTCTTAGCACCCTCTGCCTTCAACCACCAACAGCTGCCTTGGTTGGTGACTTTACAGCCTCCTGGGAGTAAGGGCCATGATCTATTTTTGTCTGTCATGATTGTATATATTGGAAAAAATATTCTTAAACTCGGAGGTAAAAAGCCAATAAACTCACCATGCTGGCTAATGTGTGTTGGTGAGCAGCCCATCCATGTTCGTATACTATATAACAGCTGCAATGATAAGAACGTATGGAGTGGACATTAGGAATTTGCCCTGCTCGGTTCCTTTAAGGCCTCCATGAGGAATCAAAGGGTCTCCTTTCAGTTAATAGCAAACTTCTTTCTGCAGCGAATATCTTTCATATTTCACTATATTTATTAGATATCAAGAAATTTAAATTATTAATAACTTATTTTCACTTGAAATTTTTTTTTCAAAAATATAATGTTATATTAGCAGCTAATGTGAATATGGCCTGAAGCTGTATTTAGAATCTTAGCTTCTATGTACATAACCTATTTATACTAATGAGTAAATAATAATAATAGATTCATACTTACATATATAAATATTGCAATAAATATTCAAAAAATTTAAACTTTTAAAATGTATTTTGTTATATATAACAGAAGTAAATAATCTTTTAGATTTTTAAAATAAAAAATGAAGATTTTATAAACTGAAAATAATCTTTTTAATGATAATGTATAATCTTTTTGTTTTGATTGTGATCTCATTTTTTTAATATAGAAACAGAAAACCATTAACTCAGCAGAAGACTGAAAGTGGTGCTAGTTGTACATCACATCATGAATAAAAATATAGTGGCTAACAGGTTTCTCTGGGTATAATTGCTGAGAGATTCTTGACTTCGTTTAAGGAGAAGCCACAATACATCACATCGAATCTGATTTTTTACCAGTTTACAAATGAACGTTAGCAGTAATGATTAAAATATGTATGGAAAATGTAAAATTAAATACTGTAGTTAATGAAAAAGTAAAAAAAGGTTGTCTTGTATTAATTTTTTTCAAATATTTAAAATTTTTTATTAGTCATACTTTATTTGCTTATTTTTTTAATGCGAATTTTAAAGTAATTTTTCCTTGTTGATTTGCTTTTATGTGAATTCTGAAAATTACATCACCTATTCCCCATTTTTCAAGGTAAGTTAAGTCTATTTTTGTGCGATTTTTTTTTAATGCAGGTTTTCTGTGGAACCTATGTACTGCATAAAACGAGATCCAGGTGTATTTGTTTTTTAAATACCATTTTTTTAATGACATACCATGTTTTCAGGTTGTGTGCTGTTCTTTGCATTTTTCTACCACTATTTTATTATAATCTTATTAGCCATCTTCTTCAGATTTAAAATTGATATATCAAATACTTTCTGCAGATATAATTTTTTCTTCATATATATATTTATTTATTTATGACAGTCATATTCGGTATTCTATATATCAGTACATGCATGAATATAAAAAATTAATACAAATTATTTATATGCATGTGGGCGTGTGTGTGTGTTGCAAATTGAATGTCATAAATGTTATAAAAAGTATATATACATTGTATCAATTGGTTGCTACTCCGGTAAATTCATCACGGTTGTGTACCATGGAAAAGTTGTAAGAGTAACTTACAATCTTATCAAAACCAGCCTTTATTTATCCAGACCACCAAATCAAACTCATTTAAAACATAAGCTTAACTATCATTTTTTTTGTAAACATATAAATATACGCGACAAATGTTTGCTTTATTAAGTACCAAATTAAATAAATGTCACAATGAACTAATTTCCCTTGTTTAATGAGAAATAAAAATCCACTTAAAGAAATCCTATGTATATATATACCAGCAATGAGTTATTGTCAATGTGTTGTACATCACGAATAAAGACTTAGACTTAGTAAACATAGTGATGACCTAATATCAAGCCAATTTCTAGGCAACCAAGTATGGAAAATTAACTACAATCAATATAAAAAGTGCAACAATAGACAGCCACAGCAATGGAAGTAGAAATGCTAGTATACTAAACATTGGAAACTAAGCGAGGTATAAAAGCAAACCCAGTTCATTTCCATCTTTTGTTATTTTTCAAATGATACAATAACTGCATAAAGCCAATCTTTAAAGATCGAATGTTCGAATCCATGAGTAGATGGACGACCTGTTCAAATATTCCAGCTTATTCATATAATTTTCATAGCACATAATTATAAGAAACTGTAACAGACATTTAAACAGAGAATAGTTTGATAAATTTGTACATTTCAACAAATCTGAACTGGTTTTAAATTGATATTTAAAAATAAGCGCTATTATTCAAACATTGAGAAAAAAAAAATAAAACATCACCAGCATATATATAAATGATGAAGTAATTTTTTTCTTATATAATCATTAAATGCCAAATAGTAAATTAAGAAAAAGTAAATCTGTTATGAACTGCTGCGCAATGTATTTTGGTTAAATTAACATTGCTATAGAACTGGAGTGCTATATACCTACCATAGAAGCGTGATGATTTGAACTACTTGCCTATATAATGCCTAAAGAAACATCAAATGTCCTACAATAAATGCCTAAATGGATCGAGAGGAAAAGCAACTTCAGAAAATGGAAACAATATGGTTTCAAGCATGTTGCAGAGGAATTCCAGCGGGTGATGGTTGACTTATCGAGGAAAGATGATCCGAAGAGAGATAGACTGTATCCATAAGAGACATTATTGCCAAACTCATGGACATTAACCAAGATGAACTAATGAACATTTTGGATTTATTATATATATGTTCGTAAAAATTCTAGTTTTGTTTTATCTCCATACTTGGAAGCTTAAACGTATCTATAACTTGGAAGAGTCCATTATAATTGAAAGCAGCAAAGTGAAGGGGGGGGGAATTATTAAGTTAGACAAAATATTTTTTTTATGTTAAATAAAGTTTAGGTCAGCTTTCCCTCTTTAGTGACTTGACATTTGATCATCACCACTTTGATATGGAATAAGATTTTTTGATATTATTCCATATTAAGCACATACAGTATTACAGGACAGAGTTTATGCTATTTTTTTTATTGTTAACTAACAATTGTTTGTTTTTATTTTTTCAGTATAAATGACTAATCTTATGTGATGCTCTTTCCTATCAACTTTAGGGAATTATTGGAACATAAATAACTGGAATTTGACAATGAGGCTAATATGGATATACTTGTATAATATTGTAAATTAATTAGTCAGCTTCGCAGTCAATTTAATAAAATATTTTTTAATATTTTTTTTAATTTGCTTTGTAAATCATCAATTTCCTTGTCATGTATCTCTACCATGGGTAAGGATTGCACCAATGAACACATTTAATCATTACTATGGTAAAAATACATCTTTGACCCACACAGTTATATTTTTTTTATCATGTTAAAAAGTTTTGAATTTTTGTTTTGTTGTTAAATAAACATTGTTAACTTGATTTAAATTAAATTAGTCTCTAATTTATCAACATCATTTATACATTCATACATCAACTTATAAATGGATATATACATACATGCACACACATTTCATTCTTATATAATAATACAGTACTATGTTGGAATGGATCTTTAAATCAATTGGAACCTGTATAGAGCAGTAATTGCTTTCTAGTGTAAATTCACCCCTGAAGAGAGCCAAAAGCAAATTTTTCCCTGTGTTTAAATACTGAGGCATAATGGAATCTGAAAGAGGGATGAGGTATGGATGAACTAGACCAATTTGTATTTAAATTTAATGTGTAAACTTAGAGCTAGCCCATTGGAGATAGATACGATCATAGGTTAGGTACTTCATCATATTCACAGCATCCTACCATAAGAGCCTATGTCCGACTGCAGTGAATGTGTTCCCCCCTCTTCTGGTGGAAAACCCAGACTGTTACAATATATAAGAAGTAATTGATATAAAGTTTATAGAATTTTGTATAAAGAATTATCAGTTAATCTGTGAAGTTAAGTAAAATGTCAAAAAGAGAAAGTAATAAAACATTAAGAAAAAAGTGTAAAAAGATAATTAATTTATAAATATCTTTTTTAACATCCAAATCTATCATTATATATATACATATAGTACATATATCTTTATATATATTTTTAGTGTCTTTGAATCTGAATTGTCCGATATCATGCCAGTCATTCACACGTCAATAGCTGGTTGCAGGATCATTGGTAGATTAAGTGTAGGTAAGATTGCAATGGATTTTTTTTTCTTCAAATATATTGTTATAAATTTATTCATGGAAAAGTAAATCTGAATACATTATTATAATTCATAAGTCAGATTATTAAAGAATTATTTTAATAAACTTGTAAACAATACCTACTCTCTCACATTAATATTAATTCATTGTTCAGATTTTATATGACCACTTTTATTTGACCTCCAGGTCTCTAAAATTAATATTAATTCAGTGTTCAGATTTTAAATGACCGCTTTTATCTGACCTCCAGGTTTTAAATAGTAAATGAATTAAGCATTAATACTAATAAAAGTATGACACTTATATTAATGGCAAATTTTAAAATTATTAATCAAGCCAGTTTACAGCTTCAAATAACAAACCAAATGAAATTCTGATAATTTTAATAAGTCTGTAAATAATAATTATTAAAGATGTATTTTTTAGAATATGTAAACTTATTTCATGGACCAAGTAAAATTTGGATATAATATAATTCAAGTCAGATTCGTAAAGAATCATTTTAAAAAACTTACAAATAATGGCTACTCTCTTAAATTGATGTCAATTTATTAGTCAGTTTGTTAAAATGATTCTTAAGGAATCTGATTTATGAATTATAATAATATATTTGGAATTTGTTTGTTCATAATTATGTTTACATATTTAATAATATTTATAAACATTAAAATTATTAATTTATTATAAATCATAAATATAATATAAAATAACATATCTTTATATAACAGCAATAATTGTATATATAAATTCAATAATAGTACATAAAAGCTCCTTTCAGCAAATATTGATTTTTGCCCTTTTGTTTTGCAATTTCAATCTACATTCCATTATATAAAATTAATTATATATATTGTCACCTCCATGACAGAGTTTACATGCATGGCTTTTTGGTAAAGTATAGGCATTTTTTTTAAATATGTATTCTAAGATGTATAAAGATCATGTGTATGAAATAAATTGTGAAGAAATTTAAAATAATAATAATTATGAAAATTAAAAATGTATTACAATTTTTTATTGTAAAATAAAATTAATTATTAATAATATCAAGTTGCTATGGAAACCAATTGGAAATAAAAAATAAAACTTAAGATTGTCTGCTTTAAACAAAAGAGAGGGAATCGTCACTTCTTCATTGTGTCTCTTATAAGATGGAAGTCAAGAAAATTTTAATGATTGTTTATGAAAAAAAAAAAAAAGGGAAAAAAAAAAAAAAAAAAAAAAAAAAAAAAAAAAAAAAAAAAAAGATGGTTTTTTTAAAAAAGGGGGGGGGAAAAAGAATAGACTCTCTATTATAAATCTCAGCTGGCAGTTATTGATAATAATTATCGGAAAAAGAAATTATAAAAGAAAAAATAAATGGAAATGATTTAAAAAAAAAAAAATACATCAAATACAATTTAGTCAGATAGGAAATATTGTAATTTAGGAAAGTAAAATAAAGTCATGTTAAATATTGTTATTAAAGTCTGTTGAAAGTCTCTTTAATAGTGGGTTGAAATAGTAAATGATGGTTGTGGTCTCGAATATAGAAAAGGTGTTTTTTCCATTTATAACTGAAGGGATTGGGAGTCTTTATCCTTCTCCTTCTTCCGCTAACATATCTGTCATGTATAATAAATAACTCACTAACTAATAATTTCCAAACTTGTCTTTTTATATTAATGTGAAGGATTGAATTTAATTATGTGGATGTCTTTCGTGGTGATTATAGGGATTTCTTCTTATTTGTAACAGTTTCTATTGTTTTCTATCTGACTGATGTTTTACATTTAAATGAAGGTGGTTTAATTTGTAATTAAATTTTCATTTATTTTGATTAATTAACTGTTTTAAATCAAAGATATATTTAAAGATAAATTTAAAGATATAATTTTATCTCCAAATCTTTTAAGTTTTTGTTTTAAAATACTTTCTATTTAATACAGTTTTATTTTAATAATTTTTTTATATCGTGGTTAATATATAGAGTTTAGATGATATTTAATTTCAATTTTAATTCTAAAAGAAAATTTTAAATGAATTTAATTTATTATGTTTAATAAATAAAAAAAAAGGTGACAGTTGATATAATGCAATTTCAGGGGTAAAATTTCAGAGCGCCTTATCATGAAATTTCCAGTAGTGTAGCTTATTATGGAACTGTAAACAAAAGTATGCCTTAGAAATTAATTTCAATTCTACTGATCTATTAATTGCTTTCAGATGCTGAAAAGATGTGACACTTGATATAAGAAAACTTGCCCTCTAATTAATTGTCTCAAATTGAAATATTCTTCTATGACGTGATTTATAAATCTGTGTAATTTGACATCTTCAATCATAGAAGAAAAAATAATTCATGGGAATAAACTACGATTGAAACAAAGCATGAAAAATTAAAATATTAAAAATTGCTTGCAGGCGTTTATAATATGAGGATTCTTATGGCTATATATCTATATTCAAAAGTCAGTAAAATGTGAGCTCACTGAAACATAAATAGGTAATTGAATAAATTTAATATAAACTTTTTTTATGAATTATGAATCAACAAAGATTTTTCCTATCACATATGCTCTCCATACAAATATTTAGATGTAAATACGATTTATTGTATTATTCTTATTCTGTTCATTAATTAAAATTGTTATTGTTAATAAATTTTATTACTTGTTTATTTCTCATCTGAATTCTAAGTATATTATTTTACGTTCTCCTCTTTTCTTCCAGAGAGTAAGCTTGTGGTTTAAGACCTGTAGAAGTCCCTATTATCACATTTTTATATGCATGTGCTTGAGGCTGCAGCCTTAATGAATATTATCTTTTAATAATAATATTAATGTGGAGAGGATAACGGCCAGGAAACATGCCTGGATCTACATAAAAGCTTGTCTTTTATGTGTGTCCAGTCTGGTCACTATCCATGATTATTATAAATTAATTACTAAAAATAAAACTTTTATAGTCACTCCACTATGTACATGGTCACCTGATAGATATTCATAATTCCTCTAGACTAATTTAATTTGCAAATCATTTGCTTTTTATTATATATTTATTATCAATTAGTATTTTAAAAAGGGCAATTACTATTACAATATATATATATGGAAGTAATTGATGCACACTTTACAGAATTTTGACAAAAGTTTCATCAGTTTAATCTGTAAAGACGATTTTTGGTTAGGTAAAATGCCAGAAAGAGAAAGTAATAAAACATTATGTATAAAAATGTTATCAAAATTTTTAGATATATATATATATTTTAAATTTTATATTCACATTAAGATTTTAGATTTATGTATACATCTAAATAATGAACACAGTTTAAAAAATATTTTCTGTCTAGCCCCTTGATGTAATAATAGGCTAGTTTGTAACATTTGAAATGCTCTTTGATTTATAGCAATCTTTTATGATCTTGAATTAATTATAATCTTATATAAAGCAGTTAGTTATCTTTGATAGATAGTTATCAACTTTTTGGTGCTGAATATTTTAAAAAAGAGAAAAAAGCAATATGCATTGCAGGTTACATTTACATTGTGTGTATGTTTATGTTTATTTAAGATGCATGCAATATATATGTAAAAATCTATATTTTTTTGGTGCTAAATTTTTTTTAACAGAATATTGTAGACTATCAAGATAATTTTTTAAAATTTAGAATGCCATTCTCACTTATAAAATAATCTCTTATTCATTGTGAATATTAATTAAGTTGCTGTGATCAATAAGTCAAAGCAATAAGCATTTGATTCTCAACAATTTGTCAGAATTACTAAAATAACCTTAATAAGAAGTGATTATCCTTTAGAGAATCCATTTCTCTTAATAATTAGTTAAAAGTCAAATTAAGATTTAAAAAAAGCACATTCAACATAATAATGTTAATCATAGTTCCCAAACATGTGAATTGAACTAACATTTTATCAAGATTAGAAAAGTGATAATTATCTATTATAAGTTTGACCAATGCAAAAAATAATATAGACAAAATTAGATGGTTATTTAAAAATTGTTTTTCTTTTGCAAAATAAGTGTTTTTCTAAGTCCAGTAATTTTTTTTAAAAACTTATTTTTTATTTTAATCAAAGCATCATATAAAAATATGTTTTTTTTTTTTTTTTTTGTCAAAAGATGTTTTTATTCAAATAAAAAACAAGCTTGAGTCTTGTGTTGTTAGCCGAGAGGTATCGCAGCCGCCATGTAAGCAAGTAGTTGGTTGCAGACAGTTGTGGGTTCGCGTCCCGGCCGATGCTATGACATAGGAAAAGACAAGTTTGAATAGAAAAAATTAAATGATCTTTTATGAATTTCTATGAAAGAATGTATGTAATAAATTGTGAATTAATTTTGAATAAAAACAAGTGAGAATTGATTTATATAATTAGTATACTATTATAACATCTATTAATAAAGATTTTGCTTTAAAGAGGAAATATATCCAGCGTACCCCTCTTCCATGTTCATAATGGCAGTGAATAGAATAGAAATATTTAAATCTCAATTTAAATAAAATATAATTTTAGCTTCTGTTAAAAAAATTACTTTCTTTAAAACAAATCTTCTATTTAAGAGAATTTATTATATGTAGCTCAAATCATATTTTCATTAATTTTTTTTTTTATAATAACCTGGGAAAAAGAAAGTTGATTTCATTTAAAATAATAAGTTTTTGAAAAGGGATAATTCACCTATTTTGCATCAGAAAAAAAATTGTCTTTAATTTTATAACAGCATTATTTTTACAAATTTTATTTTAAACAAGACATTTATTTTATATAGTGCGATGTTTTTATAAACTGAAATACAAATAAGCCAATAACATAGATGGATTCATTCTATCTTTTCCCAAAGACTTTATCTTGTGTTTGAAAAAGTGGGAGTATTCATTTATATAGTGACAACTAGGAAAGCGCATATGCATTAGCTTATTGGCTTATTTGTATTTCAAATTTTATTTTATTATAAATAGAGTTTGGGGGAATAAAAGTAGAAAAATATTTATAAAAGTAAAGTGAAAAAAAGTTATAAGTAGAATTGCAATATCCAACAAACTTGTAATAAAAGTTTATTTTATAAAGTTCATTAAAGACTAGAAGATGAATATTTAAATGTTTACTTTGGATTGTAAAGAAAAAAATAATAATGATGAAGTTTTGAAATGACAAAAATTAGAGAATTAAATCTATTAGTGATAGATTTAAGAAAAGAAAAAAAAAAATAGTTGTATGGGATATTATTATAAAAAATTTTTTGAAGGGAATTGTGAAAGAGAAAGGAAGAAAAAAGTTATTAAGTGATCTTAAAAATAGGAACTTCAAAATAGAAAGCTAGAGCTGCCTTCAGCTAGTTCCATCGAAATTATTGTTTTGAAAGCTAGATTAAATTTACAAAATATGTTTCATTTCTTCTAATCAAAAGTTGTTTATGTGATAAAGAAAATTGCAACAAATAACAATATCCATTTTAAAAACAGGAAATATGATGAAATCTGATAGTGACATTTCACCAACAATGTCTTTACAGTTTTATTCCAAAACACCTTTTGGAAATTCAAAGAATATTAAAATAAAATATTTATTTATGTTAATCTAATGTATGTTGAGATTTATGTCAATTTAATTTATATTGAGTAAATAAGTTTATTTCAGCAATAACTATAAAGTTTTATTATAAAGACTATTTTAAACGAACTTAGATAAACTCATGAAACAAGTAGACTTTGTGCACAGACTTTGTAAATATAATCTACAAAGTCAAAACTTAATATTAGAATTTAGTACTCTAATTGCTGTTTTTGTACTAAATAATTTTGTTCAAAATTTTAAAGCATTCCAGAAATTCATGCAAATGGTTTGTTTTAAAAATAATGTAAATTTTTTCAATTGTTTATCTTTCATTTGCTATAATTATCACAAATGTTTATGAATATTTACTATTATAATTAACAGATTTTCAAGTTAATGATATTTTGAAATCATTATCCTAAAATGAATTAAGTTTTACTCTCCTTTATTATAAAATGAATTTCTAAATCTTGCAAATTTTGCTAGAAAAAATATCAACTTTTGGTATTATATAATGAAGCTTATTAAATCTCACATTAGCTTACATAGTACAGATTAGTATTTTTATAACTTATTAAAACAGGCAAAACTCTCTATACGTATTGCTACTCAGTGCAAGCCAGAATAATGATGATCATGTGTTATTTTTATAACTTTATATGTAGGAATGTTAAATGTTCAATCTAATATTTAAAATATTAGCAAACAAATTTGTTGTTTGTTTTTATTTTTTTTTTTTTTTGTTTATAATACAGTGTGATTTTTTTTAAAAAAACTTTCAATAAATAAATAAAAAAACAGTAATGCTAATTATTCATAAAATTATTTTTAATTTTCGGATGCAATATATTTTATCAAGTTTACATTACCTTTAATACATAACTGATTCATTTAAACTTCATTTTCTCCAGCCTTTTAATTTTTACAAAATTTTTGTTTTGATAATAATCATTTTAAAAAGATTGAGGATTTTCTGATCTGTTTTATTGATAGTATTGATTACATAAAATTTTGACAGTTTTGCTTATGAGTAATAGTTATTCAGTCTGATAGTCGGTTACTATAAATTATGTTTGAATACTGATAGATTGTATTTTTATATTATTAATAATTTTTTATGAAATTTAACTTCTTTTTCAGTAGAAATAATAAATTGTCGTTCATATTTAGTGTAAGATTCATTTAAATTTACATCAACCATTATTTTATACGGTACATAGATTGAGATTTGTATTTTTTCCCCTAGATTCAGATCTATAATTTTTTTTTTAAAGAAACATCAAATTTCCATTTTATAGAATTTTATCACTTGGCTGCATGTTATTGCTAAGTGTCAAATACAGTATTTGCAAAATGTGGTAACAATAAATTTTACAAATAATAATTATAAAACACCAAATTTAAAAAGGTATCTAGTTGAAGATGGTTTTGAAAATAACTGAAAATTTATTATCATTAATACTTTATTATTATTACAATAAGATATTTTAATGAATTTATATAAATATATTACAAATATATGTATGTGTGTGGTTGGTTTTTAACAGGGAATAAAAATGGTTTGCTAGTCCCCAGTTCAACAACAGATCAAGAATTGCAACACATAAGAAACTCACTTCCAAATTCTGTGAAAATACAGAGAGTTGAAGAAAGGTTATCTGCACTAGGGAATGTCATTGCCTGCAATGATTATGTTGCTTTGGTTCATCCTGATCTAGATTCTGTAAGTTTCAGAAATTATTATTTTTTTTATTGTTGTTTTTAAATCATTAATTTTTTTTTTTTTTTTTTAAGGAAACGCAAGAAATTCTTACTGATGTTCTTGGTGTAGAAGTGTTCTCACATGTAATTGCAGGAAATTCACTTGTTGGCAGTTACTGTTCTGTTAGCAATCAGGGCGCATTGGTTTGTAAATTTGCTTTTTCATTGTGTTATTATTTATATGCTTTTATTTATTC
Organism: Epiperipatus broadwayi; assembly: GCA_028023455.1. Taxonomy (NCBI): domain Eukaryota; kingdom Metazoa; phylum Onychophora; class Udeonychophora; order Euonychophora; family Peripatidae; genus Epiperipatus; species Epiperipatus broadwayi. The sequence goes on along the minus strand of JAQFVV010006257.1, from coordinate 5,584,363 downwards.
AGAATTAGGGGATCTTCTAGATATTAATAATTTGGAAAATGTTGCCAGATCACTAAATATATTTTACATGTCTAGAAATTAATCTTTATTGACAAATTTTGATTTGATAATCTTAGTTCATATACGAGGTGTAAAAATATTTAGTTCATTAATTTGGACAGTGGTTAAGCATATATTAACAGTTGTTTAAAATATTTATTTGAAAACATGGAATTATAAGTAATTATGCAATTTTTCTTAAATAATGCTTCAATATATATATATATATTTTAAAAAATCATTATCTTTAGGTGAATTTTATCTTTTTGAATATATTGTCAGTTTCTTGTGAAATGTATACATATTATAGAAGTATATTTAATATATGCTTATATGTTCATTATGTGTAATGTATGATCTCTGCCCTAAGACAAGTTTAAATAATCAATAAATGCTTGATTATTATCAATGACAGTTTTCTATTGCATGTCATTCTCTTAAGTAATTCTTTTTCTTAATAATTAGAACTGCATCAAAACATTAAAATGCTTGTCTTAATTATATAAAGGTATATTAATCGAATCAGCTTTTACAGAAACAAATGTTGAAAATGTTATCTATGATAAATCCTGGGGATGCCTGTGATAAACAATTTATATATATTCTTTATATATAAGAGAAATTTCATAACTTTTTGCAGATATTTCAATTTCCAAAAATAGAAATTAATCTTTGATTAATTTTTACAAATTTTTTTTATATAAGTAACTTAATTCTGACTGATATTGACCTACTGGTGTACTTCATTGTTAACATTCAAGATAACATAAAAATACAAAAAAATTGTTTGTTTATATAAAACTTATTTCTGAAGCAAATTCATCTTAATTATTTTTTGAAATAATATATAGTTAATTTCTTATATTTTACATATTGAAACAAAATAAAATTCAACACATTTAATAATTTATAATTAATTAAGAATAATATCTTATTAAAATTTAATGTTCTTAATTTTGATGCAGTTTCCAAAAAAATTTAGACTAATTAAATGAAGAATGTAAAATTATCTTGATGATAATTGTTTGCTGTGCCACCTAGTATCCATTAGTTAATCACTGCTTTAATTATTTAGTTCTGAAATGGGGATAGAAAAATCAACACTGTTTACTATACATTAAATGTGTGATAGAAAAATCATATACCAGTTGGTTTTTTGTTTATTATTTTATATAGATAGACTCCTGTTTAATATATGATTTGTTACTTCATATTATTTTTTAAATTGTATTTTAGTGATTATTCTTATTAAGTTAAATAAATATTCTGAATCTTATATAAAAATATGTATGTTCATATGAAAATTAATTTACTTTTGTGATAGAATAATATAAATAATAGAAACTCTTGAGTAAATATATCTTATTTAGAAAATGGGCAACATAAATTTAACAGTTTTTAATGATGAATGCACAGTGTAATTTTTGAATATTAAATGACAAAATAAGTAATATATATTATTTGTAAAGACAGCTTCTATTATATACCTGAATATATTAAAGTTAATATTAAAACAAAGCATCACATGACTAAAGCAAGTCCTAGCATCTTATAAAGATGTACAAGTCTGACATTAGGTCAACAATTATATATTTCAATGACCTTAGAAAACATCCCATGATTTTCCAGTTTACATTTAATATCTATATTAAGCATGTAATCTACCCTTGATTATCAAGTTTATGTATGAATGAATAACTTATAATAGATGGAAGTGCCAATCAAATCATTATTCTAATTGATAAGTTTTATTCATTTTAATGGTGCAAGAGATCAGACCAGACCATAAGACAGAAGTCAACTTTTATTTATAAGTTCATAGCCATTTGTGAGAGCATCATCATCAACCTAGGTTAATGGCTTGGTATTCCTGCATGTCCTGACTCTTGTCCGTTCCCCAATTGATATCAGACTATACCCTGAGATTGAACTCAGCAGATCAAAATCATACCTAATCTTTAGCATCGCATTGTATTTCACTTAACTCATAGCCAATTATAGACATTTTTATAAATTGTCACCTATTTCATCACGTGTATCGTGTACACATGTACATCCATTATTAGATGGTGTAATGGCAAAACAGAAAAAAGAAAATTTAATTTTAAATTTAACAAAAATTTAATAAAATTAATAAATAAAGATGTATACAAATAAGCAAAGATAGGTCTGAAAATTTACTATTTTGACATATGTCTAAAATCATATATCTTGTTATTACAAATAAATATATCTATAACTGGATCTGTTTTAATAACAAATTCATACTAGACTCAAATATTAAGTCTACTACTAAAAAAGATTAAATTAATTACATTTGTACTAAAGTTAGTGTATTTTATTTATATCTCGACCCATAGCATTAACTGAAATATTCTACCATTATATATTTATAAATCAGTCACTATTTTAATAATGCATATATTTATATTTGTATTAATACACACACATAATTCTGGATTCTTGAAAATAATCAATAAAAATTTACGAACATTTCTTTTTCTCAAAATATTAAATATACCTGGGTAGATCGGTTCCGCAGAGAACCCGCATTAAAAAAAATCGCACAAAAATAGACTTAACTTACCTTGAAAAATGGGGGATCGGTTTCAAAATTTTCAAAAATCGCATAAAAGCAAAACAACAAAATAAACTTAAACATCAACATAAACTTACTTTAAAACTCACATAAAAAAAAAAAGGAAATAAAGTATGACTAATGAAAAATTTCAAATATTTGAAAAAAATTGATACAAGACAAACTTTTTTTATTAACTATTTAATTTTATTCAAAACTATATTTTTATGAGTAATTTATTTTACATTTTTTCATACATATTTTAATCATTACCGTTATTTGATAATATGTGTTTCGTTTGTGAACTGGTAAGAAATTGGATTCATCACAAGAGGACTACAACTAGCACCACCTTCAGTCTTGTGCTGTGTTAATGGTTTTCTATCGCCAATGTAATTGGTGACTAAACTTTGAGATGATGATTTTACTAATTGTTTATGAAGCTCACGATATCCAGACTGCTATGTCTAGCTGTTAGAGAATGCACTTCTACTAGTGCAACTATATATATAACACGCTTTTACGAGTGTGTTAATAATGACTAATGGTTAAATTTTATTTTATACACGTATACACACATGGAGAAACTTTTAGACAGAAAAAAGTTACAAGTAAAAAATTTTAAAAACTTTTAAAGATACGTTCTTTTTAAATAGAAATTAAAAGTTCTTAAATATTTTTACTTGTAATTTTTTCTGTAAAAGTTTCTTCATGTACATATGTGTATAAAAGAAAATATAAACATACACATATATAACACAGACATACAACTACTATTTAGTTTTCATTGGAATTTAAGAGCTTGTTCATTGCAGCAAACTCAGATTTCAGCATTTTGTCTCACCCATCAACATAAAATATATGATTAAATGATTATTACTGACCAAAAATTAATAAATTTGACAGATATTTTTGTTTACTACTGAAATAAATTTTAAATGTTCGCATTTTGTTTCTATAAATATTAAAAAAATGAGATCGCAATCCAAACAAAAAGATTAAGTTATCATTTCTAGAAAGATTATTTTCAGTTTACAAAATCTTTGTTTTTTTTGATTATGTATTTTTTAAAAATCTAAAATAATATTTATTTATTTCTGTTATATCTAATGAAATATGTTTTAAAAGTTTAAAATTTTTGAATATTTATTGCGATATTTTTATATTGTAAGTATAAGTAGATTGTTTACCCAAAAGCTAAGTTTCTAAATAGCTTCAGGCCACATTCACGTTAGCTGCTAATATGTTATATTTTTGAAGAAAAAAAAGTATTTCAAGTCAAAATAAGTTATTAATAATTTATATTTCTTGATATTTAATAAATATAGTGAAATATGAACTTCTTTATCGCATACAAGAAAACTGCATAAAAAGATATTAAGAAGAAACATGAATCACGTAACTTCAAAATCGCATTAAAAAAATTGCATAAAACGAGACCCGGGTGTAATGTTATTTATATTGTCATAGAAATCATTTAAGATGAAAGAAAATTATTGAAAAAAAAAAAATTAAAACATTAAAAACTGTTCATATTTTCAAAAATTTTAAATTATTATTAATTATAGCTTCTTGCTATATATATGATATATTATTAATTATAAAGATTATATTTCACGTAGAATATATTTTAGGCTTTATATTTCCTGTATAAAATTTTTCATTTTAATCCCTCTTTTCTGTTAATAATTCACATTAGGATTTAGAAGTTTAGACTTGATTCTTGGTTACTTCAGTTTTCATAGACATCAAGCTGGTTCTATCCCAAAGAGAATGATGCATGTTAGATTAGTCATGCTAATGTACAAAGAGTATCTAATTAAAAATCTCAGTAGCAACTGGATCATTACATATGTAAACTATAAGTTTAGCAATTTCCACTTAAAGTTTTGGTTTATTCCAGCAATAGCTAATGATACCAAAATTTTTTTGGCAGCTATATTTACTTTTTTTTTTTGTCTCAATATTCCTCATCTCCAAATTATCAAGAATCCGAATGACATGAATCTGGTTAAATATTGCTCTTAATATATATTGCTGATTGATATATTCAGCAAAGCCTTTTTATTTATACTTTTTTTTTTTTTCAACAGTAGCACAAAACACAAAACAAAAACGAATTCCCACCTGTTTTAAAAATCTTTTTTTTTTTTAACTTACCCATTTTTTTTTTTAGATTAATGAAAAATTATTTTGTTCAAATTACAAAGTCATATTTTGATTTTTCATCACAAATTTTAAATTTATTTTTTAGCCAAGAAATAATCATATGCTTATTTTTTAAGAATCATAATTATTTGCTTATTTTTCAAGCATCTTAATTATTTGTGTATTTTTATTAACACTATATAAAAAAGTAATTTCACTGATAACAAAATATTCTTAGTTAAATATATTTTTTAACTATTAACAATTTTAATGTTTCGTAATAAATACTATTAATACTATAGTAATATCATATATAATAACACAGCAAAAGTACATCCACTTTTTCTTTTAAAATATATATGTTCTACAATAATATCAACAAATTAAAAATCCTTCTCCTTTTTTCTTTTCAAAAACTTTTTTATCTCAATACTGAACATATATATATATATATTTATATAATACAAAACTCCAACGTTTCAACTGTTTTATCTCATACAGTCATTTTCAAGGATCTGCAACAATAAACTTCAATTACATAAAAACTTTTTCTTGCATTAACATAAACAGTAACAAACATATTAAACATATAGAAATATATTTTACTTACATCTTTCTCCCACTGCTATATTTTATTACTCTTTCTTTTACATTGTTTAATTACAAATATATCTTAAAATCATCCAAGAAACTTTCTATACAAATTTAAATACCAACTCTAATTTCCAAAAACCTCCCCCTTTCTTTAAATTTTATCTAAAACCCATCTTAAAACTACATTCCTAAACTATATATTTAAATGAATACAAAACAAATATAAACATCCCCCCCCCTCTCTCTCTCTTTTATACAAAAAAACTTCTAACAATTTACCTAAACCCATTAAGCATTTATTTTAATTATACATTAATTTATATTCCTTATCTACTCCATTAATTCTATTTAGAGAAGGATTATATTTTTTTATATAAAAAAATTCTTTAACCATCCTTTCCCTGTAATTTTTAACCCTTTCTAACATTTTAATACTAAATTCTTTATGACCTAAACCTTTACAATGAATGTAAATATTTGAATTTTTGTCATTCTTAGTTGTACCAATATATGAAACCTTACCCCCCTCCCTCTTACAATTTAAACATTCAATTAAATAAATTCCATTCATTTTGTCAGTTTCTATATTTTTTGTATCATTAATTAAATTTTGTAAATTCAATTTCTTTTTATATACTGGTTTAATAATTAACCTACTTTCCCCTTTGTATTTATTATTTATACTTTTTATAATCTTTTTAATCTTCATAAAAGTATCTCTAGAAACATTGTAACTATTATATATAAAATTATTTACATCTTTCCCATTGTTTCTCTTCTTTATTATTTTTTTAATATTTCTTTTATTACATAATTTATCAATAATTTTAACTGGATAATTATTTTTTATACCTTCCTCTTTTATATTACTAATTTCTTTTATAAACAATTTTTCTTCAGAACATAAATTAATTGATTATGTTCTGAAGAAAAATTGTTTATAAAAGAAATTAGTAATATAAAAGAGGAAGGTATAAAAAATAATTATCCAGTTAAAATTATTGATAAATTATGTAATAAAAGAAATATTAAAAAAATAATAAAGAAGAGAAACAATGGGAAAGATGTAAATAATTTTATATATAATAGTTACAATGTTTCTAGAGATACTTTTATGAAGATTAAAAAGATTATAAAAAGTATAAATAATAAATACAAAGGGGAAAGTAGGTTAATTATTAAACCAGTATATAAAAAGAAATTGAATTTAGGAAATTTAATTAATGATACAAAAAATATAGAAACTGACAAAATGAATGGAATTTATTTAATTGAATGTTTAAATTGTAAGAGGGAGGGGGGTAAGGTTTCATATATTGGTACAATTAAGAATACATTAAAAACTAGAGTTAGACAACATTTATATGACAAAAATTCAAATATTTACATTCATTGTAAAGGTTTAGGTCATAAAGAATTTAGTATTAAAATGTTAGAAAGAGTTAAAAATTACAGGGAAAGGATGGTTAAAGAATTTTTTTATATAAAAAAATATAATCCTTCTCTAAATAGAATTAATGGAGTAGATAAGGAATATAAATTAATGTATAATTAAAATAAATGCTTAATGGGTTTAGGTAAATTGTTAGAAGTTTTTTTGTATAAAAGAGAGAGAGGGGGGGGGGAATGTTTATATTTGTTTTGTATTCATTTAAGTATATAGTTTAGGAATGTAGTTTTAAGATGGGTTTTAGATAAAATTTAAAGAAAGGGGGAGGTTTTTGGAAATTAGAGTTGGTATTTAAATTTGTATAGAAAGTTTCTTGGATGATTTTAAGATATATTTGTAATTAAACAATGTAAAAGAAAGAGTAATAAAATATAGAAAGATGTAAGTAAAATATATTTCTATATGTTTGTCACTGTTTATGTTAATGTAAGAGAAAGTTTTTATGTAATTGAAGTTTATTTGTTGATATGTATTTAATATTGTTGCAGATCCTTGAAAATGACTGTATGAGATAAAACAGTTGAAACATTGGAGTTTTGTATTATATAAATGTATATATATGTTCAATATTGAGATAAAAAAATAAAGTTTTTGAAAAGAAAAAAGGAGACGGATTTTTAATTTGTTGATATTACTATAGTAATACTAAAAATATTAGATTACTTATTTCTCTTTTAATTAGAACCATACTGTGGAAAGTTTAACAAGATAGCTTATAATATTTAATTAATTTATGTATATATAAAAATATAATTACTAATATGCTTATTTTTCATATTTTGAAATTAAGAAAATGCTTTAGATTTAATAAATTCACTTTTCTCATCCATGCATTCATCTTTACATATATCATATATCTTGCTTATTGGTAATTGATTGAACTAAATGTCCATCTTGTTTTTTCAAGTTTATACATGTGCAAGTATATATATGGGTACACTTTACTAGTTTTTGATTATTAATTTTTAAAATCATTTTTAATAATAATGTGTTCATATTTTATTTTAATCAATTTTTTTTAGCTAGAAATATTTTGACTATTTGAAATTGTAATTATGGTTTTGTTTTTGAATTTTTATTAGGTCCATCCACGGACTTCAACAATAGAACAGGATGATTTATCAGCTTTGCTTCAAGTTCCTGTTATTGTAAGTAAGATTCATAACAATTTTTTTTAAAATCATTTTCAATAATAATAATTAGAAGCATCAACTGTTCATAAAAAAAATTATTTAATACATTAATAAAGTTTTTTTTTTTTTTTTCCAATTAATCTAGTTATAGTAAATGTCAATATTGAAGCCTATTCTCAATCAAAATTTCACTGTAATAAATTTAGCAAAATTATTAATATGAAAGATGCTTAAAGAGTTGCTAAAAAATATTATTATTCCAAAAACAAACAAACAAACAAAAAAAAATACAAGTCTGTCATTCATTAAAACCTTAGGCCAATAAGGAATTAAAGGAAAATGAGTTTACATAATAGATTCATTAGACATTCACACTTAAGATTGAGTAGCTTTATGGGAAGTTTTTATTGTAGCCTAAAAGTTACTCTGAAACATCAGTTACATATAAAAATAAGAAAAAATTGGAATATCTTGATTTCAATTAGCAATAAATTAATAACAATGTACTACTAAGTACTAATTTTTATATTGTTATTATCAACTTCGTATTTTATGTAGGTGTATATCATGGAGCTGTTTTACACAATGTAGATTTAGTATTGTAAAGTTTAGGAGATACTTGCATTAGAATGAGCTTAATATATATATATTTTAATTACATGGAATAATCATATATGTATACACATACAATATAAACTTCTACATTAAAAACAACATACTCTGTCCACAATTACTTAATGTAAGTTTGAGTAATCAATGGATAATAGAAGCTATTGTCATCTCCAAATTACTAGATTAGTTTCTGGCTATTGACTTATATCAGTGCACTTACATTACATTTGTTTTTATATTATCAAAGCTAGTAGCTTGAGATTCAAAGGTCCTAAAGTTTTGAAACTAAACTAACTTGATTGTATAATTATATAGACTTACCAATAGATGACTTTGGATTAGAGAAATAAAGTGAACACAATACAAACTCATGCATTTACATAATTATTTTAGAATCTAAAGATCATTTTTAACATGTTTGACTTTTTTTGTCCATTCTCAGAAATTTAAAAAAAAGAAAAAATTATTTCATTCTTTCATAAACAAAAAAAAGTCAGGAAAAAAATAAGGCAAATGATATAAAACCAATATGAAATTAATGCTTCATATATAATTATGAATTAATTTTTGTCTTTATAAAATTACATTTAAATTTAATTAAAAAAAAAAAGAACCTATGCTATTAAATAATTTTTGTGACTAGTAAAAACTTAAAATAGTCATTTAAATGAATAATTAGTTTATGATAATAAAAAAAATCTTTTAAACATATATATATAATTATAAATCTTTTTTTTTTTTGCTTATTATCATGTTTTTTTTTTGCTTGTTAATGGAATTTTTATAGGAAAAGCCTTTAAATTATAACTTTATATGTAAGTTTTAAAATATCATTAAACATATTAATTATATTTCAAGGTATTTTTATATTCAATATCATCTATGATATTAGCTATCATTCTCTGATTATCTACTAATTGAGAGAAGTAAGTTCTGTATTGTTCAGTTGTAGTCTCTTATTCTAATATTTCATTTTCATAAACAGTTGCTCTTTGTTAAATCCAAACAGAACACTCTCTTCTTCCCACAAGTTATGGATAAGAACATTTATACATCAGCAAAAGGTAAAGAATAGAGAAAATTCACTCTATTAATTTGCTGACATATGAATATTATTTATCCATAATTTATGGTAGAGTGTGGTTTACTTTTATTTGGATTTCATATATATTATACTTATTTGATATTTATGCTCACTTTTGTAAATGTCTTACAGATTGTTGTGGATTTACAGACCTTGGATATTATCAATTGTTTTAATAAATATATTTCTATTTTGTCACAAACTATAGAATCTTTTAAGTGTTTGGGAGTTCACAATTTTTACAAGTGATGAAACTAGTTCAGTGCCTCAACTTCTAATTCCAAATGAACAAATGCAATATTATAAACTGGAAACACAATATCTTTATATAATGTAGTAAAATGATCCAGGTAGTATTATATATTTTCCAAGATTTTAATTTTTTTTTATAAAAATTGTTTAGATACAATAATAGGAGATAAAAGTACTCTTTGTGACATGTATTTTAAATATTAAAGTTGGCAATACAAGGCTTTTCAATCTGGGAACCAATGTTCCAGCTAGTATCTATATATATCTCAAGTTTTTTTATTATTTTACAAACATTTTATAGATACAATAATAATCAATAAAAATATCCTTTGTGATGTATATATTTTAATTTAAAAAGTTGGCAATCTATAATTGATCATCTATCGCAAAGCTTTTCAAATTGGGGGCTGCATATTTTAAATTACAAATAGATAAATAGATTTATTTTTATATACAGATATATATTTTAAATTTTTATGTGAAAATTTACACATTATGCTACGTAATGTGACTTAAAAATCATTGTTTATTTTACAATTCATATATGTCAGAAGTATAAATTTCAGAGAATGCCTTCCTTGCATAATTTACCAGTTTTACATTTGTAACAAGTATTATTGGTACTGATGCGTTTGATAATTCTACATTAAAAGTTTAATTCTGAGATGGATAAGTGGCTAATAAAAATGCAATGTTTATGTAGAAGTCAGTTGATCAAAGACAATGAAGACATCAAAGAATCCAAGTCACAAGCGATTAGTATCTTGTATTTTACACATTGTTTTCAACACCAGATGGCAAGAGGCAGAAATGTCATACGAAAAAATTCATAAATATGATCCTTACTTGAAATAAGGGTTTGTGTCTTCATACAATGATTTGCATAAAGTTATTTATATAATCTTTTGGATGATTTTACAGGACCTGGAAAACTTAGATGCCATTTAGTGAAACGGGAACCTCCTAATCCCTTGCCGTTTCATCATCAATCTAGTAGCCCATTCGTCTGTGTGAGATTCGAATCTCATTTAAACTATAATATGTAAAATAAAACTATAATTTGCTGTCATGGCTGTCTGAACAGCATTATATATTTACATATGAAAGAACGCTATAATTAGATAGGTTTGATAGAATTATAGCGTATTATTATTAATATCGCGTTTATTTTTATAAAATACTTTTATTATGTTAAATAATGATAAGGTTCAATTTATTAATAAATTTATTATTTTAATTCGTATGTGGATATATAATCCAACCTATATTTGTAATGTATATAGGGGTGGCGTGATTTGAAACATTAAAATGTGTTGTATATTCAAAATGTTAAAAGATGAGAATATTTTAAAATGTTTATTTAAAAATGTTAAAAAGGTTTTCTTTCAAATGTGCCGAGAAGTCTTCTTTAAAAATTAAGATTCTTTTTTTCTTAGAATTAAAAGTTGGTTAGAAACAGATTTTGTCGTAAACAAGTATTTAATTAGTGACCGCACCTACCTTTGGTCAAATTAAAAAGTCATTTTAAAATCTGGCTAATCGAAATTACGTCAGATATAAACATTTAAGTTATTTTTGGATTAAAATTGTTTATGGCAAAATAGTTTTACAAAATAACCATAAAAGTTATAACTGAAATACTTTAATAGTTTATTAAATATTTAAGATCAGAATTACATGTTTTTAGAATTTAATCAAAACGGAATTAAGTCAAAGTTATAACACCTCTGAAACTTATCAGCATATTTGAAAGCAGATTGTATGTTAACAAAATTAATTAAAAAAATGTAATCATGAAGCAAAGAAAAATTCCTAAAGGTGTTAAGCTGATAAGAAAAAGATATAAATGGGCCATATTTTGAGCGGGAAGATAGAACTGGCTGAGATATAATACAGAGAACTGGCTGAGATATAATATGGAGAACTGATTGAGATCTATATACTGAGAGGAGACTCCATTTTGAAGCGCATTTTATATTAAAAAAATTAAATCTAGTTTTGAACTGAGATGTCCGGCTAGTTTGGCCGTCTTGGCTGTCACTCCGTAAAGAGGTGACGGGTTTGTTTCCATCCGACACCGTGTATAAGTAAAATGCCGCTATAACATCTACAACCTAACCGAAAAGAAGAAGAATGCCGCTATGATATCTACCATCTAACTTAAAAAAAAGAACAATGCTGCTATAATATTTACAGACCACCCGTAAAAGAAGAGCATGCCACAAGCTGCCCATGAAACTCACCAAGCTCCAGCTCAAGCATCTAATAATACCGGTAAATCACTTTAAACTGCAGAGCTCTGTCTATTTTCTGTATATTTTATGTATAATTTCAAACTACCTTTTTAAATTCTAGTTAGCTAACTAACCACTCAATGTATTTTTAATGTTAAAGCTTTTCTTTTATTGTTTTAAAATCAGTAAATGATTCACTTGCTTTTAAAATTTCCTTCCTTAAGAAATTAATTAATGTTTCTACTTTAAACTATCACTGCAGTCATGTCTCTAGTTATTTTTTTTTATCACATAGTTTTTAATATTTGTTATATTTATTTCATGATATGCTGACGCTTTGAAACAGCGAATACTAAATTTTAATATTTTAAGAAGAGATTAATTAAAACCTCTTCACTTAATTATTTATAATCTTATTTCTGTGCACTGTTTCGAAACCCTCTTAAGAAAATAGTAACGACTCGCTCGCTATTATTTAATATTTTTTTTGATAGTTGTTTAATTGTAAATTTTTGCAATGTGGCTTGTTTTAGTGAGGTTTAAATTTTAAATACTAAGAAATAGACTAACCTTGTTAAATATTTATAAGTATATTTGCTATTTAAGTTATTTAGTAAACCCCATCAAATATACTTTTCCCTCCTTTTAAATACTTGTCATTTGATCAATAATAAATTAGAGCTAGCTGGAACAGCAAAGATTATCTGTAATAATTCCCATCTATAGCATATATTTTATCATGCTACCTAAGAGTTGGCTTCTATTTGATTAAGCTAATAAGCTATTGTTCTTGCCTATAGAATATAAATTTTACAAATGCTTTGCTTGGCAGATGTGATTTATTCACTTTAATATTTTCTCGTTTTGCTGCCACGGATATTTATGTAAAAGATGTAGCCTCGGTTAAGCCAGCACATCTTCCTCTCATAGGATAGAGCAGTCGCGAAGCCTGAGTTTAAGGCAAGGTTAGCACGTAAGTCCCCCGCCTTTCTGAACTATTTGTTCCTTTTCATGCAGCTTAACGATCGGTTTTCAGGGTACCGGCGTTGGTCGCAGAAACCCTTGACCTACCAATCCATCCGCAGAGCGACTTTATTATTGTATTGCTGGTGCTATAGTGCATTAGTACAACCAGAGCAGCCAACTCTACCTCCCTATTTTAGTTCTTTCAGCAATTGTCTGAGATATTCTTAAAAGTCCGGTCAATCTAAGTTATTGTAGCCCTATTTAGGCTAAATAAATAAATATAGACAGACGAGAAACGTCTGCCGTAAGTGTTGACCAAGGTTTAGTTAAATTATTAGTATTCAGCCACATATTAAGAGGAGTCCGCATATGTTACACGATAGACATGGCATAGTGATAAGCTATTTATTTAAATGCCTGCGTGCATTTATTATATGTAAATTCGTAGAATAATTGTGTACAAATTGTAAGATGAATAACTGCTGCGTTCATCTTACTTAAAATGTAAATTTATTTATTAATCTCACCAAAGAATCTGTCCAAACTCTTCAGCCATTAAATGCCTGCGTGCATTTTTACATGTGTAAAATTTGTAAGAAATAGTTTAGATCAAACTTATTATTGAAGAAATTAAACTTTAGTAAATCAACCTAGTCCACTCTCAGTTTCATTATTCAATCCAATTCTCATTATTATTATGTTATAGAATATGCATTATTAAAGGTCTCCATTAAGTTAGCTATTCGTTAGATACGATCAATTTGTAATTTAATTATGAGTCTCATTGTTTCTCCCTGACCTATGTCGGCTGCGAATAAAGGAGTATGCTATGTGTAATATCAAGTGGTCATTCGTAGGGTCTTGAGTCTTGGAGTACTGGCTTACGAGTTGAAGTGTGGTCGGACTTGGGATGTCACAGTCCTAGTCTGGTCAGCTTCGGTCTCTTTTGCTTGGATTCTGAATTCTGTTACGCGAATGTACCAACTTGACTGTTACACAGTATATTTTTTTTCCCGCGTTTGGACGCCCATTATGTGGCTATTCGATATTCCCACACCCTGCAATACCCTGTAGAGCATTTAATATGTTCATATAGTGTTTTTTTTCTTCTATTTTAAATAATAATGAATAATATATATGTAAGATTTTTTTCCCGCGTTTGTACGCCCAAATCGTGGGGTCTGTAACTTATTTCCATCCCTGAGGAGATCAATGAGTATAGAGATAAAATTCTTTGTTCAAAATTAATGATTTTAAATTAAATTTTCGTTGTCCAAAATAATTTCTATGTATAGATTTTTTTTTCATGCATTTGGACGCCCATCGGTTGGGACTTTGTTAATTATTCCCACACCCTGCAATACCCTGTATAGTATTTAAGTATATAGTGTTGTTGTTTTTTTCTTTTCTAAATAACACTAAAAGAAAAATATGTATATGTATAAGATTTTTTCCGGGTTTGTTTCTCTTGATCTATCGCAAAAAAATATTTGTAATTCATGTAGAGTATTTTTTTCTGGATATAATATAATAATAATAATAATAAAAAAGTAAATTAGTAAATAAATCAGGAGACACGTCAATCAATCAATTCCACGCACTGAATAGGTCATTAAATATATATGTGTGTGCAAATGCATAGTAAAAAAAAAAATTGTTTTTATTAAATATTTTATAAATTTTATGTAATCTTTCCTGCTTACTGGTGACTGGCGCCCGAGGATGATTTGAACAAGCTATAAGTCATCATCATATAAATTTGTCATCAGAGGTGGAGAAGGAAACGTTCTAAGTTTAAAAGAAAAAGGAGACCCATTTGATTTGGTTTTTTTTAAAAAAAAAAAAACAAGTAGAATTGGATTTGATGAAAATGAGAATGGAATAAAGTATAAGGTCAAATCAAAAGTTTGAGGTTTGAAACTGGCACAGACGTGTAAAATGAATTATGTTATAATCATGAACAACTGAAGTCTATTTTAAAAGTAGCTGGAAGAAGAGACCGATGGTGAGTTACCTTTATTGATTTAGTTATTTTAGTAAATTTTAATCATTTGTTAAATATGAGGATAACAAAGACTGGAAGGTTTTGGAGGTTAACAAAGTGCCAATATTTGAGAACAAGGAAAAGTCAAGTACCGAAGTGAGCGAGGATGACGAGCCAGTAGACAGAGAACTTAAAATGAGAGAATGGGTTAAAAATTTTAGTCACAAGCTCCGAATGGATAGGATAGCCTTGGATAAGGAACTCTGGGGACAGACGGAATGTATGAAAAGAGAAAGGAGAAATGGAAAACAAGCAGAGGAGCAGAAAGTAAGATAAAAGGAAAGAAAAGAAAAAGAAAGGACCCATATACTAATGAGAAGAGGACGAGGTTCAAAGAGACAGAAAGCATGCTTGAGACAATAGATAAGAAAGCCGGAGAAGATCGACAGAACCAGATAAAAATAGAGAATAAGGGACGGCTTCGAACCCTGTCTCTCAATAATGAAATATTAGGAAAATACAGTAAACGACCACCTTGGAGTGTGACAAGAGTTTATCAGGAATCAGGTGATACTTCCGATGATGAGGATGATCTGTTGGGATATTACTTTAATCCAAGCATGGGAGAGCAAGTTGTGAAACCTACAGATCCAACTTAAAGTTATAGTAGTATGATGAAGGATCTGCCCCTCCCCAAACATTATTTTTTATATATATAAAAAAAAAAAAAAAAACTAACATCGTTACCCCATTCTAACCATGACAGATATTCAATCGGATATAACAGTGTATTATAATATTGAAGGATTCGTATTTTATTATTTGTGTTATTATATACAATATATATTTTGCAAGTTGCCACTGTTTTAGTGTGCGTGGGTGATTGTGACTGGAGAGTTTATGTAAGCTATATATTTAAAGTTTTTTTTTTGTGCTTAGTTAAACAGGTCATTTGGATATATAAATAAAGAATAAAAATAGAAGTTCATGATTATAAATCCCAAATAATTACACGTAAGCAAAGTCATTTTTTTTTACAAGTTGACGGATATGAAACGGGAACCTCCTAATCCCTTGCCGTTTCATCATCAATCTAGTAGCCCATTCGTCTGTTAGATTCGAATCTCATTTAAACTATAATATGTAAAATAAAAATACAATTTGCTGTCATGGCTGTCTGAACAGCATTATATATTTACATACGAAAGAACGCTATAATTAGATAGGTTTGATAGAATTATAGCGTATTATTATTAATATCGCGTTTATTTTTATAAAATACTTTTATTATGTTAAATAATGATAAGGTTCAATTTATTAATAAATTTATTATTTTAATTCGTATGTGGATATATAATCCAACCTATATTTGTAATGTATATAGGGGTGGCGTGATTTAAAACATTAAAATGTGTTATATATTCAAAATGTTAAAAGATGAGAATATTTTAAAATGTTTATTTAAAAATGTTAAAAAGGTTTTCTTTCAAATGTGCCGAGAAGTCTTCTTTAAAAATTAAGATTCTTTTTTTCTTAGAATTAAAAGTTGGTTAGAAACAGATTTCGTCGTAAACAAGTATTTAATTAGTGACCTCACCTACCTTTGGTCAAATTAAAAAGTCATTTTAAAATCTGGCTAATCGAAATTGCATCAGATATAAACATTTAAGTTATTTTTGGATTAAAATTGTTTATGGCAAAATAGTTTTACAAAATAACCATAAAAGTTATAACTGAAATACTTTAATAGTTTATTAAATATTTAAGATCAAAATTACATGTTTTTAGAATTTAATTAAAACGGAATTAAGTCAAAGTTATAACACCTCTGAAACTTATCAGCATATTTGAAAGCAGATTGTATGTTAACAAAATTAATTAAAAAAATGTAATCATGAAGCAAAGAAAAATTCCTAAAGGTGTTAAGCTGATAAGAAAAAGATATAAATGGGCCATATTTTGAGCGGGAAGATAGAACTGGCTGAGATATAATACAGAGAACTGGCTGAGATATAATATGGAGAACTGATTGAGATCTATATACTGAGAGGAGACTCCATTTTGAAACGCATTTTATATTAAAAAAATTAAATCTTTGAACTGAGATGTCCGGCTAGTTTGGCCGTCTTGGCTGTCACTCCGTAAGGAGGCGATGGGTTCGTTTCCATCCGACACCGTGTATAAGTAAAATGCCACTATAACATCTACAACCTAACTGAAAAGAAGAAGAATGCCGCTATAATATCTACCATCTAACTTAAAAAAAAGAAGAATGCTGCTATAATATTTACAGACCACCCGTAAAAGAAGAGCATGCCGCAAGCTGCCCATGAAACTCACCAAGCTCCAGCTCAAGCATCTAATAATACCGGTAAATCACTTTAAACTGCAGAGCTCTGTCTATTTTCTGTATATTTTATGTATAATTTCAAACTACCTTTTTAAATTCTAGTTAGCTAACTAACCACACAATGTATTTTTAATGTTAAAGCTTTTCTTTTATTGTTTTAAAATCAGTAAATGATTCACTTGCTTTTAAAATTTCCTTCCTTAAGAAATTAATTAATGTTTCTACTTTAAACTATCACTGCAGTCATGTCTTTAGTTATTTTTTTTTATCACATAGTTTTTAATATTTGTTATATTTATTTCATGATATGCTGACGCGAAACAGCGAATACTAAATTTTAATATTTTAAGAAGAGATTAATTAAAACCTCTTCACGTAATTATTTATAATCTTATTTCTGTGCGCTGTTTCGAAACCCTCTTAAGAAAATAGTAACGACTTGCTCGTTATTATTTAATTTTTTTTTTGATAGTTGTTTAATTGTAAATTTTTGCAATGTGGCTTGTTTTAGTGAGGTTTAAATTTTAAATACTAAGAAATAGACTAACCTTGATAAATATTTATAAGTATATTTGCTATTTAAGTTATTTAGTAAACCCCATCAAATATACTTTTCCCTCCTTTTAAATACTTGTCATTTGATCAATAATAAATTAGAGTTAGCTGGATCAGCAAAGATTAGCATATATTTTATCATGTTACCTAAGAGTTGGCTTCTATTTGACTAAGCTAATAAGCTATTGTTCTTGCCTATAGAATATAAATTTTACAAATGCTTTGCTTGGCGGATGTGATTTATTCACTTTAATATTTTCTCATTTTGCTGCCACGTATATTTACGTAAATAAGATGTAGCCTCAGTTAAGCCAGCACATCTTCCTCTCATAGGGTAGAGCAGTCGCAAAGCCTGAGTTTAAGGCCAGGTTAGCATGTAAGTCCCCCGCCGTTTTGAACTATTTGTTCCTTTTCATGCAGCTTAACGATCGGTTTTCAGTGTACTGGCGTTGGTCGCAGAAACCCTTGACCTACCAATCCATCCGCAGAGCGACTTTATTATTGTATTGCTGGTGCTATAGTGCATTAGTACAACCAGAGCAGCCAACTCTACCTCCCTATTTTAGTTCTTTCAGCAATTGTCTGAGATATTCTTAAAAGTCCGGTCAATCTAAGTTATTGCAGCCCTATTTAGGCTGACGAGAAACGTCTACTGTAAGTGTTGACCAAGGTTTAGTTAAATTATTAGTATTCAGCCACATATTAAGAGGAGTCCGCATATGTTACACGATAGACATGGAGTAGTGATAAGCTATTTATTTAAATGCCTGCGTGCATTTATTATATGTAAATTCGTAAAATAATTGTATACAAATTGTAAGATGAATAACTGCTGCGTTCATCTTACTTAAAATGTAAATTTATATATTAATCTTACCAAAGAATCTGTCCAAACTCTTCAGCCATTAAATACCTGCGTGCATTTTTACATGTGTAAAATTTGTAAGAAATAGTTTAGATCAAACTTATTATTGAAGAAATTAAACTTTAGTAAATCAACCTAGTCCACTCTCAGATTCATTATTCAATCCAATTCTCATTATTATTATGTTATAGAATATGCATTATTAAAGGTCTCCATTAAATTAGCTATTCGTTAGATACGATCAATTTGTAATTTAATTATGAGTCTCATTGTTTCTCCCTGACCTATGTTGGCCACGAATAAAGGAGTATGCTACGTGTAATTTCAAGGTGGTCATTCGTAGGGTCTTGAGTCTTGGAGTACTGGCTTACGAGTTGAAATGTGGTCGGACTTGGGATGTCACAGTCCTAGTCTGGTCAGCTTTGGTCTCTTTTGCTTGGATTCTGAATTCTGTTATGCGAATGTACAAACTTGACTGTTACATTAGATAATGTTGTTAATGAATTTAAGAATAAATGGCAAACTTTTTTTTAAACATACTAAATTAAATGATAAATTAGTAAAAACTTCTTTAGACTTGCTTTATTAATTGCTAAAGTAAAATAAAAAAAATCTTATACAATTGGTGAAAATCTTATTTTACCAGCAACAATAAAAATTTGTGAAAATATCCATGCTTCTGAAATATCAGAAAAAAATTCCTATGTCCAATGACAAACGAAGGATAGATAGCATTGCCAACAATATCATGTCTACATTATTATCAAAATCAAGCAAAATACTATTTTTGCCATACAACTTGACGAATCAACTAACAAACAGTATGAATGTGTCAGATACCTCTATAATTTTCTAATTCATGAAGATTTGCTGTTTTGTAGAGATCTCTCCAACGCAACTAAAAGAAGAGGGATATTGGAAAAGTGAATAACTTTTTTGTAGAAAATAAACTTGAATGCCAAAAGTGCATTGGGGTTTACACAGATGGAGCTGCAGTCATGATTAGCAGATTTACAGGAGAATTAAAAAAAGTTTGTCTGAATGCAGGACATGTTAACTTCATTATCTACACAGAAAATATAACATTTCGACATATGAAAAAATCATGTAGGAAAGTGTTGTCAGAAGTTTCCACAATAGTTAATTACACAAAAACTTCACTAGTACAAGATTTTCGAATTTTCTGTTGAGTGCTGGTCTCCAATAATGACTCTCTTATATATGATACAAGTAAGATGACTATCTCGCAGTAAAAATCTAAAAGAGTTTTAATATTAAAAGATGAATTAAAATTTTTTTTTCATTATAAAAATTCTGCATCAACATCTCGTTTTTCTGATCAAAATTGAATATGTTTGTTTTTTTATTTGACAGATTTTTTCTAAAAAATAAGCAAATTGAATCTTTTTTTTTTGCAAGGTAAATATATCAATATATTAATTCTAAACACAAATTTGTCCAGCATTTCAAATTAAACATTCTACATGGTTAAAAAGTTTTATGGATAATAATAAAGAAATGATTGCTTTTCTCCATGAAGTTCTTGAAAAAAATAACATTATCAGTAGAAAGTAAAACAATAATTAATTATGTTACAAATTCGATGATTTTTTTTTGGAAAGTATTTTCCTAATTTAAAGAATGTAACTGACTAAAGAAGCCATTCTTTTATGTCTAGAATTTAGTAATTTTCCTTGGGTATGAAGAAAAGTTAAATTGTCTTGAGAGTAGATTCAATCTTTGAATTAGAATTTTATAATAAGGATTTATTAGAAGTTTGGATTGAGCAATAAAAAGAATATTCTTTATTGGTAATCATATCTTTAAATATTTTGGTTCTGCTTGCATCTACATATTTTTACTAAACTGCATTTTCATTGTTATTACTAATTAAAAATAAAAATAGATCTTGTTTATCAACAAAAACAGTGGGAAAAAAAATCTAAGAATTGCTGATATCAAATATTCCATCCAATATTGATTTTTTGTGTAACAATATCATACTAAATTATTAAAATCTTTTATTGTATTATTCAATTTTTGTTCTAATTATTATTAATGAATTTTGTGTTTTATATTTCACGATATTTATAATATTTGTAAAGTATAATGAAAATATAAATAAGAAAATTATTTAAATAAATATAATAAAACTGTATGATGACAGTATAACAATCTATTAAGGAATCTTGAAGGTTTCTAGATATTTCAGAGGAGCCTTTATATCAAAGCATTCTATCTATTCTTCAACTTTTCATCACTCTACATAGTACTAAGATTGTTCTTATCAACATGAAACAATTTTTGGTATTAGGAAGTTTTTTTTCCATAAATGAAGAGAAGATTTATGTTTTTATTATGAAATTCCAAGATGAAGAATTCAAAATGGTATCATGGAAATAAATATAAAAAAACATGCTAATTATAATAAACTTAATAATATTGTAAATCAATTAGAGTTTTTAATTATTTTTGATCTGAACTGATATCTTTCTAATACATATTCAGTTGTACAGTCGAACATAAGGACAAATAAATAAGCATTGAAAGTAATAATGCAAAATTAGAATTACTTATATCTGATAACTGACATGAATTATATAATATTTTACTTCTTTTAAAGACTATAATTTTTCCCTATGTAAGACAATGCTCAAGGCTTATATCTTAGCTTTATAAATGATCATGACAAAATACGAAAGTACTGAAAACTCAGCGAGCCATATATAAAGTAACTGTCAGTAAAAGTAAAATATAGAATAAACCCACTTATACTTTAGCTTTGATTGTATATAGGCATATCATTTACTGACATACAAGAGAGCATGTTTATATATAATGTAATTTCAAGACAACTCTAATTAGAT
Organism: Epiperipatus broadwayi; assembly: GCA_028023455.1. Taxonomy (NCBI): domain Eukaryota; kingdom Metazoa; phylum Onychophora; class Udeonychophora; order Euonychophora; family Peripatidae; genus Epiperipatus; species Epiperipatus broadwayi. The sequence continues at coordinate 5,562,652 of JAQFVV010006257.1, read as the reverse complement.
GAAATAATATGGAAGTATTGAAAACCCTCTGTAAACATAAAATGTTAAATGATTCTACCTACACCTTAGCTTTGATCTTATATAAGCATACCATATACATTAGTATATATAAATCATACTCTGAATGTAAGTATGTCAATAAATAATATGCTTATATACTGTCAAAGCTAAAGCATAAGTGGAATAATTTTACATTTTATGTTTACTGACAGTTAGTTTACATATGTACTGGGGGTTTTCAGTACTTGCATATTATTAGTAATTTGAGTAAGGTTAAAGGAAAAGTAGTAGTAGTTGGATGTACCAAGATTTGACAATGGGTATATGTTAGATAGGGCATATTCTATGAATGAGAGATTGAAAAAATTATGCGAGAGAAATGATGTTATGCTTGTGGATGTGTGGGATCTTTTTATTAGTAAGAGAGAGTTTATATAGTAAAGGTGGATTGCACTTAACGAAACAAGAAAGTGAAGTATTAGGGAGTTTGATTTATAAAGAATATTATAGGTTTGGGAAACTTATAAAGAGGGATAGAGTTTTAAATTACAGTATTATCAAAAAGAAGAAGAATGGATTGGATGTAAGAAATAAATGAAGGATAGCTGATTTGGATATAAATACAGATATGAAGACGGAATAGATTTGTAAAATTAATGGTAAGCAAGTTACTCACAAATGTAATGGAGAAAAAATAGAAAAAAATTTATAAAAGAGTAGGTAGGAAAGAAGAAATTGTTAAAATTGGTTATTTGAATACACAAGATGGTAGGAGACCAGAAAAGTTATTGGAATTAAACAAAGCAGTTAAAAATGAAGAGCTTAAAGTATTAGCAGTAGTGGAAACACATAGAGAAGAAGAAGAACCTATACTGGAAGATGTGGTATGGCAGAGTATAACTAAAAAAGAAAAAAGGGGTGATGGTACAGGAGTTATGTTAGAAAAATATTTAAATACTGTTAAATGTCAAGATCATTTGTGGTTTGAAATAAGACTTAGGAAGATAAGAATGGATGGTTGGCTATAATGTATACAGCCACTGGAAATAACCAAACGTTAATGGAGTAATAGCATATATGGATGCCTAGTTAAGGATATACAGAGTTTCAAAAAAAAGGGGAAGAAAATAATGGTTATAGAGAATATGAATGGGCATATTGAAGAAATTGATGACGTAGATAAAGAATGAACAGCTTTTGAAGAATTTTTGTTGGAGAGTAAATTTGAGCATTGGAAATTTATCAATTATTTATGAGGTACAATACACATGTTCTAGAAATAATATATTTCACACAATAGATTATGTATTAGTAAAGAAAGAAAGAATGAATAAAATACAGAAAGTTAAAGTGTTTGATAATGAAGAGAATGTAATAGTAATCATAATTTCTTTATTATAGAAATAGTTAGTAATGTTATGAAAAATAATAAAAGTAAAAAGGGTAGTGAAAGATGTGGATGGAGAATGAATGATAAGAGTAAGTTAGAAGAATATAAAATAAAAGTAAAAGAAATCATGGTAGAGTTTGTTGGGGGTGAATGTAAGGACTGGTGTGGTGAAATAGAAAAAGTGTCAAATAGGATTTTAGGTGAGAATATTCAAAAGAATAAAAAGAGTAGAAAAGTGAGAGGAAAAAAGCATGCAGAGATTATAAAGGTGTGACTAAAAATAAAGAAAGTGAAAAGGATGTTAATGTTAAATGGGCAAAGTATTTAAAAAAAGAAGTTGGCTAAAATAGACAATTATATAGAGAGAATGAAATTAAATAAATTGTTGGAGGATATTAATAAAAGTGGAAGAGATGGGAATAAAAAATTTTGAACATATATTAAAAGAAGAAGGGATGTAGGAGAGAAAGAAATAGTATTACTAGATGATGAGGGAATGGAGGGTAGTTCTAGAGAAGAATTAGAGATAATCTTAAGTATGTAATGAATAGGAATACAGTTATATATAGTTTTTAAAGATATAAAGAAGGCATATGACATATAGGTAAGTTTAGTAAATTTGGGAATGAATGGAGCTTTAGTGGATCTTATTAAAAGATTGTATGAAAATAATTACTATATGTATCAATTAGGAAATGTAAAATCAATTAAAGTTAAAAATGGGGTGGGACTAAGGCAAGGATGCCCTATGTCACCTATTTTGTTTTTGTTATATTTGAGTGAAATGGAGAGAGCAATAGAAAGACTAGGAAGAGGGATAGAGATATCTTTTAATAGGTGGCAAGGGTATATATACATTATTGGGTCTTTTATTTGCAGATGATATCTTCTTGTGCACAGAAATTAGGGAATATATGGTTATACTAAAGACATGCTCAACATTGGGAAAAGAGATGGGGATTAAATTTAGTGAAGAAAAATCAAAAGTAATGATGTTAAATACTGGGGAAACAGAAGAGAAAGAATTTTTATTGGAAGATATAAAATAAAATGCGGTAAATAGGTACAACTATTTGTGAATCATCTTAAGTAATCAAGAAATTGCTTGGATGAATAGGAGAAAAAATTAATAAATGAAGCAAAGAAAAGAAAAGGACTAATAAAGAAATTAATTAACAGTGTTTTCATATAATAAATATGATGTAGCTAAAATTGTATGGAAGGGAATGGCAGTAGCAGAGTTCATTTGTGGTAATGATGCATTATGTGTTAGTAAAGGGGTATTAGATTTCTTAGAAAAAGTACAAAGAGAAGTAGGAAGACATGCATTAGATGCAGATGTGTGGATGGCAAAGGAAGCAATTCAGGGAGAAATGGGACAGTCAAGTTTTTATATGAGAATTTCATAAAGCAAAATGAAAATGTTCGGTAGATTGCAATTTATGGACAATAAGTGAATAACCAAAATAGTATTTAATTGGGTTGTGAGTAAAGGAAAGGCAACAAAATGGGTGAGGAAGGTAGTATGGTATGCAGAAGATTTGGATAAAGAATTCATGTCAGTATATTTATACAAAAGGTGGTATGATTGTGTTATGAGAATTATTATTATAGTGGCAAGGAATGGGATAGAAGAATAGATGCATTAATAAAAAATAAGGAGTTGGAGAGATGGAGAACTTGTATGGAGAGTAAAAAGATTTTAAATATATATAGAAGTAAACAGAATATTGGGTACAAATTAATTTATGATAATAGCAAGGAAAGTAGTTTATTGTTTAAGGCTTGAATAGTATCTTTAGTATCAAGGGAATATACACATAAATGGAAAAATATGGGTTAGTCAGCAAGTTATGTAAGGAAGGCATAGAAAATACTAGGCATCTGTTAATTGAATGTAAATTCCTGTAAGCAGAAAGGGTATAACTAATTAAGTTGTGGGAGACTGAATATAAATAAAGTGATTATACAGAAAGTGGGCTTTTGGTTTTTATGCTGGGTTTGAGGAAAGATAAGGGGGATTTAGATATAAAGGCCATAGAGTTGACAAAGATTATGCTGTGGAAATGGGATGGAGCAGGGTAGTGAAGATTATAGGAAAAAATTAGGGTGGGGAATGTAAGGGGAAGGTAAGATGGCTAATAGGTTTCTCTGAGCATTGTAGTTGAGAAATTCCTGATTCCCATAAAGGAGAAGCCACAGTGCATCACATCACATTCATCCCTATTAAAATGTATTTATATCTTTTAACTGAAGATTAATATTAAGAAGTGATTAAATATGAAGTTAAGATTATTCCCTCTAATTACTTATAATAATTTTAGAATAGCTTATAGTTTTGAAATTATGTTAATGTTTATAAATCATGCTTTGCACGTAAGAATGTCAGTAAATGATATGCTTATATATGATCAAAGCTAGATGGGCTCATTCTATATTTATTTATTTATTCCACATTATTTTTTCTAATTCGGGCTACTAAGAGGTTATATTTAAATGATTACAATATTTTATTAATGAAATTTTATATTTTCTTTATAAAACAAAAGTTAATTATTTTATCTGATCATGAGGTCTTCATTATATAATTTTCCTATTCTGCTTCACTATTATATAATTATTTAATTTTAGTAAATCACATTGTATTTTCTTTTAACGAGTTTGTTACAGAAAGATTATAATAAAAATTTATTTGTAAATTTTTTACAAGAATTTATTTCTTTCTAGAACAATTTTTAAGGCACTTAGATAAGCTAATAAAAAATATTTTTTGCATCTTTAGAATCTACATCCCTTTTAATTACTTAAAAATATGCATATCTTTCTATCTTAGTGATATAATTTATATTGGTTGAATTTTCTCTCAGTTACTAATATACATATTCATTAGAATATTTATGATTATCAGTCCTTTACCACCAGCATCACCTTAACTCATTTTTCCGAGGCTTCAGTTTTTGCTTTTATTCATCAAATAAGCTAAGTATTCCTTTATATTCATTAGTATCATTCTTTTAACTTGTGCATTTAGCCAAGAAAGCACCTAATCTGTTTCTCTTAATTTTTGCAATAAATGAATTTTTTTGTTATAAAATAATGTTTTATTTATTAGAAACTTGTTTAGCTATTGCTATTCTCAATTTACCTTTTTTCTTCACTTTTCTATGATGTTATTCTAAAAATTTTGTATTTTTTACATCTTATATTTGTAATTTTAGATTAATATCTATTTATTTTTATTTCAAACTCTACTAGCCTCAATCTTACTTTCTTTTAAGATTTGTTTTAGTTTACAAAAATTGCCATATTGACACATCAAACTTTCTTTTTGTCAATGGTTGTTCAATCCTTGTCAATAGATTAGTCATTTAATATTTTGTTTAAAAAACTGCAGACAAATAGCACATTTGCCTATATGTATATATTGTAACCTTATGGTTGGGCTCGATGTTTATCAAGCCCTATTTAAATGTTCAATTATATAAAATTTTAAATTTTAATTGAAAATAATTTAAAAAAAAAAATTCAATATTAAATAGGTGTATTATATCAGTGATGTGTTATCATAGTTGCCAAATTTTATTATAAAAATAAATAAATATTATCAAAAATCTCCTGAGAGTGATAAAGACTTAAACTGTTCAAGATATGCTAAGTCCTCTATCCAGTTGTGTATGCGATTTATATGCAGTATGTCTGATGGACTAATGTTTGATAGTGTCAAAAATATTGATATCTTATTATTATTAAATAATAATCAGAAAGATTTAAGATGATAACTATTCTAAATTGATCTTTATAATTAATTCTTAAGCATATTTTATTGTGATTTAAAATAATTTTGAACTTTATAATTATTTATTGCTCATGCTTATAGATGGAGAATTATTAATTATAAGTTAATGTATGCATGTATAACGATTTAATTAATTTGATATTTTGTTCAATAATTCTTTCTGGTGAAAGTGCATAAATAAGAGAACAACAAGTGAGACGCAGAGAGAACAAAAAAAAGAACAGAAGAGAAACAATAAGAATGTCTAAAATAGTGTAATTGAAAATTGTCAAAGTAAAATTTTGAATTGAATTGAAAATGAAATTAAATTTTTTTTTTAATGTGCAAGTAATGGAGTAGAGGACCCATTTGGTCTACTACATGATATATGCCACTTCTGTCGATTCATGATCGTCAAGTTTCACATATAAAACTGATAGACATCTTGGAAATGAAATATCCTACTAAAATGGATTTCAAACTTACACAGAACAAGAAGTTGATAAGCATAAAGTTTTATTCTGTACAGTATTTTCTATCTGTTTTAATTATAATATTTACTGTACACATTATAAAGATAATTATAAATTATTTGGGACAGCAAGAGGAAGTTGTTTTGAAATGCTTATATTCAATCTCTTTTATTGCTGTTTTTTTGAATTTATAAGGCATGACATGTTCCAAACTAATGTGAAATATACCAAAGCTAATCTTAAATGTCATAATTCAAGTATGCTATATTAATTTCATTATGTGTAAAAGATAAAATTAAAAAAAAATAAAATTGTTATATTGCAATTGAATAAAAATATAGAATAACTTATACCTACTGAAGAAAGTAATACAAATGAAGACACTAAAATAAAAGTATATAAAGTATTTATTGAAAATTTTAATATAAAATATTCTCAGCATTGCTGAAAACTCATGTTAGTGCAAATTAAAAAAACGCCATCTTGAAAATTTGTTACAAGTAAAATAGATATATATGTAAGCTGAATTGTAGCATTTCATCAAAAGTGAATTAAATGTCAAATCTAAGATTTGATTTATGAATTATTATGAGAATCGTATTCTAAATAGGACTCCAATGTGTTAATCTTTGAATAGCACCATTAATCAATAAAATATAAGGAATACAGATACTCTTTGAAAATAAGTATCAAGGTTTGTCTTCAACTTCATTTAGTTTCGGAACAACACTGTGCTGCTGTTTAAAAATGAAACTATGATTGTTATAGATTTTTTTTTTTTAGTTTTACAAGAACGAATGTGAAACTAAAATTTTATTAATGATAAAATATGTTTTGTCTGTGACATTGTATATTGTTAGTATAGGTATAAAAAATAAAAAAAATTGTGTAGAAAAAAATAATTCAAATTCACGATAGATCTAAATTTAATTAAATATAAAAATAGGCAATCTTATTTATTATAAATTTTGTTCATATTTAAAATATGGACACAAGTAATAAATTATTACAACTTATTCTTGATATTTTTCTTTATAGGATAAAAGGGTTAAGGGAACAATTGTTGAATAATAATGATAAATGAATAGTATATAACTTGGTCACTTTAAATGTATTCAACATGATATTTAATATTTATAATACGTGAGTAATTGTTAATGATAGCTATAGTTATGGATCATTCTCGAATTGATAATTATAAATTTTATGTATCGAGTAGTAATCCATACTGTTTTGCTAGTGACTTTACATATTTATGGTATATTAGATTAGCACTAGATTTATCTGTTGTCATAGTGAATAGTTATACTGATAGGTATATAACAATTTGGAATATGTAATAGGTCCATGCCACATCACATCAGATGAACTTATTCTCTTTCCCTGAATGATGATATAAAATGACCATCATGGAGGAATTATGAATAATAATTATTAAACTTTGAGCAAATTAAGGCCACATTTTATAGTATATTGAGCTAGTTATTAAATAAGGGTTTAACTACCCCTTTTCTTCTTCTCATATCCCTAAAGGTGCTCCAGAATCGACACTGGGATTTCAGACCATATGCGATCATGAGATGGCCATGGTCTAGGTTGATTAGTTTATTTTTTGCCTTAGCTCAACCCCACTATATCTTTAAATATATATGTTTTAATATGTGTTATATTCCTAAGTTTAATGGTTTAGTATGGATAAGAGTAGAATCGTTTTTAAAGTATATATTTGCAAATGTAGATTGTACTTAGCACTAAGTAAAACAATGATAAATGATATTAGTTAAAAGTTATTTTTATAGTAGATTGTTTCATGTCATCTATCCATTCAAGATCATCTCATTAATATCATTGAGCTATATTAGCTATCATTTGTATCCAAGTATTTCAAAATGCTAAAAAAGTCAAGTTGTTTTGAAATGCCTATATTTTCTTTACATAGAAGTATAATGAGTCTTAAATAAATTTTAGTATGTAATAAATTGGAATAATAATAAATAAAAGATTAATCACTTATTAAAGTAGTACATAGATCCTGAGAGATCTTCCCTTAATCATAAATGATGTTATTAAATCTTGTTATATGTAAATTTCTATCATATTTGTCCAGGATTATATATGTTTTCTTTATTGTTCCTAGTGTAGTTATAAAATTTGTAAAAAATGTAAATAAATTTTGTTTTAAAATATATTTAGTGGTCTGTTGCCTTATTGCTAATTGCCATCCATATTGTTATTGCTATTGTTATTAACATTTTTATTGTCATAAAATCATCATCAGTCAATATAATAGATTTTATTGTGTGTTAGCATATCAAAATAAATTTTAAGTTCTTAACATTTAAAGTATCTAAAGCTTCATCACTTATTGATCAAAACACTGTTGACCTGAAGTACATGTATTATTTTAAATAATATTTTAAAGATGAAACATTTAGCTTTTGGAATAACCTGTTTAACTGAATTATTAGTTATATCAAATACTGACCTTGATCGTATTGCCCATAGTTATTTAATAAAAGATAATTTGTAAATTATTCTGTTTGCTTTATTAAGAATTTATTTGTACTTCGTAAAGCTTAAAGTTCATATTATTGTTATTATTGGAATTGCCAAATATTTTTATTAATTCTATTTTGTTTTACTAGTTGTCTTTGTTATATTAGGGTAGTGGCAAAATCCCTCTCACTGACTAGTATATCTTTTAAAATAGTAATATTTAAGTTATTTGAACCCTAAGAAAGTAAATTATTAGTTAGCAGTCATAATTTTGAATTTATGGTAATTTTATGTCTGAAATTATTTATTATGCTTTGCCGTGATCTCTCATGTTTATTTTCATTCTTTGATTGAGTTTGTATAATTCTAAGATGTAAATTTCTTCTCTAGTTTTTAAAACTTATAGTTTATTTTGACTTCATGGTTAAATATTCTGATTTAATCAAGCTTAGAATCCATACTTTATTTTATTTTTATCTTACTGTCATTTAACACAATATTAGTTAAAACAATTTATAGTTCAGGATCGCATTCTTCAACATCAACATTGTTCTCATATTTCACCTGGATCTTTATTTTATTTTTTCATCCTCATTTCATCTTAACTTATTATCATAATTAATTCATCATTTATTGTCTCCTATTCCATCATCATCTTAATCATTCATCTCCCTAACATATTTTCTTTCTCCTTTCCTCACTCTTAAGCTCATTCATTTTTCACTATTTAATTATTATTTGTTTTCATCATCCATTTAGTCATCTACATACTAATTCATTTATCACCTAATTCATAATTCAAATTCCATATTCATTTCATAGACCTGATTATTAACTATTTATTAGTTTTGCAAACTAAATTTATCTAGTAATATTTTGCTTATGGATTTTAAAATTAGTTTAATCGTTGTTGACACTGGAAGTTATTATCTTCATGAACACTTTGTGACCTTCCTTAGATTTATCGATTCACGCTAGCTCAGTTGATTTTAAGATAGTAATATTTTTATTGTAACATTATTTTCATGTATGTATTCTTATTATTCATATGGAGATGATTACAAAGGGGTTTCTATTTGGATTTTTGCTGACAATATTTTATATTTAAAGTCTCAATAAATACTTTATGCACTTTTAATTCAGTGTCTTTATTTATATTATTTATATTTTTATTCAATTGCAATATAACAATTTATTTTTTTTTTTATTTTTTTTTTTTTTTCTACACGTAATGAAATTAATATAGCCTACTTGAATTGTGACATTTGAAATTAGTTAGTATTGTATTTCACATTAGTTTGGAACATGTTGGGCCTTATAAATTCAAAAAACAGCAATAAAAGACATTGGATATCTAATTATACAGTTCTGCTTATTAAAATTTTAATAATTTATTAAATTTATTTATTAAATTGTATTTATATTTACTGTATGCATTATAAAGATAATTATAAATTATTTGGGACAGCAAGAGGAAGGAAAAGAAAATTATTTGTGTTTTCAGCCAAATGAATTTAAAATCAGAACTATATAATTAGATATTCAATGTCTTTTATTGCTGTTTTTTTTTTTAATTTATAAGGCATGGCATGTTCCCTTTTATTCTATAAAGAAAAATATCAAGAATAAGTTGTAATAATTTATTACCTGTGTTCATATTTTAAATATGAACGAAATTTATAATAAATAAGATTGCTTTTTTTATATTTGATTAAATTTAGATCTATTGCGTGCGAGTTTGAAGTTTTTTTTTCTACACAATTTTTTTTTATACCTATAATAACAATATACAATATCATAGACAAAGAATATTATATCATTAATAATAAAGTGATTAATTTGTTATTGTAAAACTAAAAAGAAAAATCTATAAAATCATAGTTTCATTTGTTAAACAGCAGTACTTTGTTATTCCAGAAGCTAAATGAAGTTGAAGACAAACCTTGATACTTATTTTCATGGCGCATTTATATTCCTTATATTTTATTGATTAATGGTACTATTCAAGGATTAACACATTGGAAGTCTGATTTAGAATATGATTCCCATAATTCATAAATCAAAATTTAGTTTGACATTTAATTCACTTTTGATGAAATGCTACAATTCAATTTACCAAAAAAATATATATCAATTCTGCTTGTAATGAATTTTTAAGATGGCATTTTTTTAATTTGCACCAACATGAGTTTTCAACAATGCTGAGAATATTTTATATTAAAAGTCTCAATAAATACTTTATACACTTTTATTTCAGTGTCTTCATTTGTATTATTTTTTTAGGTAGGTATAAGTTATTACTATATTTTTATTCAACTGCAATATAATAATTTTTTTTTTAATTTTATCTTCTACATGTAATGAAATTAATCTAGCATACTTGAATTGTGACATTTAAGATTAGCTATGCTATTATATTTCACACTAGTTTGGAACATGTTGTGTCTTATAAATGAAAAAAAAAAAAACCAGCAATAAAAGACATTGAATATCTAATTATATAGTTCTGCTTATTTTAGATTTATTTGGCTGAAAACACAAATAATTTTCCTTTTCTTCCTCTTGCTGTCCCAAATAATTTATAATTATCTTTATAATGCATACAGTAAATATTATAATTAAAACAGATATAGAATAAAACTTTATGCTTATGAACTTCTTGTTTTGTGTATGTTTGAAATCCATTTTAGTGGAATATTTCATTTCCAAGATGTTTACCAGCTTTATATGTGAACTTTGACGATCATGAATCGACAGAAGTGGCGTGTATCATGTAGTAGACCAAATGGGTCTTCTACACTATTACTTGCACGTTAAAAAAAAAAATTTGATTTCATTTTCAATCCAATTCAAAATGTTACTTTGACAATTTTTCAATTACACTATTTTAGATGTTGTTATTGTTTCTCTCCTGTTTTTTTTTTTGTGTTCTCTCTGCATCTCGTTTGTTCTCCTATTTATGAACTTTCATGAGAAAGAATTATTGTACAAAATAACAAACCAATTAAATCGTTAAACGTGCATACATTAACTTGTAATTAATAATTCTCCATCTATAAGCATGAGCGATAACTAATTAAACCATTCAAAATTATTTTAAATCACAATAAAATATGCTCAATAATTAATTATAAAGATCAATTTAGAATAGTTATCATCTTAAATCTTTTTAATTATTATTTAATAATAATAAGATATCAATATTTTTTTTAAGTTAATAATGACACTAATAAATTATTATATTTTTGATACTATCGAACATTAGACCATCTGACAGACTGCATATAAAATCTCATACAACCGGACAGAAGGCTCAGCATATCTTGAACAGTCTAAATCTTTATCACATTCAGGAAATTTATTGATAATATTTATTTATTTTTATAATAAAATTTAGCAATTATGATAACTCATCACTGATAAAATACACCTATTTAATATTGAATATTTATTTTTTAATTATTACCGATTAAAATTTTATAAAATTGAACATTTAAATAGGACTTGATAAACATCGAGCCCAACCATAAGGTTACAATATATATATACACATAATTATAAGCAGATTTAATCTTAAAATTTTATATTAATCTCTCATTCAAACTAAACTATTTCTTAATATACATTAAATTAATCTGATATATTATTAATAGTTAGGTCATAAAAAGTTTTTTTTTCCTAAATATTTCTCTATGTGTAATATAAAGAGCATACCAATAACTCAAACAAGATCTTATTTAATAAGGCGGTAAAAGAAAATATTTAAAATCTCTATCTAGAATATTCTTATCCCCAGACCAATTGGTTTTGAGCTTATGGCTCACCTCAGTGAGGAGCTAGAATATTCAGACACTAGATCTAAAATATAAACTCAATACCCAGCACTTACTTAATACATAACTATTGAGAAGAAAATCTGAAATTTTCAGACATAAAAATGATTTTAATTCCAGCTATCTAACTCAAATGGCTAACTGGGACTGAACCAGCTTGTTTGAGCAAACTATTGGTACGCTCCCTATATTACATATTTGTAAATACAAGCTTTTAAAAGCAATGTCACATTGTATATGAACTTGCTTTATTGATTATTTCTCTATGTAATGGCAGTTTATTGCATTTACATTATAACTATTCTTATTTAACAAATAAAATGTAGATCCTCATACTTTTTAATATAAGAAGTTGTTTAAAATAAAAAAGTTAATTTGCATAAAGTTGTCGTTCTGTGTGATATTGAATACATTCAAATACTAATGTTTTATTATTATTATTTTTTAAATATTTATTCATTTATCTATTTGATTTTTTTTTTTTTATGAAAAGGCTGGTACTGTCAATCGTGGTAGTGAAGTTATTGGTAGTGGTTTGGTAGTCAATGATTGGTGTGCTTTTTGTGGCTCCGATACAACAGTAACTGAAATTAATGTCATTCAAAGTGTCTTTAAATTAGATGAAGCAGGACCTAGTACCATTGTCAATGAATTGAGGGACTCTCTCATAGATACGTAAGTTGAATATTTCACACAAGTAATCTTGTTCCTATTTCTGAAAATATTCTAATTTTAGAAATATTTGGTTTATTTGTCTTGAGATCTTATAGTTAATTACAATGTGGCTAAAATATATATTGTAACCATATGTTTTGGCTCAATGATAGTAAGTTTTATCCAGTGGACCAGTGTGTAAAATTTTAAATTTTAATTAGTAATAATTTGTTAACATATTGAAAATCAGTGTGTAGAAATCAATTATAGAGTGAAATGCTTGTGGATTATAATTTTCCCACTAAGCAAAAGATCACTAAGAAATATCTTGAAAGTGATGATAATCTTGACTGTTTGTGAAACACTGGAAAATCTGATAGAAAGGATATGAATCTCATAAACATTTTATCACAACTTCCAGTGGCAACTATTTCAAATAATATTTTAATAGTATTAAACCAATTTGGAAGCATGAAAATAATTGACACTTTAGTATTATTATTAAACAGTAATTAAAAATAAACAAAATCAATTTATAATTCTTCTAAATTTTCTTTATAAACAATCTTTAAATATATTATGTTTTAATTTAAATTGCAATGTAACAGTCTAGATGGTTCTCACTAGAGGGATAAAACTATTAATTTATTCACATTTTACAGTAATTGGATCATTTAGGACCAATCAGGCATTGTAAAAAAAAAAAAAAAAAATACTATAACAAGTTTGTAGAGGGGGACTACTCAGAGAGAAGAAAATCGGAATAAGACTTTAACTATTCACGTATAAAAGAAAATATAAGGAATAAGCTGAAAAATAATAACCTTGAAAATTAATTTGGACAAAATCTCATGACTATATGGATATGAACAAAATGGAGTAGAAACTTAATAACTGTAATATTTCAGCACTATTTTCCATTGATCGTATGATTCTTAATTTTGCCTGCTGGAGAAGCTAGAATAAATATTTGCCTCAATATGTACCATTGGAAACGAAGAACAATACCAGAAAACATAAGCGATTACTTTTATTTTCTTTATCTTAAACAATTGTCAGATTTAAGAATGATGTGAAAATTATTTAGATTGAAAAGAAAAAGATTAAAGTGTTTTGATTTTCGCGCCGCTATTAAGCATAAATCTGAAAAATACGTTGTTCATAAATTGTCATCTCACTAAAAGTAACACTAAATAATTTTGAAGAAAAGTTTTAAGAGAGATAATAAACAAACTAAAAAGTCATTTTTAAATCATATAAAATTTAGTCAATTTAAAAAGAAAAATGCATAACTTATGTCTTATTTTCATTAAAGAAGAAACTCATCTGCTAATGGTGTTTGGCGCTAATTTGTGTAGCTGGTGAAAATAGAAAAATGACAGAATATTAATGCCAAGTATATTTTATTGATAATTGCTTACTATCAAATCAATTCTTCTTAACACATATGAATTTGCTGATAGAAGTGAATAAATAAGTATTTATTTATTTTTTATCTTGATTATACAACATATAAATTAGTAATATTTTAAATGTTTAAAATTGCCTAGATCACTTCAAAATTATGACAGATATTATCGTGGACGGAAAAACAAAGTAAACAAAATCCATAAATGATTTTTAAAAGTTTGTTTTAAAGATCGTAATAAACTTATTTTAATTGTGCTGCATTTGGAAAAGTATAAGTTACCTATTAATTAAAAACGCCTAGAATATCGTATTTATAATTGAATAAATTCTTCTCAGTATAACTAAAAACATCCTAATTTGCTGATAGAAAGGAAGTGAAAGAAGTATTTATTTATTTTTATCTTTATTGAATAACTTGCAAAGTAATAATATTTTATTAAAATCACCCAGATCATTTAAAATTATGACCGATCTTCGTGTAGATGGAAAAACAAAATACACAAATCAATAAATAATTTTAAACCTAACTTTATTGCCTTTGGAAATTATTTAAATATCGTCTTGCTATAATGACATCAGTATATAAACCAACAAATGATTTTTATTATCTTTGGAAAGTATTTAAATATCGTCTTGCTATAATGACATCGGCATATAAAGCAACAAATGATTTTTATTACCCTTGGAAAGTATTTAAATATCGTCTTGCTATATTGACATCGGTATATAAACCAACAAATGATTTTTATTGCCTTTGGAAAGTATTTAAATATCGTCTTGCTATAATGACATCAATACATAAACCAACAATTGATTCTTATTGCCTTTGGAAAGGGTTTGAATATTGTCTGAAATATACTAATATAAAACAGGATAATCAAAATATATATATTTACTTGGGAAGATTTGCTTATAATATCCATTTTCTTGTCATTTTGCTTATAAGAACGGATCAAACTTTGATAAAATCTAATGAGAGAAAATGTTCGTTTATTTTTGTTATTGATATGTTTAATATTATAATACGTTTTTTTTTTCTTTCATGTGTTATTCAGGCATTAGTTTTTTTTTATATTTATATATTTTATGATGATATAAAATGTACTTAGTGATGATATAGAGATGTATAAAGAAAATACCTCTAATACACATATATATATATATATTTATTTTTCCAATTAAGGGAAACATAATATTGAATATCATTATCTGGGAACAAAGAGAAATATTTATCTCTCACACTGCTAAAATAAATGTTATTATTGTATTGAAGGGGAACAAACAAACCCAAGCTTGTCAAAATTATACACATACTGACACCATTGTCTATTATATGAAATAATTTAATAAGCATTTCTTTTATTGCTTAATTCTGCCTATGAACGAAAATGTCCACCGTAAATACAAAATGTAGTTTGGTCCTCATTGTTTACGTGTGCATGGCTTGCTATAACCAAAGTATAAATAATTATTTTAGAATAATTAATGGTAATTTTACTTATATGTTGGCGATTGGTCTATAAAACATTAATAGTTTCTGCATTGGGAAATGGAACAGTTATGTTTCCACTTTTATTATGAGTGTTGTTTTACCTTGTTATGGTATTGATCAGGATTTATAATAGCTTTTAGCTGATGAGTTTATGCCACATACGATGGCATCAAATATAATAATACTAATATTGTGCATGGGCTGATGGAGAATCCCCCATTGTTGATTAAATGATAGGACGATATTGTCGAGGCTGATTAATAGTTAGTGCTTAGAGCATAGTTAATCCTAAAAGAGGATGATCCCCATGGTCTGAATTCTATTTTCCAGTGAAGAGGCACTGCCCGCACTTTTATACCTATGAAGATATTGGAATTGGCCATATTATTGTACAACTATCATGTTGTTTTGTAGAGCCTCCTTTTATTGTTAGATCCCTCATGAAGTTATATAGAGTTTTCCACCATGTATGGTGAAGTTTAGATTTCAAAATCTACAGCAAGGATAAAATAGAGTTAAATTAAGGGACACTAGCCTATCTATAGTGTTTGTCTAATTGAAATAACGTCTTGATGATGTTGTGTAATCTTCATCAGTTTATAGACAAACCAACCCAAAAAAAAGAACTTATTAGTGTTTGTATAACTTCTGTGTAAAAGAGCAAGATATGTACATGGACAATGTGGATTGGTCTTCATCAAGTAGTTATTCGCCGATGGATTGGTAAGATCCATTAATTAGTAAATGGTTAAGTTGTGGACATAGTGAATGTTTTGGTGTCATATGTACATTTAACTTATGATGTCTGCCCCACATCAATACCACAAATTTTGTTTTATAGTAAATAATAAATTTAAAAAAATTATTAATTGTGCTAGCCATTATCATATTCTAATAAATTAAATTGATACCGTTCAATATAATAAATTATAACTCAATTATTAGATTTACAAATGACTAAATTTTCATCCCTGATTGTATTCAATGAAGTCATCTTGTTTCATGTAATGTATCTGAAAGAGACTTGTACATAATGTAAATAATGCCCCCGTACATTATTATTGTTATTGCTATCGACATATCCTATGATTATATGGAAATCGTCATCAATCAATATTGTAAAAGTCACTATATGTAGGTATATCAGAATAATTTTGTTAAGCCCTATAATTTATGAGTATATCTAGAGCATTATTACTTAATAATTAAACATTACTAACCTAAAGAATATTATTTTAAGTGATATACTAAAAAGATTAAACACCTAATATTGGTTTGATCAGTTCATTTGAATCCACAGATCTATCATTCACTAGTCTTGATCACATTGTTTCTGATTAATGGACAAAGAAAGTTGGAAAGCTATTGCATTTAGCTATTGAAACATCATTCCGGCTTATTGAAGCTTAAAGTTTATCATAGTTAGGGAATTTATAGAATTTATTTGAAATTATTGAATATTGTTTAGTAATTCAATTCGGTATTAAGAGATATTAGGTGTGTTATGCTTGGGTAGTGGTAAAATCCCTCTCATTGACCCAAGTATATCTTATATAACACCCTTTAAGCTATGTGAACCCTGAGAAGGATAAGTTATAGTAATTTGCGATAGGATTTGCATTTATGGTAAATTTTATATCCAGTTAATTATTGTAGTTAGAATGAAATTGTGTTACCTTCACCGTGTTAGAAAAGGTCAGCCAGACTTTAAAGTATAAACTGCTTCTTTTGACTTGAATGTATGGTTGGTTTTGACTTTATGGTGAATATTCTGGTTTTAGTAAGCTTAGAATCCCTATTTTATCTAGTTATCTTATGATCATTTAATTCAATATTAAGTAGAGTCTGGACATCATCTTCCATCAGCATCATTCTTCTCATCTTTCATTTCAATTTTTCTTTATTCTTTCATCCTCATTCATTATCTTAATTAATTCACCATTCACTAACCCTTATTCCACTATCATCCCAATCATCCATTATTCTGACACATCTTCATTCTTTTCTCTTCATCCTCAGACTCCTTTCACTTATTATTCAATTACTACTTAATTTCGTCATCCGTTTATTCATCTACCACTTTATGTATTTCTTACTTAATTAATAATTCTAATTTCATATTCAGTCTATCAATTTAATTTTTATTTATTTATTGGTTTGCCGAATAGTAAACTTTTGTTGTTTGTGGATTTTAAAGCTATTTTGACCAGAAATTATTAATTACCTTGTGATCTTCTTTAAGTTTATAGTTTCATGCGAGCTTAGTCAATAAAGAAATCATCTCTTTGGTTTAACCTTTATTTTTAGGCGTATATTCTAAATTAGTTGTAGCTAGGAAGATTACATAAAAAGATATGGTTTCCAAACGTGTAAATTGGACTAGTTAGATTAGTGGGAAGGCTACAGGGGAGATTATGGAGCCTAAAAACGTTCGGCATGATTAGTTTATGATTACAGTAATCTAGTAGAAGGCTACAATATATATTCATTTTTTATTTAATGGATATTATAAAATATAGCCAAAAACAACATAAAAACATTTATTTGCAATAGTATATTTCCTAAGGGTCAGTTTCTTATGAGATGATTTGTATGTTTATAATATTACATACATAAAAGTAAAAAAAGAAAACCAGCTTTAAGTAGCTGACTGCTAATCAATAGTGTTTTTAATGTCTTTCCACAGATGTACACTGAAAAAGAAGACAAAATCTACTTAGCTGCTAGAAATGTGAGGCGTTTTATAATTTTTCTTGTGTTTCATTCTCTAGATAAGAATAGTTAGTTGTCCATTTATTTACTAATTGAATAATTAATAGGTTGATTATGATTGCACGCGGAATAAAAATTCAAATTTCAACTGAAATTGAATTTTGTTTCATGGACTTAGAAGTAATAAACACATATTATATATCTTATTTGTGCTTTATATATATCGAACCAGATGCTTTATTCGCTTCAAAATTTCCATTGCAAAATTAAAACACATTTTATATTTTTATAATGTTTTAAAGGAAAACTATTTAAAAGTTTTGTATATTATTTTTTTTATGTAGTAAGAGTACGTGCAATAACCTCATTTACATTTTAAAATTCTGTTATTTTACTTTTCAATAGATCTTAGTTTAAAATAGTTTTCTTTTGTCGCTTGTTTTTTTTCTCAAAGTAATTAAAAGCAAGCAAACTTTTAATCTTTTTGAAAAAGCATTTTAATTTTAAAAAGTTTTGATTGCGATCAAGTTCCTTTTTATTTTTGATTGTAATCTTTTTTTTTTAAAAAAAAAAGCTGAGACATTTTTACATTTATTATTTTTTTATATTAATTTTGAATAAGATAAGAGCCTTGGTCAGATGTTTTTTTTTAAAAATTAAGATTAAGCTGGAGATAGAGATTTACCCTGGTCAAAACTTCTAATTAAAGATGATGCAGGAGATAAGAGTGCACATAAATAGCCCTGGGTTTCTAACTGATTTTTATTTGGCTTATTATTATTCTGCTTGTTATGAAAATTGATTCAGCTTTTTAAAAACGCTACTTGTGGTACCTATTCAAATTGCTATGGTGCCTTATATTTTAAAGATTGCCTTCCGCGTCTTTATATCACCATTGCTAATATTATATTTTTGCTATATGCTTATAGAAAATTCTGCTGATATCATATTACTAACTACTATTTGCTAAATCGTGACAGCCTCTGCAGAATGCCAAAACTACATGCCATGCAAAATCTTATCTTCAACGTGCAGTGCTAAATCAACCCAAAGATAGACCCTGGATTCCGAATTGTTTTTTCAAGATCATGTTCTAAAAGCCAGTCCCAGAACTGATCCAAAGATTACCTCCATACTCCCGACCAAAGAAATATAAATCAAAAGCTTTGTGATGAACTCGAGTTAGAAAGAATTTGCTCACCCTGCTGGAATAACTCTACTGACCATTCAAAGCCTGAAAGGTAACTGGACTTTTTTATATTGAAACCAGGGCTTAAATCTCGTGTTTAAATCTGTATTAAAATCTCAGCTTAATCTTAAAAGAAACTTGTTTTTATAATAAGTTTTGCATATTCGTTTAAATATCTTTAATTATTTTATCCTGTATTGTATTTATAGTGTGTATTGGAATCTTAGTTTTAAGATTTCAAATTCTTAAATTTATTTATCCATGAGTGTATTGCAAGTTTCTATTTTACAGGCTTAGTGTTTTTTTTTTATTGTTATTACTAACTTTTGATAAACGCTTGGGCAGATATTAGTAATTTTCTTTTAACTCACCTGTCCTTTTTTGTTATACTCTATAATTCATTTAGATAAACCTGGATTGCGTTTCCTGCAGACTGTAAATTTTTTTGGCTAGCGATTTATCGAGTGTATTTTTCTGTTTTTCCTAAATCAGAGATTTCGTTTTCTTCTATTTAAGATTAGATAAATCTTAATCTTTTCCTGTTCTATTTTCTTTTCTTGTATTGGAATCAACCTTGATGATCTTAAACATGGTCACTCATGAGATGTTCTGCAGACATGATGTTCTTAGTCCTGATGTTTCTTTTCCGGGCTAAGGAAAGCTCGCCTGCACTGTTTCTTGTATTCCCTATAAGACCCCTTTGTTTTGAAATCTCTGGAATTAGTTTATATAAATCGCTAGCAGGAAGAAATTATAAATCCCTTTTTAAATCTTAGGTGAGAAAGCGAACTTATCTGCCAGGGTGTTTAATGTTTCAATACTCACGTACACTCTGATAAATCTTCGGTAGAAATCTAGGTCCAACTCATATTTTATTTGGTGGGATTTATTATTGTAAGTTTAATAAACTTTGAAATTATTTAAAATTATTTTCACTGACATTTGTCTCTGTATTCTTTTCTCAATTGTCTGAACAATGTTAAAGATCTCTTTCTCTCCCTGGGTCTAGCTGGAGCATTCATCATCATCAACTTTTGGATCACCATAAATTAAATTTTCTGTTGTGACGTTATGCACGTGACTTCTCCTTATATGGAGTCAGGAATCTGTCAGCAACTATACCCACAGAAACCTGTTAGCCATTTTATGGTCCCTCTCCATTCTCTACCCTAATTTTCCCATATCCTGCTCCATCCTATTTTCACAACATAATCTTTGTCAACTCCATGACTTTTATATCTAAATCCCCCCTAACTTTTCCCAAACCCAGCATAAAAATCAATAACTCACTCTCTGTATAATCACTTTACTTATATTTATTCTTCCACAACTTTATTATTTGTATCCTTTCTACTTTCAGCATTTACATTTAATTAACAGATACCCAATATCTTCTATGCCTTCCTTACACAACTATATTATTTTCCTTCATTTATTTTGCAACCCTTCTAATTACCATATATGAGAAAACTTTATATAAAATTGATGTTATCGCTATCGGTCTACAATTCTTTAACTTTCTATGATCCTTATCCTTTACTTTAAATAGTAACTTATTCTTGTATTACTCCAACTACCTGGAAAATCTCTCTTCTGTGCCATCCTATTAAAACACGATAATAATTATACTTTTGCCCTACACCCTAAATTCATTATCATATCTGCTGCCCATCTATCTAAACCTCTTGCCATTAAAACTGATGTTATCGCTATCGGTCTATAATTCTTTAACTTTCTATAATCCTTATCCTTTACTTTAAATAGTAGCTTACTCTTGTATTACTCCAACTACCTGGAAAATCTCATCTGTGCCATCCTATTAAAACACGATAATAATTATACTTTTGCCCTACACCCTAAATTCATTACCATATCTGCTGCCCATCTGTCTAAACCTCTTGCCTTTCCATTTTTCCAATTTCTTTCTTGTCTCATTCAGTTCATTTTCTATAAACCTTATATTTCCATTACCGCATGCTTTCATGTTTGCTATCATTCTTTCCTTCACATCTAACATCTTTCCTATATCCATTACATACTTATTTTATATTATCGCTAATTCTTCTCTAGAGTTACTCTCTATTCCCTCATCATCTAGTAATCCTATCTTTCTCTCCCCTACATTCCTTTTAATGTATTTCCAAATTTTTTTACTCCCATCTCTTCTACTTTTATTAATATCCTCCAACAATTTACTATTCAATTTCATTCTCTCTCTATATTTATTTATTTTAGCCAATTTCTTTTTTTCTAAGTACTTTTCCCATTTAACATCAACATCTTTTTCATTTTCTTTGTTCTTAATAGCACATTTATATTCTCTGCTGCTTTCCCCCTCTCTTTTACACTTTGACTAACTCTCACTTTTTTATTACTTTTATTCTTTTGAATATTCTCGCCTAAAACCCTATTTGCTATTTTCTCTATTGCATTGCACCAGTCCTTATATTCATCCCCAACCAATTCTTCCATGGTTTTTTCAA
Source organism: Epiperipatus broadwayi (assembly GCA_028023455.1). NCBI lineage: Eukaryota > Metazoa > Onychophora > Udeonychophora > Euonychophora > Peripatidae > Epiperipatus > Epiperipatus broadwayi. The sequence goes on along the minus strand of JAQFVV010006257.1, from coordinate 5,540,745 downwards.
CTTTTACTTTATATTCTTCTAACTTACTCTTATCATTCACTCTCCATCCACATCTTTCACAATCGTTTCTACTTTTATTTCTATTTTCCATTACATTGCTAACCATTTCTATTATAAAGAAATTATGATCATTATTACATACTCTCTCTTCATTATCAAACACCTTACTTCGTCATATTTTATTCATTCCCTCTTTCTCTATTAATACATAATCTATTGTGTGGGAATATATTATTGCTAGAGCATATGTATTGTTCCTCATAAATATTTGATAAGTTTCCAATGCTCAAATTTACTCTATGATAAAAATTCTTCAAAAGCTGTTCATTCTTATTATCTACATCATCAATTTCTTCAATCTGCCCATTCATATCTCCTATAACCATTATTCTCTTTCCTTTTTTTTGAAACTCCGTATATCCTTAACTAGGCATTCATATATTCTAGTGTTTCACTCCATTATAGATTGACTATCTCCAGTAGCTATATACACTATAGCCACCATCCATTTTTGTCTTCCTAACCTTATCTCAAACCACAAATGTTCTTGACATTTAACAGTATTTAAATATTTTTTTGACATAACTCCTATACCACCACCTTTTTTTTTCTTTTCTATTCATACCCAGACATACCCTTCCAGAATAGGTTCATTTTCTCTTAGATGTGTTTCCACTATTGCTAATATCTCAAGCTCTCATTTTTAATTGCTTTGTTTACTTCCAGCCACTTTTTTGGTCTCCTACCAACTTGCATATTCAAATATCCAATTTTAACAATTTCTTATTTCCTAACTACTCTTTTATAAATTCTTTTGACTCTTTTATCTTCATTACATTTATAAATAACTTGCTTACTATTAATTTTACAGTCCCATTTCCTCTTCACATCTACATTTATATCTAAATCAGCTACCCTTTGTTTATTACTTACATCCATCCATTCTTCTTCTTTCCGATAACACTGCAATTTAAAACCCCACCTCCCATTATAAGTTTCCCGAGCTATATTCTTTATAAATCAGACTCCCTAAAACTTCACATCTTTGTTTTCCTAAATGCAGTCCATCTTTACTATATAACTCCCTCTTCCCAGTTAAAAAAAATCCCACGCATCCACAAAAATAACATTTCTCTCACATTTTTTTCAATCTCTCATTTATAGAATTTGCTAATAATCCAACTATTCCTACTCTTCCTTTAATCTTACCCAAATTCCTAATCGATTCTATGTTACTCATCCATTTTTCTCTCTGATAGCTTTGACAAATTATTAGTCCCTACCATAACATACACATCTCTACATCCTTGCTTCTTTATTTTATCTGTAACATAATTCTAGCTCCAGGCAAACATACTTTTACATACCTGTATCTATTTTCCCTTGCAATTATATCTCCACATTCTCTAATTAGTGAATCTCCTATCGATACTGCCTCATAGTCTACTTTCTCTGCTTCATTCATAACCTTCTCTACCATCTTCTGTACTTCCTTATCATTCCAATTCAATAATTCCTTTATTTGCTCATGCTTCATTTCTAACAATTTTAATTTTGCTTCTACATTCTTTACCTCTTTTTCTATTTTACTTATTCATTGGCTAACCATTTCCATTGCACTACCTATTTTTTCATCCTTATCTCTTGTCACTCCACTAAAAACATACTCTATCCTGTCTACCTCAACTACATGTTGCTCCATTTCTTCTTTCTCTTTAAGTTATCTATGCTTAGAAACCACTTTAAAAGCCTCTTTTATCACATTTACAGACTGTCTACATAACCATAAACCTGTTACAACCTTTCTAGTCTTATTTGAACAGAATCACATAAGGTACACTCTACCATAGCATGCCTAATTTCTTTCTGATGATTATATATGCATTATGGAATACAAATGCAATCCATATTTCTTACTTTCCAAGTCACCTACTCTATATTTGACTTGACACTTCCGCCCCTATTTTTCAAACTCCTTTGCATGGAAAGATAAAAACTTTACTTTCTTTCAAAAATGATTGATAACCACGTTTTCCGACCTTAGGCCTCCAAAACATTATATTTTTCCTCAAAAAATCACTATTCTTAAATTAAAATAATTGGTAGGCCAGGCCAGCTGCTTAGTAGCATTGTTTCTCTGCTAAAAACCAAGAAATATGCCATTTACATGGCCCAATATTTTTGTGCTTTTGCAGAGCAACTTATGGTCTATAGAACAGTACTGTTCATATTAGCTGCTGCAGGCGTACGTGGCGTTGCACACTAATATTATGCCCCACTAATGGGCTTCGCGACACTATGCAAATATGCACACTTAACAGATCACTATCTCGATGTGAGGGTGTAGGGAATTCAACTGGTCACAACTGTTGTAATATGCATTCGAATTAAAGATCTTACCCCCTATCTGACGTATTTGATAGTAATAATTTTAAGACCATCACCGGGCTTCCCTACAAATTTTGAAAGGTGAAAAAAATTGTGAAAAGTGATGCCCAAGCACCTTTTCCCAGAACTCATGCGAAAAGTCATGTAAATTACGAGACAAAATGTCTGAGGTTGCACGTAGTTTTGGAAATTATAAGCTTGGTTTGATCAATGATGACAAATTAGTTGTCAAGCCCACCCCAAAAAAAAACCATTAAAATAAGATCAAAACGTTTGACGTTTTCAACTTTCGTTTTCTTTTTTTTTTTTTAAAATATGATGACTTTTTTTTTGGCCATATGGCGATTTTTATTTTGCCTTTTTTTGTATACTGCTGATATACTAAAACTTTTCTTTTTAAAACCAATTTTTATTACCTTTTTTTAAAAATAAAAACAAACCCCAAAAAGTTTTGGTCTCTACCTTTTGTCTCAGTGACGACAAAGTATTTCTCCCCATCTCCCCCCAAAAAATTAAAATAAGATCAAAACTTTTGACTTTTTCAACTTTCATTGTCTTTTTTTTTGTGAAAAAATACAGCGACTTTTTTTTGGCTATATGGCGATTTTTGTTTTGCCTTTATTTGTATACCACTGATATACTAAAACTTTTCTTTTTAAAACTTACTTTTATTACTTTTTAAAAAAAATAAAAACAACCAAAAATAACTTTTATCTCTATCTTTTGTCTCAGTGACGATAAAGTAGTTCTCCCCATCTCTCCCCAAAAAATTAAAATAAGATCAAAACTTTTTTTTAACTTTCGTTTTCTTTTTGGTTTTTAAAATACGGTGACTATAGGGTGATTTTTTTTTTGGCTTTATTTATATTACGTGATGTCTATTTTGCCATTTTTGAAAAGTAAATGTCCAAATATTTGAATAAAATTTTATATCGTAAATTATTTACAAGAATGTCAGAATATTAGTAAAAAAGTCATATTAAATATCAAAATATTTTTTAAAAAGGCAGAGAAAATGTAAAAATATTTTAATAAAAGTCTGACAAATTGGGAAAATATTTTAATAAAAGTCGGAGAAAATGTAAAAATATTTTAAAAATAGTCAGCCCTGGATCGATATAATTGTTTGTTTTTAGCAGAGAAACAATGCCACCAAGCGGCTGTCCTGGCTACCGATTAATACCATAGCACACCTCATCACATACGGTATACTTCACCATAGCACGCCTAATTTCTTTCTGTTGATTATATATGCATTATGGAATACAAATGCAATCCATATTCCTTATTTTCCAAGTCACCTACTCTATATTTGACTTGATACTTCCTCTCCTATTTTTCAAACCCTTTGGATGGAAAGATAAAAGCTTTTCTTTCTTTCAAAAATGATAGATCGATAACCACGTGTTTTCCGACCTTAGGCCTCCGAAACGTTATCTTTTTCCTCAAATAAATCACTGTACTTAAATTAAAAAAATCTTTAGTGGCAAACTTACTAAAAACTAACTAATCTTACATACAACTTAGTTATAAAATATCCTTACATTAACGCACATTCAACAAAATAATTTTTTTTTTTAAATGGCGAACGAAACATTTTGTAAATGTTAACAATTCCTGATCTTTAATATATCTCTCTTCATTACAATTTACTCCTCACTTTCATACAACAAGCAAACAGTCTTTATTTCAATGATCTCAGATGATTAATCATATAAGGAAAAAAATAATTTAAACTTAGCTTTCGGCACAGAATAATCACGTCCACTCAGCTAGGTAGTTAGTGACCTAGTGGCACTCTCGATGATCAAAATAAGATAGAAATGACCGGTACAACATATATATGCATACAAAACATGGATATATATAAATTGTTTTTGGTGAAAAATTTGTTAGTAAAATTGATATTATTTTATATAATTTCTAGAATTTTACATTATTTCTATCATTTTAGTGTAATGTTTGGAAAAGTTTAATTTTTTTTTTAAAAAAAAAAAAACCATCACATAGTAACTTATAAGATTATTAACTAAATTAAAATTCATTTGGTTATGAAAATTGTAAGAGTTGCTTAATTACATTTTTACTAATTATGACTAAATCGTAATTGGAAATTTCTCTTCAAAAATTATTAAGTTAATTAAGGGAGAATTTATTGGGTTTTACTATTGTTTTTTTTAACCTGCCTCTAATCATTTTTTTTATAAGCTTTTTTTAGTCTTATATGATGATTTTTCGTAGTGTGTGTTAGAATTCATTCAATGATGTTTTCGTAAATATTTATTGTTTTGTATTATTTTTATGTGTAACAAAATAATACATTCTTTTGTGCATTTTTAAATTAATATCTTTTATTACTACTGGCTTCTTACATTTTCAACTTTCTAGAAATTTTTTTAGAGCTATAATTGATTAATGTATAAATTATATATTTATTCATGCATACACATATATCTTAATATTCTAAACACCCACATATATGTGAATATATATATATTCTAATTTCTTCATATAGAATATTTGAGCAATGATTTATAGCTTTTAGAATTTAAACCTTTTAATTTATATTTTAATATAAAAAAACTGATTTTGTTATCTCTTTTTTTCCTTTTATAAATTAATGTAATGCAGTTAATTACAGTTCTGAAAAAGATTATTAGATACTCAAAACTGTAAAGAGAAATAATGTCACTAAACAACATTGTTGTTTTGAAAATGCAAAAAGGAGTTTATTGTTCATAACAACTTAAAATATTTCTCATATACATTCATATATGTTGCCATTCAATTATATTCTTGATTTTCAAGATAGTCTTTGAATAAATGATTAACTTAATTACAAATACAATTATTGAAGAATAATTATAGTTTTTAATAAATACAAACTTAATGAATTTCTGATGTTTAAAATTATGAACAAATGCAAATGGAAGTAAAATTAATAATTTAAACTGGAGCATAAGAATGCCTTCTAATGTGAATATTTATTAGGTGCCAAAAATTCATAATTGGAGGTTTTTACTATGTAATGATTGGACTAAGAATATTTCAAAAATTTAAGTTTTCTATTTATTTACATAAATTACATGAGTGCCACCTGGTTTTCTGCATCAGGAAATAAATCGACACTTGTATATATAAATCAATATTTAATATAATAATAAAACCATTACACAGCTCCATTTGTAATGCCGGACTAAATCATGAAGAACATAAGTTACTCCTGATGACAGTAGCTCACACAATCTTACATAAACAAATTAAATCGTGTAATAATTATAGATTTAAATCCAGATAACAAGCTTCCTTCAGTTATTAATCTATCCATACAATCGATTCAAATCCCCTATAATTACATCTAAACTCCAGGGATATAAAGTATACCTGTATTTAAAAATCATGTAATAATAATTTATTTACAAGTGTATTTATTAATTGATGTAAGTTATTTTCTTTAATAAAATTAACAAGTCATTTATTTCTTTAATAAAGTCCTTTAATTTTTATATATCATAATAGCAATATATTTATAGATTATGTAACACATTTGTCATACCTTTAACCCTGACTTCAATAAATTTAAATATAATTCTACGTGTGTATGTATTCATAAATATAACATTTCTTTGACTTACGTCTCCTAGTATTTATATATACAAATGTTCTATATGGGATAGACATCTACACTATCTTTATCACAATAATCATAAGGAAATGTCTTTTTTAAGATCCTAATTTTAAACATAATTGCTTATATAATAATAAAGGAATAGTCTTTTGGTCCTAATTCTAATTGAATAAATCTTCTATACAATAATTATAAGGAATACCTTTTGGTCCTAAACCTGAGATGGATCCCTAACTCATTAAACTGATAGGAATTTTTTCACCCATATGGATGCAAACATGTAAACTATTAAACCTTGAACATAAACTTTTTATTTCTTGTCTTTGAGTATGAGTCACTAAGTTTTTATTTTCACTGAAAAGTGGCACTCTTCATAATAGGTAAATAAAAAAACAACAGGCTCAAAATTCTTATTGCTATGATATTTCTCTTACCAATGGGTGAAAACTACATCATATTTTATTTTAATTATTGCATTGATGCATGTGATCAATTCAGATTAATCTAGGCACCTTTGATAACTACAATCATACATTTTTTAAGATGGCTTCTTTGAATGAGCTATGAACTGATTATCTGAAAAACAATCTAGATTCGTTTAATACTAAAACATATTTTCTAATTCCACATTTAAATCCTAGGTCACAGGCATGAATCCATTATCCATTCAACCATGAAGCCTTCAAAATAACTGTTAATTTTTTGTAAGAGTTTCACATTAGTTATCATCTAGTGTAGGTTGTAACTCTGAATGGGAAATTGTGTTAAGTGAATGATTATCAACAATGATCAGATGTATTGCGGTTCTGTTTGTTTCATATCTTTTCTAAGTAATGGCAATTCAATATATATGAAAATGATGGAAATATTGAACTTGTGTTATTTCTGTAAATTGTTATTTATATTCCTGTGGTAGATGGAATACCTAATGAATTAGTTGTATATTTTGAAAAAATATTTTTTAGAAGTTTCTAAAATTGCCAGAGGATGGTATCTTTAGTTTTAGAAATTTTTTATTTAAAATTTAGATTTTATGTTACTTAAAAAAATGTTACGAGATATATTTAATATATATATATTTTTTGCAGTTTAGCTTAACCTGCTTGAAGTAATATTTGGATTATCAAAACAAGCAAGAAACTTTTTTATGTCATAATGGATTAACCTATGCAAAAAAATAAATTCTGTTAACATTTATAAAACTTTGTAGATCTATTTATTTTCGTATATATTATTCTTAAATGATTTGTTTATGAAAATGTTCATTGATTATAAGAATTAATATTATACTTTTTTGTCAAGCAAATCAAATTGATTCACATTTTTTTTCCTTAATTAAAAAAATTAAAATCTAATAATTTTTCATTTTAATATTTGAACACATAGGACAAATTTTATTGTTTATTATGCAAAGAAATTGTTATTCAAAACATATATGTTAATAATCTAATTGAAGTTTGTAATAAAGAATTGGCAGTTATAATCTACTAGAGTATCTATTTCAATCTTTTTATTTTAAGTAAATCTGTTTGCTTTTCACATATATGTATATTTTTCATTTTTTAACTAGTTTTAAATAATCTCTTTGGCTTGGATTATTACAAATGTTTATACTTAACTATGATAGTTGTTACATCTTTTCTCCAAAATGTACATGCTAATATAAAATACATAAAGATAATTTTTCTAATTCATTCTAGATATATGTAGTATGTGTATAGTATTTATAAATTTCTTGATATTATATCTAATTTTCAAACTATTCTACTCGAGAAATTTCTCGATCTGAGTTTGACATTATAAGTGTCAAAGAAATACCTTTTTAAAAATATTTAATTTATTTGGGAAGTTTATTTTTTCCCTCTTTTTTATTTTTCTTGAGTTTCTATTTTGTGAAACACTCAGAACTTATATATTAGCAATTCAGCACTGACTCAATTTTTTCATAATTATTATATACTTCAGAGTTTCTATTTAAATATTACATGTGAAATAAATACTGGGTTTTGAGTTGATATTTTAAATCTAGTGTCTGAATATTCTAAGCTCGAAACCAATTGGTCTGAGGATAAGAGTATTCTGGATAAAGATTTTAAATATTTTCTCTTACTGTACTTATCAATTAAGAGCTTGTTTGAGCTATTTAGTTTTTAGAAAGTAAAAAAATCTTGAAATAAGCATGAAAATATGAATAATGACTTAACTACAAATAACTTGCTTTGGAAATCACTTGTTTTAAAACTAAATAGAATGTTCTTAATGAATATCATGTTAGCTTTTTATTAATAATTTGGAAGAAGAAAGCATAATTAAGTAGTTATTTAGTTTATAATACTGATCATGAGAAAATTCCACATTCTCATACTCAGTGATAAAGCTTTGCACTTTACAATAAGAATTTATCTTCTTATGTTTTTTATTTATTTTTCATATTGCATTTTCAAGTTAGTGTATTAAGTATTAATCTTTGATTTCATTTATGATGCAAAAAAATTTGTACACATAAATATATGTAATTGCATATTTATACATAAAACTTAGATGTAGCACATTCATGTATTATACACATTTTGAATTTTAAAATAAATATTATTTCAGAATATACATGACATCACTCAAAAAATTATTTTTTATAACATGGCAATGGTTAGATGTGAATGCAGATATGACAAAGTCTGAAAAAAAAAAATCAATTGTAGTAAAAATTAATTTTGCTGAAAAATATTTGTAATATTCAATTGATCTTTAATAAAATTGTTATTACTTGATATTTGAAAAATATTGTGATCAGAATTATGAAATCAAAAGTAATTAAATTGACAGTTATAGTATTTGAAGTTAATTACAGTAAAATTTTAAATCAAGAAAAGCCAAATGATTTGGTGATAATTAATTCCATATAGCATTAGTAAATAAAGTGGGTGAAAAAATTATTTAGTAAGAATGTTTATTATTATTATTATTGTTTGAAAAATTCCAAGTGTTTTATGAAGTTATTATTAATGTTGAGTCACCATTATTATTAAAATATTTAACAAATGCAAAGAGTAGAAACTTTGAAAGTAGATTATACTGCAGACACAATTTTTTTTATTTTGTAAGTAGATAAATTATACAAGCAAAAATGTTCAATAGACACATAATGGAGAAGTAAGAAAATGCTTCTGTGTATTTGTCATGGTAATGATGAATATATAATTTTTAATCTTTTAACTAAATCTTGAAAAACAGCTGATGGTAAAATCTAATTAAAAGTTTTTCAATTTTGATATCCTTCATTAACTTAGTCATTTTGTGTTAGATATAATCACAAAAAAATGCAAGATATCCAGGAGATTGCCGAGGTTATTTGACATTTCAAAGTTTACTATATAGCAACAACAATCACAATTTTATATTGAAAAAGTAATAACTGAATGTAAAATTTATATTAAAAGCAAATCCAACTTATTTTTTAAAAATGTATAAATCTGATTTTGCTTTTCCAGAAGTTGTCAAGTATGCCATTTATATTTCCTAAGAAAATAACAGGACTCAATTCATCTGTTTGTACATTTAAATTATATAATTAGTTCATCCATTTTTATCATATTTATATTACTTATATATTGTAATTATAATAAGCTCCACAAAGATTTTGGAAAAATAGTCTTCAGCTTTTCTTATAGATACTAAGTCAGAAATGTGAAATTTATATATAATAATATACTTTTTTCTAAGTTTCCAATTGTTTCATCCACACATTATATGTGCATTTATCACTTAAAAGACATTTAATATTAATGACATAGTCTAGCATATAATTACTACAAAAATGCAATTATATAAATTGACTTACAATGCATATGTACAGCATCTGCACATATTTAAAACTTGCTTTAAGTTATTTCATATTTCTAAGTCTACAGATTTCCATTTCATTCCTACTTTATTAGTAAACTTAAAATCTTATGCTTTTTTTTTACAATTCATCTTTTTTTATCTTAATAGTTTCAGACTCATTAACAAATATTGATCTTTTGAATCTCATTCATTGCTATTTGCAAATTAATCAAGTTTCTATAATATTTATTCGGGAATCTTTTTTAGACCATACATGTATATATTTTTAATCCACCGATTTCTCATCTTTCACTCAATAAATGTTTGCCCCTTTGGGTTGTCATCTGATCCTTCGTGTCAGCCGCCAGAAGCGCGATTTCTAGCTAAATTTCTAGAAATATGCCGTTTCCGCGGCCGCACTCAAGCCTTTAAGCATTCTTTCTAAAAGAAATCCTAGAAAGATTGTTAACTCGAAGTTAAGTCTACTTTCTACGCTAAAAGGTAGAGTATTAACTCGGAAGTTAAGTCTCCTTTCTATGATAAAATCTAGAAAGAGTGTTAACTCGGCTTACGGTGTGGCTTTTTCCGATGCTAAAAGCAGAGGAAAATGCCGTAGTTGTTTGTGTCACACACTATATCGTAATGCTGCGTTATGTATTTGATGTAACAATATCGTACTAGGGTGTTTATTTTGATCGTGTCAAAATTATTTAAATTTTCATCGGTGCCTTGTTTTTTTTTAAGACCAATCGATGTACTGTTACATTTTATCAATTTTAACAGTATCGTGATTGTTCCTCATAAATTTGCATTTCTCCTAAATTTTCGATTAGGGTGGAATAGCGTAAAAATTTAAAAATCACGCTTTGAGTCACGTTTTAGCGAGAAATTTTCCGAGACAAAAAGTACGGCTAATTCCCACAACAGAAAACTTTAAAAGATGGGAATTGCCAGACACGGGCCAACGCTGGAATATTTCTACAGCAGAAAAAAAGAAAAAAACATTCTGCTGCTGAAAAAAAAGATTGGATTGTGCGGCAAATATATGCAGATTTGAGGTCCGAAAACATCTGCCGACGGAAAGGTTCACTTCGTAAAGGCAAGCTTGTTTGAGGGATTCTAAATGACCTTCGTCAAATGTCAAAAATAAAAGAAGTAACTTCAATTTTTATTTAAACGTACATCCCTTCTTCTCCCGATAATTGTTGGCGTCGGCAATCAAATGTAAAATAAAAGAAGTAACTAAAATTTTTATTTAAACATAGCCCCAAAAACCCCTCTTCTTCCAATAATTGTTGTCGTCGGCAATCAAATGGTCAAATAAAAGGAACGTCAATTATTCTTTAATCGTATAGAAAAAAACAAAAAAAACCCTCCCACTAATTGTCCTGGCCAATCAAATGTAAACCAATCGAAGTAAGACAGTAAATTATTAGTTAAACATAACCCAAATTACTATTCGAACGTACACCGAAAAAGACTCGCTCTTGTCAATCAAAATTAAAGAAACCTAGACTATTATTGTCCCATTGTCAAATCGAATATTATTTGGGAAAACCCAAATAATTTATAAACGAAAAAAAAAAAAAGTCAAATCGGTTTTCAATCAAATGGTAACCGATAAAAGTAACTTAAATTTTGATTTAAACATACACACAAACAAAAACAAAACTCTTTCTCCCAATAATTGTTGTCGCCAATCACCAAAAAACACCCACCCCTCTCACTAATTATTGTCAGCAATCAAATGTACACCACTACTAAAAGTAACGTAAACTACTATTCTTTAAACGGTTACACCCCTTCTCCCAATAATTGTTGTCTACAATCGTACACACAAAAAACACCCCAGTAATTAGTGTCGGGAATCAAATGTAAACCGATCAAAGTAAGACTGCAACTTATTATTTAAACGTAACCCAAATTACTATTTGAATCTACACCAAAAAAACACCCGCTCTTGTCAATAAAAATTAAACAAACAAACGACTATTATCGTCCCATTGTCAAAAATATTTATTTGTAGAACCAAAACCATAATTTATAAATGAAAGGAAGTCCAATCGGTCATCCATCAAATGTAAACTGATAAAAGTAAAGGTTTTAAATTTTATTTAAACATAAACACACGCGCGCAAAAAAAAAAAAAAAACAACACTTCTCCCAATAATTGTTTTCGGCAATCAAATGTAAACCTATCAAAGTAACGTAAATTATTATTTAAAGATCCATCATAAAACCCCGTTCTCTCTTGAATTTTGTCAATCCAATTTTACAAAAATGGTAATATTATTTTTTTTAAAAAAAAAACACAAATTACTATTTGAACACACACCAAAAAAGACCCTTTGGTAAAAAAAAAAAACTATTATTATCCCATCGTCAAAAATATTATTTGGGAAAAATAATTCAGAAACGAAAAAAAGTAAACTTTGTAAACAAACCAAAAAAAAAATCAATATTAATAGAGAATCGCTATCCCGGGAACTATATATTAATGTGTTTTTCAGTTAGAAATCACGCCTCTGGCGGCTGACACGAAGGATCAGATGACAACCTTCTTTGCATGCAAAACTTTTATCTGAAAGTTATCAGTTTTTAAAATAAATTTTTATAAATAAATATGAGAATCAAGTTAATTTATCATCTATGCTAATAACATTAGTATTTTCATGTGTATAACTGCATATTTTCTGTCATTGTTATATCTTTGACATTAGTTCATTAATATCTTTAATATAAATGTACACTCTACCTTAATAGCTTGTGTGCTTTCAAAAAATAATGTTTTCATAAAAAATGTTTATGATCATTTAGCACAATTTCTTTCATATACTGCTATTGCAGTAGTTTGTATTTAAAAGATCCTATTTAACAATAAAGAATATCTCTTCTAAGTAGCTTTTTTATTTTATATCTCTTCCATAGTTCTTGAGAAAGCAAGTATTGTGAAAGAAGCTGAAGTGTCTAGCCAAATGCAACTTTTCAATATTATTCAATTCACTTTCATAATATATTTAATTTTGAATGGCTGACATTTGTTGTAGGCAATTTTCTTACATTTCTTCGAATGTTGAAGTCATTATTAATAGTGATAAGATATATTTTTTATTGTTTCAACATTTTTATTCTTAAGACATTCTACACATATCAGACCTCCATTACTATTCTGAGAATTATCATATATATATTTATCAAAGTACACATTCTAAAGTTTTTTTTTTTATGTTCACATATTCATTTCAATAATCAGCAATATTCTTACTTAATAATTCCAATTGTTCATCTCTTAGTAATCCAACTTTCTTAAAACTACATTCATTACTATATTAGTAATAGTATGCATATATAAAATATTTCATATTAAATTAGAAAGGCTAAAAGCTTTTTTTAAGTGACACTTTTAATTGATATATTAATTTGAATAGTTTTCTAATAGTCTTGAAGTTTTTGCAGAATTATATGTTTGTGTACTGTTTTTATATTATTTTGTGACTTAAGCAGTTTGAAAACAATATCTTTTTTTTTTTTGCTTAAATGATGATAAACCATGGATTCAGTAAGAACAAAATTCTAACATATCTTTATTACTGGTTAAGACGGTATCATATTACAAATATATTTTAATTTTATACAAATCATATCAGACATTCATGTGATGAACCAAAATTAGCCTAGGAGCTTTACCTTTTAGTTAAAAATATGGCTAAATACATATTAATGGCCAATAAGTGTATGTCTAGCTGGGTTGCTATAGGCAAGTTATCTGGAAAAAAAAGTATTAGGATTTTATATGTTTTTAGCAGCTATTGTAACAATATCAATTAGGATAGACAATTTTTATCTGATAATTTATCTATATAAAAAAATTATATTAGCCTTTATCTAAATTAAACAGTTAAATTGTTATATTTATTTAGATATATTTAAAAACCTTGTAAATAGGAATTGTCATAAATTCATTTTTTTTTAAAAAACAATTTATAGGGGATATTTTGTTTCTTGAATCAGTTTTGGATATTACTAACATTTTTGTTTTTCTTAATTACATGTGCTAAAAAAATTTGAACTGATTTAAATATAGTGAATATGGAAAAGTACACTATGCACTTAGTAATATACTGTCTCCTTCAAAGGAATTAAAGCAGTATCAAGTAACATTTGTGTTGCAGTCAGTACATTAACACTAAGACATCTATCTCATTTACTTTATTGATTAATAAGGCATAGCTAATTACTTGGAAAAAAAATTCTAAACTTGTTTAAGAAGTGTTAAGCTACATGAACAAATTTTCAGGTTCTGCCCAGATTTGAAATCTTGGCCATAAACATGAACTAATTACATTACCATTAGATCCATCTTAAAGATCATTGTGAAAAAGTGTAATTTATATAAAGTATAAAAAATATGTAATAAATTAATGAGTTTTTAAACTAAAAATACATATAAAATATTATAATTCTACTTCCAGCTGATGTATAGGGGATTTGAACATAGATTTTCAAGCTCCCTTCAGCTATCCACTCTATCTCATATAATGATACATATGACCACACATGCGTAATTTCCAAGATATGTATTTTGTGCTGAACCAGCACTCACCAATTAGTCCAGATCATCATCTCCCATATATATAATCAGTGCTCTGCTTATATTAGGATAGCAAATCTTCAAAGTTTAATGAACTGGCTTCAATCTACTCCACTCTCCAATTCTTCAGTCATCCATACCATTGAAAATTTGATGATGGAAAACCAAATCCCTTGATGCCGATATTATTTCATGCCCATGTTGATTTTAAGTCACTATGACCCCTCATGTATAGGACCATGTCCATTTAAATACACAAGAGGGATGGACAGGATACATGCTGAATCTGTAATATTTGAATACAATTTTTTTCACATGTGAGTGGATAGCTGAAGGGAGCTTGAAAGTCTGTGTTCAAATCCCCTATAATTACATCTAAACTCCAAGTACTTAAATTATACATGTATTCAACTAAAGAGGTATGATGATCTCTTAGCATATATTTATAATTTTAAAAAATGCTAAAAGATCAGTAGCAGTAATTTCTGTAGAAGATTAACAATAATGCACAAATAAACTTTCTTGGTGAATGTATATTTTATTCTATGTACAGTATATTTGGGGTTTTTTTTGTTTGAAAAAAAAAAATAGTTTCAGATATATTACAATGGATGATACAAATTTTAAAGAATCTACATGCTTACTAATAGAAATGAAAATTTAATTTTGCAAAAAAATATAAAATTAAAAATATCTTTTCAAAAAAAAAAATTGACTGGCTTTTAAGAAATGCAAAATTTTACCATCAATAATTATTCTAGCACATGTGCGGCGCAACTGTTCCCAAAAGCTATTAATATAAAATAAATAAGTAAAAACAAACGAGTTGAGCGCTTTCAAAGGATCTTGCCATCATAATCATATGTTTAATGATATGATATGCTAATTCCATTTCTTCGATAAAGCAAAGCACGTGTCCTTCCTATTTATGGCATACTTGTCTCATGAGATGAAGAAGGCCTCTTTGCTTTTTCTTTTAAAGTCATGTCTCTCTACACACGATTGTGAGATTGTCTGGAATGCACTCATGACTTGTGCTCTGGTGCTGATAGAAAACTGAATAGGTGGAAGGATCGTTGAGAGCTCTATTGTATAAATATTTATGTTGTGCTAATCGTGTGGACAAAGATGCTCTGCTTTCCCCATAATATGTGCCTTTACAATTATTGTTGGAACATGCAATATTATATATTTTGTGGAGGGGTCTGTAAAAGTGGAGTTTGGTCTTTAGTGTTATTAATTAAATTGCATATTAAATGTAGTAGCAAGCTATGATTATGAAGGCAAGATCCTTTGAAAGCACTCAGCTCGTTTGTTTTTAGTTATCTATTTTATATTAATAGCTTTTGGGAACAGTTGCGCCGCACACATGCTAGAATATATATATTTCCCAAAAGTAAAAATTTTTTTGACATCAGTAATTATATATTTATTAGTAAGTTTCCTACATTTTTTTTGAAAATTGCTAATGCAATTACAAAAAAACAACATTTTCTACAATATTTATTAATGATTTAAACGTTATTTGTTTAAATTGAATTATATTTCAAAAATTTTACTTTATTTATTAGAAATATAAGTTTACAAATGAAAAGCTTTCTTAAAAATAATTTTAACATTGCAAATATAGAAAAAAAGTAATAAACCAAAATACATAATCATAACAATAGCTTTTTTCTTATTAGATGATTGTTGATAAAAATAATTGAATAAAATATTTGTTATTTATACTCCATTTTTAAAATTTGACAAATTATTATCATAAAGCAATGAAATTCTGTTCTAAAATTGACAGAAATTTCCATCTATAGTGTTTATGCAAGATGCAGCCAATCGGAATTGGGTTTTTATCATTATTTTTCTTAAATGCAAACATTTTTGAATAAAATCTTAAGTGTAATCATTATTTTGTTTTAAATAAATATAAATGTTTAAAAAAATAATCATAAGTAAATAAACTACAAAAAATATACAATTTTTCTGTAAAAACACAAAAGAATAGTGTTTGCATGTACTACCAAAGACTAAAAACAAAGAATCTACCAATCAGTGGCATTCACCTCGAATTAGCTTGTCTGTACAATAGCGACATTTTTTTTTTTAAAATTGATAAATCTATATATTTTAGTTCCAATTTCTACTACCAAATAAATGCAAAATGAGAAAACTAATGCAACAGATAGTCAAAGAGAATGAAGGTATCCTGAAAGTAATTACAACACCATCCACTGCATGTAGAAACTGCATTTCTATGTGTGATTCATCTTGTTTTTTAAAGATATTAAAATTCATGAATTGCTACGAATATTGAGACCGAATATTTTGTAGATGAGAAATTTTTATAATGATTTAAATGACTGTACATGAAAAATTTAAAAATTATTATAATATATTTAAATAACTAAGTATAATTATTTCTTACAAATGAAAAATAAATACTGTAAGAATTTTAATTATATTAGTGACTGTGTTATATTGTATATAATTAGTGCTACAATAAATTAAGACTAGCAAGCAATAGTAAATTAAAGATTGATGTTCTATTGTTTGGCTATAGTATCTTCAGCACAAAACGAGATATTTTAAAGATGTAAAATACTGATATTTATGAAAAATTTATTTCAAACATTTTAATTAAAATGTGAATTATGGAAGAAAAAAATATAAAAGCACTTTCTATTTTTAAAATTCTATCGATTTTACTTTCTAATAATTTCTTATAATTTGTTATTTATTTTTGAAAAGGTGATAATTATACACACAGTTGTGTAAATATTTCATATGTGTAAAAAAAAGTACACATATATATATAAAATATGTTTTTTAAAAAAAGCTACTGTTAATCTTTTGGAAGTTACATTAGTTAATATTGTCATTTATATGACTAACAGATATATGTGTACGCACACATTTAAAAATACTCCGATACTATCCTAATTTAATAATTCAATAAAAAAAAAGATTGATCTTTCACTTAAAATATTCCATAATTATATAATATTTTTTATTTCTTTTAAATTAGTCAATGTTTGCCACAGATCCATTTGAGGTCATTAACTGACTGGACTTCTGTTATCTCTCTTATAGATTGCCACTTACACTGACAAGCATAAGCTCGAACACCTAGAATTAAAAATAAAAAAATCATATAATAAACCTATTTTTATTTATAAAGTTACTCAAATCATATATATTGTACACACATTTTCAAAAACTAAAATTAAGAAATTTAAAAGGAGGTAATTGAAAAGGCAAATTTATTAATAAATATGGTTTATGATTTTATAGACTATGAGTTGATTGGGAATAAGTTTTAAAATCAAGGTGACAAATGGCATTTGAACTCTATAATGTTTTTCTTTTGCAAGAAAAATAGTGAAATATCAGGTCAAATTAGAATATAATCTGGCTTTCACAATGCTACTTGTTGATGTTTTATTCAGCTTCTCTGTAAAGAAGATATAAATCTATCTTCAATCAGTAATATTTATAAGTAGATAATACAAATCTTATTAAATGGTTATGAAATACATATATTTGCAGGACTTATATCATATGAAGAAAAGGGCATGCAATTAAAAGGATTATTAAAATGTATGTTGACTTAGTGTCAGATCTATAGTGTTATAAAAACTGATTTCAGCTCAAAATGGGGTGTTTTTGAGTTTAAGATTTGGTTTGATAATATATGAGCTAAAGAGTGGCTGTTTGATGTGAGATGCATTAAATCTATTTACTAAAGTTTACAATAGTTGGCTTTAAAATGGAAGGAAAACATTTAAAAGAAAATCATGCAATGTTTTGATGATACAATAATCTGGCATTTGAATAGCAATAATTTTTAAAGCTAATTTATATTTTTAAAATAATCAAATGGAATAAAAAATTATTCATTTAAATTTTTTTTTCTTTTTTAGCAAAATATGCAAATTGTACTAAAACATTTATATAAATCAACCATTTCTTTTCTTAATCAATCAAACTGAATTCTTAGTTCATTTAAATCCATTAGACATTCACTATGTATAGTGAATAAAAGAAAGGAACACCATCAGCTGCTAATCTAATCTGGACATTTGACACAATACTTCAAATAACTGTTTATAAAAATGAAAAAACGACACATTTTAAATGATAGAGCTAGAAAATACAAGAGTATATTATCACCATAAATGAACTGTTCATATTTATCAGAAGGAAGAAATAAATTACAATTATTTTATTTTGTAAGTTTTATATTTAAAGGACTGATTCAACTTTATTGTAATGATTTTGGGTTTGTATTTAATGTCTGCTTAACTTGGATATTATGTTATAGAAATTGTCAGTTATAAGTTAAAGTTTTTTTTTAATACCTATTAGATTGTATAAATTATTAGTTTAAAAGAAAGATTAAAGAAATGATAATAATATAAAATGCAATATTAACATATGAATTGTCCAAGTGTTTAATGATGTATTCTATGGAACCTAGCTAAATTTTGCAAAATAAAAATGTAGTTTGCTAGAAAAAAGAACACAATATGATGAGATGACTCAAAAAAAAATATTCTCATTTTAACAGTATAATTTATTTTAATCAAATTTGAGAAATAATTCATCATTTTTTTAATAATCTCTCTGATTTTTAATACACTTTATTCATCTCTCAACAAGTTTTTGTATTCTCTCATTAAAAAATATTTTAATCTGAGCTGCAAGCCACAAATGCACTATTATATTCATCTCTTAATCTAAGAGAAGGAAAGTTGTAATTCTGATAGAAGGAAATAGACCTCTTTGGATGCTGTTAATGAGCATTTGAAGAGAGATAATGTGAGTTTTTGTGATAGCGGCTATTAGTATTCTGTATGGTTGAAGTGCTATGCATTGGAGCAAGAAGTGTTCTATGGTTTCTTCATCTCTATGGCAAAGTTGGCAATCAGCAGCAATATTAGCAAATGGTATTTTGTTGGATAAAAAAACTATTGGTTGGCAGAGCTTTAATGTAATTAAACTTTGTGGTGTGAGGTAGTATCTATCAAATTTGTATGCTTAAATGCTTCCCAATATGTAATTTTTTCAGTGGGAATATTTTGGTGTGTGTTGAAGTAAGTTCTATAAGATTTAATGAGGACATTTAAGAATTTGTTACTACAGGGTGGGGGTGTGTTTGTAGGTAATACGGGGAGTAATTTTTCTATATTAGGGAAAAGTATTAAAGATTTTAAGACTTCTCATTCGATAATTTAATATACAAAATTAACAAAGCGTATGCCACATTTGAATGAGAAGCTATAAAGATACACAGAAATTATTACACGCTAAGCGCTTTCGAGGTCTTTTGCCTCATATTCATAGCGGTACTGTGAGCTGCAGAACGAAAAAATAGGGCAAGGGAAACAAAACAGTATGCAAAGCATATGCAAATGAACTAGATAGTCCAACGTTTGGAGATGTCAAAGCAGGTATCTCGTCTATTGATGGAGTTATTATTGCCATTAATAAAATATGCTTCTCTGATTTTCCGCTTGATATTGACTTACAGCAAACTTCGTATGTTAATAGAACTGGCCTTACCCCACCTGATAGGATAGCAAGGGTTCTATCCCTTGGACCTAGATTTGTAGGAGGACAATGGAAACAACCCAAATTAGAGCTAATCGCTGATGTCGAAGCAAATTTAATTAATAACCCGCATAGAGATAGCATTATAACAAATATAGCTAAATCTATTAAACAAAAACAGTTACATATAAAAGATAATAGCTGGAATAGTGACATCAAAATTACGAAACAGTTTCTTGATCGCAATAATTTAATTTGCCTTAAAGAAGATAAGGGCAATAGATTTGTGCTTTTAAATTCTCAGGATTATAAGAGGAAAATAAATGAACAAATTACAAATCTACAACTCACTCCTGTTGCACAATTCAACAATAAGCTTAACCGCGATAAATTTGTTTCATCCATTCTCCGTCCTCATAAAAACAAAGGCATTTCAATTGCGGAATACTACTGAGTTTATCCTTCCTCCACTAAAGCTCCAAGAATATTTGCCAACATTAAACTCCATAAGCCTGGTGAACCGTTGCGTTTAATGATGGATTTTGGGGGAGTCCATTATTTTCAAACCGCGAAAATGGTTAATCAACTATTAATAGACAGCTTGGGCTTTGGAAATTATTCTGTTAATTCGTCCTTTCAAGTTGTGGAAAAAATCAAAAAAGCCACGATCGAAAACAACTTCTATATGACTACCCTTGACGTCAAAGAATTATACGGATCGGTGGACAGAAAACAATCTATTCAAATCATCCAACAAGAACTTACCAACACGATGTCAGCTGAACGCATTAATTTCATCATTACATTTTTAACATGGATGGATAAACATATATATACAACATTTGAGCACGTTTGGTACAATATGAAAAGTGGTTGGCCTATGGGCCTCCCCCTCAGTGGAATCGTAACCAGCATTTTCCTTAATCACTACGAAAGACTAATCGTGTCCAAATATCAAGCTGACAGCCCTCACACTATATACATGCGGTACGTAGATGATATATTTATTTTAGCCAACCAGCACACTATAAATAGTATTACACAAGAGTTAACACATAATACTAATCTAACTATCAATTCCACAACAGAAGACGCATTCCAAAGTCTAAATTACCTTGACCTTAGGTTAACACGCGATGAGAGAGGTATAAATTATTCAATGATAATAAAGCCCTTTGAAATCAGAGGCTTTATACACCCACACTCCAACTCTCCAAGCTCTCACAAATTGGCAGGCCTGCAAGCATTTTTATATAGAAATATGCAGCTGTGCAAGTTTGAGGCAGATAGAAAGAATAATATACATCTTTACACCAAAGACCTACTACAAGCAGGCTATAAACTCAACACTATTAACAATAAAATCAAACAATTTTATAGGAAAATCACTGACAATAAAAACAATATTAAACTTCCATATATTACTCTTCCCCACATACCTAAAATCTCCTATCAATTAATCAAGGTTTTGGCCAATAAATTTAAAATTAGCTTTCATACACCCCCATGCACTAATCGTCTAATCAATAACTCTAAGGACAAAATTGAACCTTCTCAGACTCCCCATGTCGTTTACAGCATAGCTTGCCCACAACCTGGTTGCCGGGCCATTTATTTTGGAGAAACCAAGGCAGGCATAATCAACAGGACAGCACAACACAGATATACATATAATAGAGCCATGAAAAACAATGATAATTCATCAACATTTTTAGAGCATTCCAAGAAGACAGGACATTTGTTTGAACCTTCCAGCCCTAAAATAGTCTGTATTGAGAAAAATGACATCAAGCGGAAAATCAGAGAAGCATATTTTATTAATGGCAATAATAACTCCATCAATAGACGAGATACCTGCTTTGACATCTCCAAACGTTGGACTATCTAGTTCATTTGCATATGCTTTGCATACTGTTTTGTTTCCCTTGCCCTATTTTTTCGTTCTGCAGCTCACAGTACCGCTATGAATATGAGGCAAAAGACCTCGAAAGCGCTTAGCGTGTAATAATTTCTGTGTATCTTTATAGCTTCTCATTCAAGTGTGGCATACGCTTTGTTAATTTTGTATATTAGGGAAAAGTATTATTAATTTTACTATTATATTATGTGTTCTTTGTAGATGAAATATGGTTATTGAGTGCATTGAGAGTCCGTTGTGGCTAGTAGGCATTTGCATCGATTTGATGCTCATGGCCACTGTTTTCCTACCCTATATTAGTTTTGTACATAAAGAGTTAAATTTTTTTTTTAAAAGAGTTAGTGTATTTTAAGATGGGCATGTAGTATGTGGTTTTGAGGAAGATGAGTTTGTTTAAGAGTGCAGTTTTGGCATGTAGTGATAGAGTGAATTTGTATTTTGTTCAATGGATGAAATTAGTGAGTCTTGAATTGTTGTTCTCATAGCATTTGCTGATTTATATATGGGGAAACCCACAAAGTTTTGTGGTAGGGTAGTAAATATAGAGGGAGTTGAGTTTCTAGTTAGGATATTCCATGTGACTGATTTGTTTAAGTTAAAGTTAGGTTTATATTGGGCACTGTAATTATTTATTATTGTATTATTGTGATTAAGTTGAGGGAGGATTTTTTTTTGATGGAAGAAATATAACTATGTCATCTATATAACTAATGTGTGTAATACTTTTTTTAATTGTAGGGATGTATATCCCTGGCAGATTGTTTTTGATGTCAGTAAGTAGGGGGTTAATGTAGGTTATAAAGAGTAGGGCACTTAGTGGGGAACCTTGGGGAATTGAATCATAGGGAGTAAAGCTAGGTGAGGTTTGGCCATTGAGAGTAATATGAATTTCTCTGTTTATAAGGAGGTTAGTGAGAATATAGAGTAAAGGGGTGGGTATATTATAAATTTTAAGTGGGTGTATTATTGTTTCTATAGGAACAGTCAAATGCGACAATTTCCAGCTGAACTGCAATAGGTCTGGTTTTCTTAGAATGTCTGATATGGTCTATGATTATTTTGAAGAGAGAGATTGCAGCAGAGGTGGACGATCCTTTTTTGCGAATTGAAAAGCGGATATGGAAGGTAAGATTAGAGGTTGTATTTTGTCTTTAATAATCTATTCAATGGTTTTGATGAGGATAGGGATCATAGATATTGGCCGTAAATAAGATGAGTGAGAATGAATTTTGGTATTGTGTGTGGGCCGGGGTGTATACTGTTAGGAAGAGAAGTAAATTTCAGTATGATATCATGCATGGTTATACCATGATTATGATTGCTAGATCCAAGTGTATATCTGGATATGTAGCTGTTTGAAAGATATTTTTAAAATGGTAGAAGATTAGAGGGAGCATGTTTTGTCCTGCAAAAGTTTGTTTATTTTGAATAAGGATGGAGTTGACTTTTTATTTTTGTAAGCAAGAGCCCAGTGAATATAACCTCTGGACCAATTGTGCAAGATATATTTTTGCCTTTTTTTGTAACAAAGTATTCGGCAAGTAGGCTTTGAGTATATTTATATTGCTATTTAAGCAGCATTATAGAAGGAATAGAGGCAGGGTCACTTGATATATTTTTTAGCTTTATATGAATAGTATCTAATTCTTTGACTAGAACAGTGGGTGGTTTGTTTTTTCTGGTATAGTGTTTTATTACAGAGTGAATGATGTTGAATGTTTGCCAAGCTTCGGCAGCATGAAGAAAAAGAATATTAATTTTTTTAAAAAGGATATAGATTTCAGAAATTACTGCTTCAGGTGTAGATGATTTTAGACGAAGACAGTGTTATTAAAAGGTAGGTTGAGACACATTTTTAGATTAATGTGTAAATTGACATTTAGAGCACAGTGGTCAGAAAAACTAACAGGATGAAGAGAAGACTTAATGAGAAAGTGCAAGTCAGGAGAGTAAAAAAGTAGATCTATGAGATTGGCATGTTTTTTGGTATAGGAGAAAGCGGTACTTGGAAAGAAGCCTTCAGCACTCATCAATCTATGGTTAATAAGATAGAGATATTTGGAAAGGAATGCAGAGTAGGGCATATTGAAATCACTTATAAGAATAATCGGGAAAGAGTAGGCTGCTAGTACGATGTTTATTTGATTAATTAATTTGTAAATCAGTGTGGGCTTATTATAAAGGTATACATTAACAATGTTATGGTGAAAGCAGTGTGACATAGGATTATTTCAATCATATTTTGAATGATTCAAATGGTGCTTTATGGTAAATAAGAATGCCAACTCCTGCTGCTGTTGTGTTTGATGTAGAGCAGGAATAATCAAATAGTGGCCCAAGGGCCACATGCAGCCCACTAAGAGTTTTTATGTGGTCCACTAAGACAATCAGAAAAATCGGCCTTCAACTGAGATTTCCTTTCCATGCAGGACCCAAGATTCATTTTTATTTTCCACTACGATGGCCACATCAATACACATGCATAGTGTAGATACAATGTGCAGTGCTTTTCCAGTTAATCTGATTAATTTCAATTTTGTCTTTGCATTAGCAAATATATACATTTCCAACTTTAGTGAAACCATGAACCGTCCGAAAAAATGTATCGGTGATGAATGTCTTGTGTTTAATGAACAATGGACAAACAAATATTTATTTGGTAATACAGGGAATAAAAAAGTATGTGTATTGTGTCATGAAAAAAAGGTGTGGCCCTCCACTAATCTTCGCTTCCACAAAGTGGCCCCTGATGCGGCCCTCTTCCAACCTCTGTGGCCCGCAAGCCAAAACAATTGCCTACCCCTGATGTAGAGAATTCTACATATCCAAATCTGCTCAGAAGAATTTGAGGGTTAATTTTGTTGGTGATTTTAGTTTCAGTGAATAATATGATGTGAGGAGTGAATTGTTTAATCCAGTTACTTAATGCATAAATTCTTTCATGAGAGTTTAGTCCCCTTGTGTTAATTTCAGTAATGCTAATATCCATAGTGAAGATTTTGTGTTTGTGTGTGCAAAGATATAATTGTGCATGTGTAAAGTTATATATGAAAAATGTAGGTTAGTAGTGTGACCTATTGGATTTACCTTTGCATAGTCTTGTATTAAGATTTTATCCATTTATTTTTAAAAGGAGGGAAAGTGATAAATAATACAGTTGTATTATTTATGGGGGTGCTTTAACTGTAAGATCTTGTTGAGATGCTGTGTTGGATGTGGCATGATTAATTTCTAAATAATTATTGTCTCTGGATTTCTTGGTAGTTCTATTGATGTCCACTCCTGAAAAAAAATGTTTTTGTCCCGGAGTGAGGGAGGCACCATCCGAGAGTAATTGTCTAGTCCAGTGACTGTCTGTTGAGATTTCTGATGGAGAGATGTTGGGATTAGTGGCATTTAGTTTCTTTTTTGCTGGGGTGGTAGGTTGATTTCTGTCTGTATTGTTTGTGGATTTATAGTTCTCAGAAAGCAATTGTTGGTAGCCATTTTTGTACTGCTGCCGTTGATTTTTCTTTTTTCATTTTTTTAGTCTTATATCTGTTGGCTATTTGAAAGAATGTATTGTTATCTGAAGTGTTCCCATGATGCTCTGATGATGATGAGGTGTTCATGTTTTCATCTTCAGATTCTGTGTTTGTGTCTAGCGATTCTTTATATTTAATTTTATCTTGGTTGATATTGGTGGTAAGGGGCTTTTTGATTGTTGTTTGTTTTATTAAGGAATGTTCGGTTATTTCTGATGATGATGATGCCTCTTGTTTTTCAGCTGGCGGTATAACATTAGAGCCATGCCTTGCTGTTGCTTTGGAGTTTTTGTACATTGATGTAGTTTTGTGAGTTTAAATCCGCATTTAGTGCAAAATTTGTTCAGGCAGTCTTTTATAATATGGGTTCTTTGTTTACAATAAAAACATTGTGGTGGTATGCTTTTAAATGTTATAATTAGCAGTGATGTGTCTGTGGAATGTAATATAGGAATATCTATTGCATTAATATTTTTATTTAGAGTGAAGGCAAAGGTAGCTATAGTCGTGGATATAGGAGTAATTGCTTTTTTGTCCAATTGATACTTAAATTAGACACCATATTTTTTGAGTAATAGTTTGAGATCCATTTCTGAGAAATCAATATGACAATTTTTAATTTGCCCGTGTATTAATAGATGACATCAATGTCAATGTAACAAAGCATTTTTCCATTAAGGAATTTAATATTATTATTAAAAATAACTTTTTGCATCTTGTTATGAGATTCAATGCATAAATATCTATTGTTGGGATGGTTTAAAATTTTATAAATGTAGCTCCATAGTTTCTTCTTCCATAAATAATTGATAGAGTTCGTCGATGGGAAATTTTGTAAGTTTGCAATTACTATTTGTAATGGTTATTATGACAGATTTGCCGTTGTGAAATTTTTTAAAAGATTTTAGTAAATTTTGTGGAATGGTAGAGTTAAATTTATCAGTATAATAGGCATATAATTCAAGAGATATTTGTTGTGAGTCTGAAATGTTTGTTGTGTCCATTATTTGATTTTCATCATTTTCATTATCAAGGTTGTAAACATCTACAATGTCTTCTGATATTAATTGAACATTATTAACCACCCTTGCAGAATGATCCTTAATGGCTCTTTGCATAAGTGCTAATATTTAATATATTATCAGAATTAGAAAGATTGATTAATGAATCTTTTTTGATTTCACTTCTATTGGCGTGTTTATCTTGATTGCAGTTGTCGGTTTTATAATTTTGTAGATTAGGAAAGTTTTCCATATTATCACTAAGACCTTCTAGGCATGATTGTTGTTTGGAGTGTTTTTCTCCAATTTGAAAAAACTTTTCTGCTAGTGGCTTGATTTTTTTAATTACTTTTTGATTATTTTTGCTGTGACAATTTTGGTTAATTCCATATTGGAAATTGGAAGGAATAGTATGATCAGCAATGTTGGATTGATGAGGTTTGCAAATTTCCTCGATTATGGTGGATTTTAATGGGTTGTTAAACACCATAAAAAAAGGTTATATTTAGGTAAGTGATATAAAAAAGACTTACTTGGTTATTTGAAGCTGTTCACCAGTTGTTTATACGGATACTGTGTATGTAATAAAAAATAAACAGTAGAGTAAAATATAACACATTAGTTTTTCTAAAAGCATCAAAATGGCACCGCAGAGCTGTACCAATACCAGTATATACTACTACTACCACCATCACTATTCCCACTACTGTCACCACTACTACTACTACTACTATTACTACTACCACTACTATTACCACTACTACTACCACCACCACTACTACTACCATTACTATTACTACCACTACAACTACCACTATCATTACTATCATCACCAACTACCACTACGACTATCACTAGTACTAGTACTACCATCACCACCACTACTACTACTACCACCACTCCTACTACTACCACCACCACTACTACTACCCACCAACACCACTACTAGTATATAAATTCTTTTCCTTAATTTTTTTTAATACTTTCATTTTTCCAACTCTTTACAAATGAATTTTCTTACACATTTTTTGTATTCGACATTATAAGGTTCACAGACTTATTCCATGCTATTTACATCTATATGAGATTGTCTTGAAACATATTTACAGATTTTACAAATAAAGAAGAGAAATGCTTAATTCCTGGAAAACTAAATATCTTTGACTTGATTGACTTTAGAGTTTCTTAAGTAAAAAAGATAAAGTTACTAAAGTTCGTAGGATTCCTAGAATGTATAAGCATTCTCATTTGGTTAATACTTTCAATAGGATGAAAATGCATCATTGAAGAGTTTTATACATATTTAACTATTTAAATATGTTGCAAATAATTTTTCAAAAGCTAATTGTTCATTTAGGACACATTAGGCAAATTTAAATATAAAATTTGATTTATACTAATTAATGATTATGAATAACTTAATGAATCTACATGATAAATTATTTTCAATTACTGCAGTATTGTTTACCTTTTTTAGGCACCAAATTCGTTGATAATTTTGTAATATCTGGCATATTATTTCTTAAAAAGAAATAATCTGTAGTTGGATGCCATTCAAAATTGTCAAAATATAATACCCTGAAGTCACAATCTAAGCAACGCAAATTATCACAAGACCTAAACAAAAATATTTTATTAATAATCTTGTAATTGTCCATATACTATCAATCTATCTATTATTTAAAATAATGGGGTGTCTAAACTTTGCATTAAAAGAATATAATAAAAAAATTAAACAAGATAAAAATTCTAAAATAGATTATATATAATATATAGATATAATAACAGATGCAATTACATATAATTCTTTTATAAGAATATCATATAATTGTTCATATTCACTTATTTGCTATTCTAACAAAAATAGTTAATGCATATTACGTATGTATATAAAATTTAAAACAGAAGCATAGCATTTGTAAGTCAATAAAATGCAAAACATGTTATGCTTATATAACCTTTCTAAAAGTTTGTGTTGCTTCCCTTTTAAATTTCATATATATTAAGAAACTATGTGTATTTGACATTTATATTTACAAAAATAACCTTATATATTGTAAGATTATTAAAAATAAGGTGCAGCCTCTATTCTCTAAATATTTAATTGTAATACCAGATTTATTTATGCCCATATTTAAAGACTAATGTACAAATTTTAAACTATATTTATAAAACATCAATGAATGAATGCTTATAAACATTCATAATTCAGAGGTGGTCACTCTAATCTTTGCATTTGTTGATGCATGAGTACTGTATATAACTAGCTTTCAGGTAGTTTTAGTGGATTCCATTTTTAAGTTTCATAGACATTAAGCTATGCATATTTGACATTTATATATATATGATTTTTAACAGGGAAAACTCCATGTATATGGCTAAAAACTATTTGATATTATTTTCAACCAAATAAAAGGTATTTTTTAATTAAAAAATCATAAACATCTTTTTCTATGAAAATATATACCTAATATCTGATTACAAGATATTCATTTCTTTTAAATCAATTTTAAATATTTCTGTAGATCATGTATTCAACATGTATAGATATGAAAAATTATCCCAAACAGGAATAAATTTTCTGTTGTATATAGTTTTTTTTATGATCAACACTAATCTGACAAATTCATTTAGAATTTATTTTACTCCCAAATTGCAGAAAAAAAAACTTTTTCTCTGAACTTACATTCTTCAGTTAAGTTTATGAGTATAATATTGCTCATTATTTTTTAAGAATATGTATTTAATAAACCAATACTGGAAAATAATATAGTCTAATTTTTTAAATTCCAGATTACATCTAGAAATAAGTATGATGTTAGAAGTTATTACTATTTAAAACACACATATAATCATACATATTCATTTAGTTTCATTTGTTCAATTTAATTTGATTTAAATTTATATATTTGCCATTTTACTGTAACTAGTTAGGTTACATGGCACACAGCAACATAGTCGTGTGTGTACATATATATATATATAAAGTAAAGGAAAGGTAGAAATAAACACAGACATAAATTTTTGTAAATATTTTTCTACATTCACTGGGAATAAAAATAATAAAGGGTTAAATAACTCTGAATTTAAAACAGAATTTTATTATAAATTAAAACATTTTTCGATCTAAATAAATTAATATTCTAATTTTGATTTTGAATTTAAAAACAAGCATGATTTATTTTTGAAATAATGCTTGTATACATTTCTTTTATCTATTTTTAAAAATCTTCAAAGATTAAAAATTCCAAAGGATTAAAGTAAAAACATGTAGATCACATCTTTGATAAAATTTCAAAGTTGCTTCCAAAAGTAGCTTGTAACTAAAAGTGATTTGAAAAGATTAAAATTGATTTTAATCAAGATAAGGATTAGACAGAAAAAATTTTTTGATTAAGATATTTTTCTATGATTCTATAAAAGGGTTGATAAAAATATCAGTTGTCTGAATTGTAGTTTTTGAAACAGCTGGTCAGAAGTCTGGTTTTTAGTTGGCTAATAGCTTGCTGCAAAGTTGGCTAAAATATTTTATGAAGTAATAGTTTGCTGTAGCAGAGAGCTGGCCAGAAGAGATAGCTAGCAAAGTTACTCAGAAAATTACCATGAGAATGTAAGAATGCAAGAAAGGAGTTGCTCTACAGTTCACTGGTGGAGTTTGGATTCATATGAAGGAAGTATGTTCTGAGAAAACAGCTAACTTTCCTGGACCAATACTAGCCAGAAGGAAACTTATCAATGCCAACAATCATAACTGAATTATACTTTTCCCTATTGATGACAAGCCTGGACAATACTATTCTGATGATGGACCAAAAACCAGCTTGCCCAAGAGAACCCCATTTAAATGAAGTAGTTATACATATGCTACTGTGTCTATATGCAGACAAGCATAGATAAAAATATATAGCTGGTGTGTTCATTTAAAATCCTTAAAATCACTTAAATTTATAAATGAATAACTTAAAGTAAAACAAATGAATGAATTGTTTGAGTCATATGTGTAAAAGAAAGGACAATGATTTTATATATATTGTAAAGAAGTTATGTTGATATTCCTTAAAGACATTTTTTAAACCTATATTTTTAAATTTAAAAAAAAAATCATATTAAAAGTCAACTTATGATCATGTGACATATATAGTAGAATATTATTTTAAAATCTATTTTTTCTAAAAAAAACTAATGCAAGCATAATTTTGTTTGAATTAAAATCAAAAAGCAAATCTTTTAAATTAATTTAAAAGTGTTGATAATTAATTAATCAACAATCAAAAAGTGACTTGTCATAAAATTGACTTTATTTCCTTTTTTTAAAGAAAAATAGAAAACTATAATTAGTTAAGTAACCTGATAAAAAAACATATCTTTTTTAGAGTAATCTATCAAAAAAAATAATAAAATATACCTGTTGGAGGTTTTAGCTTTTATCAGCAGTCAAAAAAAAATTGACTTTATTTCTTTTTTAAAAAAAGGAAAATAAACTAATCATTAAAGATATAATTTTATTTTTATTAATACACACATGTATGTGTGAATTTAATGTATTTTAACCACAGAATTAACTAAGAAAAATATAATATTGTAACAAATTAAAATAGGTAAACATCAGTATGCGTATATACATGCATACACATATATGTAAAATTTTAATCATTTATTGTATTTTAATAAATTCAATGTTATGTAAATAAATTAATATATCCCATTGATATGGGAATATATATGTGGTTTAAGTAAACCTAGCATAAAGTATTTGCATTATTAAAATATAACTTAAAAGTTTAATCATGTATTATTGTAGGACAATTTAAATATGTTCACAAATTACACACATACACAAGTATATGTTCATATGTATATCATTGAGTGTAAATTGAACTTAAATGTAAATTTTAATCATTTTTTTTGACAATTCAAATGTGTTACTTATAAACTAATGTACCACACATCTACATAAATTATATATATGTGAACCCATTAAGAGATATTGTAAATCATAGTAATAACTTGAGTTGTGTATAGTAATTTTGTGAATCACAAATGTTATAATTTTTTTAATTATATGTTAAATAATTTTGTACATCATAAATGTAATATTTTTTTTATTGTATATTAATCAAAATCAGAAGACTTAATTTATATGCATAGCTATATTCTATAGACCTTAATATCATTTTTGTTGTTATTAATAAACTTGAATTCAATTGTTAAAATTGTATTGCATCATCTCTTGGAAATCATAACTTATAGAGCTTGTGTTCTGAGATAGATTCATGTATAATGGCTGATATATCAAATGTGGATGTACATTAGTGCTTTTGGGCATCCAGTCATGATCAGTTATCATCCTGGTTGATGCAGATTATATTCTTTAAAGCTCATGCACTACATTTTATTTTACTTTAATATAATTAGAAATTAAGTTTATAGTTGGCCAGAGCATTGATGATGATCAGCATGTCTTAATGTCACAGCATTATTGTTTTTCTAGTTATATATTCTTATGGATGAGTAATTAGTTTGTGCATCCGAATTATGTTTAAATAATTATCCAAGCTGGCAAAAACTCAATAGTTAGCCCGGTCTACAAGAGACCCATTTCAAATGCAGTCACAAGATTGACTGTTGTGATTTATATTTCAAATCCAGCCACAAGATGGACTATTGATGTATTGTATTGATTTATTTTATTATTAATCACCCATAATGATGAGTATTACTTATACTTACTTATTATAATGTTGGTGAATTTATATGTATAATCATGGTTGCTCTAATAAGTTAATTGATCTAAATGGCAGATCTCTCAGAGACTCATGATCTCATGCTCTCTTTGAATATAAAATTTTATATATTTTGGATGTTAAACATTACTATTTATTTAATAACATCATAAATATTTAATGTATATTTCATTTTAAATTAAATTATTAAACAATAGTTTGAATTACCCAGAAACTTATTAAATTACTGATTCAATTAATACCTTTTATTAATTTTTCGTTTTTATTTACTGTGAATACTACAACAAAATATCATATAAGTTTCTCTAGATACTTTTTACACATTGTTTTAAAACAGAAAATCATTCTATTTATTCTACTCTATAATCATTTATTGTGAACGTGAACACTCAACGGACACTATCCATAATGTAGACTAATTTCTGATTATTAAGCTATTTTTAATAAGATATGGATAAAGTATTAATACTTATTGATTTTTCAAGTTTACAATAAATGACTTAGGAATAAAATAGGTAAATACTATTAAATGTACAATTACAATGAATATATTCATTAACTTTTTTATATTTATTCCATAGTCCATAACTCAATAGTTATAACTAGTCATTTTATAATTGTTGATAAAATCATTACATATATAATAAATGTTTGATTTTTAACAAATTAAAATTATATTTTATTATTCACAGTAGTAACACTTCCCCATAAAAATCTATAATTAAGTTATTTGTACTAATTAAGTTTTTATGATCTATCAATATTTACTTTGACAAGAAATTTTTTTAATTTTTTTGTTTGCATTATAAGATCACCTTTAAAACAAAATATTTTATTTAGGAATTATTATTAAACATGATTAACAATTATTAATGCAATTTTCGGTAATCCTGACTTTTAGCATCCGATAACTGTGCCCTCTATTTTTAAAAAACTTAACTGTATCCAAATTGATATAAGTGTATGTAACTATATGTAAGTATAAATGGTAATAAAAAAATAAAAAAAAAGGAAAAAAAAACTTACATTTAGGATCCGCGTGTGTCGAACTACGTCATTCTCACTATGTAATTGCAAAGTATATCTAACTATAAATGTATTTTTTACATGAAGATTAATAAATAAAATGTATGTAAGAAAACTGACTTCTTTAGGCTGTATTTAGTCTCACCCGAAAATTCCCTGCTGTAAAAATTATGAACTACTGTACTTTGTTCATGTGCCATTTTTGACACGTGTAAAATTCTGAACTTTTGCTTTACCGTGTGGAATTTTGTCTTGATAAAAAATGGCAGGTAGAGTCCGTATCACAACCATAGTGCCTCCAAATGAGATCATCGATGTTGCGGATGTTCTGTCAGAAACATGGAACACTCGCCGTCTGATAGAACAATTGCCAACTGTGGAATTGACCATCAAGTGGCTGGCCAGGAGGCGTCTGTTAAAGAACAGCATGCTATGTCTGCATTGCAACATTGAATGTTCGCTGGTAAAATATTCAGCCAGCATAGATGGTGTTAGATGGCAATGCAGAATGTGTGACCAGCGTACAGCAGTAAGAAGTGGCTCATTTTTTTTCGCAGCCATCTGGCTTTGAACACCATTGTTCGGATAGCATTTTACTGGGCATATAATTCGCCTATTCACATGATCGTTTGTGAGACAGAGGTGAGCGAACGAGTGATCATAGACTGGTGTATTTTTTGCCGGGAAGAATGTGCTACATATTTGCACAGAAATCCACCACTTCTCGGCGGATTTGATGCCAACGGAGAACCACAGATAGTTGAAATAGACGAGTCGTATTTCTTCCACCGAAAATACAACAGAGGTGCATTCAGAGAAGGCCGTTGGGTGTTCGGTGGGATAGAAAGAGGCTCGAAAAAATGTTTCCTATCTGAAATAGCAGACCGATCGGCTGACACTTTAGAAGCACTGATCCAGCAACACATTTTGCCTGGAACCCATATTATCAGTGATGGCTGGCGTGCGTACAATAATATTAGCAGTCTTTCGAATGGTATCTATATCCACTCTGTCGTCGTGCATCAACAGAACTTTGTTGACCCGGATGACGAGGTTATGCACACAAATAATGTTGAAAATCTGTGGATGAGAGCAAAGCGTAAGCTCAAATACCAATTTGGGACGAGCAGACCTTTGTTCTCATCCTACCTGGAGGAATTTTCTTTCAGAAATCTGCACGAACGCGATGACATTTTCGTGCATTTCCTCGTTTGCGTAAGTTCAAACTACTCCTAAAAAAGTAAGTTCGTTTTTTGGTTATTTATTCTTCTTTATGTAAAAACATTTACAGTTAATATACGTCATTAATTTGCAGTTATATATACAGCAAAGACCGCTATAAGTGAAAAATACGCATGTAAATGTAAGTTTTTTTTTTCCTTTTTTTTAATTTTTTTTATTACCATTTATACTTACATATAGTTACATACACTTATATCAATTTGGATACAGTTAAGTTTTTTAAAAATAGAGGGCGCAGTTATCGGATACTAAAAGTCAGGATTACCCAATTTTCTTTAATAATATTAGTTTGAGCAAAGCAACATAAAAAAAAAATCGAAATTAAGATTCTTTACTTTTGATGGGGAAAAAACATTTTATTGTAAAAAAGTTAAATAAATATGCAAGTTTCTAAAGTTTTGAATTAATCAAATATTTAATGTTAAATTTATAATTTAAATTTTCAGAAACATTTTGAATTTCAAATTATTGCAATACTGTGAATACTTGATCTACATCAATTTATGCAAGTATCATTTTTCTATATCCATTATTTGCTATCCTTTCAAAATGAACACCCTAAAAATATATGTTATTTTGTTAATGGATCAGAGCTTTTTGAACTTTTTTTTTTTTTCATATCTGTTGTTGAAAAATTATCATTATAGTGCAATGTTTTTCCTGATGATAGTTTGTTATTTTTAAATTTGAAATAACATTTTTATTTTATTAAAAAACAATTATAATTCTTATTGCTGTGTACCAGCCGGATGACAATTATATAAATAAATAACACAATAAAAATAAATATGAGTTTATTATACTCTTAATATATATATATAGGCAAGCAAACTAATTATAAATCTTTAATTGAAATAGTCTCTAACATAAAAATCTTTTGTACTATATATATTTCTTCCATACACACACTACTTGAAAACAAGAAAAACTACATTTGATTTTCCAAGCTTTTGCACATATACTTACTTCAGCTACAGCTGCTTTTTAGTGTGTGTTCTTCATATATTTATAGTTAATTTGCATAACTAATTTAAGTTCAGTTCATGCAAATTTCTTGTAAATTTTGCTACAGTGAATAATTATGTAAATATTGTGCAGTAAATATTTTATATTTTAAATTTTATTTATTTTAACAATATTATACATATATATTTGCACACTTATTTTTTTTATAATGCTATGCACATTTCAATTCCTCCTCCCCTAACTCTAGAAAATTAACTTTTGTTTACAAAAAATGATATTGCAGTCTTTTAGGTATTTTGTATTCTCAAACAGATCTAGACAAAGAAATTTCTCTTTTCCTGCTCTGCAACTTTCACTCCTTTGTTTTGAAGGCGATAAATCTACTTCCAGCAAAACCTGATTCATTTAATGAATCATTTTTCTCAGATAAGTGATTCTCATTATTTAAAATTAAGTCTGATAGCTCTTGATCTGTATTAGTACTTCCTTCTTTTAATGAAATAATATCATTTAATTTTGAATTAACACTACCACTTGGTACCTTTAATAACTCTGATTAGCATACTCTCAAATGATTTCAGTATCTTCTCATTCTTCAACTATTTGAAGTTTGTAGTTTTCTTAATTGTCTTGAAAAATATTGATTATTACTTCCGAAAACCATGTTTTATTTAACATGTTGTGTATCCACACATCATCACCACTTGCATCACTGTGCTGTCATTAGGACAAATAAGTGGATTCGGGACTCATCTAGTGTCTTTTTAGTTGATATACATGGAAGTTTCTTTAAAACTTGTTTCAAATGCTATACTGCTTTCTCTGCCAGGTCATTAGGCTCTGAGTGATAGGGGCATGTTAGTACATGGCAAATTCTTTTAGTTTTTAAAAGACTTTAAACAAATCAGACATGAAACTAGTTTCATTATCTAAAACAATTATTCCAAGGTAGCCTTGCATATGTGAAATTTTACTTAAAGCTTTCATGGTGTTTTTTGCACTCATACTCTTAAGTTTTTTATACTTTGCCCATTTTGAGTAGAAGTCTATCAGAATCAGTAATATATTTCTAATAAATGAGCCAGCATGATTTATAGTCTCTTTCAAGGCTAATGGGCTTTAATTCAAGACTCTAACATCGTAAGGGTCATCATACCAATAGTTTGACAATCTTTACAATTGGCAGTCTGTATAATCTAGCTATTTGAACTTTTGCTGTTGCCATCTCTTTTACTGGCCCAAACTCCTCCTCACCATTTGCAATAGTATTGTAAATTGTCTGTATTCTTTACCTTTACTCAAATTCTTAGCAGCCAGAAACAACTTCCTATAATTGAAATAATGACTCTTTTCATGATATACAACAGCACTAATTTTATTTAGGCCTTCAGTTTAACAGTTACCATATCAATCCTATTTCCATTTATATCCATAGCTATAACTTCCGCCTTTTCTATAGTGACGCTCTTTATCACCTTCTTTATTAATTTTGTCCGAGATCTTTTAATGAAATTAAGGACAACCCTGTGTTGGTGTCAATTTCTATAATGATTTTTTGCCCAAGAATTCATTCATTTAAACAAATGTGGTTATTATCTACATCAGTGTTTCCCAACCTGTGGTACGCGTACCACTGGTGGTACGCGAGTTGCTGGTTGGTGGTACACGAAAAATAATCAATAATGGTGGAAATAAAAAATTAAATCATAAAAATATCATAGAAACGTTTTTTCCTATAATTCATAAAAATCATTTTAATGAATAATATTGTAAAGTTGTTAATATGTACAGTCGATGATCGAAAATCCAGCAATTGATATCGTTTTTTTTTTTTTTGGAGTGAACTTTTAAATTTAGCCATTAGCCACCAGTAACTTGAGATGTCGCCACCACTTTTGTGATAGTGCTGCACTCTCATTCACTTCACCGCATGACTTACAAGTGACAGGTTATTGTTTGTGATTGTATCGTCTTTGTTTATTAAAATTTATTGACCCCTATATAACCTGCTTATTCGAACTTAGACAAGAAGCACAGGTTTTTTTTTAAGACAATCCTTTTGATCTCTTCGAAATTGTATGATTTTGATTGGCTTCAGGTGCGCTGATATTTTTTGCATTAAAATGAACTTAAATTTGACACTTCAGAATAACTCGATAACGATCTTTAATGTTAATGATAAAATTAAAAGTATGATTAAGAAATTAGATTTTTGGAAACAGTGTATTGAAAACAATCAACTGGAAAAATTCGAAACTCTACATATTTTTTTGTTTGAAAATAAGGTTAGTCTGTCTCAAGATATACAGAAAATATAATAGCACATTTAACAGGATTAAAATTGTCTTTCATGGAATATTTTCCAAAACCCGAAAACACAAATGATAAGTGGATTTCAAACCCCTTCTATGAAGAAAATTTAGAAAAAGCTACATCACTATCAATAAAAGAGAAAGAAAATTTAATAGAATTATCGACACAATCTAATTAATTTTGGTTAAACATTAAAGAATATGAACAGTTTTCTGAAAAAGCTCTTAAATTATTATTACCATTTACTAGTATGGAATTAGTAGAAAGAGCTTTTTCTTCATATATTTTTTTTAAAAAAAAGTATTGAAACAGATTGAATGCAGCTGTAGACTTAAGGGTATATCTTGCATCTTCTGAACCAAATTTCAAAAAATTATGTTCTTCGAAACAAGCACAAGGATCTCATTAAATTTATTTTATAAAAACATTTGATTATGATAAAAAAATATATTAATTGGGTTTTTATAATTTTGTGTTTTTATTAAAACCATTTATTAGTAAATGAAATATGACAAAATAGTAGATAAACATGATACTTTGAACAAACACATATACATATATGTTACAGTGAGTTTATAATTTCAGTGAGTTTATAATCCAGCATGACGTTTAGGCATGTTACAATGTAATTTGTCTCATTATGTGATGTGAATACATGGTCACCCTATAATATGTATAATGCAAATAAAATAACACACTCGCAATAACAAATTTCACAAAATACAATCATTTTTACGAAGTGGTACAATTTAGCATGATATACTACCAAGTGGTACGTGAGCCAAAAAAGGTTGGGAAACGCTGATCTACATTACTTCAATTATATTCTCGATTCCTCCTCTCCACAAGTAATTCTCTTTTTCTTACTTTCATTTTTGTGCGACAAACATGTTATAAATGACTGTTTTCTCCAGGCCTTCGTTATTTGTCCCTTCTTACTGCAATAATAGCATACAAAAGACTTTAGAACTTCAACAGATTATGATCTGAATATCAGCTTTATTTACCACCATTTTTATTTTGAAATTTTGTGAAGTCTTTTATGAGTAACTCTTGTGCTATATATTAATCCACTGCCTGCTTACATGTCAAGACTGCTTCACTGAAGAAAACTTGACTTAACCATCCACCATAGTCACTGATCAAAGAGCATGTCATCCAATTCAACACTAAATTCAGTGTTTGCTAAATTCCGCAGTGCTATAATAAACATATATTTCTCTATGTGCTCCACTTACAAACACCAATTTGCTGAACTGTTATCATCAAATTCCTTAACATTATTATGGAATGCCATTATTGGAATTTGTTTAATTTATGCTATTTCTAGCTGTTTGAGAATGCACTTCCATGTGTGCAATATATATTGTACCGGTCAAAACATGATTATCCATCTAACATGAGCTGGAACTCACAAAATGTATTTCAAACCCAGTCATGCCTGAGATTTAGGTCAGGGACGAGCCTGAATCCGAACCCACTCTCTAAGCCCCAGATCAAACACTTAATGAATAACATAATAGTGATGGCACATGAAAATTAATTTTAATCCAGACCACTAGCAAAGTGGAAAAGACAATGAGACATCTATTAACTATGACTAAACTAAAATATTTATAAGCATGGCTGTACTTTTGGAAGTGGAAAAAAAAAAGGAATTCAAACTACTCAGATAAGTTAGACAATAAAAATATAGTTTAATATAATGACAAATTATTATACATTATGACTTAATTGTATACATTAGTATGTGCATGAATGAGCAAGTGGTAGATGATTACAGTGTCATTCACACTATTATTTCTCATATGCTCTTTATTAGCTAAAAAATATATTATAAATAAGCACACATCTTTGGTGGGTCCAATATTAAGATGCCAATCGATTATTAGAAAGAATTTGCATAAAACTGCTATACGGTTCTGAAACATGGTGACTAACTTATGATTTCGGGGAGCGTTCCGAGATTCATTATATATATATAAGAAAACTATTTTCACGCCATTACGGTCATGAAAATAAGTAAAATACATATGAAAACACATTTGATTATATGACAAAATACTTAATGAAACTTCTTTCAATTAGCGCTGGTAAGAATAATGCTTTATTTTTCCCCAAGGCATATAGATACTCTTAAATACAGAAATAAGTTATGACGGTGGGATTGTATGAGATTGAAATAAATTTAATTAATAAAACTAGTAATAGTTGGCATTTATATATATTTTGAGCAGAGCACAATTTTAATATTAGAGCATTAAAACTTGGTCATGAAGCAAAAGAAATAATAATACAAAGAAATTTGCGGTGCTGACATAATAACTATGAAATAACAAGAAACGCTGTGCTTCTGGACGAAAGACGAAGTGGATAGGCATACCATGGACATCGCCGATGTGCAGGCCTTTTTTTAACAAAGAAAGTGGATAGGCATAGCATATGCCAGACTTATGGAAATCACCACCACTGGAGGCCCTTTTATATGAAATAAATGGTTCTGGGAAGGTCAACTATCCTCAGAACAAGGCTTGAGAAATAAATCTATGGGTTCAAACTTGTCGCAACCCCCAGATTAGAAGCATGTAATATATATATATATATAGAAGATAGGCCAAATGTCAGTAATGCAATAATGATAAATGTCACTAATGACATTGAGTAAGTTTTACTGCTTTAAAATGAATGACCCTTATTTGAATGCCATAATTTAGACAAATAATACCCTATGCCGCTATAATATATATATAGAGAAGATTTCATTTAATAAAATATACATTAAGATTTGACCCTTCCTTTTCTGCTATTTATCCCACCATTGATTTTATATTTAAATACTGTATTTGATATTTTAAGAGTATGGAACAATAAATAAAAACTAGCAGTTATATATAGAAAACAAGTAAGTCACCCTTTCAGAATTGAATAAATAATATTTTAAAACAATTAAGTCACCCTTTCAGAACTGAATAAATAATATTTTAAAACAATTTCAGAGTGTTAATTAGCTTGAGTTTTGGATTCACTCCGGGTAGAAAATCCAGAGTTAAACAACAAATTTTTACACTAAAACATAAACAAAATGTTGAC
Organism: Epiperipatus broadwayi; assembly: GCA_028023455.1. NCBI lineage: Eukaryota > Metazoa > Onychophora > Udeonychophora > Euonychophora > Peripatidae > Epiperipatus > Epiperipatus broadwayi. The sequence continues at coordinate 5,499,945 of JAQFVV010006257.1, read as the reverse complement.
TCATAAAACAATCTGGAGAGCATATTAATTAACAATACATTATATTTTAAGGGAACATTAATAGCCTTGATTCATGAAGGTTTACTTAAAAAGAAAGAAAAGATTTTAGAAATTAAACTCGTCAGATTGAGATTGGCATTTTAATAATAAAAGCATAATATGAAATCAAGTAATAAATAACTATAAATAAATGACCACACCAAAATTAAAGAACTTTAGAGCACATGAGAGAAAATTAGATTTATAGAAATTATTTAAGAGCAATTTACATATTATATTAGAAATAAAGATAAATAATGCATTATGAGAAGAAGTCTTGATAATAGAGTTTGAGATTAGTTAGACTAGTTTTACATGCGGCTTGAAAATTTACCTTGCACTATTTTAAGAGTCCATATTTTAAAGTCTGCTCATGCATGGCAATTGGTTCTTAAATAACAGCAAGCTTTCATTCAGCATTCCACAATTCTACAGTCAGGCTTTTACTTCATTCTATGGGAGCATATTATGGCAGTGGCAGATGATGATCCAACAGGGCCGAGAAGGTTGGTGGACTTACTACATCTTTTTAAGTTTCACAGTGATGTGTGGTATGTTAACAATACTGTCTCTCAATAGTAGCTAATCTATTCTGGTGATTTAAAATTTGTCCATTTTATACACTGCTCAGGTATTTCTGGAATGCTTTTAATTACTTAGTTTTAGCTCACAATCTAATCTCTGATATTAAAATTCTTACTTTTTCTTTATCGATTGCTTTTAAAAGATGCAACTGTTAGATAACATTCCAAAAATATATTCTAATCTATTTCCAGATTGGAAATTGATTTGACAAAATGTTTATAACAAAAGAAAATCTTTAATCTTAATCCCATTTTATTTTAAGTAAAAACTTTAATTAAAAATACCTTCTCCAGATTAAACAACAGTGTTTCCAACCCTTTAATTATTTTTGGACAATTAACGGTTGCATCTTCTATATTGGATTTTATAAAATACAGTTTAATAGAAAAAAAAGTACTTTAAAAAGAAAAAGTTGTATAAATGACATATAAAATATTTTTAAAAAAATCAATATTTTGTTAGTATTTTGCTCCTATATATATATTTGAGCCACACCTATGTTCTTTAATAAAAAAGAACTAATAATTAATAAAAAAAGAATTAATAATAATTTTAAAAATGTTATTGAAACATTAAAATTTTATAACTTATGTGCACATCTCAAATATATACATAAAATATATATACTCAACAAAAGGAGCGGGATGGGATATAGGGTTTGAGTACAGGTTAGTAGGTGGAAACATGAAGCTCAATCTTAAGCTATGATTGACTGCTTCAACATATAATATACTCCCATGAGTGTGTTAATAATGACTAATGGTTAATTTTAAATTAACATTTAATTATATGATCCCTTAAACCTTTAGCTATTTACATATATACAATTATTACATCAAAGGGCCTGAAGGCATAATAAACAATAATAAAGATCAATACGACCTTTAAGGAGTCCTAACTGACTCTTGTCACCTTTGGAGGTCAGTTCTCCGCACTTGAAGTCACTGTGGAAAGAAAACATTCTGCTTGAATATATATCCATCTATACAGATGGATCTCCTAAAATCAACTGAATTCTTTCTCGATCGCTTAGTACTGAGGCAGTTCATTGTTTTCAAATCCAACAATGATTGGGTGGTTCACTGCACATCCACTCAGGTGATTATTTCCTTATGCTTCATACAGGCAAATAATTATAATCTTTGCCTTTTTAATTAATTAGTTATTTTTATAGATTGCCATTTATCTAAAAAGAATTACTCACATTCCTTTTTCGACATTTCGGTTGCACTAATTCGACCATTGTTTATTTTTAGCATTTAATCTTTTTTATCTGATTTAACTTTTATTTTTCTACTTTAAAAGAATACCTCTTCAATATTTTACTTACAACGTTTTTCTCTCTAAAAGTTTCTACATATATATATGTGTATGTAAGAAATATAAACATACATAACAATTTATAAACAAATGTTGCAGTTCTTTTAATTACAATATTGACATGCTAATCACTTGCTGTAAACTTTTGTTATTTGCGCAGATTCTTCTATGGATTGAATCCACTCTGAATAAAAATAAACATGAGTTTATTATACTCATAATATATATATATATGAAAAACAAAAACAAGTTATTCACGTAACTTGCTATCACTTGTTATTTATGTTCAACAGATGGCGTTTTACCAAAACCACCAAACAAGTGTAAAATTTGTTTACATAAACGAAAAAAGAGTCAGAATTAACTACCTCTTTCATTTGCTCACCCCCAGATCAGCTGATTTCAAGCTGGTTTGCTCTCATCAGTGAGGGATAGAGTATAGAAACTAGATCTAAACACTGACTCTCAAGTGTTTATGCAAAACGTTTCTATCAGTTTGCAAGTGTGAATTTTTCAGACCGGTAAAGTCTTCAAACTCAGCCTAGCAAGCCAGATATTTATATGGGTCTGATCTCAGTTCAGTATCACCACATAATCAAAGTCTCTGCAATATATATCATTGCAAGAAAACTTTAAAGGTACATTTATGAAAAACAAAAACAAGTTATTCACGTAACTTGCTATCACTTGTTATTTATGTTCAACAGATGGCGTTTTACCAAAACCACCAAACAAGTGTAAAATTTGTTTACATAAACAAAAAAAGAGTCAGAATTAACTACCTCTTTCATTTGCTCACCCTCAGATCAGCTGATTTCAAGCTGGTTTGCTCTCATCAGTGAGGGATAGAGTATAGAAACTAGATCTAAACACTGACTCTCAAGTGTTTATGCAAAACGTTTCTATCAGTTTGCAAGTGTGAATTTTTCAGACCGGTAAAGTCTTCAAACTCAGCCTAGCAAGCCAGATATTTATATGGGTCTGATCTCAGTTCAGTATCACCACATAATCAAAGTCTCTGCAATATATATCATTGCAAGAAAACTTTAAAGGTACATTTATGAAAATCAAAAACAAGTTATTCACGTAACTTGCTATCACTTGTTATTTATGTTCAACAGATGGCGTTTTACCAAAACCACCAAACAAGTGTAAAATTTGTTTACATAAACAAAAAAAGAGTCAGAATTAACTACCTCTTTCATTTGCTCACCCCCAGATCAGCTGATTTCAAGCTGGTTTGCTCTCATCAGTGAGGGATAGAGTATAGAAACTAGATCTAAACACTGACTCTCAAGTGTTTATGCAAAACGTTTCTATCAGTTTGCAAGTGTGAATTTTTCAGACCGGTAAAGTCTTCAAACTCAGCCTAGCAAGCCAGATATTTATATGGGTCTGATCTCAGTTCAGTATCACCACATAATCAAAGTCTCTGCAATATATATCATTGCAAGAAAACTTTAAAGGTACATTTATGAAAAACAAAAACAAGTTATTCACGTAACTTGCTATCACTTGTTATTTATGTTCAACAGATGGCATTTTACCAAAACCACCAAACAAGTGTAAAATTTGTTTACATAAACAAAAAAAGAGTCAGAATTAACTACCTCTTTCATTTGCTCACCCTCAGATCAGCTGATTTCAAGCTGGTTTGCTCTCATCAGTGAGGGATAGAGTATAGAACTAGATCTAAACACTGACTCTCAAGTGTTTATGCAAAACGTTTCTATCAGTTTGCAAGTGTGAATTTTTCAGACCGGTAAAGTCTTCAAACTCAGCCTAGCAAGCCAGATATTTATATGGGTCTGATCTCAGTTCAGTATCACCACATAATCAAAGTCTCTGCAATATATATCATTGCAAGAAAACTTTAAAGGTACATTTATGAAAATCAAAAACAAGTTATTCACGTAACTTGCTATCACTTGTTATTTATGTTCAACAGATGGCGTTTTACCAAAACCACCAAACAAGTGTAAAATTTGTTTACATAAACAAATTTTACACTTGTTTGGTGGTTTTGGTAAAACGCCATCTGTTGAACATATATATATATATATAGGAAAACTAATTATAAATCTTTAATTAAAACAATCTCTAACATAAATATCTTTTGTAGTGTATATATTTATTTTGTATATACAATACTTGAGAACAAGAAAATTTACATCTGATTTTCCAAGCTTTTGCACAGAGGCTTATTCCATCAGCAGCTGCTTTTTAGTGTGTGTATTGTCCATATATATGTAATTATTTTGCATAATTAATGGGGATTTGAACTCACTTTCACCCTCTCAAAAATCATCCACTCTATCCAATATAACTGATACACTTGACAACATACATGTGAAACAGATAAATGATCTCCAATATAAGTATTTCATGCTGAACCAGCACTTATCAGTTGGTCCAGATCATAATCTGCCACACCCATATATAATCAGTGTTTGGTTTATATCAAAATAGCAAATCTATACACTGTAATGGATAGGCTTCAATCGTCTCCACTCTCCAACTCATTAGCCATCCATATCACTCAAAATCTGATGACGGAATGCTCAAAGCCCTTGATGATGCCAATATTATAATCATATCCATGTTGACTCTAAATCTGGGTTCAAAACCCCATTAATTACATTTAGATTAAGTATATATATATACTTGTATTTAAATATTAGTCTGCATAAATAATTTAAGATCAGATCCTGTTAAATTCTTGTAAATTTTGTTAGAGTGAATATTTGCATTCTAAACTTTATCAATATTATATATATCTGCATACTTATTTTTTATACCAGTATATACATTTCACTTGTAATTTAGATATAACTATTTTCTTTTATATTTTTTATAATTAGATTACTAGCTTCATTCCAATTCTTTTCTCATTTTGCTAGTTGTTTTAACCCTTTGAGACCGAAAACCGCTTTTTTACGCATTAAAAAAAGTTTGCAATTTCGACCGCAATAGCGTGCAAACCGTATACGTCACAGTTACGCTTTTTTTTTTCTTTCTCTCCGCCATTTTTCTATCTTTTTGTACGTCTAAAATTTTTTTCTGTGCGATGAAAATTAGATTTTTTATAGCAATTTTTGTAAAGTACATTATTAAAATTTTGTAATTTTTTTTATCTTTCTAGATTTTATCAATTGATAAAAAAAATATACGGAGAAAACAATTATTTTCGCCGCTAAACGTAATTACGTTTCTAACGAACTTTTCTGTTGATGTGTTTGATTTTGAGGTTTCGTATTCCCCATTACCTGTAAGTATTCAACATTCATCATCATCATCTCCCACTAATATATAATAATTGCTTGTAATTCCTTTGGGTTATTTATTTTATTTTATTTACTGTTTTTATACATTTCATTGTAGATAAGTTTTTATTCATTTTATAGCATACTTTGCTATTATGGTTTGCTATGTAGTAATGCATAATTTAGCTCACTCTTACCCTCATGATATTCCAATAATGTAGTAATTATTTTTTACATGCATAACTTAGAATTTACTACGTTTTTATTCATTTCATTGTAGATAACTTTTTATTCATTTTATAGCATACTTTGCAGATAACTTTTTATTCATTTGATAGCATACTTTGCTATTATGGTTTGCTATGTAATAATGCATAATTTAGCTCACTCTTACCCTCATGATATTCCAATAATGTAGTAATTATTTTTTACATGCATAACTTAGAATTTACTACGTTTTTATTCGTTTCATTGTAGATAACTTTTTATTCATTTTATAGCATACTTTGCAGATAACTTTTTATTCATTTGATAGCATACTTTGCTATTATGGTTTGCTATGTAATAATGCATAATTTAGCTCACTCTTACCCTCATGATATTCCAATAATGTAGTAATTATTTTTTACATGCATAACTTAGAATTTACTACATTTTTATTCGTTTCATTATAGATAACTTTTTATTTATTTGATAGCATACTTTGCTATTATGGTTTGCTATGTAATAATGCATAATTTAGCTCACTCTTACCCTCATGATATTCCAATAATGTAGTAATTATTTTTTACATGCATAACTTAGAATTTACTACGTTTTTATTCATTTCATTGTAGATAACTTTTTATTCATTTGATAGCATACTTTGCTATTATGGTTTGCTATGTAATAATGCATAATTTAGCTCACTCTTACCCTCATGATATTCCAATAATGTAGTAATTATTTTTTACATGCATAACTTAGAATTTACTACATTTTTATTCGTTTCATTATAGATAACTTTTTATTTATTTGATAGCATACTTTGCTATTATGGTTTGCTATGTAATAATGCATAATTTAGCTCACTCTTACCCTCATGATATTCCAATAATGTAGTAATTATTTTTTACATGCATAACTTAGAATTTACTACATTTTTATTCGTTTCATTATAGATAACTTTTTATTTATTTGATAGCATACTTTGCTATTATGGTTTCCTATGTAATAATGCATAATTTAGCTCACCCTTACCAGTTGCTCCACATCATCATCATCAGTTATTTTGAAATTGATTTTGCTCATGCATTTATATTTTCAACAATTTGCAAACTGTCTTCAAACTATCCACTCTGTTCTGTGAAACTAACAAGGTGAAAAAAATAAATACCTCACAATGCTGAATCAACAGTCATCATCATCTCCCACTCATATATAATAATTGCTTGTAATTCCTTTTGATTATTTATTTTATTTTATTTACTATGTTGTTATTCATTTTATTTTAGAAACAAATTTTTAAATTATTTATTTGCATATTTGGCAATTATGATTTGCCATGAAATAATGCATAATTTATCTCACCCCACCCCTGATTTTTCAATAATATAGTCATTATTTTTTACCCCCATAACTTAGAATTTACTATGTTGTTATTCATTTTATTTTAGAAACAAATTTTTAAATTATTTATTTGCATATTTGGCAATTATGATCTGCCATGAAATAATGCATAATTTATCTCGCCCCACCCCTGATTTTTCAATAATATAGTCATTATTTTTTACCCCCATAACTTAGAATTTACTAAAGTTATTACTGTTATTTTTTTTTTGATCCTCACTAAAACCTTGCATTTCTAATAGATATCCCGCATAGAGGGCCTAGAAAAACAACTGCTTGCAAAAATAGAACATATAGAGTGTCAAGCAGAAAAAAGAAATTGAAATGGTCACCTTTTGCCACATTACACCAACAATCTGTAACTCAGGTAGGTCATGTTATATATTATTTTTTTCTGCATTTTATGACAAATGTGATGAAGCTGTCTATGAAATTGTCATTTTAGGCTATATCTTTCAAAATTGAGAGTTTGTGAACCAATGTAAAAATAAAGATATTTAAAAATGTGAAAAATCTCCTTTCTTTAATTATTTTTTTGTGGTAATGACTATTTTATCAGCTTCATTACATTCTTTCATATTTGCACTTTCTAAAAATGTATATATATTTGTTATTTATTGTAATAAATTAGACATTTCATTTAAAATTGTATGTCCTGTAATTTTTTCTGTGAATTCAAAATGGCCGTTCAGGTCTCTAGGGGTTTTAAAGAGATTTTTTTTTTTTGGCAAATATGCATTTCTTATAAGAACTAAAATAATTAAAAAATCTTACATTTTACAAGTCTTTCTACTTTTAGATATTATTAATTAGAACTTAAAATTTGTCCAAATTAAACGAATGCCAATTTCATTTTTTATTTATAAAATTAAATTAATATATATGTGCTCTGCGCACAGGTAATGAAGCTATTAATAAATTGTAAAAATTTTGACAATTTATTAATAGCTTCATTACCTGTGTGCAGAGCACATATATATATTAATTTATTTAAGCGTTAATGAAGTAAAATCTTAACTATTATAAAATTAAACTAATTTTTTTTTATAATAAACTAATGATTAGATAAAATTATAAAAAATATATAATCTTATCTAATCCCTATAATTAATATTAACTTTGATTTTTTAACATATGGAATTACTGTGATATTAAAATTATATATACTGTACTAAAATATATACTGCATATACACACACACATTTAGAAAATAATAAGTACAGAAAATTTTGAATTATAATATCTGAGGTATAGTTAATATTAACATTTAAATTATACTTTATGTGTACAGTAATTAATTAAATTGTTTTTATCTACAATTTTTATTAGACTTCTGTTCTATCAATCATTTATATATATTGTAACAGTTGTGTTACATGGCATACAATAACATAGTATGTGTACACAAATATATACATACAAAGTTGAAAGAAAAAGTAGAAACAAACACAGACAAAAATTTTGTATATATTTTCTACAACTACCTGGAATAATCACAGTAAAAGATTAAATAATTTTGAATTTAAAATAGAATTTTATTATAAATTAAACATTTAAAAAGGTCTAATAAATATTGTTATTGAATTCTGATTTTGAAATTTAAAAAAAGCATGTTTTATGATGAAATTATTTTATTATTTTAATATTAATATTTTGAATATTATACTTCTATAGTATTTTAAATTTTAAATTTGGCTTGAGGTTGATGGTGATGTTTTCCATCATCCCTGATGATGATCATATACCAGTGGCCATCATTATAAATGGCTGCCCAACTTAGGGTTGATGATGATCACATACTGATGATCATCGCTACAAAATTAATACTCATCTTGATTTTAGCCACAGCTGAAAAAGAAAAAAAAGCATACATTTTATGCAGAATTAATTTTAAAAATTACTGTGAAATATGTGACAAGAAACTATTGATGATTATAAATTATAAAACAGTAGTTTTCATGTATGTTAAAAGGTTCATGTTTAGAATTAAATAGAAAATCTATGATTTTGGAGATTGGATTGGGTGTTTGATTATTGAAGTTGTTTAGCTGTATTTTCAGTTTTGATGATGGTTGGAGGGATTTTGTCATTGGCTTGAGGATCTCAGTTATTGTTCCAACCAATTTTCTGATTTCATATTTTTTATCACAGTGCAGTTAACATAGTTCTGCCATGATCCTAACTTCTAAGTCTCCAAGAGAAGGAGCAAGGTATAGTCCTATATTTTCCAGCCCATAAGACTCAAAGAAGCAGGGCATAGTTTTGCATTTTCCAGCCCCTAAGACTCCAAGGAAGTAGAGCTTTGCAAAGATTGTTGCATTATCTTTATCAAGGGTTGTGGTAGCTTAAAGTATCTAAATTGAGGTAGCTTGCTTAGTATTCATGGTGAATTGTGTACTTATAGTCCAATGACTGAATTCTTTATCTATCTCAGAATTGCAAGTTACTACTCATTCTGTTGGCTGTCAGATGCTTGTTAGATCATTAAAAAATTGATGAGTACATAGTTTAAGGTATCAACTTTGTTTTGATTATACATAGATATTATGTAAAATATTGTTAGATAGGTATTTCATTTCTATTTTCCTTTTTTCCCAGTAGGGAAGTTATATAACAGTTGTGTTACATTGCACACAATAACATAGTGTGGGCATATATATAAAGTTGAAAGGAAAAGTAGAAATAAACAGACAAAAATTTTGTAAATATTTTCTACATCTCCCTAAAATAACCATAGTAAAAGATTAAATAATTTTGAATTTAAAATAGAATTTTATTATAAATTAAACAATTAAAAAACATAGTGTTTTTCTGAAGGTTTGTGATGATGGTGTTCTAGCTGTATTTTTATATTGGACTATTTCCATCATCTAATATGTGTGTTAAATGTCTTTAGAAGAGTTTAATTTTTAGTTAAATATTCCAAATGCATTCAACTGTTAGTAATATCACAGCAAACAGGTTAGTATATGCACCAACTGTTAGTAATATCACAGCAAACAAATGTTAATAATATCACAGCAAACAGGTTAGCATATGCACTAACTGTTAGTAATATCACAGCAAACAGGTTAGTATATGCACAACGTTTCGAGAGGTATTTTTCTCCCTCTTCTTCAGGTGTTGCTGGCCTGACCAGTGACAGTACTAGCATGGGATTCGAACCTGGGTCCTTAGATTCTTGATTATTGAAATTTAAGGTAATGGTACAAAGAAGAAAATTTAAAGAAGCTGCTCACATGACAATGGCAAAAAATCCCATAAGCCAACCTAGTGTGACTATACATAATGTATGGAAATCACTAATCAACTTTGCTCTGAGGAAAAAGTGGAGAAATCAGGAGGAACCTCATAGATAAGTATATGAAATTACTACATACTGTTGCCTTTGGCAGGATGGCTCAGTTGGTTAGAGCGTTACCTTAAATTTCAATAATCAAGAATCTAAGGATCCAGGTTCGAATCCCATGCTAGTACTGTCACTGGTCAGGCCAGAAACACCTGAAGAAGAGGGGAGAAAAATACCTCTCGAAATGTTGTGCATATACTAACCTGTTTGCTGTGATATTACTAACAGTTAGTGCATATGCTAACCTGTTTGCTGTGATATTATTAACATTTGTTTGCTGTGATATTACTAACAGTTGGTGCATATACTAACCTGTTTGCTGTGATATTACTAACAGTTGAATGCATTTGGAATATTTAACTAAAAATTAAACTCTTCTAAAGACATTTAACACACATATTAGATGATGGAAATAGTCCAATATAAAAATACAATTAAAAAACATGTTTTATGATAAAATGTCTACTGATAATTATAAAAAAATTCTATTATTTATTTTTGAAATCTTTTAATTAATGCTTGTATACATTTCTCTATGTAGACACTTTTGTAGACATACTTTTGATAAAATTTTAAAGTTGCTTTTGAAAAAATTAAAAGTAATTTTTTTAAAAAAAAGATAAGATAAAAACAGTTTTTCATTAATGTATTTTTGAAAGATTTGGAAAAAAAGAGTAGGGAGTAGTTTTGTTGGTTTCAAGAGATGAGTTGGCCAGAATAGTTTGTTGCAGTCTGATGTAGTGGTTTTCCAGGGTTAGTCAGAGCTCCCATGAAGAGATCTAGCAGATTGCACAGAGCGAAGTGAAGCAGCTGCCCCATAGTTCACTATTAAAAAAATTTGGATTCATATAAAAGCATGACCTATTTTCTGTGTTCACTAGCCTACACAAATGTGTTCTAGAAGATGGCTATCTTGCCTGAAGTCTAAGTGGAGCTGATTGAATGTCAGAAGTTACCTGCACTATACCCGCCTCACCAAGAACAGTCCACCAAGAGAACCTTGCTGAAGAATTACTTAAATATATGCTGCTTTATCTGTATGCATGAAACCACAGAAAAACATATCGTGTTGTATTTATATAAAATGTGGCTGGTAAGTTCTTTTAAGTAATTCCTTAAAATAACATTTAAAAAAAAAAGAGATATATAATTGAGAACGATATTATTTTAAATTGTTTATTGAAGAAAAAAAAGTAAATTCTGTATTTTAAGTTTAAAGACATTATAATTAAGAGTGGCCTGTTAAAAAAGAAACTTTAATCACTAAAGATAGCAGGTGAAATTTCTATACGTTTAATGTGGAGTTAACTTTGAAAAGTATTATATTTTAATAACCGAGAATATTTTAAATAATTTCTATAATGAAAATGATATTTAAAATCTATATTTTAAAAAAGAATGAAACAAGTAAATAATTTTGCTTGGATTAAAAATCTAAGAATAAAGAATTAATTCATTGACCATCCTATTTTTTTTTTTTAAAAGAAGAAATCGAAAAAACAAATCTTTTTAGAGTAACTGGTCAAAAAACAAAGCAAAAGAAAACTTTTTATGAAAGAATTTAATAACTGATTTGTTATTTATATATATATTGTAACAGTAAGATTTGTACATTCACACAACAAAATCCAGAATTGTGGCAGATTACAAAGCTGATCTAGCGGAGGGGTTGAGACCTTGAATCAGATCGCACCTTGGTTCCTTCACCAACATTCTGTGATTTACTACCCTATGGATGACAAATCAGGTTACACTTGGCTTCATATAATTCACATGCTAAAAGTAGCAAAGGGTGGAGTATGAGACTCAGGGAATTATGAATAAATTAATACTAAATTAACCAAACACACACACATATGGCTGACTAGATAATGCATATATTAATACTAATACTAAGTAGAATGGATTTTAATAAGATTTAGGACGAATTATGAATAACACACTAAACATTTATAAGTTTTAAAATATTTAATTATTAAAATAAGAGTTAAATAATAAAAAATGAAAGTGCATTGGAGTTTACACTTGCAGGCGTTTTTACAATAATGAGCTGGATAAGATACAAGGTTTCATCTTTATACACTTTAAATCATCTAAATTTGATGTTTATTACAAATTAATTCCTGTGATCTAATCATGCCTGAACTATACTATGCCACTGCTATGAGGTTTGCTAAAAATTAAATCTTACAAGAATAATAACTGACAAAATCTATTTATTTATTAAAATTACATATTGTAACGTTTTTCACATTTTGATAGATTCTTGTAGGCCTTTTTTTATACACTATTAAGTGAAAGTTAATCAAGCTATGGTATAGAAAAATATATTGTTCCTATTTCATTAATTATTACAACAGGAATTGCCGACAAAGTTAGTTTTCATTTATACGAGGGCACCATAGTCAATAGACAGAAAGTGGATTATTGGTTTTTATGCTGGATTTGGGAAAAGATAAGGGGGATTTAGATATAAAGGCCATAGAGTTGACAAAGATTATATTGCTAAAATGGGATGGAGCAGAATATGAGTAAAACTTAGATTGGGGAATGGAAAATAAAGTGGCTAACAGGTTTCTCTGGTCATAATTGCTGAGAGATCACTTAAGGAGAAGCTTACATCATATCACATCTATGTATCCCATAATTTTGATGCAAGTAACTAAAAGGTCGGGGTTATGTTTCCCGTAACTTTATTTTTTTATAAAATATTATTCCCGGGCTTAATCAACAAATATTGGCAGAGGTAAATTATACACTTAAATCCTAATAAACAAACATTAATAAATTTAATAACTATCATTAATAATGCACAATGAATAGTTGATATTAGAAATGAATATTTTATTTTAACAAATTAAAATATTTAAAAAATAAATTACTAATAAGTTGGAAAGAATACACGCATGCTAATCCAGACATGAATCAATTAATTAAAACAGTTTCATCATTAAAGTTCACTTCCAAGTTTCTTCCAGAAAGTTCTTTAAATGAAAGTCTCTATCAGGATTATATTATAAGCTTAATTTAATCACAATTGAGATATGAATAATCTTACCAGTAAGTTTTGTAGTATGCATTTTGAAGAGATCATTGAAGTTAACTAGTTTCCCTCTGTTAACATTTTTGTAGGTTCTTGGCCCATCCTAATGGCTAGACTTGATAGTTTTTTCTGAGTGACCTATATGATGAAAGGTATCACATCGATTCCATTCCACATGATGATCCACCTCAGCATATGAGTGATAGTAGTCTGGGATAGAATATTTTCTCTATCTCGGACCTAATGGAAACTGCTAGTTAAGGAAAAGACAAAGACCCAGTTTTAAGTTTTTCTGATCTTTTATAGTTGCGATCCATTTTCAGACTTCTCTGCGCATCTATTTTCTTTTGTCCCCTTATCAGCATACAAGATAATAATCTTGTACACTCTTCGGCTTATAACCTTATACATTTATTTTGTATTTTTCTGTTATAAAGCCTTTTTATAAAATCTTTCAGCCATCTTTAATTAGCTTCCAAAAAGGTTTTACTGATTGTAATCTGCATGTGGAATTCTCTTCTCTTTAGTTTATCTGGTTTAATAATCTGCGTGTCTTATTCTTTCCAATTTTAACTTTTATTTTTAATTACATAAAAAAATATGAACAAAAAATATAACTTTGGCATTGTATGTTTTAAAAAAAAAAATTACACAAACAAAAATTTAAAATGCTTTAATTTAAAAGATCATTAAATTTACTTTTTTGTTTTTTAGCTTTTAATAAATGCCCATATATTTGTACCATATATAAATAAACAGTACAATACCACTGGGGCCAGGGGATGAGAATAAAATAAGGGTTTGAACTAATTTTATTCTTAACTTTTAAGTCCGTATTCTGGATTTTTTAAAAATGTATTAACGTGTTGATATATTTTTGTAGACTTATTCACAAGCGACGTGTGGCTTTAAAGCCCACAGTTAGGATCTAACATGGCCATGATTGAGAAACATTTCCACATTCACCTGTGTCCTTTCCACTCAAATAAAGTACTAACAATAAGAAGTCCAAGTCATAAGCACATACGAGCGTTGCTCATCCTTTTGAGTCTGACAGGCTTGTGGCAACTTGTTCTGCCTCCCATTTCTCAGGAACCCTGCTACAAATAGAGTGATTGGCATTTAAAGACAGTCTTATGTTACATAGTGGCGTATAAGGACTCAGGACTATGATTTTCCCCTCTCCAGTATCCGCCTACTAGGTCAATACTTGTGACTTAATATAAACATCAGCTGCGATCGTGTTTTCTAGACATATTTAAAAAAACATATTTTTACAGTTGTATAATCCGGTTTAGTTAGTTTTTTTAAAACTACTATTCATTCTCCGGCTATAGGTTTTGGGCCATCATTGTAATGTTCTTTATACTATTATGATGTATCTCAGGTTGTGGTTATTGTATCGAAGGCTCACGTTGGAAAGCCATTATAACATTTTTCATATTTTGATAGATTCTGGTAGGCCTTTCTTTACACACTATTAAGTGTAAGTTAATCAAGCTAGGGTGTAGAAAAATATCTTGTTCCTATTTCCAGAAATATAGCTATATTTCCTGATTAACTGGCCTACTAATTATTACAACAGAAATTGCCAACAAAGTTAGTTTTAATTTATAAGAGGGTGCCATAGTCAAGAGACTCCTAGCTTCTTTGTATCCCATAATTTTGATGCAAGTAATTAAAAGATCAGGGTTATGTTTCCTGTAACTTTATTTTTTTTAGAGAATATTATTCTCGGGGCTTAATCAACAAATATTGGCAAAGGTAAATTATACACTCAAATCCTAATAAACTAACATTAATAAATTTAATAACTATCATTAATAATGCACAATGAATAGTTGATATTAATAATATTTTATTCTAACAAATTAAAATATTTAAAAGATAAATTACTAATAAGTTGGAAAGAATACATGCACGCTAATCTAGACATGAATCAATTAATTAAAAAAGTTTCATCATTAAAGTTCACTTCCAAGTTTCTTTTAGAAAGTTCTTTAAATGAAAGTCTCTATCAGGATTATATTATAAGCTTAATTTAGTCACAATCAGGATATGAATAATCTTACTGGTAAGTTTTGTAGTACGCATTTTGAAGAGCTCATTGAAGTTAACTAGTTTCTCTCTGTTGACATTTTTGTAGGTTCTTGTCCCGTCCTAATGACTAGACTCGACAGTCTTTTCTGAGTCACCTATATGATGAAAAGTATCTATAAACACATCAATTCCACTCCGCATGATGATCCACCTCAGTGAGTAATGGCAATAGTCTGGGATAGAATATTTTCTCTGTCCCGGACCTAATAAAAGCTGCTAGTTAAGAAAAGACAAAGATCCAGTTTTAAGTTTTCCTGACCTTTTATAGTCGTGATCCATTTTTAGACTTCTCTGCACATCTATTTTCTTTAACCTTTTATCAGCAAACAAGATAATAATCTTGTACACTCTTCAGTTTATAATCTTATACATTTATTTTGTATTTTTCTGTTACAAAGTTCTCCTTTTTATAAAGTCTTTCTGCCATCTTTAATTAGCTTCCAAAAAGGTTTTACTGATTGTAATCTGCATGTGGAATTCCCTTTCCTTTTTTTATCTGGATTAGTAATCTGCGTGTCTTATTCTTTCCAATTTTAACTTTTATTTTTAATTACATAAAAAAAATACAAACAAAAAATTTAATTTTCATTGTACATTTAAAAAAAAAAAATTACACAAACAAAAATAATATTTAAATGTGTTAATCTAAAAGATTTTTAAATTTACTTTTTTTTTTTTTTTAGCTTTTAACAAATGCCAATATATTTGTATTATATATAAATAAACAGTGCAATACTGAGCAATAATGTGCTCCCTATGAAGATTGTTTTATATAAATTAGATTGGATGTTCAGATCAACGGTAAACTAAATAATATTATGGAGGGTGAACTGGAAATTTGCAGTGTAGCTTCAGAGACTACAGCACTACATAAACTAGATAAGGGTTGCAGCCTGAATGTGTGATTCCTCATAGGATTCAGTACCAGTATTCAGTTCCCATAGACTGTACAACTTCCTAACATAAAGTATAAGAACATTTAATTTGGGTGATTGGAGCAGCTTAACCTTTTGAGTGCTGATTATTTTATTGGCCAAGTGAGATAAAAGTCTAAACTTTTAATTGGTCAATTCACAAACTCAACTGTCAAAATATATTCATCTTTTAATATTATATTCACTTTAGATTTGTTTGTAAAAAGTATATTAATAATTCATCAGGTTATGAAAGTGAATGAAAGTTTTTTCAAAAATAAATTTTTATTTATAATTATAAAAATATTCGATAGTGGCAAAGTGTTGCTGATGTAAGTGATTTCTTTCTCCATTTTACGTTGTGGATAAGTAAATAATTTTTACTAAAATCTTAACTATTTTTCTAAAATAATTTTATTTTTAGCATATTTTATCAAAACAATTTATAAGAAGTCAAAAAATACTTTTAAAATGGTCTAAAACATTCGTTTATCACTTTTGAAATGAAACAAAAAAAAATAGTAATGGTGGAAGTTATTGACAAGTGAATTCTTTTGTCCTCAATAGTGGAGAGCCAATCAACGCTTAGAATGGACTGCCTCCTCCTTTTGTTAGACCTTCAATGCAAGTTTTATTGATTTTTTACTTGTAAAATAATTCAAGAGAGGGCAGCATCTTACAGAATTTTTTATAACCTTTCAAGTGATGATAAAATCTTTATCTTAGCATTAAAAATGACAGGATTCAAATGACTTGAAGCGGCTTCGAGTTATCTTGTAAAACTCCGTTAAAAGATTAATATACGGTTCTGGACTCTCATGTTCCAGTTCTAAAAGAAAGCTATCTGAACTAATACTAATGGGATGGCTCTTAAAACCAGAAGCCCATTTTAATAAGAAAATACATATATAGCAAGGCATATTTGCACATACGTGTTTTATAGGAACATATTCGTAACACTTTTCCAAAGTATTAAATTAAGAAAGCGCTAAATCTAAGTTTCAATCTGTGAAACTACTATAAGCCAGTTTGTGCATTAGCATACGTAAAACATGCTAAAAAGAGTTTACATAAAGAGATCTAGTTTACAAAGTTAAATCTATATAATTTAAATAATAAACTGATGAGGAGTAAAGCATACCGAGGACTTAACAAATTATTTATAGTATGCTTTAAAATATCATTCTTGCTATTACTTAAATAAATATAATTTATTAACATGCAAACCTTATGCTATGCCAAAACATAGTAGCTTAACTAAATATATATATACAATGGGTATCAAAATGGAGATTTACATGTGCACGTAAGAAGCAACATAAATCATTTACATGAGAGTTTCTAATCATCTCTCTAATATTATTAATATTAATAATCTCCATTTTGAAACATGGCACATCATAAAGTTGATATAATAAATAAAATATAAAAAATAGGCATGACTGCAGATTAGAAAGTTATAGATATAATAACTGGTTACAGTTATTAAGATAGAGAGAATTATTAACTTAGTTTCATTTACCATAGGCAAAATTCTTACAAATAGTATTATTAATTTTAAAATTACATTAAATTATAACAGAGTTTAAGTTTAAAAGTTATTATGAGTTATTTATGAACGTTCGACTATAAAGCTAGATTAGGAATTTATTAGTAGTTTTAACTTTAGATTTATTTTAAAGAGCTCTGTGGGAAGATTCATTTACCAATAATCTTGTAGCTGAGACATACTTCATGGTATTTGGTCCTGGCATTATCCACTAGGTTGCTTGTCTGTTGTCTTCATGGTAGGCTGTTGATCTTGAACTTCTCCATTTCCAAAGACTGGTCTTCCAAAAGGGAAGATTGCAAACTTGGTGGCCTCTAACTGCTAGTTTCCATTATAACATCTGGCATAGCCTTCAGTCATGACTGAGTTATTAATTTTAAGACAGTGAACCTTAGTGCTTGATTTTGGTTTTTTTTAAATCAATGCTTTTACTACCCCCTGGAAAACCATGAAGTTGTTTACAATTTTTAGTTTTAAAATTTAAGTTTTAACATGTCTTTATTAAATTTAAAAAAATCAAAAGCAAAATCCAAGTTATTCATTAATAGTGCAGCTTAATTGCTATTCATTTGTCTTAAATCTATTTTAGAATTTACTTTAAAATTCTGTTCTTGTGTGTGACATGAGATAATTTCCAAGAAACATGTGCTCTTTTTAAAACAGATTTAAGTTTTGTAAACATTTTGCTATATGTATAACTTTGTCACCTGTGGAATTGGGAATTTATATGTGAATAAAAGTTAATTTGTATTTAAATCTTACAATAACTTAAAGATAAAATAATTTAAATCACATTGCAATGTTTATAAAATCTATTACATTGCAGCTTCATTTGCATATATGTAGGTACATTTATACACATATAACAATGTTCACACAACTTACTTTAAATTAATATTTAAATTTATAATTGAGTACACATATTACAATTATATACATACAGACTTTAATATCTATGTATGCAACTGTATACATATTTGCACATATAAGTAAATATAAGCTGTTATACATTGTATACATTAATATGTGATTATATATGTGGACTTGGATGGGTTTTGAATTGGGGAAGGAATACTACTATGGGACATAGTAGGTGAAATGGGATGATAGATCAAATAATACTGTTGCAATATACACACATAAAGGTGTATTTTATATATTTTCAACACTGAATTATTAAAAAAGATATTTTTAATAATTTTATTTTGATAAATTAAAATATATAAACAGCATGCACATTCATTTTTATGCACACATACAGATGACATGTTAATAAATATTTGTATTATGAAAATGTAATAACTTAAAATTTAATCACTTATTTTATTTTATATGATGATTGAAATGTATTCATTAATTGTAGTGCACGTCTATGTGCAAATACCTTCAGATAGACACTTATATGTAAATTTTAATCATTTATTGTATTATTTTATGACAATTCTATTATGTTCATTTATATGAATCATCGTCTGTGCAGATATATGTAAACCTAGTATAGGTAAATTTTAATCATGTATTTTTATTTTATGGCAAGACAAACATATCTAGAAATTGTACTGCATGTCTGTGTGTGGATATATATAAATGTTGTATATTGGAACATATGTAAATCACAATGTAATAACTTGAATTTTGTATATTAATAAAAATCAGAAGATTTACATGTGTACAGTCATATTCTAAAGACATTAATATCATTTTTTTATTGTTATTAATAAACTTATATATTGTTGTTAAAATTACGTAACTTAATTATAAATAATGGTTTTTAGATTATTATATGTTGCATCATCTCTTGATCATAGTAACAGTTATAAAGCTTATGTTCTCTGAGCTAGATTCATGCATAATGGTCTGATATATTAATGGGGGCTGTGTATTAGTGCATGGGCATCCAGTTGACAAAGGTCCTGCTTCGGAGCTAAGAATATATTCTTTAAAGTCCATGTACTACATTTTATTTTGTTTAGTCTCTATTAGAAATTAAGTTTATAGTTGGCCAGTGCACTAATGGTATTAAATGGCCAGAGCATTGATAATGTTCAGCATGTTTTAATATCCCAGCATTATTGTTTTTATTATTATATATCCAGATGGATTAGCATTCAAGATAGTGCATCCAAATCAATGTTCAAAAAATTGCCCCAAGCTGACAATGGCTAAATAATTAGCTTAGTCTACAGTAGATCCATTTTAAATCCAGGCACAAGATTGACTGATTTATTTTGATTGGTGCTCATTCATGATGATGAATAATTATTACTTATTTATAATGCTGGTGGATTTATAATTAATTATGCATATAATCATGAATTAATTGGGCTGATTTCCCAAAGTGACATTTTCCCAATGTGATCTCTAATGCTCTTATAATATATAACATTACTTATATATTTTTTGATATTATATTGAAATGGTATTATTTGTCTATCATCCCATTTCACCTACTATGTCCCATAGTAGTATTCTTTCCCCAATTCAAACCCATCCAAGTCCACATATATTATCATATAATAATATAATTTAATTTATAATAACATATACTTATGTGTATGTGTGTATTCATATATTTGTGTACAACTAGTTTATTAATGTTTGTATGCATATGGGTATAAGGCATATACATAATTATAAATTATATAATAAAAAGTAAGTTGCGTAGACATTATTGTATGTGTATGAGAACACCCACATAAATATATGCGAATAAGGCTGCAATCTAATAGATTTTATAAGCATTGCAATGCTATAATCTTTAAGTTTTTAATAAGATTTAAGTATAAATTTACTTTTATTTGCATATGAATTTTCAATTCCAGAGGTGACAAGATTACACATATAATCGAATGCTTACAGGACTTAAAATCTCTTTTGAAAAGATCGTCTGATTCTTGGAAATTATCTCACGTCACAAGCACCAGATTTAATTTGTATGAGAAGCAAGAACAGATTTTTAAAGTAGATTCTAAAATAAATTTATGACAAAAGAAAAGCATTCAAGTTGCACTATTTAATGAATAACTTGGATTTTGCTTTTGTCTTCTTTAAACTTAATAAAGATATGTTAAAACCTAAGAATAAAAACTTCAAAACTGTAAAGAACTTCATGGGTTTACGAGGAAAAGGGGGGGGGTAAAAGGGTTGATATAAAAAAAACCAAATTAAGCACTAAGGTTCACTCTCTTTAATTTTCTAATGTATTGCTGCTAAAGGCTATGTCCAAGTTCAGAATGAAAACAATTGACTAGCAGGCTATAAGTTTGCTAACTTCCTTTTGAAATATACATCCAAGATGATAAAAAAGTTCCAGACCAATGGCTTGCTATAAAGATGTTGAAGACATGCCAGCCCAGCAGAGAATATCAGTGTCAAATACCATGATCAATGCCTCAGCTAGAAGATTATTGGTAAACTTATTTTCCCACAGAGCTCTGAAAATTAAATATAAAATTAAACTGTTCTAATAATTTTCTAAAGCTAGCTATATAATTGAACGTTCATAAAATTATTATTTTAAATATTTTATGTAAATTTAAACTAAACCATATAATGTAACTTTTAAGTTGATGATAATAATAATAATTGAAAGAATGTTGCTTATTTAAATGAATAATTCTAATTTAATAATTCTACTAACAAAATAACTATAATCAATTATTATTGTATCTGTATCTTTCTAATCTGCGGTCATGCTTCTCTTATTTTATATTTTTTGTTTATTTCATTAAGTTATGATATGCCATGTTTCAAAAGGAAGATAACTAATATTAATATTAGAGAGGTGATTAGAAGCTCTAGTAAATGGTTTATGCTGACCTTTAGCAGATCAAAAATCTGTTTTGATATCTCATTTATATCTGTTAGTTAAGCTATTATGTTTTAGTTTATCATATTTTCATGTTAATAAATTATAGTTAGTTAGGTAATTGCAAGAATGGTATTATAAAGCATATTATAAAAATTAAGTAAACACCAAATATGCTTTCTCCTCCTTAGTTTATTATCATAAACTATAGATTTAATTTATAAGCTAGATCACTTTAATTAGATCCTTTAGCATGTTTTATGTATGCTAATCCATGAACTGGCATACAGTAGTTTTACAGATCAAAACTATAGTTTTAGCGCTTTATTAATTTTAATATTTAGAAAGCACTACAAAGGGGTCGTTATAAAACACGTGCAATACGCCTTGCTATATATATATTTTTATTAAAATGGGCTTTTGGTTTTAAGAACTACCCCATTATTATTAGTTCAGACAACTCTCTTTTAGAACTGGAGCATGAAGGTCCAGAACCATAACTTAAGCTGCTCTGATACTCTGAACTAAATGTTCTTGTATTTTATGATAGAAAGTCATATGGTCCATGGAAACCAAGTATTTGGTACTGAATCCTATGAGTAATCACACCTTCGGGCCACAACCCTTACTTAGTTTATGTAGCACTGTACTCTGTGAAGCTATGCTGCAAATCGCCAGTTCACCCTTCTTACTATTCATTTCAACATTGATCTGAACATCAGATTTGTTTTATATAAAACAATCTGCATAAAGAGCACATTTATTGGTCATAATGTAATATTAATAAGTTATATTTAATGTTATCATTCTTTTTAGATTTAACTCTTATCAAACCTCGTAGGAATGGCATAGCATAATTAAGGCATGATTTAGATAATGTTAATTGTAATAATTAAGAAATTAAATAATTTAAAGTGCATAAAAGATGAGGTCTTGAACCTAGATCAACACATCATCGTAAGGCACCTGCAAGTGTAAATTCTCAATGCACTTCTATTTTGTATTATTTACATATATTTAATAATTAAATATTTTAAAATGTATAAATGTTTAGTGTGTTATTTGCAACTTGTACCAAATCTTACCCAAATCTATTTTAATTTATTGTTACTTATTAATATAAGCATTATCTAGCCAGCCATGTGTGTGTGTTTTTTTACTTAAGTTATTAGTAATTTATTCATAATTCCCTGAATCTCATACTGCACTCTTTGCTACTGTCAGCATGTGAACTAAAAGAGGCTGAGTGTAACCTCATATCTGCCATCCATAAGATACTAAAGCACAGAGCACTGTTGAAGAAACTAAAATGCAATCTGATTTCAGGTCTCAACCCCTCCTCTAGATGAGATTTGGTATAATTTTCCAAGACTCTGGATTTTGTTGCATGAATGTACAAATATAACCATTACATAGGATAATTTCTTTTCCTGATTACAGGGCGCCACCTTAGGGGCTCAAATAGAACCACATCCCCTGGGATTCCCTGAGACAATATCAATTTATAAGCATGTGGGTGTAAAATAATTTCTTAATTATAGTTTAAGTTATAAAAATTTTCTACATGAGACTTAAAAATGGCATATGTCAATTTTAATTTAAACTAACACCCTATGGCTTGACAACAAGTTTATTCATAATTTGAATGCATATAGTAAATTGGGAGATCCATCATCATCATCATCATTACTATTATTATTATTATGATGATGATGATGATGTTTCAAAGCAAAACTTTATTGAGTCTAAAAAGTTACAGAGTCACATATAGTACTATATTGATTTGTTACAAATGCAAAACAAATTACAATAACTTTCAGTATATAAGTCTTCATCAATTCTGCATACTTTCTTTCTTGCTTTTAAATTTGGTCTTCTATTTAGTTCAGTTTATGCTTGCATCTCTTTGAAGTTAGAAAAAAAGCTGATGTTGAAAATGTCATCATCTGTCATATTAGACTTTATATTTTATAGACTGGATCTTTGTTTCAAGTGTGACCATGTGGCTGCAAACACATCTGGTTGAGCTAGGATGCTGTCTCTTTTTCTGAACAGTTCTAGTTTTATTGAATATGTTGCTGGGTGGCGTCGAGGGTTATTAGCAAGTGCAACTGGTACACCAGTAGGCATAAAGGCTATATGTTGCTGCACGAATAGCAGGGATGTTGCCTTTTTTAAATGTATTTATTATTTCATCAATTGAAATGATAGCCTTTCTGTATGTGGTAAACATTGAGTGACGTATTGTTTCTAGTGCACTGCAGGAATGAAGAAAATGATCTTGTGTCTCTTCTTCTCTATGACATAGCCCACACATGGGGTCTATATTTGTGTAGAATCTACAAAATCTGAGGAAATGTGTTGTGGGTAGAGCATTAAGATTAAGCTTAAGTAGAAAATCAAATAATTTGGGTTCTAATGACCATTTTCTGAATTGTTGCAGTAGTTTCCTGTTGTCTATCCCAAGAACTGATGGATGTAGATTAGGTGTCTGGTTTGGGTTTAGTATATTATAAATGTCCTAGTATGTATACTTGTTGTCATTATTGAGTGATATTTTGTTGTATATTGGCTTGAGTTCTTCAATCAGTGTGGATAGATATCCATATGAAGTGGGTGGTCTGTCTGTGGGTATTATACTAATTACACACTCCAGGTCTGGAAATCTTTTTATGGTTGCTGTTATTAGATTTACTGATTTCTGTGTGTAAAAAACATTGATTGTATGGAATCCAAGTCCATTGCTATGTGGTGGTCTGCTCAGATTTTTTAAAGAGATTGCCACTGTCTTTCTCTTCCATATTAGTTTGTTACAGATTGATGAGATTTTGGATATGAATGTTTTTGCAAATTTGATTATAGGTGTGTAGTAGGTAATTTTTGTAATTATAAGTTGATTAAATAGTGCTACCTTTGCGTATATTGACAGGTATGACTTTTCAAGTGAGTCTGTGATTTTTTCAGCATCTTTTTTTAATTTATTTTGAAATTTTTTGCCTCATTCCGTTGCTTCCAAGGTAGAATGGGAAACCAAGGAAAGCAGATGGTTTACCATTAAACATCTCTGTACAGTGCTTGCCTGTGTATATTGACCATGCAGCAGTTTTATTTGTGTTAATTTTTAAATTAGAATTTGAGGTATAATTCTTGATTATCTCTTGTAATATGGGGAGGTTCTTTTTAGAGGGGAGGAAAATGGTTACATCATTTATATAGGCTATGCATGATATATTTAAAGCAGTGTTTGGGATTTGAATGCCTTATATTTTTTTCTGTATCTATTAATAAAGGATTTATATATATTGTAAAGAGCAAGGCACTGAGGGGGGGATCCTTGTGGGATGGATTGACTGAGTCTGAAGGCTGGTGAATTTTTCCCATTCAATGTGATGTGAATTTCATGGCTGAGTAGCAGATTGGCTATTATATATAGAAGGGATGGAGGTATTGTTGTTTTTTTCAGCACATCTAATAATTTGGCTATAGGCACTGAGTCAAATGCTGCCTCAATGTCTAGTTGAACTATAATTGGTGCATATTTCTTTCTTTTTTTTACTACTTCGATTATTGTTTTGTACATTAAGGCACCCTGGCCAATGGATGATCCTTTTTTGCATATTGTGCTGATGATAACACAGGGAGTATATGTTGTTCTATTTTCTCTTTTATTACTCTTTCAAGAATTTTTATTCCTAAAGGTCCCATTGAAATTGGTTGTAGATTAGGTAAATATGATATTGCTGTTGGTTTTTTGTTAAATGGAACCATTGCAATTGAGTATAGACTTTGTATGTTGTAAATTTTTTGGGATATGTAATTGGCTAAATCGCACAGGTATTTGGCTGTGAAGTGACCAAGATGTTTGAACACAAATGTTGGAATTCCTTGTGGTCCTGGGTGACATGTGTTTGTTATTGTTGCAAGTTGAAATACAATGTCAGTTTTTTTTATTGGTGTGTCTGTTTCAGGGTCTCCAAATATGTCTTCATTTGGTATGTACACTCTTTGTTTTTGCAGTTTTTTTTTAAAGTGGTGATATATTGGGTTTATCATGTTATGTCCAGCTGTTATAGAGCCATCTATTTCAAGTGGCATAGGCACTCTGACTGTGGATGGGTATCCCAGTGCCCACCGTATGTATGCTGTGGTCCAAGTGTGTTGTTGGGTAAGGTATATTTTTTTCTTTTTTATTGCTACATATTGCTTTAGTGTGTTGCATGTATTGTTGTACATTTCTGTAAGTTTTTTTTATTTGTGTTTGATTATCTGTAGTTGGTCTGGAAATGGTTATTCTTTTATGTAGTTCATCTGCCAAAGCTAATAATATGGTGGGGGGTGTTGAATTGCAGGTAATATGATTGATGTTGAAAGAAAGTATATTGGTGAATGCTATATACTTTTGTACTGGATTGAGTGACATGTTTTGAAGTTTTTGGAGCATTATATATGTTTCTGAATATAGGAATTCAGTTGTTTGTGCTGGAAGAAGTATTTGCATAGTCTTTTGAAGGGCTATTGTTGTATTCTGTATTTTTGTTAGGTCGAGGGTGATGAACTGGGCAGCATGATCCGAGATTATAGATGGACAGAGTTCAAGATTAAAATAATGATGTAACATTGGTGAGTAGAAACACAAATCAATAAGTGACTTATATCTATTGTTATTAAAAGATATTGAGTTTAATGGGAGAAAACCTTCAGCACTCATAAGTGGGATTGTTATTTGATGGATCCATTTGGTGACAAAAGTTCGGTAGGTCATGTTGAAATCTCCCAGGAGTATTATGGGATTTGGTATTGCTGTAAGCATTGAATTTATTGTTGCTATTATTCTGGAGATGATGACAGGGCCTGGTGGTATATAGACAAATACTAGGTTAAGTGTGATATTTTTATGATGGAGTGTTATTATGATAAAATTAGAGTCAATATATATAATTTTAAAAATCAAAAGGGCAGTTGTGGGATATAATTATACCTGTACCATCTGA
Organism: Epiperipatus broadwayi; assembly: GCA_028023455.1. NCBI lineage: Eukaryota > Metazoa > Onychophora > Udeonychophora > Euonychophora > Peripatidae > Epiperipatus > Epiperipatus broadwayi. The sequence goes on along the minus strand of JAQFVV010006257.1, from coordinate 5,473,376 downwards.
TGGTGATGATGATTGCCTTGAGCAGGCACAAAACCCTTGGCTGACTAAATATTTTGAAGGATCAATTTGAGAGATACTGTCCAATAGTCCCAGGATGTGTGGTTGTGTTGTACGTAACCATTTTTTGAGTTCAAAAAGTTTTTTGATGGCATTTAAGCCTCTAATGTTTAGAGATTTTTTATCTCCATGTTACAGGATAATTTTATAATAGGGTATTGATTTTTCAATTCTAAATTTTTGTTTATATTGCACTAGATGGATGCTGATACATATTTAAGATTTGGTAGGGTTTATTATCAGTTTTTCTTTCATTTAATATTGGTTCAGACTCTATACAGGCAATTTGTGATGAAACTGAACAGTTGTCCATTTGTTGTTGGCTTAAATCCATTTCTATTTCATCATTTTCTAAGTTGTATATGTCTGATGAGTTGTGCTTTTGGTCTGTTTTTGCCTTTTTGGATTCATGGTTTTTAGGTGGTCTACCTGGCTTTCTTTTTCCCTCTGGTGTATTCTCTTGAATGGGTGGAAGAGGGGGTTCTATTGCATCCATTATGTTTGATGCAGTTTTGTTTATTATTGTGGTTTGTTTTATTATTGGTGTATTTATATTATCTTGATTTATATTTTCATTATATAGCTGTGTGTGTTTATTTTCTGTTTGTTGATTTTTACTTGGTACACCTTTTGTTTTATTGAGTTGCTGATCCTGTGATGTAATTACTGCATTTTGTGTTGTGGTTTCTTGAGAGTTATTTTCATTTGAATCTTGGGTGTCTATGTTAGTTTTTGTGTTATTATTTTTTTGGTTAGTTTTTGGAATTAGCAATTCTGCTCCATTATCATTTTTGTTCGTGGGTGTTTGAACCTGTTTTTTTTCCGGTTTCTATTATTGGGTTGTCAATTGATGTAGTGTTATTAGAAATTTTTTTTTCATCATCAGTGGGTTGTTCTGGGTAAAAGATTTTGTTTTGTTCACAGTGATTGCCTTTTGTGTAATCGCACTGAGTTGCTAGGTGGCCTCTCTGTCCACAGCCAAAATAATGTGGTTTTAAACCTCTTATGTGAAGAGAGTGTTGCTTCTTGATCTGTAATTTGTATTGGGATCGTGGCAGCATCTACGTTTTTATGGAGTTTTATTTTAAATTCAAAACGATTACTACATATCGGTATAGGTGTGTCTTTTAAATAAATTGGCTGTAGGGCAATTACTTTTCCAAACGAGTTTATCATTTTTTGAAAATCTTTTAAGTTGTATTTAAGATAAGTATTTTTTAGCACTCCAGTAATAATATTTTTCCGGTTTTCATCTATAATTATGAGTGCGTAATTATCGAGTGCTAAAATAGTGGATTGAAAACGTTCTTTTTGTTGCTGAGTATAAAAATCAATGGTTATATATCGCGAATTTGGATGGTCTGTGATACAAGAGATTGTTTCCCATAGTTCATTTTGCATAGTTGCTTCATATAATAAAGCTTTTGGGAAATGATATGAGCATTGATTATCTGTTACTGCGAGTACTAGCAATGTTGGTGAAAAAAACCTGCGAAAAGTTTCAAATAACATACGAGGCAACCGTATCATTAAAACGGTCCGTCTTATTTTCAATCGTTTCTTTTGTCCAGAGTTCGGCTGGGGGTTGACGCTCCTCTTGAGTATGTAGATCTAGATTTTTTATATCATTTGTATTTGTTCTTCAGAAACACGGTATTTGAGTTGGTGCTGTAATATTGCTGTTGCTTTTAAGTATTTTTGCATATGAAATAGGTGATGTTGAAACTAACGAAGTTGTTAATTTCGTATTGGTGCTTAACTCGCTCACGCTTGACTGGGCAGTAGTCATGATTTATTATTCTGACTCAAGTCAGTTTTTTTTTAAAAAAAGATATGAATACACACCAATATTTTCTTTAAAAATACTCTATTAATCTATTATATGATTTGATTTGTTCTGTACTACGTTTGTTTTGCAAATAACAAGTTGAAACAAAAGAAAAATATAAATACAGTACTTACATCGGAGAGCTTAAAGATTGCTTCTTACCTCAGCAGAGATGATGATGATGATGATTATTATTATTATTATTATATCTCACCTACTGATAACTGGTGCCTGAGGATGACTTGAACAGATTTAGAGCTCCTCATAAATTTGTTATCAGAGGGAGAAATTCAAAGAACCCACTCTTAAAATTTTTTGTTTGGATTTGGAAATTGGATTGGATTGTGAACACACTAATTAAATTGGCAAGATTATACATACATGTGTTTGGAGCCAAAATTTCAAAAGATCATGAATCATTAGCAATCATGAATTAATAAAATTATAAAATACCTCTGCTGTTATATCCTAAAATGTTCGGTAAGAAATTTTTATTATTTATGATCAATTATATGTTAGTAAGAGATATAAATAAATAAGGCACTAAGGGCTAGGAATTAGGCAATATGAGTTAAATTTAATGACAGGGCATCAATCATTTTAGGGATCGTTTCTTTTGTTTGGGAGATGGCAAATTCACCATTATTGGGAGAGCACAGACCAATTCTTTTAGTAAAGAAAGTTAAACATAGCAAATTTAATTAGAGGGGCAGTAATATGGTAGAAGCCATTGGAAGAATGTGGGTATCATCTTTAAAAAGGCAAAGGATAGAATCTGACAAGCTATGAATGAGATAAAAGAAGAAAAAGTAAGAAAAAGGGAAGAAAAAGGAAAGAGAAAGAAAGAAAAAGGAAAGAGAAAGAAAGAAAAAGGAAAGAAAGAGGCAAGGAAATAATGGAAATAACATGGGAAAAAATGAGAAAGAGAAGTGGGAATAGTCTTGTAATTGCTGAAGAGACCAAACTGGATGTGTTGGACATGGAAGAGAATGAGGAAGCTACAACTGTAGGAGTAGAAGAAAGGATTGAGCAGGATAGTGTTGAGATGAAAGGTCGAGATAATAGTTTAGAAATAGGAGAGACCAAGCAGTAGACCTTAAACAAGAACAAGGTTGACCTGAGTACAGTAGAGATGAGGGAAGGCGAATATGAACAAGAAATAAAGGCAGAAATGACTGGAAAAGTCATAGGAATAAATAGGGAGATTAAGAATGTGAGGGAAAGTTGTGTAGGGCAGGTGAAGATAAGAAAGGTATAGGGGAAGTTCATATGAAGGAAATGGAAGATAGTGTGAGATGCATTGAGCTGCAATGAGTTTGAGCTAGTGAGGAAGCCAGGAGATCAAGTCCACCAATTCGAGGACAAGAGACAAGTAATACCATGTAGACGAAAAGGAGCTAGCGGAGAAAGGTAAATGGAAGAAACTGAGCTTGAGAGGCAGGTAGAGAATAGGACTTGCTGGAACAACTAGTCTTTGGATTAATAATAAGGAGAGAATGTAAACACTAAAATAAGAGCAAGGATAGCATGGAAGAGAAAGACCTTTACGTCTTTAATAGAAGAGATAGGATAGGAGTTTGAACTGTGAGCCAAGAAATAAACATATTCAGGAACATTATAGATATTTTCCGTTCCAAAAGGAGCTCTACCGGGTTGAACAGGAAAATAAAAAATTATGAAACTTTATGGGACACGCGAAGTCCCATAGACCAAAGCCTTTCAAAAATAAACCCCCACATCTTACTTGAATTAGATAGCTTTATCTAGGGATGTGTTTCTTTCCCCAATGTAAATATGTAGAAATATATTTGTATTTATATATAATTTTCTATTAATTTAATATGACAAATATTCACTCTGCATACTGAAATCTGTGTGTACAATAATTTAATTTATCAATATTTAATCTTATAGTATGTTAATAAAAATTAAGTTTATTTTGTTTTATGTGGTGCATTGGTTACACCAAATTTAGTGATGAGATACGGAAGTTGAAGTACACTTATTAGGCAAGATAAATAAAATTTAATTAAAATGCATAACAAAAATAATTTATGATTTCTTAACAAAATTATGAGTAGTCATTTTTGTTGTTTTCTGTGACTTGGTTGATATGAAACAGTATTATTTGTCTATCATCTGTTTCACCTACTATGTCCCATAGTAGTATTCTTTCCCTAATTCAAACACATTCAAGTCCACATATATTACTGAATAATAATATAATTTGATGTATAATAACATATATTTATGTTGAAACAGTCAATTTTGATTGCTTGCTGTTTCACTTATTTTACCCATACACCTATACCTATACCAGGTTTAAACCCTATGCATGGGTGATCACACATATATATGCAAGTGATAAGCCTGTAATTGGATGGCATATGTATATACTACAGATATATGTTTGTTTTAAAAGTCGCATAGTTAAAAAAAAGCGATTTAATTTAAAATGTTAATCTATTTTATCTTTATTTTGCTGGAATTGTGTATATATAAAAGTCGCATAGTTAAAAAAAAGCGATTTAATTTAAAATGTTAATTTATTTTATCTTTATTTTGCTGGAGTTGTGTATATATAGAGTATATTCCAGGTACTGTGATCCTACATATATGGTGACAGAATTAGTATTATACTGATTATAAATAGTTTTTAGTTTAAATTGTAAACAATTTAAACATCAGTCTGGTTTAATAGCCTTAAAATTAATAGTAGCATTTCTGAGAATTAATATTCTTTTGAAATTAGCTGAGTCATAAAATATAGAACAATACAAACTGAGATTTAAACAGTGACATCAGGTTAAGGTTAAATTTCAAATATTAAATGACTTAGGTTTCATGGGATTTTCTAGCTGTGTAAAAACTGGTAAACAAACAGATGTTCAGCAATAAAATTGTATAAATAGTGCAATTTTTGTAGGCAATAGATATAATATATTGTTTGTGAACAGCTGCAAGCTGAACCTACGCCCATTTTATCTTTAACATGGTGGGGTAAAAAAGCGTAAACTCACCGCATCTCTCATGGGATGTGGTAGCCAGGGTCCCAACTTAGCCTGTGGTTGCAGTTAACCATCATAACTGCATTGGACTAAATTACAGCATAACCATCAGCCTACTATTGTAAGAAGATATCTACGGAAACCTAGCCACCCATCAAGAAGAATATTGCCATTATCATCCAGGTGCCGGAAGCTGCAAAGAATCAAACTGGTAACCTTTCTAATTGCTGCAGAGCTGTGTATAAACTGTTAATTTTACAATATCTATCTAAGCTAGCTATATAATAATCAACATTTAAAAATCTGTTTTCTAAGTTCTGGAAATAAATCTGATAAATGCTAATTAATGTAAACTCAATCTTGTCTGAAACTAAAATCTAGAAAGTGAAATCACTCGTTTAAAATGTAAAACACTAATAATCTCATTTAAACTGTAAGTTATTGCGGTCTTTTATGCCTATTTATTCTCTTTTAATTTATTTTCATAATTTTATCATTTTATTATTGTGTGGATTTGATATGCCAAATAACTCGAAACTGTGAGTATACACATATAATTTTGGTCTATTTCTTTATGAAGATATTTTCATATCTCCATTTTAATAAAGATGAAATATTTGAATTATTACTCTCAAGTGGCTGTTCTGAGATCTTTATTATTATTTATACTGATTAATTTTATAAATTAATATTATAGAATCAGTTACATGCCAGTAAAGTTGGAATTTGCTTAGCTATAGTTATGAATTATAACTTTCTATATATGTAATCCGTATATCATACGAACTAGACACAGGAATATTATTAAGCATATTTATAATGTTTTATCAGTAATTAACCTTCAAATATGCTTTTTCCTCTCTAGATTAATAAATATTAGAGATGCAGGTTTGGTATCTTAATATGGTTTACTAATTAATTGAGTCCCTAGGTAGTATGTTTGAAATACTTGTCTTGAGAATTGGGTTATATAGATATGCAAATAAATGCTATCCAGTTTAAGGCACAATAAGTCAGTTAAACACATTTACATTTAGATATGTATAAGTTATGATTGTGTCATTACAAAGTACCTAAAGTACACTAACTGCTTGCTGCATGTTTTCTTATGAGTGCTGGCAGAGGTCACCCTCATACTTCTAGTTCTGATAAAGCAAACTATTTTAGAACTGGAACACAAGGGTCTAGATTGTTATGAATGCTTATCTGACTCCCTGAACTATTAATATTCTATTCGTAGCAAGTTGTTCAGTCTTAGGGCACTTAGAATTTGATGCTGAAGGCCATGAATAACAATTCACTTGCACCTTTATCTTTATTAATATTTTAATATGTGCCATAGTGTGTGTCAGTAGACCTAGCGTAAACAAGTTTTCTCTCCCTTATGTTAAATGATTATTTAGCACTCAGCTAAACCCTAATCTACATTATCATGGTAACCTGCGTAACTTCGAGCCTGATTCTGTGCTCTTCTCTTAATCTGTTATATATAACAGACGCCAGAAATGCAGTATGTCCCATTATATAACTTTGGATATGTTTTGTGTGATTTGGCAGACTGCAAACTAGCTAGGATTTGGCAAATTAAATAGGCATAAACATGATCACCACAGATTATTTTGTTAAAAAAATATAATAAGAGAATATGTAATTACAAATCTCATTAACTATGTGACACCTGTGAACATAATATCCCATGTATCAATTGTATAAATATAGTGTGTTTTATTTATGATTTATTTTATTTATTAAATTATTATTTAAAATATCACTCGTTTCTATTTCTTTATTGCTTTAGTCAATTCATAATCAACTCCATATTAATTTATGTGTACATCATTATATATATGAATACTTCTCTAGTAAACTTAGTGATTAACTAGTAATATATTGTTAGTTCACTTAGCCATGCATGTTCATTGATGTTCATTTATTCATTTACTCCATGAGTCTTGCTTCAACCTTTGCTATTGCTGGCCCATGATTAAATTGAACTCATGTGTAACTTAGGAAATGTCAATCATAGGGTATTAAGTTATGGAGTAAGATGAAGCAGGTTGAATATTAGTCAGATCCTGGATCTTCCATCTAGATTCGATCAGCTTTAGTGTGTTTTATCTATACTCTGTATTTTGTTGTGTGAATGTACAAATCTTACCGATACAATGTGTATGTGCATATATTTGTGTACATCAAATATATTAATGTCTGTAGGCGAATGGGTATAAGAAGTATACATAATTATAAATTATATACTAACAAGTTGTATAAACACTGTGATATGTGTGTGAGCGCACCCACATAAAAATGCGAATAAGGCTGCAATGTAAAAGATTTTATAAGCATTGCAACGCTATTTAAATTATTTTATCTTTAAGTTTTTAATAAACTTTTAAGTACAAATTTACTTTTATTTGCATATAAATTTTCAATTCCAGAGGTGACAAGATTACACATATAGCCAAATGTTTACAGAACTTGAAATCTCTTTTTAAATGATTGTCTGATTCTTGGAAATTATCTCACGTCACATGCACCTGATTTAATTTGTGTGAGAACTAAGAATAGATTTTAAAAGTTTATTCTAAAATAGATTTAAGACAAAAGAAAAGCAGTCAAGCTGCACTATTTAATGAATAATTTGGATTTTGCCATTGGTTTACAGGGGGAAGTAAAAGCGTTGATATAATATCCCCCAAAATTAAGCACTAAGGTTCACTCTCTTTAATTTTGTAATGTATTGCTGCCAAAAGCTATGCCAAGTTCAGAATGAAAACCATTAGCTAGAAGCAATAAGTTTTCCACCTTCTTTTCTGAAGACTGGTCTAAGATGATAGAGAAGTTCGAGATGGCTTGCCATGAAGATATCAGAAACACACTAGCCCAGTAGAAAATATCTTTGCCAAATGCTTAACTTCCCACAGAACTCTTAAAATTAAATATAAAATTAAAGTGTTCTAATAATTTTCTAAATCTAGCTACATAATTGACTGTTCATAAAATTATAATTTTAAATGTTTTCTATAAATGTAAACTAAACCGAATAATAATTTAATGTAACTTTTAAGTTGATAATAACAATAATCGGAAGAATCTTTCCTATTTAAATGAATAATTCTAATTTAATAATTCTACTAACATAATAACTGTAATCAATTATTATTATATCTATTCCATTAAGTTATGATATGCCATGTTTCAAAAGGGAGATTACTAATATTAATAATATTAGAGAGATGATTAGAAGCTCTTGTAAGTAGTTTATGCTGACCTTTAACAGACCAAAAATCTCCGTTTTGATATCTCATTTATATATGTTAGTTAAGCTACTGTGTTTTAACTTAGTGTCAGGTTTGCATGTTAATAAATTATATTTAGTTAGATAATTGCAAGAATGGTATTATAAAGCATATTATAAGAATTAATAAACCCCAAATATGCTTTCTCCTCCTTAGTTTATTATCATAACTACAGATTTAATTTATAAGCTAGATCACTTTAATTAACCCTTTTAACATGTTTTATGTATGCTAATCCATGAACTGGCATATAGTAGTTTTGCAGATCGAAACTATAGATTTAGTCCATTATTAATTTTAATATTTGATATTTAGAAAGTTACAAATGTGTCCTTAAAAGGCACATACATGCAATAAGCCTTGCTATATATTTTTTTATTAAAATGGGATTCTGGTTTTAAGAACCACTCCATTATTCTTAGTTCAGACAGCTCTCTTTTAGAACTGGAACACGAGGGTCCAGAACCATACATTAAGCTACTCTGATCACCTAATTAAATGTTATATTTTATGATAGCAAGTCACACAGTCCATGGGAACTGAGTTCATGGTACTGAATCCCATGAGTAATCGCACCTTTGGACTGCAACCCTTATTTAGTTTACATAGTGCCATAGTCTCTGAAGCTATGCTGCAAATTGCCAGTTCACCCTCCATAATATTATTCGGTTTAGCATTAGAGAGCACATTTATTGCTCATAACATAATATTAATAAATAAGTTATATTTAATGTTATTCTTATAAGATTTAACTCTTAGCAAACCTCGTAGGAATGGCATAGCATATGATTAGAAACCATAGATAATATTAATTTGTAATAATTTAGAAATTAAATAATTTAAAGTGCATAAGAGATGAGGTATTGTACTAGATCAACTCATCATTGTAAGAAACCTGCGAGTGTAAATTCTCAATGCATTTCTATTTTGTATTGTTTACAAATATTTAATAATTAAATATTTTAAAACTTATAAATATTTAGTGTGTTATTTGCAATTCATTCCAAATCTTACCCAAATCTATTTTAATTTATTCTTAGTTATTAATATATGCATTATCTAGCCGGCTATATATATGTGTGTTTAGTTAAGTTATGAGTAATTTATCCATAATTCTCCGAGTATCATACTCCACCCTTTGCTACCACCACTCGTGAACTAAAAGAGACCGAGTGTAACCTCATATCTGTCATTCATAGGGTAGTAAATCACAGAGCATTGGTGAAGGAACTGAAGTACGATCTGATTTGAGGTCTCAACCCCTCATCTAGATCAGTTTTTGAATAATTTGTCAAAACTCTGGATTTTATTGCTTGAATGTACAAATATAACTATTACAATATTTATGTATTTTAAATTTATATTAAATAATTTTGTTTGAAATATTTTATTAACTTGGGGTTGATGATGTTGATTTGCCATCACCCCAGGTTCACTCTAATCCTCATTCCACTTTAATATTTATATTTATTTTCACCAATTCCTTGAAAAACAGTGGATTGTAAATTCATTATATTTAAAATAACCTACTTTAAAATTATTTTATTTATTTATTAGTTTTATGAAGATATAAGAAAAAGAAATAGCAGGTCTTTTTATGCAATTCAAAATTCTATTGTTATTCTTAACAGAAATCAGATCCAAGATTTATATTGCAGCAGCAAAGAATTATTCTAGTTTTAACATCATATTCGATCAAAGCTAAGTTTTGACAAATGGAAGAAATACTTAAATCTAGAGTCACTATTTAAACAATTATTTTTTACTGTCCTAATTAAATAGCTATAATAAGTTGGATTCATAACAAAATGAGATTTTTCATTATCACAATTGCAGTGTATTGATTCTTCAACTACTGCACACAAAAGTTAATTTGCGAACTAATTAGTTTAATTCTCAAAACAGTTCGATGCTAACTAATTTACAGTTTATACAAAGTTCTGATTCTCACCGAGCTGTGTTAAAGTACACTATGTACACATGATAATGAATGCTCACACTATAATTCTGAATGTACAGTTTCTACGTCTAACTTCTCTTCTTTCTCAATGAGGGTAATTTGTAATTCCCACGCTGTTCTCTTGCAACGGATGCTCTGCTCGAATTCACTAAAAACGCTCTGTACTCACTCTGTTGATCTTTTCAAAATGACCCCCCTTTTATCGGTTTGCTTTCTGAAGTAACTCTTATAAATTAAGGCAGGATTTAATTAAATTGGGTTTTGCTAATTAAATTCCTTCGTTATCTGTTTAATTAGTTTGGTACAATTGATTGCATTTTAAGCTGAATCAGACGACTAATTAACGCCTATGATTAAAATATTAGTAGCAAAATTTAAAGATTTTACAATAAAAAAATATTTTAGAATAAGACACTTTCGTATGTACGTTTAATTTCAAAATGCATATATTACACAATAAAACCAAGTTTTTTAATAGATGATTATTTTTAAGTATGTTTTGGTATGATGATCAAAATTAAATATTTGTAGTAGATTTTTTTAGTGTACTAAAAACAAATATATCTATAACAAATATTGTCAAAAGTATAACCTGCATAAAATTTTCTACACAGTTCAAATATTTTGATTATAGAAAGTGCACATTGTGTGGCAATAGCCATACCAAAAAAAAAAAAAAGGAAAATGAGAGATGAAAGCCCATAAATAAATAAATGTAGATATATTTTTATATATGTATATGAATTTTTCTTAGAATGACATTACGTTGTAGTAGTTAATGCTTCCAAATGCTATAATAATTGATCATTTTATTCAGGATTCCCACAAGTTTAAAACTTTTAAAATATTAAAACAGGCAAAACTCACTATACGTGGTGATCATGTGATGTTTATTGGCTTAAAACTTTTAAGATAATTAGTCCAAAGTGTAACATTCTTTTTAAATAAATTAGTTCTCACAATAATTGCTAGGTAACAAATATATATGAGCAGAGAGAGTATACAAGATTAAATATTGTTATGGTTATTATTGTTAATTCAATTGAATATCACTAAGTTCTACTAGCACCTGGAGAATGATTTATCCTCATTCAACATTATCATATGAAACAAAATAACCTATGAAATATCCCTTTTTACCCTTTCTCCCATCTACAACCATCACATAGCCAAATTATGTCCAGCATAGATCAATCAGGAGCTCATGATTCTCTTTGATCTATGATGAAATACAACACTAGTAAGATGATAAACAGGCAATAATATTAATAAGATAAGGAGATATCTATAATAACACAAAACCATCTTTAATTCATGATTTAATTTTTAACATTGATATTTTTCTAAGCATTAGAATGAGTTGAGGTCATTATATTAGCTAAATGATGTGAGTACATTACACATAGTTATGATTGCAGCAGCTTTCGCACGTGGTTTTATGAGTTTTAAATACTACTCATGGAAATAAGGATTTATATCAACTTTCCTAATGTTTGATAATAATACTAAAAAAAAATCTCATTAATTATTTAAAATCATCATTTTTAAGGACAGTGCCTTGCTGTATAACACTGAAATATGCTAAGTTTGGAAGTGTAACCATCACTCATTAACAACTCATCTCAGATATAATCATGCATATATGTTCTATTTCTTAGTCACAAAGCTAGTTATATAACAAGTCAAAAATATTTTTAAATATTCTTTGAAAGCATGTGTATTAGGGCAGAGTCTAACTGCATATATATGGTAAATAACTTTATCATAAATATGTTAATATCATATTTATTGTACAGACATTTACATAAAGTCTCGGTACAGGACATAGTTAACTGCCATCAAAACTAAATAAAAGAATTAAAATTCTTGATCATCATTTCTAAAATCATACGAATGAGTATTACTATTAGTGAATAGATTATAAATGATATTAATTTATATTGGTGTCTGACATAAATGAGTATGCAATGTTGAATTCAATTCTCCAATATCAGTCACATGTATTCAACAATATCTGGTTTCCTATATAACTGCTGGGTCCAGGCTTTCAAGTTATTTCAGTCATGGGTTTAAATGAGAATATGAACAAACATATTAAACTAAATAATGAGACTACTAGAGCAAAATAGTTTAAACAACTCTTTAATATACACTATATATTATTAGCAGAATTGTACAAAGTATACATATAATTTATTTACAGTTTAGCACACATTACTTACACTAACTGTTTCACCCAAAAGCTTATTTCAAATCTTAATTTAGACCAAGATGACTTTCAACAAGTCCCTCAGTCCCTTATTTTAACGTTAGCTGGGATATAGTTGGGTATAGAGGCTTGTCCTTGTGTTCCTGAATTGTTCATGTTTCCGCATTAGCCTCTGCTCCTGGTTAAATTCCAGAAATCCTTTAAATGACTATTTTTGAAATATCATCCTAGGAGATAATTAATTTTATATAATTACTACTTTTCCCAAATTATCCCAGAAGGCTTAAATGATCTATTTTTAGATAATTATCTGGGAGATAAATGGTTTGGAGGCAAGTACTTTTTCCCACATTACAAAAGTTTTCAAAAATTATATAATAATTAAATATTTAATTTATATAGCGTGATGTTTTCATAAATTAATAATAATTGTAGCTTACTCCATTACACATGTGAATGGTCCATTCTATCTTATAAAAAGTCTTTATCTTGTGTTTGGAAAGGAGAGTATTCATTATAATTATAGTTTGGTGTATGTGCAGTTCATTTTTCTTCATTTTATAAGATTTAGCATACATATATTTACATGCATCCACACACACACACACACAATGTTTTATTTTTTATTAATCTGTCCACAGCATTATCCCTTCTTATTGACAGACCTTTGTTTTTTTTCTGGAGTCCATAAATAATCTTTTAAGTACTTGGGTGGTTGTCTTTTACAGCAACTTCCATTTTCTGTCAGTTTAATTTGTGTGTTATTTATTTAATAAAAGTAACATGAGCAAATTAAAAATCTTTCTCCTTTTTCTTTTCAAAAACTTTATTTTCTTATATCACCACTGAACATATATATATTTATATACTACAAAACTCCAACGTTTCAACTGTCTTTATCATCATACAGTCATTATCAAGGATATCTCTTTCCTACTGCTATTTTTTATTACATTTTCTTTTACGTAAAAGAAAGTGTAATAAAAAATAGCACTCTTTTTTACATATATACGTAAAAAAAAGTGTAATAAAAAATAGCAGTGGTAGAGAGATATCCTTGACAATGACTGTATGATGATAAAGACAGTTGAAACGTTGGAGTTTTGTATTATATAAATATATGTATGTTCAGTGGTGATATAAGAAAATAAAGTTTTTGAAAAGAAAAAGGAGAAGGGTTTTTAATTTGCTCATGTTATTGTAGAACATATATATTTTAAAAGAAAAAGTGATTGTATATTTGCTATGTTTTAATATATATGATTAATAAAAGTATTGATGTCATTTCAGCAGGTATTAAAGAAATATCCCCAGGACACAGTACAGAACAAGTATGAAGTAGCACAAAAACAAGAATAAAAATTAGTTATTTTTGGCCTTCATGCAATATTTATAATTGGCCTGCTTTTGGTTACCTTTGATGGAATTAAATTAACAAGCAGACTACACATACTCATAAGAATTAAGTATAATTAAAATAATTAGACTGTTCTTTCAGAAAAAAAAAGTTACAAAGATAATTAATTTAAAAAATATCTCTAATCAACATTATTCAATTTGTAAGTTTGAACTTAAAAATAATTATATACTTTTCAAAAATATATCAATTAATTAAACCTCGATTTTTTATCTTCCTTAATTAAATCTGTTTAGCAAGAAGAAGCAAGAGAAAAAAGACTAATTACAAGAAAATAGTTTATTTTAAATTTGGAATTAACAAGAGCCTTATACATTGATGTGATGTGATGCACTATGACTTCTCCTTATACAGAGTCAGGAATCTCTCAGTAACTATGCCCAGAGAAATCTGTTATCCACTTTGAACCTCTTTCCATTCCCTACCCCAAGTTTTCCCATATTCTTTTCTACCCTGCTCCATCCCATTTCCACAACATAATCTTTGTTAACCTCCATGGCCTTTAGATCTAAAACTCCCTTTTCCCAAACACAGCATAAAAACCAATAAGCCACTTTCTGTATAATTACCTTGTTCATATTTATTCTTGCACAACTTCATTATTTGTATCCTTTCTGCTTTCAGGCATTTACATTCAATTAACGGTTGCCTAATATTTTCTATACTTTCCTTACACAGCTCGCAGCCTAAATCACCCATATTTCTCCATTTACGTGTATATTCCCTTGTTGCTAAAGATGCCGTTCGAGCCTTAAACAGTAAACTACTTTCCTTGCTATTATCATAAATCACACCTTACTTCTATAAATATTTATTCTTTTTACTCTCCATATTAGCTCTCCATCTCTCCAACTCCCCATTCTTTATTAATGCATCTATTCTTCCATCCCATTCCTTAACACTAAAACACTCAACAATTCTCCTAACACAATCATCCCACCTTTTGTATAAATATGCTGACATAAATTCTCTATCTAAATCTTCTGCATAACACATTAACTTTCGCACCCATCTTGTTGCCTGCCCTTTATTCATAATCCAATAAAAAACTATTTTGACTATTTTTTTATTATCCATAAATTGTAATCTACCGAACATTTTCATTTTGTTTTTTGCATCTCTCATATACATTACTTAAGTCAATATGTGAATGCCTCTTTGTGTGTAAATATGTACTAACTCAACAGATTGAATTTTAAAGTATTCTGATGTTTCTAACCTACATTTAAGACCAAAATAAATTATACCAATAATCTCTCTGACTAACTATATACTATTCGATCTCTTTCTCAATCTGATCTGGGCTATTTGCCATTATTACAAATGAATCAACTGTTTCAATGACTAATTCAGTTAGCTATCCAATATTAATTGATAGTTTAGCTAAAAAATAAAAAGTAGGAAAAATACTCAAACTTCAATGCTCTCTTTACTATTCCTTTAAAGAGGATATAGGAAATATCTTTGCTACGCAAAGGGCTGTTATTATCATTTATTTACTTTATTTGCCCAAAATTTTAAATGGTGTCAGAGATTATTCAAATACAACATGAAAATTGAAAATAAGGAAAAACTGGTCTAGCTAAAACTTTGTTTATAATTTTGAGCATTGATTTAATTACACAAATTCTTAGACAATTCTACTTTTATAAATATATTAATAATTCATGATATAATTTAAAATAAATAATAAAATACTATTGGGTAAAATTGACAAGAAAGTTTTTTTTTTTTAAGAAAAGAAAAAGTAGATTTGTTTGGGAAATAATGAAAATGGTAAATATTTTCTATTTATTATATATCGGTTTGTAATAATTGATCAAATATACATGAGAATAAATAAATAACATTAATAAAAAACTGATAAGCTGCTTTTAAAACACAGTTAATAAATGTAAACAATATAAATAGATATCACTAAGCCTAAATACATAGAGAAAAAAAAAGATCATAATTTAATATAAACTTACATAAATTTTAAAAATCTCAAATTTTTCATACCTGCTTGCTGAATTGCTAGACATTCCGCGTAAATTTGAACTGCCTTCCAAAAAAATTGGAAAACATTTACTGCAAAAAATAATATGAAAAAATAAATAATTTTTGAATAATATACACATAATATTTTATGTTAATGAATAATTTGTCAAAACACTTAATTACATTTTATTTGTTATTATTGAATTGCAATAATTATCTTTAGTGTTTGTAAGTGCATGTATATATACATAATTAAGAGGAGAAAGCTAGATTCCTTCAGGTAGTGGATAGATAGCATTCTGTATGTTTAACAAAGGATAGTCCTTTTGTTTAATAGATAGAAAACTGAGGGAGGTTGATTAGGTTAAGCTAATTTCGTAATTTTTTTTTATACAAGTTAATATATTTACACAAAATGTCATTCTTCTATTAATCCCTAGTTGTGCTTTTACTAAAAAAAATTGTCATATAAATAGATTATATACTTAAAATTTTTTTGATTTTAATTATAATACAAATATATAAATTATAATAACAAAACAATAACATTTCTATAATATATTAATTAAACATAATCAAATATTAATTGGATCATATTATATACATATATATATATATTGTAATGGTCATTTAAATTATCTTTGATCACAGAGGGCGCCATCAGATCACTACGTATAATTGCTGAGATATTCTTGACTTTGTTTAAAGAGAAACCACAATACATCACATCACATGGAAAATTTACCATGATCAAAGGTTAATGATGATGATGACCGGCACCGACCAGACTCAGCAATATAGCAAGAGGTCTTAATAAATTGTTCAGACAATCAAGAAATAAACTAACAGCCAGTGTTAGTTAATATACTGTTAAAATTTATTAGATTTACAATAAGAATTTAAGAGTTCATTAAAATTCAAACATACACAAAAGTAGAAAACTTTGACCCATCTTTCTCATGGAGCATGTATGAGATAAAAGAAAACAATAAACATTTCGGCAGATATATCAATCTTCTCATAGAATGATGGGAAAGGAGAAATATCTTTACTTTTGCTCGATTAAAAAAAAAATTTCTTTTCACATTTAAAAATTTTTCAAAAAAAAAAAGTCTTATAAAGAAAGAATCAGTGAATCAGCGTGGACGAGCCTTCTCTAGAACATTGAATCTAGAAACATCATATGTCGCAGGACAGCTCATGATAATTACGTTTAAAATTACCAAGATTGATCCACTTATAAGAAGAACAAATATAATGTGAAAGAATTATGGCTTGTGTAATTTCAGAAAGAAATCAAAATCCCGGTTGTTGATAAAACCAGGCTTATTCAATCGAGAAAACAGCCTAATAATAACAACTTACTATATTCTAAATTAATTAAAAGTATCTCAAAAATAGACTGGTAAGTAAGGAGAAAACAAATAATATCTGCCCAATATTTATTAAAAATATAAATTAATCAAAGGTAAATCTAAATAGCTAATAAAAGAAATCTGCAATACACATTCTGCAACATAATAAATGAATAATTTAAACGTACAAAATATACCATTTAAATTAAAAGATATCTTTACACACTAATAGATAAAAGAATATGTTACGTAATTATGACATGAAAATTTTATACAACTGCTACTTTTATATTGAGTGGAGGTTCTTATGAGAGATTTATGCCCTAATGCGAATATAAAATAAGTTACCTTATGGTACTAATAAGTTCAGTGAGTACTCACAGATGGATGACAGTAAGATTGATTGAATTCTTTTCTTTAAATAGCAGTGAGGGTGAAGGCATGCAGGATCCTCTTAGTGGGTTTAGTAGCACATCCTTGAGGTTTGAACCCGCATGGTGTAGAAGTTGGCCAACTTGTAAAGTGAACACAAATTAAGGTAGGCTATCCTAAGAATTCGGCCGAAGGTTTTTTCAATATATAAGTGAATAAAGTCTCTTCACTCGGTCACAGAAGCGAACAGCACTACCTTCAAAACTATGACAAGCCTGGCAATTAAATAACCACTTCTGTAAGCTAATATAAAACAACCATTAGAAATTGGTTGACAAACAAAAATGAGCGAGGTTGTTATTCCAAAAATACTCTAGGTCATTTCTAAAGTAATTTTAAGTCTCTTCCTCTTAAGAATAATCAGTCCTCTCCTTTTGAGTTTTTTTAATCCTTTTTAATCTCCCATGCAATCTTTTTTTTTTAATTAGAGGTCTTAGCCTAGAGCAAATCTCATTAAAAAAATATTAATTAATTAAACCTCCACTCCTTTTAGATAAAACAAATTCATATTAAAGCAACAAAAATGCAAACAACTTTTCAATTGATCAAAAAAAAAAACTTTCCAGAAACAAGAATACAAAAGTCTCTTCACTCGGTCACAGAAGCGAACAGCACTACCTTCAAAACTATGACAAGCCTAGCAATTAAATAACCACTTCTGTAAGCTAATATAAAACAACCATTAGAAATTGGTTGACAAACAAAAATGAGCGAGGTTGTTATTCCAAGAATACTCTAGGTCATTTCTAAACTAATTTTAAGTCTCTTCCTCTTAAGAATAATCAGTCCTCTCCTTTTGAGTTTTTTTTATCCTTTTTAATCTCCCATGCAATCTTTTTTTTTTTTAATTAGAGGTCTTAGCCTAGAGCAAATCTCATTAAAAAAATATTAATTAATTAAACCTCCACTCCTTTTAGATAAAACAAATTCATATTAAAGCAACAAAAATGCAAACAACTTTTCAATTGATCAAAAAAAAAAAAAACTTTCCAGAAACAAGAATACAATTAATTTTCTTTTAATTAAAAAAAAAACTTTCAACAGATAAAATAAAATGTTAGTTTTTCTTTTTACAAAACAAACTCAAAAGATTTTGAATCACAATTTTTAAACAAAAACAAATTACAGACAATAAAATAAATGTGTGAATATACCTTTCTTATGTAAAAATAAATATTAAATCTTTAAAAATTTAAAACATTCTAGTGCTATATTTTTTTTTTAATTAAAATATTTTAAACATTTGCAACACCTCAAAATCCAAGCTGAAAGTTTGTCCTAAATTTATCTAAAATAATATTTTATTTTCCTACTTCAACTTTATTCATTCTCCTACTTAGGTAATCATAATCAAAATTTTCCATCTGATTACTAAAGCTAACCTCGATCGGGTGGTTCTATCTTATGGAGTGTTTGGTCACTATGGTGGTGGATCTGAAGTCCGATCCATGCTTCAGTACTGTCAATCTTTTGCTCAGCAGGTCTGAGACTCCGGGCATTATAAGATCCATAAACCCCTGAATTGTCCTCCAGAATAAAGGCATTTGGCCCACTCCACTTTTGAATGGTGAAAGGACCATCATAGATAGGACATTTTTTTATATACTGGTGCTGGATGGGATTACTCACATGCAGTTTCTTAACAAAAACTAAGTCCCTGGTATCAAATTGGCATGGTCTCTGATTTCCCCACTTTATCTGTAAATTAGCCATGTGCCATAACTTCCTCCTAGCCCTTTCCTTATCCTTTTCTCTATTAATCCTACCTCTATTGGTGGGTAATGGGGTTTTAATAAGTATGGGATAATTTTGACTCACAGGGATTAGATTGGGAATTACATACAGGTGTTAATAAGTGTTGTATTCCCTGTTGCTGGGTCCACCGCTTCCAGTGGTGAGACTTAAATGGAGTACCTTGGTCAGTAAGGATAAACTGATTTTCCAACCTTAGGAATCTGCTGCTCTTGCAAGACTTTGATAGTGTTGAAGGCATCGGCCCTTCTTAGAGGGTATGCAGTCATGTATTTTGAAAACACGTCACACATGATTAACAAAAATCTGTAACATTTGTAAGCAGGCAAAGGACCATACAAGTCAATGGCTAGTAATTCATTTGGGTTCTGAGCCAAAATTGGTTGACAGTTCCTGCAAATTTCTTATTTACATGTTTTGTTTGTGTACATGTGTGGCAGGTTTTAAGAACAGATAAGATGTTTGAGTACATGCCTGGCCAGTAAAATAGTTCTCGGAGTACATACTCTATCGTATGGCGGCCAAAATGTCCATAAAGGCAATGTACATATTCAATCAAGTGGTTTCTAAGCCTTTTGGGTATGAGTGTCCTCCAGGAATCTTCTTCTGAGGTAACCTGGTATTGTAATATCACTTCCTCGAATCGGTAAGTCCTTTCCCTTTGGTTTAACTGATAGGTATCACTAGTCCATAAAGTTCACATGCACTTCTTGTGTGCTACCATCTGGGCATACTCTGGGTCAGTTGCCTGTATTTCTGCTAGTCTCCACAAGTCTTGCTCCACCAAGTCATCTATGGTCAACTTAACCAGCTATACTTATGTTATTAGAACTGAAGTGACATTGAGGAACAGCTATGGGATGCCAACTTAAGACATCAGCTACAATATTATCCTGTCCAGGGCAATGGACTACTTTATATTGAAACTTCAGTAAGATCAAGCTCCATCGAATCAACCGATCGTTTGTCAGGTAGCTATTGTTCAAAAATTCCAAACATTTATGGTCCGTAATAACAATGACATTTGAGCCCAACAAAAATCGTTTAAACTTTCCAAAGGCCCATACAATAGCCAAAGCTTCCTTTTCAGTAGTCGTATAATTGTTTTCAGACCCTTTTAGGGTACGGCTACAAAAATATAATACTTTGTGGCATTTTTGCTCATCAATTTGAAATAGAACTACTCCCAACCCATGTCTACTGCTGTCTGTTTGTATATAAGTTTGAAAAAAATCAGGATAACCCAGAACTACTTGTTTGAGAAACTTCTTGATGAGTTGAAACTCCTGCTCCTGTTGTGAACCTCAAACCCATTTTTGATACTTTCTTAATAACTGGACCAAGGTTGACAAATCTATAGCAAAGTTTTCATAGAATCTATGATAAAAGTTGCAGAACCTCAAAAATGATCTCACCTGACATCTGTTAGAAGGTGTAGGAAAATGCTCAATCGCAGCCAGTTTATCAGGATGAGGTTTAATACCATCCTTCCCAATTAAGAAGCCTAAAAATGCTTCTTCATCCATTGCTATGTAACTTTTCTGCAGATTAATTGTTACATTTTTTTGATGGCACTCTGTCAAAAATATCTCCAAATGCTCCAAGTGTTCTATATTTCTGGAGGCAATAACCACATCGTCCATGTACATCACAATATTTTTGACCTTCTCAGACAATATCTGATCCAAACACTTTAACAGCCCTGATCCACTATTGATCAACCCAAAAGGCATCCGGTTAAAAACATACATATACTCTTCATACCAAAAGACCGTATATTGATGATCAGATGGATGAAGTATCTGCCAATAACTAGAGGTCAAGTCCAATGTAGTAAAGAGTTTTCCTTGAAATCTAGCCAGTATTTCATTTATTGTAGGAGGAACATCCCTTTCTGGGATTGTGATAGCATTTAAACGGTGAGCATCCAAACATATTCTAACAGCTACCTCTTTCTTCTTTACTACCACTAAAGGGTTAATATAGGAAGATGCTTGTTTACCAATAACACCCCATTCAATCATTTGTTGTATCTGACTATCCACCTCAGCTTTATATTGAAACGGTATGGGATAAGAACGATTTTGAAAATGGTTTTCTTCCTTTAACTTAATTCGATGAATATACCCTTCAATAGCTCGAGGTTTATTAGAAAAAACCGTATAACACTGCATTAAACAATGTTGTTGCTCCATCCCTTTTAGAATAGACTGTTTCACCTTATTCTTAATTTCAGTGATGTCTAAGACCGGTTGTATACAATGTATTTGTAACGACTGATAAATTTTTAACCCCTCCAGGGGTATTATGCTTTCTCTGCATTGAAATAAGCTTCTATTATAATCAAGCACACATTTATGCTGGTGAAGAAAATCTGTTCCCACTACATCTTGTATCAACCCGGGCATTATCAAAAAGACATGGTCCACTTCCATGCTTCCCAGACAGAGCTATACCCAAACCTGCTTTGTCTGTTTGCTTTTTTCCCATTAGCCAATGTAACCTGCATTCTCTTTAGAGGAAGTGTATACATGTGTGTCTGTTGCTATACCTGTAAATAAAAATGACTCGAAAGCAGGGACATCTGAGTCCCTGAATCAATTAAAGCCTGTGCTGTGATGGATCAAATTTTTATACCTATGATAAGACAAGTCTGTTTAGCTCAAACTAACATCGGTTCATCTTTATCCACTACCATATTGGACACTGTTCCTATATCCCCATCCTGTATGTTTTTCTTCTCCATTCTGTCCATACTATAACCAATCTCTGTCAATAACAGTATCATTTCTTCCATAACCATTTTATTATTAACTAACATGACTTGTTGTACTGCTGCCGGCATATTGTTCCTTATTATTGTGATTATCAAGCTTTCTGATGCTGTCAAAGTCTTCAGTATCACAGTTTGCTTACAGAAAAACTGCATATAGGTTCTACCATTTTCTCTAGAATGTTTGCTGCAAGACTTCCCTAAAGATGCATAGTTGTCTCTCATCACTCCAAAAACATGCATGAAGGCATGTCTATAATCCCCAAATGTCTGTGGCTTTATACTTAAAGTATGCCACCAATCTCTGGCCACACCCTGTAAATGATTACAGGCCACCGCAATCTTTTCTTGTTCCTTCCATTTGTACAACTGAAACACTTCTTTAAGGCTTTCAAGATGCTCAACTGGGATTTCTCTTTTATCAGCCATAAAAAATTTTTTTATCTGGATAGAAGTCATAACTCTAGGTTCTATTTGCCTACTCTCAACTTCCTTTCTGTGCTTCCACTGTTCCCTTTCACCTTTTAGCCTCTGTCTCTTGCTCTCAAAAAATCCAAAGAATGTGTTATTTATCTCTTTAATAATTTACTTAAAAAGGAAAGAGTAAAAAAACTCTAAATCACTTTTCTCTCTTTTATATATCACACTGAAAATGTTATTTATCTCATCATTTTAAAAGACAAATCCCCACTCCAAGCTGTCTCTACAATACACATCTACTTGCCCAAACTGATTCAAAATACTACCTGCCTCTTAGCCCTGAAATCATTCTCAATTGTCTGAACAAAATCTCATGTGGGTTCAATACTCGAAGCACCATGTTGGCTGCGCTAAAATTTATGTAACGGTCGGTTAAATTTTTAAATTACCTTTGATCACAGAGGGCACCACCAGATCACTATGTATCTCTGGAAAATTTGTTTATCATGATCAAAGGTTAATGATGATGATGATTGGCACCGATCAGACTCAGTGAGATAGCAAGAGGTCTTAATAAATCGTTCAGACAATCAATAAATAAACTAACAACCAGTGTTAGTTAATATAGTTAAAATTTATTAGATTTACAATAAGAATTTCAGAGTTCATTAAAATTCAAACATACACAAAAGTAGAAAACTTTGACCCATCTTTCTCGCGGAGCGTGTATGAGATAAAAGACAATAAACATTTCGGCAGATATACTAATCTTTTCATAGAATAACAAAAAACGAGAAATAACTTTACTTTTGCTCGATTAAAAAAAAATAAATTCTTTTCACATTTAAAGATTTTTCAAAAAAAATACTAGTCTTGTAAAGAATCAATGAATCAGCACGGACTAGCCTTCTCTAGAACATTGAATCTAGAGACATCATATGTTGCAGGACAGCTCATGATAATTATATTTAAAATTACCAAGATTGATCCACTTACAAGAGGAACAAATATAATGTGAAAGAATTATGGCTTGCATAATTTCAGAAAGAAATCAAAATCCCGATTGTTGATAAAACCAGGCTTATTCAATTGAGAAAACATTAGCCCAATGATGGCAAGTTACTATATTCTAAATTAATTAAAAGTATCTCAAAAGTAGACCGGTAAGTAAGGAGAAAACAAATAATATCTGCCCAATATTTATTAAAAATATAAATTAATCAAAGGTGAATCTAAATAGTTAGTAAAAGAAATCTGCAATACACACTCTGCAACATAATAAATGAATAATTTAAACTTATAAAATATACCATTTAAATTAAAAATATCTTTACACACTAATACACAAAAGGATATGTTATGTAATTATGACATGAAAATTTTATACAATTGCTACTTTTATATTGAGCGTAGGTTCTTATGAGAGATTTATGCCCTAGCACGAATATAAAATAAGTTAAGTCCAGTGAGTACTCACAGATGGATGACGTAAGATGGATTGAACTCTTTTCTTTAAATGGCAGTGAGGGTGAAGGCATGCAGAGGAATCAGTCTTAGTTCAGGCTTTAATTAGATCACAATTGGGGAAAACCGCTTGGAGATTGGCACCTGGAGTGGGTTTAGCAGCACATCCTCGAGGTTTGAACCTGCATGGTGTAGAAGTTGGCCAACTTGTAAAGTGAACCCAAACTAATGTAGAATATCCTAAGAATTCAGTCGAAGATTCTTTCAACATATAGGTGAATAGTCCCTTCACCCACAACCATTAGAAATTGGTTGACAAACAAAAATGAGCGAGGTTGTTATTCCAAGAATACGCTAGGTCATTTCTAGACTAATTTTGTCTCTTCCTTTTAAGAATAATCAGTCATCTCCTTTTGAGTTTTTTTAATCCTTTTTAATCTCTCACGCAATCTTTTTTTTTTAATTAGAGGTCTTAGCCTAGAGCAAATCTCATTAAAAAATATTAATTAATTAAACCTCCACTCCTTTTAGATAAAATATTCATATTAAAGCAACAAAAATGCAAATAACTTTTCAATTGATCAAAAAAAACCTTTCCAGAAGAAGAATACAATTAATTTTCTTTTAATTAAAAAAAAAAAAACTTTCAACAGAAAAAATAAAATGTTAGTTTTTCTTTTTACAAAACAAACTCAAAAGATTTTGAATCACAATTTTTAAACAAAAACAAATTACAGACAATAAAATAAATGTGTGAATATACCTTTCTTATGTAAAAATAAATAAATATTAAATCTAAACTTTTGAGACAGGAAGTATCCGGTTCAATATATATAAATAATAAATTTAATGGTAATAAACTATTATAAATAATCCATAAATCCGCAGAAGTACTTTTGGTTAATTTCTTAAACCTGTCTTAATTAATGTACATTTTATTTATATTACCTATATATATTGTGACCAAGTGTTTTCACATTGTCCTTATTTCTTACCATAGCATAACAATTTGCTATATTTACTTGGTTTAAAAAAAGGGTTAACTAATAAAAAAAGAGTGAAAGAAACAATAGTTTTGTTGAATATAACACTTTAATACAACCTGCATGCAAAGTAGATATGTTGCTATATTAAAAGTGTAATAGTTTATATTTTTTTTGATAGATTGCAGTTATTATTAAAATAATAGTATTGCATTGAAATGTGTGCCACAAAATGATTTAATATTATAATAATTAAATTTTTAGAAGAGAATATAGAATATAAAGTTAATTTAAAGATAGCTTCTGTAATTTTTAAATAGTAAAATAAGAGTTAAATTTCTGGGGTTGTTTTCTATTGCCTCGTGCGAACCGTTTGATGGTGTTGATGCTAATCAAAAACACATACATATTACGATTCTGGGATGGGCCTGCGATTCTATCTATATAAACATTGGCTTTTTTAGTTTTTGTAATAAGAAATTAGAGGAACTAATAGTAAATATTATTACTATTTAAAAAAAAAAAAATTTAGAAATTCACATTAAATTTAAAAATGATATGCGAATAATTGACATTTTTTGGACAGTAATTAATCATAAAATGAGTTGTTTTTGTTTGTGTATATCTATCAAAAGTTACAGGATTTTTTAAAATCGAAAATAAGATGCAATTATACATTTTTTTTCGATTTACACAAAATTGCTACATTCATGCTAAATTTACAAATGATACCTGACTAATTTGCATTTTTTTTGTTTTTGGACAATAATTAATCAGAAAGTGGGTTCTTTTAGTTAGTGTGTATGTATAAAAAGTACTGTTCTTTAAATACTACATTTTAAAATGATACCTATGTTGCATTTTTTTTTTTGGACAGTAATGAATCAGAAAGTGGATTGTTTTTGTTAGTGTGTAGATATCAAAAACCGTAATATTATTTAAATACTAAATTTAAAAATGATACAGCGAATAACTTTTTTTTGGGTATTGACAGTAATTAATCAGAAAGTGGGTTTTATTTTCTTTGTGTGTGTATATATATATAAATAAAAAGTTATGGTCTTTTTTCAATCGAAAATAAAATGCAATTCGACATTATTCAATTTACCCACAACATTTTAAAAATTCACAATACAACTTTAATATGACACCCAACATTTAAAAAATTCACAATACAACTTTAATATGATACCCAACTAATTTGCTTTTTTTGTGGGGACAGTAATTAATCAGAAAGTGGGTTCTTTTTGTTAGTGTGTATATCTAAAAAGGACTGTCATTGAAAGACTCAATTGAAAAATAATACCCGACTAATTTGCTCTTTTTTTTTTGAACAGTAATGAATCAGAAAGTGGGTCCTTTTTGTTAGAGTATCCATATAAAAAGGTACCGTTATTTAAATACTAAATTTAAAAATGATAGCTGACTAATTTGCATTTCTTTTGGACAGTAATTAATCAGAAAGTGGAGTTTTGTAAATATTGTGTATATATAAAAAGTACTGGAATTCAAATACTGCATTTAAAAATCAAACCCCGACTAATTTGCTTTCTTTTTTTTGGGACAGTAATTAATCAGAAACTGGGTTGTTTTTGTTAGTGTGTAGATATAAAAACTAATCTTATTTAAATAGTAAAAAAAATAATACCCGACTAATTTTTTTTTGGACAAGTAATTACTAATAATCAGACACTGGGTTGTTTTTGTTTGTGCATATAAATATATAAAAAGTAACTTGTCACAGACAAATTCTCGTGCAAATGTTACTTTTCACATGATCCTCGAAATACCACCATTCCACATCTTTAAAGGCAATTTTTGAGGGTTACCCATTCGTAATGAAACCTTCAGAACATTGTTAATAAAGTTACAACATAATAGTAGGTTAGAGCACTTGAAAAAAATACCTTTGTAATGAAATTCTAAATAATTATCACAGGCTAAAATCCACACACTCTCACACCAAAGTATAAAGAAAATAGACATTATAGCATTACGATAAAGTAAATAACACAACCAACTATGGCAGCCAATAAGGCATTTGTCTGTGCTTTTAGCATAGAAAAAAGCCAGACCGGTTCAGCCGTTGGGCTCTTTTTGTTTTATTGTAGAAGCCTCTTAGGTTGGCTGAGGCCACCGTGAGCACTCTTTCTGTTTTATAGTAGAAAGAAGCTTCTTAGGTTGGGTGTAAGCTGCTGAAAGGTATATTTCTAGGAATTGACCCAGAAATAGCGCCGTTATGCAGCTAACATCAGGGAATAGAAAACAACCATTTCTAGTTTATTATAATAAAGCTTAAAAGTTATTTTTAATATGTAATATCTTTAAAAGTTGGTTTTGTAGTTGTAATAAATTAAAGTTATTTAAGAATTAATAAGTTAAGTTAAAGCTTAAAACATCATTTTCTCCATTCATGTATGTGTGTGCATGGATGTCTAAAGCTTGTTTTATAATTAACAAAAGTAGTTTTATTTTGAGTTATTCAAACTCATCTAAAAAAAGATAAAGAATTATAATATTAGTTAAAGCAATTTAATGGATAAAATTATTAATGCAAACTTTAATAAATAAATATCCTAAAGAGACTCAATTTGTAAGTGCATAAATAATGTAATTATTTTTTTATTATATATATTTTAATAAGAAACTTTAATTTTATTTTCATTCTAAGTTTGTTAAATCACGTGTAATTTTGAAAATATCTAGATTAATATGATGTCATTTACTGATAGACGTGTCTTATAGTTAAGTTTTTTTAAAAAATAAAAAAATAAAAATGTCTTTATTTATTGGTTATTAATAAGAAATTGACAGCTAAAAAAAGAGATAATAAAAATATATATTATATTTTGGTTGTTTTAATTTAGTCTGGATTGAACTCTCACTCTCTTTGGCAAGTTAAAATTTTAAAGTGTTAATTTTTTATAACTTTTTTTTAAAGTATTAAATTTTGAACTTAATCATCGTTAAGTTTATGATGTGCGGCTAAAAGCTCACAGGTACATCATTTCTTGATTATTGAATCTCAGTTAAGCTTTCTTTATCATCACACAATGCTATGGAGGAATTTTGTTTAGTTTAAGTCAATTTAGTAAAAATAACTTTGAAATGTATCTGAACTGGAAGCAGGTGTTGTGTTCAATTACATATATTGTAGAGATTATGCAGAACAGTTTCCTCAGTTCATATTTATCTTACAAAAGAAGAAAACTAAAAGTAAATTGGAACGCATAATTATTAAACTATAATTGAAATTTAAAATACTTTATATTAATTTTGCCTGCTTAATAGTAAACTTTATTAATTATTACCAGAATTGTTCTTAAAAATAACTTTGAAGATGTTTATTTAAATTACAGTTAAAAATAATTCTTTGTATATGAAAAAAAAATATACTGTGGAATTTCACTATTCTTTTTAATAATTTCCATGCTGAAGTTATTAAGTTTAATATTATGATATTAAATAGTGCTATCACACTTATAATGTAAAGCTGTATAATTAATATCAATTAGTCAATTAAAATGGCTGAGCGCTTTTGAGAAACTGTACTTCTCATAATTATAGCCAGTTCTGACTCGTTCGTTGAAATCATTCTATCAGTATAATATGCAAACTCTATGCAAATGAGTCAATTAGACTATCTTTTTGATATAGCAAAACATGCTTCTTTATGATTAATGGTGGAGTCCTCTGCTATAAAGTAAGCCTCCTTTACCTTATGCTTAACATCACGCCTTTCAGTACAAACCAATTTTGCAGATGTGGGTTCAAACTCATGTCCTGATACTTTTTGATGTGCAAAAATTGAAGTCCATTCTGGGTTAGTATGTGACTTATATCTATACTTGTCCTGTGACAACCTAGTAGCTATGGTGGCTCTGGTTTCACCATAGTATGAAGCTTTGTATCCATTGTGAGGGCATGCCACCCTATCTATACACAGCCTGTGAGATCTGATCCAAAGCTATGGTGTCTTTCATGTTGTTAATAAGCATATTAGTTGAGCTTGGTGTATGAAAACATCTTTAGAAATATTTCTGCTAACCTTATGGCATATATTGACAAATATTTTAATCACTTCTTTTAATAGCTAATTATTTTTTTATTTTATTTTAAGTAATACACTTTATTAAATCACAACATATTTACATAATTACAAGATCAATTTTTAGTACAGACAAAAAAAAAAAAAGGAACAGTATTATCCTTCACTTGTCCATTATACACATTGCAACATGTCTATTCCTTTGAGGCATTTAAATTGATATTTAGAAGCTAAGATGTTTTAATTATTCTGACATATTTTTTTTATCAATGCAATGTTAATTTCAAGTTTTTAAACAATATTATTGTCTTGCGTGCATTCTTTGCATAAGACATTCTATAGGATTTTCAATTCCGTAGAGAAAGTCCTATAGAATGTCTTATGCAAAGAGTGCACATAGGGCAATAATATCGTGGAAAAACTTGAAATTAACATTGCATTAATTGAGCAAAAAAATATGTCAGAATAATTAAAACATCTTAGCTTCTAAATAGCAATTTAAATGCCTCAAAGGAATAGATGTATAATTAGCTATCAAAAGTGACTAAAATATTTGTCAATATATGCTATAAGGTTAGCAGAAATATTTCTAAAGATGTTTTGACATGCTGAACTATTCCTTGCTAACTAATGCTTCATGAAATATGTTAAGATAATTATTAAAATTAAAACCTGGAATGTTGTCATTAAAAGTTTAAAATGTCTGTTTTGAAGAGAATAAAAAAAATAAAGCTACATTATTAAGTCAAACAAACCCACGGGATCCCAAAATTCAATCAGCTGAATAAGTTATTGCCTTTAATCATCGTCACTTTCATAGTTGCCGGCTCATTGCTTTATGTTTATTTATTTTTCTCTTACATTTTAAAAATGTTTTTAAATTTAGAACTGTTAGTTATAAGAACTATTATAGATTGTGTTTGGAAATCTTTTGCCATATTTAAAAAAAAAAAAGAATAAGTTTTGACTTGAAGCTTCGCAGAACCATTTACCCAACGTAGCACTTCACATCCTTAACAGATGGCCCAGTGCAGAGGAAGCCGGCTAATGAACTAAGGTTTATGTTGTTAAAAATATATATATTCTATGTAATATTTTCTTTTGTATTTCACTGTTTTTCAACAATACTATTTTAGTATTATAATTGCATCAGGTAATTTATTTATGAATTGAATTTTAATGTTTATCAGGTGTAGATATTCTATGCATTGTCAGGTAAATATTTTGTTTTGGTATTTTCTGGATAAAGTAAACTATATATTTTGAGTCAGCAGAGATATTCACCTCTCACAATAATTATTTTTAAAATGTATGGTATTTTCTTCACTTATTAGTAAAAGAGCTAAAGTATTTATCAGAAGTTTTGATATTTTGCATAAATGCAATAGTAGTCAAAACCGCTAATATTTTCATGCACTTGAGAATTATTCTCACATTTTTATTCATTTTATCAGTCCTGTCCACTTATTTTCAATAATTTGATATTCCATACATGTGTGTATTGTTACTTTGTGCCAAAGTTTTATATGCTATTAATTTTCTTTATTGATATTTCATAGTCATCTTGACTTAATTGCAGATTGTGGGTTTCCGACATTGTTTATTATAGTTAAAATGTGAATATGACTTTAGTCAGTTATAATGTTAAGTGTGTATTTTGTCATCATTTAGTTTATAGTATTGCTTGGCCTCATAATGTAAAGCCCTACTTCCTTACGTATTGTGATTGATGGAGTGGACAAATTCCCCATTATTATTATATGCTTTTCCATGAGTTGATAGTGCTTATCTCTAATGATTATTATCACACATTAAAGGTACCTACATCCTTATACAGGATATTTCTTAGTGTCTTTCCATATATTTCTGATGTGCTGTGACAAAGTCCAGACATCCTCTTTTGCCTCAGATATAGGTATTCGGAAGCCATCATTCTTATTGATGTATTCATTGACTGATATTTTCTTGCTCTGCAGAGCCTATGCTTTGGCCCATCACTCATGAGGTGCTTAAATCTATTTTTCTACCATAATAGGTGGTTGTTTTGTGATTTAGATGCATGATGACAATGATAAGCTAGTTTTGAAAGATTTAATTTCTACAGGTTGCACTTAGTTATTTTAGTGCTCAGAGGTGTAACAATGTCTGTATTGTTTTGCTATGATGTTATAATCAGCCACAAGAAACTAACAATTCGTAATAGTTTCAATTAGTTAATTGTAAGCATATGCCATTAAGTGTAATCCTCATATTCTATGTAATTGTTGTATTCATTCAGAATTTTTCACTACTGGATGTGTAAGTTATTTACTTTAAATATTTTATTATTATGCGGACAATAATTTATTAATAGTATGCATGCACATGATTTCTGATAAGTGATCCATACACTTCTTTCATTCATTTATTTAGTAGTACAGAATATTAAGCAACAGATTATTTATTTTTAATCTGATATTAAACTTGTTAGGCCAGCAACTGATTTAAGTTTATTTAGCTGATAGTGTAAATTATTAGCAAGTCAGCCCATTAATAAAGGTGATTAATGATTATCATTTTGAAAAATCAGTAAATTTATAATACCCAAAATTGTTTAAGAAATCATTTAGTGGAATCAAGGTGTATAAGAATTAGCTATTGTTAACTCTCAATTTTAGTAATAATATTTAATAAGTTGATTTGTGTAAAATCATGTTTTTCAAACTTTGGTTAATCTGTTTGTAAGGCCAAAAGATTGCAGCCAAAAGAACATTGTTAACAATGCAATCTTGGCAATAAGTCCAAACTTTATGTATAAATTTTATTATTTTTAATTAGTATTTATTTAAAAAGAAGTTCAGTTTCTGTTTATTTTTTATATGATATTGTCTTGGGTTCACAATATTGATTATTTTCTTTGAGTTAATGATACACAGAATATTCCAATATTTACAGAAATAAAACAGTCATGCATATGATTGTGATTTCTAAGTGAAATCAAGGTAACAGATAATTAAACATTTGCAGATACTAATAGCAATATTTTGCATTAAGATTTATTTCAACTATGTTTATCTTCTAAGACAGAATATTGTATAATATGCAAATGAAGATTGCCAGACATATCAGATTATTTATGCTATACCAGACTGCACACTATTGAGTCATTTTGATATTGAATGACTAGTTTACTTCAAGGGCTAATTACATTTAATTACTTATGAAAGTTGTCTGTGGGAGAATGGAAAGAGATAAAAAGCACTCTTGTCTTTCTTCCATCTTGAGTGATGTCTTGGGTAAAAGGCGATGATTATTCCAAATTTAAAATATTTTAATAAAGCAATTAGATACTAAAATAAATATCCTTTTATGTAATTTTGGATAAGTATTGTTATTTAATAGTAGGAAGCAGTCACTACAAAAGAAATGTTTGCCTCCTATAGTCAGCCAGGATATCATTCACTCATTCATTTATCTATTCATTTATTTAATAGGCAACATTATATAATAGTACAATTCACAAGAGTTATAGTAGGACTCCTGACATTATTTACTCTTATTTTATAGTGATTAATCTAATTTTTCTCCATGTCATAATAGTAAATATTAGTGGTATAGGATAAGTATTTCCTTATTTATTCATTGTACTATAAGAAAAGTACATCTTATGGTAGTTCACATCTACCACGTTTCAAGCTATGCTATTTAGAATTGATGATAAGAATATTACCATGTTTTTAAAATAAAAATAAGAAGCTTTATTAGAGAATACTTCTTTAAGTACAGATTTATTTTAGTCAGAAAATATAATTTGATGGGAGGTTAAATCTGAAAAATATTTAATGAATATAAATTTTCCTCTTTATTATGCTATGATTATTGGCAGTATTGTTTGGTTTTTCTCCTATCTTATTATAAATCTCTGTATTTTATTGTAACCCCACTGAGATTAGCTGTAGAGTCTCTAGGATAGTGTCTTTACAATTTCAATTATTAATAAATCATAGGTGTATGCTTTACGCTTGTCAATTATAATAATAATAAAGTTATGCTAACACACATATAACGTCAAGCTGTATAAATTAATTGTAGTCAACAAATTAAAATGGCCAAATGCTTTCGAGAAAGTGTATTTCTCATAATCATATCCTGTACAATTTCGCAAATATTATCTCATCCTAATATTTCTGCAATGATTACAATATATATATATATATACTATATTACTATACTTTTCGATTCATTACAATGCTGTAAATTTTTTAATTAAGAAGGTAAATTATTGAATAATTTAGGATCATGGTAATTCTTTATCCTGATTCCATATTTATTATAATGTTTTGCAACTATGTTTGAATCTGTCCTTCTTAAGTTTTACATGAGGTTTTTTCTAAGTTTTATATAAAAATATATTTTTGTAGCTAATTTTTTCTTTTTAAATATATAATTTTCTGCTATTAGATTAATTATTCTTTTTGTAATAATGCTAGTCTATTAGTAATAAAAAAAAAAGCTAACAAAATCATACTATGAGAGATGATGACCTGGCCCAACTGATGAGTGATGGTTCGGCACGAAATGCATCTTGGGGGTTATTTGTCTTTTATTATATCTTTATTTATATGAAATTATTTATGAAATAAAAAAAAGAATGAAGAAATATAAAAGTTGTCTATCTATAAAAACCACAAAGTGTTATTCCATATCTCAATAAAGATTCTCATAAAGATTGATATATAGCAATAAGAATATTTAAAGGAAAAATATCTGATTTTGTAAAACACTGCTACAAAATATCTAAATTTATTTATTAAAATGTTAATATGATGTTTCCAAGACATTTTTTCATCTATTATCATTCCAAGATATCTAATATATTTTACTTATTCTACTTTTATACATTTATTATCATTACATATTGCATTATTAATATTTTATATACAATCATATGCAGGTAATTAACAATTTTTATTAGTCATTCATTAGATTAGAGATTATCTACTTAATGAATATTTCTGTAGTGTAATTTTCATTACACCATTCTGAAAAATATTTCTAAAGTGTATATATTATTTATTAAATGAATAATCTCTAGTCTAATGAATGTCTAATAAAAATTATTAATATACTTCCATTAAGTGGTTTGTGTCAAAATTGTAAGGATAGCAAGTTTAACATTTATCAATTGAACTGTAGTAATTGGCTATGTATAAATATTAAAACAGTCAAAATTCTCCATATAGTAGTGCCACTCAGTGCAAGCCAGAGTAATCAATGGATGCCAGAAGGCTTGTGAATAAAATTCCTAACTAGTGCCTACTCATCCAGTACCCCCAAACTAGTTTCTGACTTGTGGCCTGAGGATATTGGATGAGCAGGCACTAGATAGGGATTTTATGCACAAGCCTTCTGGCATCCATTGATTACTCTGGTTTGCACTGAGTGGCACTATTGTATGGAGAGTTTTACCTGTTTTAATAACAGTTATGAGTAAGCATAAGAAATGGTGATCATGTTAAGTTTAATGGTTTAATATTATCTATAAATACTAAATAATGATAAAGACATGTGTAAGAGATTGTGATCTGGGCCAAATAATGAGTACTGGTTCAGCACAAAATGTGCATCTTAGGTATAATACATCTTTTTCATATGGCAGCCTCTACTTTGTGTGAGAGTGGTGTAGTGGAAATTATGCTACAGAAATATTATTCATTACGTGGATCTCTAGTCTAATGAATGACTAATAAAAATTATTAATTTATTTCCATTAAGTGGTTTGTGTCAAAGTTAGAGGGCAGTAAGTTTGAAACATCAATTGAACTGTAGTAATTGGCTATCTATACATACTGAACTATGATAAAGATATGTGTAAAAGATCATGATCTGAATTAACCTGATGAGTGCTGTTTCAACACAAAATGTGCATCTTGGAAATTATATATTTTTTTCACATGTCTTTGATCATATGTTTTCACTAGGCATTAAAAGTAGATAGAAATCAATCCCTATCTTGTGTGAAAGTGACATAGTGAAAATTACACTACAGAAATATTATTCATTATGTGCACGTAAGTATATATCAATATTTTTAATTTCATGTGAAGACAACATATCAACATATATTTTGTTTTTTCTTCATTTATATAAATTCCTTCATCACGGGATCAAGGGGCAATTTTGTTCAAGCTCTCTTGGCATTTCTAATTGTGATATCAATATTGTTATTTACACTCATGATAACAGTATTATCTGCATATTGATCTTTCAATATTTTTCTGTTATTTATAAATATAAGAAATAATAATGCACTACATGTAGAACTTAAGGAACTCAATATATATATTCTTGCTCATTACTCAATTCATTTGATACAACATATCTATTATTTAAATAATTTTTCAATAATCTGAACAATTTCCCTCTAATTGTAAAAGTTTCTAATCTATGAATCAATTGTTTATGTTCAAATACTTTATAAAAAAAAAAATCTAAAAATTATATTTATATATATTTTTATCATTCAATGTACTATTTTATCTGTAAAATTTTCCAATATTATATTGATATTTCTTCTATGAATCCATATAGATTTTTTATTAAAAAAGTTATTTTTATTTGAAATTTTTTTGATAAGTTTTGTGAATATAAATTTCTAATTGTTTTAGCAATTGAAGGAAGAATAGATATATCTCAATAGTTATCAAAATTATTTTTAACTCCATACTTAAAAACTGGTCTTGTTGAAGATATTTTTAAGGAAGAAAATTCACTATTTATTGTTTTATTGAGAATGTAAATTATATTATCTAATAATACATCAATATTATTTTTGATGTCTATCATTCATATTTTATCTATTCCTGGATTTATATTAATTCTACATTTTTTTAGCTCATATAATTCCTTTTCATTTAAATTTGACATAAATATTGAATGAAGTTTACTATCATATTTTTGAAATATTAGTCACATGATAATAGTTTTTTCTAAAAATATGTAATTAATATTTTATATAAAAAATTATTATTTATATTAAAATGGGTTTTAAAATCTTCATCATTTATAGAATTGTTTCTTTAGTAATATTTCATTTATTTTTTCCCATGTTTTTTAATCACCTTTATTTTCATTAAATTTTTTTTATATTAAACAATCGTTTCTCTTGTCTCATAATATAATTAATTTTACTTTTTAGTGCTTTATATTCAAGAAATAAATCATAATTTTGTTTATTTTTTTGTTCCTCTTTCCACAACTTATTTTTCCCTTGTATTAATTTCAATATTTTTTATTTATTTATCCAATTTGCATTAAATTTATTATTATTAGTTGTGATCATAATTTCTTGTTACTAAAAATTTTGTATATGTCTTTGAAAATCTCGACAAATTTCTCATACATAATATTACTGCCATTATTTTTTTTAACTTCATTCCAATCAGTTTCTTGTAGAAATTTACTAATTAGGTTATTATAGAATATCAATTTATTTTCAACTATTTCTGATGTAAGTTATCATGTGGTATTTTTTTGTTATGTGTTATAGATAGAACTGTAAAATAATAATCAGAAATTTTGTCTTTAATAAATTGCAGTAAATATATTATTATTTTTCAATAGGCTTGTATAAATATGATCAATATATGAATAAACTATATTACTCATTATAATTTCTTCTATGTTTTAATATGACAAAGTATACCATAATTAATGTATCTATATAATCTTCAACAGTTTTAAATTTTTGACATAAACCAATATTCATATCATCTATTAATATTATTTCATTGTTAATTTGTCTAAAATATTTTAACTATGATTTTAATTTGTATATAAACATTCTATAATCATTGTCTGGTGGTCTGTGTATTGCTAATAACATAACCTTTTTGTTATTTAATTCAAAAGTAATCTTAAATGTATAAAGCTAAATTAGACATTACAGAAACATAATTATGCCAAACTTCAAAGATTCTAGTCAATCAATCTGTATGGTATACAATGGGCATAATATGCAATATATGGTCTGACTAGTTAGAATCCTTAAAGTTATATGTATTAATTCTGTATATTCTGCATGTATATATTGAAGCAATCGATGTCTAATCATCATCGATGCTTCATGTTTCACCATCTATACTAACCTACTAGGGGTCCGCAATTCAGACCTTGCTATAAATATATGCTATTCACTCACACACTGTATGCCGAATCATTCTAAAGATTAGTAAAATTAATTTTTGTTTAGTAAAAATGAAACAGTAGTTTGTGTGATGCGTATATATATTATGACTAAAGCAATAATTTTATTGCTATGAAAATGCATTTGCTTATATATTTGTAATTATTTTTATATCTGTGTATATTTAAAGTGACAACAAAGAAGAATAGAGGAGGCTCGAAATGCTAAAATAATCTTTGTTTAAATTCAGCTTGTTTGTCTATAATTAAAATTTATAAATCTCAATTAAGATCGAAAACAAATCGTTAATCAGTTGTTGTCGAATGATTTAAAATAGCTAAAAATGGTATTTCGAGCCTTATCTGTATAAAAACATATTGTTAATTAAATGTTCTTTGTAAGGGGATTATAGAGATAGTGTATAAAAAGAGCCCATAAGACCTTTTAAAGGCAGTCGGTGATTTTCACTTGATAAGTTAGTTACTTGATAAATCAGTTAGTTACTTTCACCTGATCAGTTGGTTACTTTTACATTCCTGACTCAAAAAGTGTTGCCAGACCATCATTTAAGAAATCAAGAGAAGTTTAGTGCCATGGAGCGTGAGTAGTGGAGCCGTCCACCTTTCTTTTTCCTCTCGCAGGACTGTCTACCAGCCGTAAAACTCCATCTTCCTGGCCATATGAGATGACGTAGAATTGCCAACCTGCCTGCTTGCCGCTATGATGATATCTTAGGTAAAATCATGTAATTTAAAGCTGCCTTAATATGAACATTCATGGGTGATTTATAATTTATAGCTAAATTAATTCATATATTCATTTATGATATTTTGCTAGTTTTGCTCGTAAACTCTCTCTATAATCCTTTATTAATACTTATGTAATTCTAAATATACTTTTGCTTTCACGTTTAATTTATGTTTATATCACTTTATGCGGTTAAATTAAATGTATACAACTTATTTTGTTTGATATATGTATTATTTTCTCTAATATGTCGGTATCAATTAATCTCGCGACTTTAATTAAATTCATTAGTAAAATTATATTCATTTGTTTATTTAAAATAGAAATCGTTCGCTAGGTTGGTTGTATACCTAAAAGTATTTTATTGTGGATGCTTATTTTATTTTGTTGTTTAGTTGCCTTTATAAAAGATTGCAACACCTAATATAAAATTCTACCTTTTCTTACCATCGCCCGGAGGGCTAATTCTTTAATTAATATGTATATGGGAATCGAATTTAAATATAAATTTTATTAGCTTAATAATATAAATAAAAGTTATTATTCATTATGATTTGTTAAATGACTCAGAATTGAAAACAGATTATTGCACAAGAGGTTAGACCCTTTCCAAACTTCAAGTAATAATATAAAATTATATAAACGTTGCTGGCATACCTTTTCTTTATTCTGATATTTTCTTTTCCATTTCTTGATGGTTTTGTTATTGGGGACATCGAAAGCTTGAAGCTCCCATCCTACTTTTCAAAATCATTCGTAATCAGAGATACTACTCTCTGTGGAACGTAAGGTTTATGAGGATTATGTGCTGCGGATAGCAGTACATAATGATCTGGGATCTCAAACTCAGCCTCTCCTTCGATATCGCTCCACCAGAATAGGCGGACATATCAAATCTAATTTCGTCTCAAGTATTCTTTTAAATGATAAAATATCCAAATGCCATGAAAGCCAGATTCCTTTAATTGTATGCTAGTACCGTTTCTTTGCTCTTTAATTTGAGCATCCGTCCGTCTAATCTTAATAAGTCACAATGATGTGTTAAAAATAAAGATTCATTTCGTAAAATAGGTTCAGTATGTTGATCTTAAAACTGCTTTCATTTAAAAAAGCATTATCGATTCCCATAGACGTAAATCTAATTTATATTAATTATTGCATAACTTACTCTCGTAAATAAAGCGCATTGTTTGTTTCTTATTTCTAAAAGATGTCTTTTCCAAACAATGCGAATAAAAGTATAAATAATGGTTCTCCTAAGAAATACATGATTGAAATCATATATTTTTTCCGTTATCAAATAAATCATTTACTGTTAAAACTGTCACTATCTTTTATATTTAATTTCGGCATCCACAACACTCCGTAGCAAAAGTTTTCTTTAATTAGCTTATTAACTCTGCATAAGTTATAAAACACTATAAAATTGTATCTGTAAAATTATATTTATTAAATGAGTGATAGAGAGGATTTTATACATAAATTCCCAAGTCTTGTAGATAAACAATATTGTCCCAAGCGTGAAACTATTTGGTAAAATATACATACGTTTCTTGAATCTTTTGTAATATATATATGTGTGTTTGTTTAATATTTAATAAATATATCTATTTCATGTAAATCCTGGTTTGTCATTGAATTATTAGTTTCGAGTTAATATTTAGAACTACTTTCTTTAGCTAAGAGCTTAGCATTAATAAATAACTATAATAAATGTAATTTCTGGGCTACTCTGACCTCGATCATCATCATCAGTCTGATCTTATGCTCTACCGCTTTGCTTCTGGGCACGGATTTAAAATAATTTTACTGTGTCATCAGAATTGTTGTTCATTGGGTCAGAGATTCGAAGAATAGGCAAATAGGTTAGAATTCAGGACTGCTCCAGACCTGTGTATCTCGAGCATGATCAGATTCGAGGTACTTTTGCTTAGGATTTGAATCTTGTTAAGTGAGCATACTATTTTGACTGGTACAATATATATAATCACAATTACCCCAAATTCACAACTCAAACAGACTAACCAAAAAAACAACAACAACTCTAAACCACAATCAATAGTTTCATTGCTATAAACAGACTTCTCAAGTGTAAAGAACTACACACACACATATATATATATAAAACAAAAGTTTAGTAGTTAATTGATGATATTCACAAAAATAATGATTAAAATAATAAAAAAAAAATGGAATAAAAATAATATATAAAGAAGAATGAGTATATATCTATATTAGCTTCTTTCAAAAGGTATATGTGCATGTACTGCAAATTAAAAAATAAGCATTTTACTCATATAATTAGCAACAGTTTCATATGTTTAGGATTCTAACATACTAAAATTTAGGTGTCAACAAGCACTTAAAAGTATTATAGAAATATTCATTCTTCTTATATTCTTTATATTAATCAAAGGATGTATCACAATGATCACAAATTACTTCTACTGCATGACCCAGAATGTAATCCAATCAAAAGATTTGTATGATTTAATATATAATATATAATACATATTAATGAAAAATTAGTTATTAATAGTAATTCGGTGCTTATTAAATATGATAACTAGATCTTATACATGAAATTCAATCAATAGAGGTAAGAATTGATAGTCTAAAAATAAATAAAACAATTCTAATTAATTTTAACAAGATCAAGCTGAATTGTTAGAATTACTTTCAATTTTAAATATTTTCCTTTCTATTGCAGACAGATTTTTATTTTAAATGGTTTAAACATTACCCCATTTAATTAAGTCTAATTTAACACATGTATGAAATCATTTACATTTATATCATAATGAATACAGAGAAGCATCTAATGGTAAAAGGAATAAATCAAAGCAGTACATTTAATCAATCAATAATAACATTTGGTAATTATAATGTAATCAGGCTTGGCCAATTGATGGCATTGTTGGCAGTCAAAAACAATACAATGTACGGTTTTCGGGGCCGTGTGATTTTTAAATCACTGGTTTTTTTTTTTTTGGTTATTAATTTATTGATTGCTATAACTTTTTTTTTTCATGCCTTTTTAATTTTAATTTTGTATTTAGTAAACGACAACCTTTTTTTTTATTTTTAAATTGCTGTTTTGGGACAAATTAAACCTTTTTTTTAATTTTTAAATCGCTGTTTTTGGACATGATGTTAGCAATGTCTTTCATTTAATTATTGCTTTCTACATAAAACAACTGTGTAGGGTTAGGGTTAGTTTTAGGATTAATTTTAGTGTGAGTGTTCTGTTGTTTGTAATGCTTAAATAAAAAACAGCAAAATTGTAACCATAGTCGGACAAAAAAAAGAAACTCAAACTTTTTTAAACAACAACACATATAAATGTCCTCTTTACTTATTAAACATGTTTATAATATGTGCTTTCTATGAAATTTACAAAAAAATGTGTATATTTTTATTGGCCAGCAGAAATACTAGGCTTCTGTTTTCAGCAACTGCGGAAAAAGTTACGCGATCGCCGGCCATTTTATGAACGTGGTATTTCACGTGAAAACGAGATTTCACATGTGAACTCAGCCGAATTCGTCTTGACGTACTCTCGGCAAGCTTTTACACATTACACCTTCTTTAAATAAGGGTGTGGCCATTTGGAAAATTACTATAAAGTCAGGTTTCTTAAATTCATTACAAATACAAAGATTGTGTAATGTATATTGTAAAAATTTGACTAACCAAACTACACACACATATATATCAAACTGTATATGAAAGATAAGTGTGTGGATTCACAGTAACTGTCGCGAAGCAGAAATAGGCTGTATTATTTCTGCGTTACGTCATTATCAACGGCCTTCTAATAGCTAAGACATAGATGTTTTCTATAGCCGTAAGTCAGGCCTTGTAAACGGCATTTGTTAGGTGTTTTGGCGAGCCAGAATGCCATCAAGTGGCCAAGCCCGATTACATTATAAGTACCTAACATTTTTACATAATGGTATATTTACAATAATTTTGTCAGGTAATTTGAAAGGTTAAATAAAATGTTGTATTGCAATATATTGTGTTCATAAAATAATGTGTTCATATTTTTTATATTGGTAACTATTAACCATTTTTATCTTTGCATGTATATATGTTGAATTGCTATATTAATTAAATAGTATATCAAAAATATTTTAAAATTTAGCAAAATTAATTTAAAAACAGTGTTCTATTTTAAATGAAACATAGGGAAGATATTAAAGAAAATACTGGCAGGTTTACTTGATTAGAGATATTTTGTTTTAAACTCCAAATAAAATTTTACTAGCTTTATATATATTTTTCCTAAATGATATAAATTTTATAACATTTCCTATCCATCTATAGATTTTTCTCTATTATCTGCTAACATCCTGGATGATATAAATTTTATAACATTTTCTATCCATCTATAGATTTTTCTCTATCATCTGTGAACATAATTTTTAATCTGCTGATAGGATCTAATTTGTCTTTTTACACCTCTCATTAACTATGTTTGACTTTTATCAGACAACAATCAAATAATGCAATAATTAATTTATCATTTCATAATAAATGTTGATAAAAATATTAATACAACATTTTGATAAACAGATTTTTAGTGCAGAATATTTCTTTAGATTTTTATGTTTAATTATAATGACTTTCAAAACATATATATATATATTGTGACCTTCCAGGTTGGCACCAGGAAGAAATGTGGGAAGTTCACATTTGTGTTAACAATGGCTAAAGATAGTTATCTGAGAAAAATGAATTGTTATGTAATTTACTAGTTAAAATTTGGATTTAAAAAATTAAAACTTTAATTGGGTGTACTGATTGGTAGAGTTTTGGATTATATATGTTTGGTAGTAGAAGAGGAGGATGAACAACATCAGGGATGTTTGTATGTAGTAGAAAAATTTCCATGTCATAATAAGCAGAAACATAGATATATTATTAATTAGAATTTTCTTTTCTATATTTTATTTATTATTTACTGATTATGTATTGTTCATAATCTTATATTTAAAATGATAAAGATTATTTGTATATTAGTGAATAACATTTGTTAATTAATATTTGATATTTTTTTTATTTATTATGTTTTATTCTGTTCAAATATTGCATTGTTAAAATTTTATAAGTAAAAATTCTGGCACACTTCCAAAGTTGATTGTAATAAAAAATATAGAGAGTGTGAGTGGGGAGAGACAGAAAGTTTAAAACTTGAAGGAAAGTATAAAAAATTACAAGGAAGCAGCTATAAAAAAATAAAGCATAAAAGAATCAATCTCTCTAAGAGTATTAGAACAAATAAAAAAAAACATTGTGAGGATTC
The DNA here is from genome assembly GCA_028023455.1 of Epiperipatus broadwayi. NCBI lineage: Eukaryota > Metazoa > Onychophora > Udeonychophora > Euonychophora > Peripatidae > Epiperipatus > Epiperipatus broadwayi. Next base: position 5,430,172 of record JAQFVV010006257.1, on the reverse strand, counting down.
TGATAATAAACTGTGGAGGATTTTCTATTATACTACTGGAATAATATAAAAATGAAGAGTTACACCCCCCAAAAAGGAAGCCAGCTCCAAATTTCTGTCAAATGATGATCCATATTCACTACCTTTAGAATGCCTGGATGTTATGTAAGCTAAGTAATTATGATTTATTTTAAAGTATTACCAGAGCTAAATAATATTCAAATGACAAAATTGTTTAAAATAAAGCTAGCTAAAATTTTCTTATTAAACACTATAATTAAACACTTGATTTTCAATTTTAAGAATTTTCTATCAATATTCTGCAAAATAAAATTTAAGATGAAAGAGTTTATCCATTTGATCTTATATCAAGAGAATAATTTTATATTGTATAACTTTGCTATTCGTGTATATATAATAAAATAATTCCAATGCATGCAAATGTTATTTATAATGCCTATCACGGAATTTTAGGAAAAAAAAGACTATTGTCATTCTTAACAAATTATGCTTTAACAATCGGATACATTTTTTTTATGTTATAATTTACTGTTGTCTTTGAAATTGATATGTATGTTTCTTTCAACTTTCAAATTTTTAAAAAATTAACATGTAATGATTGGATATTGATAAGTATTTTTCATTATTGCTTATAATAGATATACAATCAATTTTTTTTTGTTTTCTTTTAAAAAAAAGAACAATGTAACTTATTATTATTATAATATGATAATCTATTATTTTATATGATCTAGAAATCATATTATAGGTAATTATATATTCGAGTGTGTGCGTGATGCTATAAATTATTATTTTAAAAAAATTGTATTTATTATGCTTCAATTTTGTTAATGAAGTTTATTTAAAATAAATAAAGAATTAAAACCTTGTCTGTTATAAGTTTGTTTATGTAGGAAGTGTATTGAATGTATTTGGAGGTAGAAATGATCGAGGGATGATTATATTTAGTTTGAGTTTGGAGATATTATTTAACTCTCATGTATGTAAGTGTTTGGTTATTGTTTTCCCCTGCCTTTCTTCATTTTTGTATAGTTAATGTTAGATGATATACACTCATTATAACAGATAAGTGTTTTATAAATGTTTGTAATATGTATTAAAAAAATGATTAATTTGTTACACTAAGTATTTTATAAATGAGCTAATAAAAATATGTTTTAGAAATACATTATATTTACAATGTTATAAAAATGCACATATTCGAAAATATATGATTCATATATTAAATATTAGTCAATTTTGGTTTTACTGTAGAAGAAATGTAATTGGTTAGAAAGGTGCATAAAATAATATTTTTTTTTATTATTTTGGCTTTTATTTTTAATAAATGTTTTACTGAATTAATAGCCCATATGAATTGCTTGATTATATACGTTCGATTCTCCATTTCCACACACACATATATCCTTAACATAACATAGCCCTAGAATATCTAAATTTGCCAGTATAAGTTAAGTTTTATTTAATTTGTCTGGAGATGATAAATCTCAGTAGTAAAATGCCAATAATATATTTTACTTTGCTTAGAATAGATGGTGATGTGCATATAAAAGGTACCCAACCCTCATCATTATCTATCCTATACTAAATTTGATAATTTTGCAATAATTTTATAATTGAATAAATGTGTGGCATATGATTAAATTAGTGTTACAGAATTGTTATCCATATGAAGACCATATCCTATAACCTCAACTGAGCTAAGCCAGAGTAATTACAATATAAGAATCTTTTAAATAAGTTTAAAAGCAATTTACAATTATAAATTTTATTCTATCTTGTATAGAATTGGTACCTGGGCATTTATAAATCTAATAAAGTGAATAAGTGAAGAAGACAGAGGTTACAATATATATATATTTCAAATACTTATAACAAAACAGAATGGATTACTAGCATGTACATTGAATTTTAATCAATTCATTTAAATAATTAGATTATGTTATTGTTTTTTTAAATATTATTTTCTTTATTTATTTATAATCCTAATCAGAAAATAATAAATTCTTACAACAGCTATATAAATATCAATTTTTTTTTTATATATACATAAAAGCCTTTTTCAGCTCCTGATTTGGTGCCCTTTTCAAATGTTAATCTATTACTTTAATGAACTATTACAGCCATAAAAACATCTAGTGTTCAATAATTCTTTATCTCTAAAAAAAAAAAAACTTAATTAGAAACTTTTCACTAAATTTAATTCACTTATTCATTAGAGTAAATATTTATATATTCTTTCCATTAAGGCTAAAAAAGGTAATTATAAATCAAGTTTTGGATGATGGCATGATTCCTTATAATATATTTTATACAATAAATCTTGATCCATCTTTCTCAAGAGAAGAGAGAAAATTAATGATAAATATGGAAAAAACCGAGTGAAGAAGCATTAAAATTGTAGATAAGCACAATATGATCAAATGACAACACTAATCAAAGTATTACATTTCAAATAAATAGCACTATTGTTATTTTTCCCATAGCAAAAAAAAAAAAGAAATGCTACAAATAATTTTTGAAGTTTAAAACTTTCCAAATTTTAGTTACAATTTTAATCCAAAATTGTTGAAGAGTTATCAGAAATTAAATAATCAACAAAGAGATCAAAGTTATAATCATATATGTACAGCTTCATCTGTTGATTATATTGTAAATGGGTAATCATCTGAAATCCAGGCACGGCTACTTGATAGCATTGTTTATGTGTTTTGACACATAAAAATGCCATTTCTGTGGCCGGCCTTACAGCTAATACAACATTTATATTGTATTACCCATTGCAGGCTGCTTTACATGACATTGCACAAAAATATTATGGCCTGTTTTGTGCTTCGAAACTATTTATGCATATTTTTTCTATTCATAGCTGATTACTGTATCGCTTGAGGATGTTTTAATTGCAAGTCAGTACAACTTTTCAAATCTCCATAATAAAGTAATGTCATTTATATTTAAATAATGTTGTTAATTACTACAAATAATTGTCATATGGTCCCCACCTTCCCTAAAAAATGTTAATATGTAAAAAATTGGCAAAGGGTATGTTCGAACATGCTTCGATAAAGCTCATGTGCTAAGTCACATTTCAGCGTGGAAAATATACGAGACCAATAAAATGTCTGAGAAGAACCTGCAATTTTTAAACTTTTCAGAATTGCCGAGTACAGAAAGTGAGGCTGTGTCCTTTTTTCAAGCATATAATGTCCTCCCAAATACCAGGCTGCTTTTATTACAGCAATAAAATAATAAATAAAAATAAGTTCAAACAGTCCAAAGTTTGTATATTTTTTATTATTTCATTAGAAATTGAAGAGTATTTGGATTATCTTTTTTCAGTGGGGTTAAAATAAATTACTACTTTTGTTTATTTTTGTTAATAATAACAAAGCATGAAACCCCCAAAAAAGCAGTTTATTGTAGAAGCCTAAAAAAAAGGTAATTCAAATGAAATATAAATAAAAGTAAAAAGTGAAAAAAAGTTGTTGAAAAAAAATTTGACTTTTTGTTATAATTATTTATTCAAAGATGGGGGTGGGAGTTTCAAAACAATTTTTTACCCCCCAAAAACATAAAAGTTACTGTTGATTTAATAATAAGAAAAACAATTTAGTCAAACCCCCCCCCCCAAAAAAAAAGGTAGAAAAAATTCAAAACAATTCCCAAATAATTGTATTATATTTTTTCAGCAAGGTTAAAACAAGTGGGGTTAAAATAAATTACTATTTTTGTTTAGTTTTTGTTAATAATAACAAAGTATGACCCCCTCCCCCAAGCAGTTTACTATAGAAGCCAAAAATAAAAGGTAATTCAAACGAAATATAAATAAAAGTAAAAAAAAGTTGTTTAAAAAAAAATTACTGACTTTTTGTTACAATTATTTGTCCGAGAGTGGGGATTTCAAAACAATTTTTACCCCCTCCCCAAAACACAAAAGTTATTTTTGATTTAATAAGAAGAAAAACAATTTAGTCAACCAAAAAAAAAAAGGTAGAACAAAGTCAAAACACGTCCCAAATAATTGTATTATAATTTTTCAGCTGGGTTAAAACAAGTTTTTTCATCATGAAACAGTCAAAAGTTTTAAAATCAAAAAAATAAACACAAAGTTAAATTACCAAAATTTGTTGAATAAAGAAAAATGTCAGGTTAAAAAAACAATGAAAATGAATATAAAAATTTGTTTAATAAAAAAGAAATCATGTTATAAATGAAATAAAAATTTGTTTAATAAAAAAAAATCATGTTATATAAAAAAAAGTTGCGGCCTGATAATGTTACATTTCGTTGATTTTGTATATCATCAATGCCATCAAGCGGCCGTGCCCGGATTTCCGATGAGTACCTGTAAATGAATTTACACATATTTTTTTCATTTTTTTTTTATAAAATTGTTAAATATTTATTTGTCATTACATATTAAATATTTACATCATGTTTTCTTAAAATACAATAACTTTTTAAATAGAAATTACTCAAGTAAATATTTATATAATATCAATCAGATTTGTCTCCTTATATAAATACCACTTATAGACTGTTATTCTTTATTTATTACTCTTTTCTTTGTTTTCAAAAGTGATACTTTAAATTTTAAATAGCTTTTGTTTTTTATCATTTATTGTATGGATGTTTTCAACAATTATAGTAAAGAAACCTATAGAGAGCCTAATCAGAAAATAGATTCCCTAATATCTTTATTGAATTCTTTAACTCTGCCATTATGGCATAGATTCAACAATCATTAACTATGTGTGCTTGCTTGTCCACATTTACATAAATTAACAGCTGTTTAAATTCCTATGAGCACAATAATTATGAGTTGTCCTGAATAATGTTTTTGAAATTCCAGGTGTGTCTAGGAAAATCAAATTCAGCTGTTTTTACTTTTGGATCTGAAAAAATAATTTTGTTGGAATATCATAAAAATTACATTTTTTATAACATAAATTATTAATAATTTTTGGTTGAACATCTAAAAAGATCTTGATTTGAGTCAAATCTTAGATGGTGAAATAATATCTTGAGTATTATCATATATGGTGAAGAAATATGTACATCAGGAATTTATTGCAAAGGATTATATTTGAGTGTGTCAGTAATATTTCTCATGGTAATATTTAATAAAATATTCAGAAGTTTAGTGTGGTAACTTTTTTTTCCAATTAGAGACACCAGCATTCACCAGCAGAATATGCTAATGCTAAGGAAGCTATCCATAAAGTACTTGCATCACAACTCTAAGTAGTAACAGCCAGAATTCCAAGGACAATATTTCTAGAAATTAATTTTAAGGTAACTTTGGGTAAATAATGAAAATGAGTTAGACTATGATCCAAAGTGATTTTTAAATAGGATATTATTGGAAAAGTTTATATTCAGATTGCTCATTGGATTAGGAATAAGACACAGCCTTTTAAAAAGATTTTCAATCTTTTAATGTCCTATCCTTATATAGAGACTTCCTATTTCAGAAAAGAATTTATCGAAAAGTCACAACAACATTATCAACATAGATGAATTTTCTACATTCTGTATCTAGATCATCAATGAATATATTAAGTACTTGAGATAAGTGAATCTGCAGTAGACTGTTATATACATTTTTTTATTTTATTTATCATGATTATCATTTAGTGTCATTAAATTTTTCTATTAAAAACATTTTGTCAAATAAATTAATGGTTTTCCTGTATTTAAAATTTTTTAGGAGCACTCAGAAAAATACCATTTTTACAAATAGAATCAAAATCAGATGTTAATAACAGATTTTTCCTTGCCTAAAACTAACCTGCTCTATAACTAGATGGTTCTCAATTACAGTATTGAGAAAACTGTTAACATGATTCTTTCAAAAAGCTTGTGTGGACACAATATTGGGTGATAATTTTTTGAATCGTTGCTGATTTTGACTTTAAAATTCTGTAGTCTACTTTTATGTCAAATTTTTGGAATTGTTTCTGTATGAATAATGATATTGACTAATTTTATCAATCATGTTTTGGTTTTTGGTTCTAATTTTTTTGAAAACTCTGTAAATAAGCAATCTGTTTCTGATGTCTTTCCTGATGTAAAAGAATCAAAGCCAAGTTCAAGTTAGTCAATATTTAAAGGTTTTATCACATTGATATTAAAAAAATATTGTGAAGTAAAGCTTGCAATTGTGCTTTGATGATGCTTTTTCTCATTCTATCACTTTTGGATTTAGAAGTCAGATACATAAGATTCACAACCTGATCAGCAGTGACAGTAATAATTTTTTAGAGGTACTTTTACATTCACAAAACTTTTATAAAAATGGCCAAAACTAGATCTTGTAAAGTTTTGTATCTTCATGATCTCTCTCTACTTTTCTAGCAATTTTACAAATTTGCCAGCCATTTCCACATCTTTGGTAGACAAAAACTGGCTATAAAAAACCATTATAGTTAACCTGGAATGAATTGTTTTTGATATACACAATTGTTACTATGAGTTTGTTAAACCTATCATAGAAAAAAAAAGGGAGAAATTCTATTAACATTTTGTTCAAGATATCCAGTATATTAACTCCACTTTCCTTAAATTCTATCTTAGAATAAAATAACTTTTAACTATAGGAATGTGGATTCCATGAGTGATTAGATTTGATTTATTTGGTCGGGGGGGGGGGGTATTTTAATACCACTAGTGGTTAACCATTTTTTGTTAAAACAAAATATAAATTGGAATTGTTTCTGTTTCTCATCTGAAGTATTCCTCATTATATTTAAATTTTAGCTAGTTTTTTAATTTTAAATTTGGTGTAATTTATTTTTTGATTAGTTTAGCTGTTGATATTTTAAATATAAAAATAAATACCACAGTTTGATTGTGCTACAGTACCAATTAAATGCTACTATTATTCCAATGGGATTTTGATTATTTACTAATTCAATTTTCAGACAATTTTTCTGGAATCAATCAAATATGAGAATTTTAATATCACAATAATTACATACTGCACATTTAAAAAATTGGATTAATATTAGTGCAATACATACCATAGCGATCTGTCAATTGCGCTCACTCTAGGAATACTGTCGCAAGACAATGGGCATAGTATTTCATTACATACGCATAGAAATCACTGCCATCAGGTGGCCTGTTATGGCTACAACAATGCTGTAGTGTTAGCTGTAAGTTAGGCCGCAAAACGGTATATCGATGTGCGTTTGGCGAAAAGCAGCGCTATCGAGCGGTCGGGTGCCGCAAATGTACCAGTATCCAATACTTTTTCTGAACAATTTATTTTAGATAAAAAGTCTTTAATAATGAGCAAATTAATTATATATGTGTGTGATATTAAAAATAATCAATTTAAAACAAAATTGAAATAGACAACTCACTATAAATAAATAAAATTATTTAATAAATCAATCTGGCTTTCATTCCTTAATGGAAATTTTTCAAGATGTTTCTTTTTACACAATCACACAACCAATTACCCTACAGCAACTCCCCCAATGGACATTATTTACATTACATTACAATAAATATAATTATTAAAATACATACATTAAATTTAATTAATAAAATACATATATGTGCATAAAAATGATTAAACTTATTACAGTCCTTCCTTTCTTTTTTCCATAATATATATATATATTTACAAATAATCTAAAAAAAACACAATAATAATAATCCCTTTTATTTTTAAAATTATAACTCTAAAGTTTCCAATATTCTAACAATGCCCATTTCCCCCTAATTGTGCTGTCCAGAATCCAAAAAATGTATATATAGCCTTCATCTTATATACTTTCTGTTAATTGCCCTATAATACTCCTTACCTCTTTCCATTGCAATCTTTTCTGTCTCACTTATATATATATATATATCATATTGCAAAGATCACAACTAATATTACCCATCCTTTTTGAGTTACACATCCATTTCCCTAAAGATTTATTATTTTTCCACCCTATCTTAATATCATCAGGTAACTTTTCTTTTATCAATGTCTTACATAAATGCTCTGAATGTGGAACAAAAACCCATTTCCTATTTGTATACACATGCCTTACACTATCTTTTGTATTATTACTATTTCTGAAAATCTTTTTAATGTCTCCTTTTATTTCCCATACTAACATAATCATTCTCAACTTCCAATTTAGGTTCAAATGCTTCTTTTATATTTAATGTTAACTATCATTTTTTAATTTAAACCCTTTCAAAGCAATTTTCTGCGACCATGGCTGATATGAAGTTGGATCAATTATACCTCTTTTTTCTTTATCCCTAATATAAAAAGGATGGACAATATTAAAAATAGGATAGGGATGGTTTATAAAATTAGTTGTGATCTTTGGAATATGATATATATAGTTCAGACAGGAAAATTGCAATGGAAAGAGGTAAGGAGCATGATAGGGCAATTAATAAAAAGATTATAAGATCAGGGCCATATATACATTTTTTGGATACTGGACATAAAATGAATTGTGAAAAAAATATTCAGATAATAAAATATGTTAAAAATTACAAGGAAATAAAATGTTATGTTATGAAACTTTGTATATTCAAGATAATTTAAACAAAAGTATAAACATGGTTAAAGGTCCAGCACAATTAAGGGGGAAATGGGCATTTAGATTATTGGAAACTTTAGTTATAATTTTAAAATTAAAAGGGATTATTATTGTTTTTTTTTAAAAGAATTATTTGTAAAGATATATATATTATGGAGAGAGAAAAGGGAAGGACTATAATAAGTTTAATCATTTTTATGTACATATATGTATTTTATTAATTATATTTAATGTATTTTAATAATTATATTTATTGTCATCATCATCATCATCATCAACTATTATCAATCCACTGCAGGATGAAGGTCTCTCCAAGTTCAATCCATCTTTTCCTATCTTTAGCTTCTCTTCTCCACATCACCCCTAGCCACTTTCTTATTTCATCAGTCCATCTCACATGTGGTCTCTTTCTGGGTCTTTTACAATCTCTTGGAATCCAGTTTAAAATTTCAATTGTCCATCTGTTATCATCTCTTCTAACAATATGTCCAGCCCAACTCCACTTCAGACTTTTAATTTTTTCAATAAGGTCAGTAACACCTGTTTTTCTCTTATCCATACATTGCATTTTCGATCCCTTCTTGTTACTTCCAACATACATCTCACCATACTTCTTTGAGTGGTCTGAAGTCTCTGTAATGTAATGTAACTAATGTCTATTGGGTGAAGTTGCTGTAGGGTAATTAGTCACATCACAACAAAAGAATATACATATAAATGGAAAAATATTGGTGATTTAGTTTGTAAATTGTGTAAAGCAGGGATATTAGGCATGTCAGTATACTTGTACAAAAAGGTGAGATGGTTGCGTTAGTAGAATTATTGAGTGTTATAGTGGTAAGGAATGGGATAGAATAGATGCATTAATAAAAACTAGGGAGTTTGAGAGATGGAGAACTAGAATGGAGAGTAAAGAGTTTAAATATATATAGAATTAAACAGAATATTGGGTGTGAGTTAATTTTGATAATAGAACAGAAAGTAGTTTACTGTTTAAGGCTCGAACGGGATCTTTAGCAACAAGGAATACATGTAAATGGAAAAATGTGGGTGATTTAGTCTGCTAGTTGTCTAAGGAAGGCATAGAAAATATTAGGCATCTATTAATTGAATGTAAATACCTGAAAGCAGAAAGAGTACAAATAATGAAGTTATGAAAAAATAAATATACACAAAGTGATTATACAAAAAGTGGGTTATTGGTTTTATCGTAGGTTTGGAAAAAGATAAGGGGATTTAGATATAAAGACCACGTGGAGTTGACAAAGATTATATTGTGGAAATGGGATGGAGCAGGATATGGGAAAACTTAGGGCAGAGAATGGAAAGGGAAGGTAAAGTGGTTAACGGGTTTCTCGGGCATAGTTGCTAAGAGATTCCTGACTTGGTATAAGAAGTCACAATACATCACGTCACATATGATTGGGTAAAAAGAAACATCTTGAAAAGTTTCCATTAAGGAACGAAAACCAGATTGATGGCTTAAATAATTTTTTAAATTTATAGTGAATTGTCTATTTCAATATTGTTTTAGATTAATTATTTTTAATTTTATATATTATGGACAAATTTTAAAATTCAAATTTGATCATTTAAAGTATGTGTGCGATATATACATAGTAATAATATCTGTATATCCTTTCAAATATGTGTATGATATATACATAATATCTGTATATCCTTTCAAATCAAAAATAAAATAATCCATATAGACAAATACTGCAGCAAAGTCATAATGTGAAAAAACAACAGTTCAAAAAATGATGAATTTCGAGAATATGTATTTTATGAAACTGAATTTAGGATCAACGAAAGTAGATAATGAATACAGAAAAATAATACATTCATATTTGACAGTTCATTGCATTTAATTATATAATAAATATTCTAGACAATATTTATTTTAATAGCTGAATCATTAAAAAAATATTTTGACTATGAAGAAATTCCTTCAATAAAAGATACTAAATAAGACTTTAGTAAATCCAAAATCATGCATTCTGTTCACAGACATATCTGCCCTTATAAAAAAATTGTAACCATTAACTTGTTCTATTAAACTTCTTTCCTCTGGAAAACAAATTTCATTAAGAGAAGCAGTCCTCCATTTTAGGCTTTTAGAGTTTGAATCAAGTAAAGTTTGAACATTCATGTATGTATATTTAAAAAAAATTAGATTTATAACATTCATCTTTAATATTACATTACCTACTACTACTATTATTATTATTATTATTTCTATCACTGTGATGAGTAATCCACTAGGCACATAAATCTAGCCAGACTCTCTGAGATAGACCATATTTTCTAGGTCCTTCCACTTCCATGATAGGCAGGGGAATTTATAAATATGGCTGACTCATTAGTAAATTATATTGCCTTAAGCATAGACCACAGCTAGAGACTACTAGTCTACTAAATCTGTCTGGTCCATTGCTTTCTTAATTCAAGAGGACTTGAATTAAAAAAATAAAAAGGGAATTTAAGTCATAAATGTTGTGTGTAATTAAAGAATGAATACATGGTTGCACAAATACACAATCTTAATATCATCATTAGTATAGGGGAATGTCGGATGACATGAGAAAAACCTCATAATAGCCAGGCCCCAAGATAAATTAAGTGACTAAAGAAGGAGACAGAAAAGATTGTTTATATCAAATATAGAACTTAGCTTTTAACAAACAATCTATTCTACAAGTTCAGAAGGAAATACTCTTGGTCGGATGCAGTTTATTTATTTACAGATGGACTTCATATCTGAAGATCATTTCACTATATGTCACCTGTAAACCTGATGGCAGATTGAACACAGCAACTGATGCTTTGCATTTTTTCACTTTATACCAATGGTAACAGTCTTGCATAAGTTCATTAGCATAATTTCAATAATTGAAATTTTAATTAAAAATATGTTTTAATTGTTCCAAGACAATTCAATATTAAACATGAGTATGGTAAGACAATTCTGAGTCTTTTAGGAAATTTGACAATACTGTAATGGGCACACCACCATTACATTATTTTTTTTAAAAAATTAGACATTAAAAATAAAAGTTTGCAAATAAAAACTTTTTTTTAAGTTTTAAAAATTGAAAATTAATTCATCTTAAACTCATATATATAAAATCGCACAGATGAAAAATTATTAAAAGAAAACTTTATAAAAAAAAAAGAAAAAGTTTTAAGACTAAATTGTCAACAAAAACTTAAAGATAAAAATATATCTTTAAGAACGTACAAATTTAATTAATTCTATTGTATAAAATAGAAATGATTATTTTAATTAGTAAAAGTAAACTAGCCCTTGGGCATTCCAAAATTTATAAGTAAAGGTCAGATAGGAGAGAAAAAACAATAGAAACTAATAGCCAATAAAAGAAATCCCTCAGAAAATGGACCTCAACAAAAGGATTATCATCGTCATGATGTAATGTCCACTCGATCCGAAAGTTTATTATAAAAGGAAAAATTGGGAAATAGAAAAAATAAAAAAAGAGATGTGATAGAGAGAGATGATATGTGTTAAGTCGAAAAGAGTTGAAGGAGAAAGGATTGAAAGATGCACTTTAAATTCCTTCAGTTTTTTTGAAAAAAAAAGTAATGACATAATTTTCCCATATTGCAGACTATAGGCTGTCAGGACCCAGAAATAAAATACCAGCAAAAGTAAAGGACCTCTGGATGAATAAATAAAACAGCCAATGGCATACCAGTCTCCCCAGGACATTGGGACAATTAACACTGGATCCCAAATGGCAAGCAACAGATAAAGATAAACTTTTTAAAACAGTAGGAACTATATAACTAATGAGTAAGAACTTTAATACCAAAATTTTTTCAGTATTTATTAGAAATAGCATCCTAACTGACCAACGTAAATTATTATTAATAATTAATTTTATTTGATGTATTTTTTTTAAAATCATTTCTATTAGGTTATTTTTTTTCATTTTTTTAAGTTTTTATTATGATTTTATACATATACCTATATTTCCCAATCCCCTATTCCTATCCTTGCAAAAAAAATGAAATTCGCCCCATGTTGGGCACCAATTATAACGGTCGAGGAGAAATGAGGTCTTATCGTATCTGCCATACAGGGTGCCACCAAGCTATTTGAAAGTGGAAAATTTATATAGTAGGCAGACACGTAAGTTAGGATCCCACTTTATTTTATATTTCAACCATTAGCCCCAGTCAGAACAGCAGAGATAATGTATACTTTCTTATTAAAATATATTTTAATATTAAAAAAATAAAAATAAAGAGAAGCCACTGCCAGTAATAACACACGCAAACATTTATTTAACATATATAAAATTTAGCATTATTTAGTATTTTACTTTAATTTTTTTTATAAAACATTATAACTTTACTTTAGATTTTAATTTACAATTTAACTTTTTTTAGAGGTTCGCACTGATGAATTTAATATTTTATTAGTGTCGAGTATGAATAGACTAAATAGATTGCATTTGAAAAGAAAATATTCTATCCGATTTAACCTTAATTAATTAATATAACTTTACAAATCTATGCAGCTATACACTCCCAACTTAAATTTAACATTTATTAAAAGTTGTTTAACAAAAATCATAACAAAAACTTAAAAGAACGAAAAAAAAAATAACTTAATGGAAATGATTTTTAAAAAAATACATCAAATAAAATTAATTATTAATAATAATTTACATTGGTCAGATAGAATTCTATTTCTATTAAATATTGAAAAGGTTTTGGTATTAAAGTTCTTACTCATTAGTTATATAGTTCTTACTGTTTTAAAAAGTTTATCTTTATCAGTTGCTTGCCATTTGGGATCCAGTGTTAATTGTCCCAATGTCCTGGGGAGACCGGTATGCCATTGGCCATTTTATTTATTCATCTGGAGGTCCTTTACTTTTGCTGGTATTTTATTTCTGGGCCCTAATAGCCTGTAGTCCACAATATGGGAAAACAATGTCATTTCTTTTTTTTTAGAAAAACTGAAGGAATTGAAAGTGCGTCTATCAATCCCTTCTCCTTCAACTCTCTCCGACTTAACACATATCACTTCTCTCTATCACATCTTTCTATTTCTTTTTATTTCCCAACTTTTCCTTTTATAATAAACTTTCGGATCGAGTAGACATTACATCATAAAGATGATCCTTTCGTTGAGGTCCGTTTCCCGAGGGATTTCTTTTATTGGCTATTAGTTTCTATTGTTTTATCTCTCCTATCTGACCTTTACTTATACATTTTGGAATGCCCAAGGGCTAGTTTACTTTTACTAATTAAAATAATCATTTCCATTTTATACAATAGAATTAATTAAATCTGTACGTTCTTAAACATATATTTTCATCTTTAAATCTTTAAGTTTTTGTTGAAAATTTAGTCTTAAAACTTTTTCCTTTTTTTTATAAAGTTTTCTTTTAATAATTTTTCATCTGTGCGATTATATATATATGAGTTTAAGATGAATTAATTTTCAATTTTTAAAACTTAAAAAAAAGTTTTTATTTGCAAACTTTTATTTTTAATGTCTAATTTTTTTAAAAAAATAATGTAACAGCATGTGTGCCTGTTATAATACTAATGAAAGAATTTATATATATGTAACAGATTTATTAAAAAAAACAATACTAGTAATTTACATCATTAACCTTTGGAAATATTTCACATAATTTAAAGCAGAACATGCAAATAAACAATGAGCATTGCCAATTGCTCATTATTTATATCTTACAAGCTTAAAAAAATTGGGTTATGTCATCTATGACTCTTATTGCGACTATTTATAGAACTTGCAAATCATTGTAAAATGTTAGCAGATTGATAACAGCTAAAACTTGAATGAATTCAATAAGAATATAACTCCATAATTTACTAAAGTCGATTAATTTGAAGAGTGATACTGTAACTATCAGATTCATTCATCTCGCTAACCCACTGCAGAATTCAAACCCCAAAATTCAACACTCTAGAAGGGGTTGCCTCCCAGAAATGCCAAGTTCAAAACCAAAGTCTATGCTTCACAGTGCCACTTGCTTGACAACACATCTGAAAATACTGATAGTCTAGTTCCTTGACAGTGCCGGTGATCAGGGAGAAGCAAGAGACTCTATATTAAAAATACATTCTTAGGTTTGCTAACTAGATTTAAAGATGGTATGAAATATAACCCTGAGGGTTCAAAATATATGGTAAGTGTAGCATGTAACCTGGATTGAGGTGAGGATCGTAGATATATAAATAAAATCAAAATGAGTTACTAAAATTCAAGAGTATTTATTAGTTAATAATAGATATTGGCCCTGTCTATGTAAGTCAGACATTGATGTGGTGAATATTTAACATATATGTATATTAGCATTTCTCTATTTCTTGGGTTAAATATAAAACATTACAATCAAGTGGCTACAAAGTGTGGTTGGTTTAAGAACAATATATTGTGAAGATATGCGACATGGGTACAGTGAACATATTATATCATATATTTAATCAATTCAATATTATCTTAAGATTCTTACAAGCATACAAATATTGACATTAAGAGTCAGGCAGATGAAGACTCGTTGAGCTATACTAGGAAGGAATGGATTAAAATGTATTTGGTTTAAGGGTATGATACATAATTAAAGTTAAGATAAATTGATAGTGTTGGTGAAAATTAAGCACAGAGGGTGGAGTGCAGGATGATAAAACCACTGTTTTATAAAAAAATAAAATACACAGGATGGTGTCTTGCCATTTGTCCAAAAGTAAATGTGTCACTCAATATCAGCCAGAGCCTGGCCTTCTACCATGTAACTCCTTGACTGGGTGACAGATGGGCAAATCTCAGGTGAGGTTTCTAACTCATACTGTTCTGGGAGCCACAGGAAAGAGATGAATGATCTCTGCTGTTTTGATATCTTGAATAAACTAACAAAGTCAAAAGTCTCAACATCCAGCTCATTTACACCAACAACACACAATAAGTAACATATATATAAAGAAAAGGCTATATTTTAATTTGAACAGAAACACATAATTCATTCCTAAAGAGTTATATTTATATGGTCTGCATATTCTCAATTTTACTAAAGAACTATTAATTATAAATAAATTTAAAACATGTATAGAATGACAATAGCAGGATAGGTAAATGCATGATTCAGGGCTACATTAAATAACTAGACAATCAGGCATTTATATAATAATAACTGTACTAAACTCGCACATACCCTCACACTATATTTTAATCAAGTGGAAGTATTTCATATAAAATAACATAAACAAACTGTGTAAAGAAAAACAGATATTATATGAGTGTATTTATCTCACTCTAAAAAAACATTTAATAAAATAACTGTTGAACAAACAAGACAATAATACATTTAACTAGAAGGGCAAGTTCTACAATTATCCCAAATTAAGATGGCAGCTTATTCAGGAAAGGAAAAAAGGGGTGATTTTCTCAGTCAATGGTTACTCAAGCACATCATCATAATGGAAGAAAATAAGTTAATAAATTTAAACATTAACTCAAGAAAAATATAACGACCCAAGTGGAGTTGAAAAATATAACAGTTTACAAATTAGATTTGTTATAGAATAGGAATATAAACTGAAAACAATTTAAGATTACAGAAATAATTGAATATAGCTATAGCTTGAGGGAATTAATAGATTACAGAAGAGCTCTTGGGTTAAAGGGTTAACTCATACAGTCTGCTGGAGAGTTAGTGTGCACTAGGCCTTCTGTTGACTCAGATTGATTGGTGAGAGTCCATTCCATTGGGGCATTTTGATTTCACTTATCCTGGTATTTTACATTATGATTGACAGCAGCAGCATTCTTCAGAGTTTGGCAGAAAATCTCTTAGGTATGATTCAGTAGCAGCAGCAGCAGTTTGTATCACGTCTTCTTATGGGAAGGGCATCAGATGGTGTAAAGGTTGCAGGATGGCCATTCTCAAGAAGGAAAGATAGCATTCCTACTGGCTTCTACTCGGACATTTTAACTTTCCTTCTCAGAGGCTCAGATTTTTACAATTTTTTGAACAAAATTAAGTTCTCCCTGACATTAGCCTCTCTCCCTATTCAGCTCTCTTTCCAAAATACAATCAGCTAAAAACAGTCTCAAAAATGTAATCAGCAACTGTTTTAACTCTCTTAAAACATGGCAAAAAGACCAAAGACCACAAGCAAAAGAGCCTCAATTAACAAATTTAGCTCTATATGTATCAAGGGAGCCCACAATATAACTGCCCTGTGGCATAAAATCCATTACTCAAAATACCCGCTACTAATTAATACTTTTATGTATTCAAACATCCAAAAGAATACAATAGGATAATATAAGTACATTCGCTATTGTTATCTACCTTTAAAATATTCAGATTAAAAGTTTAATTTTGTTTTAGAACTTTAATTTTGTTTTAAAACTTTTATTAATTAAAAAGAAATACCAGAGTGACATCTGTTGTTTTTATCTAGATGACCATACACTTAAGCCACTAATGCATTTACAGGAATAGAATTAATTAAGCGTTATTGTTTTCTTCCCAACTCTCATTTAATTTTATATACAAAATTAGGGCATGATTTCTAAAATATAAAAGAACAAAATGATTTAAGTTCAAATTTGAAAGTTTTAAAGATTTAGATTATTTATTAGTTTAATCTTATTCTAAATTAAATATTGAAAACTTAAAGATGAAGAATTTGGTATATCTTAACTAATAGATTTAAATAAACTAGAACTTTAGTAAACAACATCCTTGTTAATTTGAGGCTTTTAGACATAATACCACAGTATGTGTGTGAATACAACAGATGTGACCCAAATCCTACTATGAGTAAGTATATACATGTACATACTCCTTAACTTATAAACTGTTATATTAAACTTACTTTAAATTATTGAACTACTAAATAACCATTCATCTACTGTATTTATTAACTAATTAAGCTCAGATTTTAGCATGAGAGTGTAGTAAGCACACACTATGATATATTAGAGTTTAAACCCAAGGTATGAGTGTAGGTAAGGAATGAGAGAAGATGAAACGAAGATTTGCAAAGCAAATCTTATTGTTTCAATACAAAAAATCAGCAATTCACTAATAAATTTTCAACTAAATCAAGACAAGATATGAAAAAAAAAAAATTTTAAAATGATAAAGAAAATAAAAAAAGAATATTTGATATTCTACAAAATGATATGAAAAAAAATAATGATGATATAATAAAATATAACTAAAATGACAGAAAATTTACAAAAAACAAAACAAAAACATAGAACAACATTTTGGTATTGGATGAAAAGTTATTTAAGAAAAAAGATAGCACTATTACTAAAAAGAATGATGACATCATGAAGTATGTGGAAGAACTCTGGAAAAAACTATACTGTGGGGGCACATATATATGGAAAATTTATTGTTTAGAAAATAAAGTTAAATATTTATTATAACTATGGTTAGACAGAAAATAAATAAATCCCCCCTAATATCAAATACTCTAGAAATTTACATATGCAAAATATGCTGTGCAATTATTCTAAAGCTAAATTACACTAATGTATTTAGATTTATGCAGAATATGGAACTGATATATAAACTGTAGTAATCTACCATATATGTAAGTGAACTCATGTTTAAGTTTAGAATTGAAAAAGAAACACACACAAGTCCTAATAATGTATGGGTGCATGTGAGAAGTTGTAATCACACCTTAAGAAGATTAAACTGGACTTAGAGATAATAATGCCATTTCTCAGAAGAATGTAAATGTATTTAATGTCATTTATATATATATATATATTTGATTTGTTTAGAGTAAATTCCTTTTGTTAAGTTAACACTGCATGTAGAGACTTCTAATAATAAAGTTTACCTGGTTTATATTGTCAATGATACTTCTGGATATATAGCAAATACATTGAGATTGTACTTGTGACAGAATGGGTTCGAACCCATTCACAACTAATATCATAGGTAACGGTAATTACATATATGTAGATGGTATATGTATATTTAGTTTTTATTACACGGTGGTGGCTTCATAAATACACAGAATGAGGGGGGGAGGTGCTCTGTCATTTTGAAATGGTATATATGTGCGTGTGACAAACGTGTGTATAAATGGATCTGGTGGTTGAGGAGATAGAAGTGAGATTTTATTTCACATTATAAAGTCTACAAATTTCCAGCAGAAATGAAATTTTTACTTTCTTTTGTTTACAATAAAAGCAGTGATAAAAGCTTTTCACACGTCAACTAAAATCTGGTTAGGCAGCAATTGGAAACAGGAAGTGATATCGAAAGAATCTTTTAGAACGAATGGAGAAGACTATAAAAGGGACTCAGAATGCTCCTGGTCTTGTCCCTGCAGAGCTTGAGTCATTGACAGCGAAATCGTTAATCAAATTTTCAAAATTTTACATTTTAAACTTACCTAATGGTGGATCAAACGGAAATGATGGGGTAATAGCCTAACGTATTGGGCTCGAACCCCTAATTCCCACTAACTGCAGCTGCTACATTCAACAATAACAAGATGTCTCTGGATTAAAACAACTACCATCTTCGGAACCACAAAGCGGAGCCTCATCAAATGATGGCCGTATACGAAAATAAAGATCGGGAAACCTTGCAATAAATTCTATATTTATTACATGTGTTTATCAGAACTCTTAGAAGTAAACAAAATATTCTTCACAAATTCCCCGGGGATATTCAGGTTAAGAACTTTATGTATCGATTTTTAATCAGAAAATTATTAACCGTTTCCTTAGGTGCGCATAAAAATCCAACTAACAGGCAAAAGAAAACATTTATTAAATTCTTATTTGCAGACATTAATACTGTAATTAGTATATGAGGTCACATGGAGAAAACTCTTTCTATCAATCTTTGCTACCTAACTTATTTATAATAAAATATTGGAAAGAATGTTGCATGCGTGTGTATCAAAATGGCAGAGTTCTAATTATAGTTACGTTCAAAGGGTTAAGGGTTAAATATTCGTTTTTCTTAATGATTAAAAGAATAATTGACTTTTGAAATAGTTAAATAAAAATCTGATTTGATAATGAAACTGTATCTAGAAATCTTATTGTGATATTTTCTTTATGTGTATTTTACATATGTTTTAAAACTCTTACTCTCATTCGTGTCTACTCTCAGCCATGACGCTACTCGACCTGAGTTTGAGCTAGCTGATGGTCAAAAACCTCTCTCACATTCCTTAAGACAGTGGCTCTAGTTGGTGATATATTCACTTTGCGTAATTGTTATATTCTTATAAGATTGGCGCTTGGAATCCTATGGATGACCATAAATACGCGTTGGGAAGGTATTACAGTTAATAAGAACAAATTCATTAAGACTTTTTGATCAATAGTGATTAAGTCAAAACAGTTTTAGTTAAATATACATACATAAGCATGTATGTTTCCCATGTTGTAAGTGTGTTAGGTGAAACTTATTATTAAAGTAGAGAGGGGTTTTGTTACATATGCAAAATATGCTATGCAATTATTCTAAAGCTAAATTATACTAATGTATTTAGATTTATGCAGAATATGGAATTGATATATAAACTGTAGTAATCTACCATATATATAAGTGAACTCAGGTTTAAGTTTAGAATTGAAAAAGAAACACACCCAAGTCCTAATAATGTATGGGTGCATGTGAGAAGTTGTAATCACACCTTAAGAAGATTAAACTGGACTTAGAGACAATGTATTTAATGTCATTTATATATATATATATTTGATTTGTTTAGAGTAAATTCCTGTTGTTAAGTTAACACTGTATGTAGAGATTTCTAATACTAAAGTTTACCAATGCTTACCTGGTTTATATTATCAATGATACTCCCGGATATATAGCAAATACATTCAGAGATTGCACTAAAACTTAAAACATTAGATGTTTTATCAATATTCTTACATTTCTAATAATAAAATATTAATAAATTAGTTATTTCATAAATAATTTATTCTCTTTCATTCATTTACTAAGCATCATGGCTTTACTTTTATTTCATTATCATTAGTGTTGTTTCATAAATGCACTTTAAATCAAAAAATTCATTTACAATATGTAAATATTAAAAACAAAGATATTATGATGGTGTGAATATCAGATGTTCAAATCTCTGGTTCATGGTTCATCTGATGAGGATACATTGATAATCAGTATATATATATAATGAGAGAGCTAGTCTGAATTTTTGTGCAGGGTAACTTACAACAATCTTATATAGATTTAAAAGCATAAATAAGGAGTTATGTTTGTACAGATCTTTGAATTTGATTAATAACATGTAACTGCAAGCACTACAAATAAATTATAATATATATATATATTGGGATGGTTATCTCAAGATGGCATAGAATGGTTAGGTTATTTAAGATAAAGTAAGTGGAGATTGCAAAAAAAAAAAATATTAATACAGCAAAATAATTAATATAGAAATAAAACAAACTAATTCCTTTTTAAAACTTTTTTTTTTATGACTATAATCATGAAAAAAAAATCCAACGTTTCGACTATTTTATATAGTCTTTTTCAAGGCATACTAAAATAATATATATATATAAAAAATAACACATATTCCAGAAAAAAATAAAATAAAATAAATAAAAATTACAAAATATATTCATAACCAAAAATTTACCTTATCTCACTCCCCTTTCCTATTACCAACAATCACAACTTAAATACAAACAATTTTTTTTTTTAAATCTATATATATATCCTTTAAAACATTTAATTAAAAAACCTATTATTTTCTTTTCTGTTTTCCTATTAACATCCTATTTAATTCTGGTTTTATTTCATTAATGTATACACTTTCTTTTATCATCCTTTCATTATATGACTTAATACATTCCAAATGCTTTATATCAAAATCCCCATGCT
This sequence comes from Epiperipatus broadwayi, assembly GCA_028023455.1. Lineage (NCBI taxonomy): Eukaryota > Metazoa > Onychophora > Udeonychophora > Euonychophora > Peripatidae > Epiperipatus > Epiperipatus broadwayi. The sequence continues at coordinate 5,408,709 of JAQFVV010006257.1, read as the reverse complement.
TAAATTTATTCATGTGAATGTAAACAGCAGAATTTTTATCACCTAAATGCTGTTTTAATCTAGTTTTTAATTTATTCTTACTAGTCCCAACATATGTCATTTCTACATTCTTTTTAAAACAATTCAAACATTTTATCAAATAAACTGAATTCATAATGTCTAAACTATTAGTCCCCATTATTATTAATTAAAAGATTTAAACTTGCTTTCTTTTTATAAACTGGACAAATTGAAACATTATATTTTCTATTAATCATTTCAACTAATTTCTTAACTTTAATAAATAAATCTTTAGATATATTAAAACCAACATAAATAATCTTTTCTCTATTCCTACTCCTATCTAATACCATTCTATTTCTTATTTTATTTATATTTTTATTAGAAAACAAATGTTCAACTACACCCCTAGGATAATCATTCATAAAACATTCATTCCTAATAATATCAATCTCATTCCCAAACAAATTACTATTTGAACATAACTTAATTGCCCTAATAATTTTATTATTAAGAATATTAATTTTACTAAGATTATCAATATCTGAAAACCAATTATTTAATAATCCAAAAAATGTTTTTTTTTTTCTAAACACAGATGTTTCTATAATAACACTACCATTCCTATCAATTTTTTTAAAAATTCTAACATCCTTATATATTCAATAACATTAATATATTCTTTTTCCATAGTAAATAATTATTGACTATTCATAATAATAAATGCAATCACATTAGACACTAAACATGATAATCAGATATAAAAAAGGATTCATAAAGCATATTTAATATAGATTTAAAACCAGCTAATAACTTTATATTTAAACTCAGTTATTAAAACTGTGTAATCATTAATGTTAAGTCAAATTAACAATTTCAAAATAGTCACATTTCCAATACATTTAATAACACATTTATATATAGGATTAAATTTATTAATTGAATATATGATGCCTGTCTGCACATATATAAAATTATCAACATTAACTCTTTTTTTAAAAAAAGACTACTTCAAGTTTAATGTATTATACCGTTTATTTATATGGTACAAATATATGTATTGGCATTTGGTAAAAGCTAAGAAAAAGACGCAATTAAATTTTTTTTAGTTGTATAATTTATTTTTTTATAATGTACAAGGAAAGTTAAATTTTTCGTCCATATTTTTTTTATGTAATTAAAAATAAAAGTAAAAATTGGAGAGAACAAAAGACACACAAATTACTAATCCAGATAAGATAAAATAAAAATATTTTAGCTAATTAAAGATGGCAGAATTATACTAAAAAAATAAAGACTTTGTAACTGAAAAATGATAAAGAATGTACAAGATTATAAACCTAAACACCGTGATAATAATAACATGCACAGAGAGAACAAAAGACACACAAATTACTAATCGAGATAAGATAAAATAAAAATATTTTAGCTAATTAAAGATGGCAGAATTATACTAAAAAAATAAAGACTGTAACTGAAAAATGATAAAGAATGTACAAGATTATAAACCTAAACACCGTGATAATAATAACATGCACAGAAGTCTGAAAACTGGACCTCGAGTATAAAAAGGAAGAGACCAGTTAGATCAACATCTTGTTTTGTCTGTTTTTCCTATGGTTGGTCCTGGATAACAAAAATATATCAAGGACCACTCTACGCTGAAATAATTCTGCATGTTATAGTGGACCGGGGCTTTGCTCACATCATTCCTGAAGACGGATACCAGAAGTTTTCGTGAACAACCAGTAGGATAGACCAATATCAACTTATAATCGATGGCCAAGCTCATTCTCCCCCCAAAAAAAAACTATGCATAGTAATCTACAATCTTCTCGCTAAACTTACCTGATAAGCTAAGATTAACTTTTCCCAATTGTGACTTATAGTTTGCAAACAACTCTTATAAAAAAAGATTAAAATAATCCCGATAGAGCCTTTCATTTTATTGTTCAAGAGACTCTTGTCTACACAAGAACTTTAATTGTTTAACTGTTATTTTTTATTCATGGATTCATGTCTGGATTAGCATGTGTTCTCTCCAATTTTAATTAATCAGTAATTTCTCTTTAAACATTTTAATTTGTTAGAATAAAATATTTATTCCTAATACCAACTTTTCCTTGTATGTTATTGATGATTATTATTAAATTTATTAATATTAGTTTAGTAAGATTTGAAAATATAATTTACCTTTGCCAATATGTGTTGACTAAGCTCCAGGAATACTAGAAAATAACTTTAGTTATGGTAAAATATGATACCGATTCTTTTAAAAGCATTTTTCTTTTTAATTTTCGAGAGGTGATGCGACAGATTTCAGCGGATTCTTATATGAATCCTGGTGCCCCCTACAAGAAATAAAAGCTGATTCTGTTGATAGCATAAATCATAACAATTACTAGGTAGAGTTGATCAGGAAATAGTTATGTTTTTAGAAATAGGAATGAAACTTTCTTCTTTTTCCATAACTTGATCAACTCACACATTTTATGAGTAACAGAGAATTAGTCAGACGGACAAAACGCTTCAGTATATCACAGGTTTAATTGGGGGAAAAATGTTTTAAGTTAAACAATTTATGGTTTAGCTAAATCTTTATCTCAAGTCACATACATGCAAAAAGGAAATAGAAATTGCATTAAAAATTTGTAAAAGATAAGAAGGCAAAGATTTGTTAGCTTGAATAGATTTGTAAAAAAAATGATTTAGGAAGTAATAATTTCTTTCAAAGTGTAATGAAAAACAGATAATCTAAAGATTATATGCCAGTGTTAAAATTAACAAGTTTGATTAACTTAGGCAATGCAATCACAGCTAACTAGGAGACATTTGAAAACATTATTATAAGCTTATAAAAAAATTGTTAAATCAATCAGTTCCAATTCAGCTCTAGTCAGTTAAATAATATCATCACTACTTCCATTATACACAAATTTGATTGCCGATATATATACCAAAAATAATGAATCCCAAACTATCTGAAAGATAATTTTTAATTTATATTATTATTATTATTAATTTCTATAAGTTCATTTTAAAGAAGCTTTCAAATTTAAATCTTTTTATTATAAAATTTTCCATTACAAACTTGCTAAACAATTGAAAATAAATTATTTTCCAAAGAAAAGAGGAGAATAATTTTTCAAACACAAATACTTGGAAAACAAATGAATATCACTTCCTGTATCCAATTAAAGCAAATATTAAGTGCCATCATTTTCAATTATTAAATTCCATTCCATGAACAATCTAATACACATTATACTATGTTAAAAGAATTTACAACTGATAAGAAAAATTTAGAACATAAGTGAATTTAAGTTCTTGAAACTTAAAAGAAATATTGAGTATCATTGTTATAAAATTTATGTGTTAATGATTTTAATTATGTTTTGTACTATATATAATTTCATTTCACACAGGTAAATTTAAGTTTATAAACTTTCAAGCAAATAAATTAGATGGTTTTTAAATTTTTGTTATTAATATCAAAATAAAATAATGCAGAAAAAATTTAATTTAAAAATGAAATGGTTATGATCTCACAAGATTAAGATTTGCCATTGAACTACATAAAAAAGGATCATGATTATAGACATTGAATTTCCCAGATAATTGTCATCATAGTAGGAGAATTAATAATTAATTTAAGGTAATTAATTCAAGATTTGTTTATGAATAATATATGTCCATTTAAAGGGTGAATACATATGTTTTACAAATGAATATTTTTACGTGATAGCAATGAAAATAATATGAATTATGCTTGCAGCAAATATTAGCATGTCAAAATAAAGATATTTAAGAATATGAGACTGTGTAAACATATATTAAAATCAAATATATTAATATGTGCTTGTGAAATAGAATTTTTGAAATCACGAAAATTGATTATTAATTATTTTCATACTTAATGATTTTGTGTATACAAATGTACTGATTGATAGTGATTATTATTATCAACATTAATAATTTTGTCTGTGTGTCCAAATGCACTTATTAGCAGAAATGCTAGTTATATTTTAGAAGATAATAATTATATATGTATATGATAATGCCATGGGCGAGTGGTATTAGTGTTTACATTTTTATAATATGAGATTATAATCTTGATACTACTCACTTAATTAATATTCTCAGTGAATGAAGACGTTGTTACATTTTCATTTACCATTGTCAAATTTCCTCCATACCCAACTTTGACACCATCCATTTTAGATAAACATAATAATGATTATTACTAATCATTATCGAAACTAGAGATTATCTCTAGCACAGATATAAACTTTAAATTTCAGTTAAAGATTAATATATCTGATTTTTTATTTATAAAGATGATATAGAATCATTAATAAGGAATAATATAAATACTTAAGTTACGTTAACTAGAAAGCCTATATGCCACTTAAATTATAATGCAGTCAATATAGACTTAGTCCTTCTTCAGAGTGATAATCTAAATAAAGTTTTTTAAAAAAATATGTATGTTAAACATCAACAAATAATGTATACTATCTTAATAATGGCATAATTAATGTAGCCCTGACCATTAATCACAGAGATTACCTATAAATTGATATCCCTCAGTGGTTCCCTACATAATAGTGAAGATTAGTGTTTAATGTTTTTTATTTCAAACCTGAGGAACTATGACACATGAAAAGCTTGGTTCTAGGATGAGAACATCTATTATGCATATCTATTTAAACCATATCTAATTATTTGTATTTATTGTTTGAACTATTTCCATCATCTAATATGAGTATTAAATGTCTTCAGAAAAATTTAATTTAATTTAATTATTCCAAATACATTCAACTGTTAGTAATAGCAACTTCAAATAGGTTAATATATGCACAATGTTTCGAGAGGTATTATTCTCCCCTCTTCTTCAGGTATTGCTGGTCTGAACAGTAACAGAACCTCTCAAAACGTTGTGCATATACTAACCCGTTTGATGTGCTATTACTAACAATTGAATGAATTTGAAATATTTAAATAAAGTTAAATTTTTCTAAAGACATTCAATACTCATATTAGATGATGGAAATAGTCCAAACAATAAATACAATTAAAACACCATCATCACAAATCTTCAGGAAAACATATATAATTATATTTTGATAAACTATTTTAATTAAAGATATGAAAAATTAACAATATTGATTTAAAATTATTACGTCTTCATATTTATTTGAAAATTCTATCATCTCTGATTCATTTCTGTTGCCTTTGATTCATTTGTCCACGATTCCATTATGCGCTTAAATATGTGAAGTGCATAAGAATGAATATATAATATCATCTATTATTCTTTATTACTTTTTACAATGCTTTTTTACAACTCACTATTAATGATTTCGATCCCCAACAATCTTTTTCAGAACTATACAATTATATGAATACAAATATACAGGAACATATAATTTTATATAATTGTATTCATGTATTTGTATTATGTTTGTTATAATTCTGGAGAAGATTGCTGGAGCAATCAAAAGTGTAAATAGTGAGTTATAAAATATCATTGTAAAAAGTAATAAAGAACATAGATGATATTAATATTATATTTGGCAATGCAGTAAGAAAGATAAAGTTATAATACTTCATAAAGAAGAATGAATATACATGATGTAACAGACCGGTGATTCTTGCAAAAGGGAGAAACACATCTAAGTACGGTCAGACCTAAGATCTTCGGGTAGGATGCTGGTATGGACGCGATGAAATACTTAACCCATGATCACATCCACCTCCAATGGGCGAGCTCTATATTCACACATTAAATCTAGATATAATTTGGGCTACATCAACTTCATCTCACTCCCTTTTCGGCTCCATTATGCTTCAGTATTTGAACTCAGGGAGAATTCATACTTGACTCTCTTCAGGGATGGGCCCACTCAGGTCAATGACTACTGCACCTCTATATAAGTGAAGATCAATTACAGCACTTTCCCAGAATATTTCTAATATCAATATACATATAAATAAAGGCATGTGTGTATTGGAATTTAGCATACACATTTAGAGATATGAATGCACAACGATGGGAACAAGATAGAGACCAAATGGATTGCCACAACTTAATAAAATTTATTTACCTATATAATAATATGAGTCAAGGATGGTTTTCTATCACTTTAAGAGTTAAATGCGATTAATATTCAGATCCCTAAAACCTGTGATAGAAATCCATATCTGGCGATCTTTATTTACAAATGTTTAAAATAATAAAAAAAATTTTTTTATAAGATCGCGAATCTGACTTACTAATTATTCTTATGTACAGTTGTATGATAGAGTAATGCTTGCTGTCTAATTCACAATAAGTATCATCATCCTTGTTGGAGAGGACCCCAATCTATACATATATGATTCCCTAATGAAGTTAGTCATGTACACGGAAAAACGAACATGTACATGGAAAAACGAACATGTAACGAGTGTTAGTAAAACATTTAAATAACAAAAATCCTGTTCTACCACTATATGTTTTTAATGTGGAACAACATCAAGATCTTACCTTATTCCACATTTAGTCGGGTGATGTCAAGCTACTGCAGGCGAGCGTAGACATAAATTTTATTTAATACAATAAAATGTTTATGAAATCTAACTCTTCCAACCACTCTATGCTTAAAAAAAACTTGTTGAAATATAAGCTTCTAAATGTGGAAACGAAAAAAAGAAAATGAAAAGTAAAAATAAAATGATAAATAATAAATAAAATAAAAATACAAATCAACTGAATAAAAAAAATCAATTTCTGAGTCTGGTAAGCACTGTCCATCATGTTCAAAGGTGATAGATCTTATTTATTTGCATTCATTAAAAACAGGTCATATGTTTGAGAAAGATAGTATAAAAATGATTAATTATACAAAAATAGAAGGGATAGGAAAATTAAAGAGGTAATATTGATTAAGAATATAAAACCAAATCTTAATAGGGATTTTGGAGTAAAGACAATAATTTTATAGGCAATTATTATTAATAATAATTTGAAAAAGGTTAAAAGAATAAAGTTGAAAAAAATGACAATAGATGAAGGTATAAAACAAGAAAACAAATTTTGGAAAATTTTGTCAGTTGGGTTTTTAAAAATAGAATTGTAAAAAGGTAGGTAATTTTTGTAATGTAAAAAAGTAATTTGTAATGTAGGAAAAGTTAATTGATAGTTATAAAATATTTAATAAAAAAAAAAAAAGGTTAGTAGAAGTTGATTTATAATATAAGTAAAATCACAATAATACGCATTAAATAGTAGAATGTTAAAGTTTATAATTATAATAGATAACAATTTTTTTTTAAAAAAAATAGAGTGAAATAAAATAAATATGGATAGAATTATTTAAGAGTAAAGTAAATAAAATGGGAAATAAATGGTCAGGTTAAAATGTAATTTTACATTTTTGTTTTATATTGTGTATTTAATTACGTATATGAATATCTGTGTAAGTGTATTAATTATATAATTATATATTTGAATATTATAGCTCTGATAATGACTGCAGGAAAGTCAAAACTGTTTTGATATAAATAAAGAGTAATGATTAAATGTTTAAAAAAGTGGTAAGTGGTATATGATAGATCTCAGGTAGTGTACTATCCATAAGTTTAGTTGATGCACACTCACTCAAGAATCATAAATCATCAGTGCTGTCCGGTTCAGTTCCTTTGAAGAGACAACAAATCCACTGAAGATGATCATTGAACAGTATTTAATAAAGGCATCTCATACATCATAACACTTCTATGGGCTTGAAGAGCTGATGTTTGGTTCCTACAGCATAATTCATTTAGCTAGACCACATTGCAGTACCCTCGTTAGTATGTGTAGTTTTTTGCATAGTGAAATGGCACAAAAAACAATCCTGGCTGCTTGTTAGCATTATTTACTTATTCTCTTGTGATGATTTGATGCAAATTTGAAGTTTTCTTTTTAATAATTAGCTCAAATCATTCGATTTGCTTTCATATCTTGGAGGTATTTCAGGTGTTGGTTTATATTGACGGATGAAGTAAATTACTATTTATTCATACATGATTGAAATTTGTTCTCAAAATAAAACACATATGTCCATCTTGTTTTGTTAAAAAAATAATACAGTTGTCAAGATGTTGATTTTCTCATGCTTGCTGCATTTGTCTATTATTGCATAATTGTACATCATCATAATGTTTTTAAAATAAAATATTTATTGGGATTATCTTTTCGTTTCCAAGTCTGGTTGCTTAGCAATATGCTTGACATTAGGTCATTATCTTGTGTATTTATGTAGTTAGTCATATTGTATATATATACATGTCTAACTTGAAACTTTCTTTTTTATAACAAAAACGTAACTTGCTGATCGCAGTGTTTAGTGTATATGTGTGTCTGAAAAAGAGTAAGCAATTGTTTAATAATTGCTTAGTTAGGCTTAGTATAGTGTTGCTTAGTGCAGTAGAATTTTAATTTGTATTCAAATTTAAACACACATAAGTATGTTATGTTTTTAATGTAAGGCCTTTTTTTTCTTTTATTGGATGAAAGGTTGCTAAACCTATTTCTTGACTAATTCATACCTTTATAAATGATTAGTAGTTTAACCATCTTTCTTATGGCTAAGCCTTACCATTTGTGGAGTGATCTAGACATAGGAGCTTTGATGGCATTATGATTAAAACATAACCAGTAATATGCCTCTAAAACAGATGGTATATGGGTTTGTTTGCTAGCCTTCTTCCTGCTCTTTGTTGAGACTTATTAGATTCATGAAGATCTAGTTAAATATTAGAGTATCCATTTATTGAAATGGATTAACTCCTATGTCTTGGCTAGTCTCAAGGTAAGACAGTGACCTGCTTAGTCTTGTATATTTTTTGACCTGTTGTTTTTACTTTGATGTGATTTATGTCATTTTTATACCTTGCCCAATGGTTACTTTCATTCTTTAGCTGCATGATTGATTTGGTGCATTCTTTAGCTGCATGATTGATATGATTTGGTTATTTGATCAGCCAAAAAAAGGTTTTAAGATGCAGGCATTATATGTGCCGCGAATCTCTCCTTCCCAGTTTATCCAAAATGTGTTGGGACCTGTGTGCTTAACATAGTATATGGTCCTTCATATGTATTGTAGAACTTATGGTACTTATTTTCCTGGGGTCTACTTGGGTGTGGAGATTTTTGTGTGGGAATTGGTTTTTGTATTTTGGTTCCCGTGACTTGCCATTTTGGCGAGACACTCATAAGCCTATAGTCAACCTTTTTATGTGTCTATTTTGGTTTAAGTAGCCATAGGTTGGCATTTTGTGAATAGCACAGGTGTGGTTTGATTAAAGTGAAGTCGAATAGGCGTGAAACCAATTGATTCATTTATACTCCAATTAATGTACTTGACTACATGTTTCATCTTTACTCAACCTTTATGCCATCCAAGCTCCCACATGATGCGTTCTCATGGGTTTTCCTGTGGATTCCTAATGGAGGATAGCATGTTTTATTCGAGACTTTTCTATTCATTTTTTACACTTCTTAGATAGGAAAGGGGTACCAAGATTGGTTAAAATGGTCTTAGGCTTTCCCATTACCATAAATTGGATGGTGTTCAATACCTTGATCATGTCTAGTATTGGCTAAGGGTATTGGGTAAGCTGCGGCATATTTGGAAAAGAAATTGTAGGTGACTAACAAATATCTTTGTTTGTTAAATGAGGACAATGGCCCATAATAGTCGACTGCTAGGATCTTGTTTGGTTTTTCTGGTATGAATGATTTAGAAGTTAATATAGTTTTGGTTTACTAGCTTGACTTTTATACAAACTAGATAGTCTTGGAGTGATCTAAAAATGTCCTTGTACATCTTTGGGCAATAAAAGCAATTGCTAAGAGTATGTTTTGTTTTGTGGGCACCATAATGCCTACATACTTTATGAGTGGGTCTCATAAGGACCCTCCACTCATCAGCGTCAATGGTAAATTTATATAGTAAGACCTGTTTTTTAATTTATACAACATAAGATTTTACGGCACTGTAACTGTCTCTCCTTTTAATTAAAAAGCTTTATTGGATTTAAATCTGGGATTGATCATTCTCTATCTTCAGATTGATGTTGGTAATGTAGGCATTGTCTACCGCTAGATGATGTAATTCCAACCTACATGGGTTTTGACTCAGCACATCAGCTACAATGTTCTTGGAACCTTTGCAATACAGGGCTGTGTAGTTGAATTCCTGCAACAATAGAATCCACCTGATCAAACAAGTGGCCGGGTAGTCGTGGTTCAAGAATTTGAGGCTTTTGTGGTCTGGAATCACTATCATCTCTGATCCAAAAAGCATTTGTCAGAATTTCTGGAAGGCCCACATGATTACTAGGGCTTCCTTCTCCATAACCATGTAATTTAATTTTGGAACCGTTAGGAGCTGGTTGATGAAATAGAAGGTGCCAGGTTAGCCATCCTCCTGGAATTGGGATAGATTTACTCCTAATCTATAACCACTACTGTCTGTCTGAACAATGAATGGTTCATTAAAATCAGGGAAGGCTAGCATTGCTTTTAACTATTTGCAAACACCTCATTTTGCTCCTCAATCCAGTCCATTGCTTACCCTTTCTAATGAGATTTAGCAACAGTTCCATGTGCTCAGAGAACTTTTGATAGAAACAATTATAGAAGTTGCACACCCTAAAAATGACCAGATTTGTTAATTATTAGTGGGCTTGGAAAGTTCTGAATGGTATTGATCTTCTGGATAAGATCTTATCCCATTACAACCAATGTTGTGACCAAATAAATTTACTTCATCGTGAACTATCCCCTTTTCATAGCATTCTTTAAAGAATACGATTAGGTGTTGAAAATGCTCTTCAATCATGGCAGATGCAAATTATTACATCATACATGTAAATGGTAGTGATCTGTTTGACCTCAGGAGATAGGATTTTGTCCAAGTACCTTATTACACCAGCACCATTATTGATCAAGCCAAAAGGCATTCTATTAAATTGATAGGTAAAGCCCTCATATCGAAAGATAGTGTATTGGTGATCTTCCAGATAGAAACTCAATCTGCCAATAGCTGGAGATCAAGTTGAAAGTGGAGAACTCTTTCTTACTTCCAAATCTCATGAACAATTAGTGTATGAGTAGTGAGATGTTCCTATTAGGAACTGTAATTTTTTTTAGTTGCTGAGCATCTAAAAATCTCATTGACCCATCTTTCTTCTTCAAGGTTACAACTGGGTTGTAGTAAAGAACATTTAGAAATAATCCCCCAATCCAGAATTTTGTTAATCTGCTTGGATATCTCTTCCAGATACTAATATAATGGGGGTTGGATTTGGAATGAAATGGTTGGTCATGAACTAGTTTTATTCTTTGTTGAAAACTCTGTATTATCCCCGGTATCTCTGAGAAAATCAGGCTAAATTCATCAATAACTGATCCAATTCCACCGTATCATCACTCCTAAATATACTGGATTCCGCAATCTTATATTTCTATGAGAGATTCTGGGATTGTAGATACTATGCATTCAACCTCAGGTAGGTCATATCTCAGAAGCAATGTCATCTCCAAGACATCATCATTTATCCTGATTATCCTATCAGAGAAATCAATAGTACAATGGTTCATGTATAGGAAGTCTATCCTTAAGATGACCTTGTGTGCTAGGCCATTCAGTATGAGGAAAATATGAGAGAAATGTTTGGCCAATTTTCATTTGAACCCATATTTGTTTTTGGACTAGTTTAGCCTTTCTATTGTTAGTCATAGTAACATATCGAAGTCAGTGGCAGGGTTTTGACACTGGGGTTCTTAGAATTTCATGGAAGAACTTATCTGACACCACTGATATCTGGCTGCCAGAGTCCAACAAAGCCGTAACTAGCAAATCCTCAAATGAAATCTCTATCATGGGCAGCTCTACAAAGTGAAATTAAGAGCTTTAGCTTTTCACAAACACATCAAATTAGTGATTTCTCTGTCACGGTTTTAGTCTTTCATCTTTTTGCTTCTTGAGCTGAGGAACATGGCCTTTAGTATCATTTCAGTTTGGTTTCTGCATGGTTTTGGGCATGTAGTTGCTACACCCTGGCCTAGGTTTTTCCCCTTGCCTATTGGGGAGACTGATTTTGTGTTTAAGATAATTTGTTTATGCTTTATTGTTTGACCATGTAAGAGGTTTGTTGTATGAACTTCCCTTTCCAATGATATGAGTCATTATTATTCTTTTGCCATTTATGTGTATGGCATTGACAGCCACATCTGTTTTTCTGGTGTCCTGTTGGTTATATTGGTTGCACTTGAATCGATGCTGTTTAGCAACTCCACCATTTGCTCAATATTTTTTGGAATTCATACAGAGAGACTGCTCAATCCTAAGAGGTAGATTTGTTTTGACTATCATTATCTCTCACTCAAGTGGTTCATTTTTAAAGTCCTAAATTTGGTATGCTGGAGGGGAAAGAATTTCATCAAAGTTTCCCACAGTGTTTGTCAATACTTCTCCTGGAAGAATTGGTACAGTAGGGCTTCTTGCCTATTGCGGTTCCAGAAATTCTTTACAAGTAATGTCTGGTAGTCTCCAAAAGTGGACAGAGTCTGGAATAATGACTTCTACATCAGTGCATCCCCTTGGAGATGGTTGGAGGTGATGATCAATTTCTCACCGTCAAATTTATGTTTAATGGAAAAATACAGGTTGGGCTCCTTACAGGTTCTATTGGAGCCTCATTGGCAAACCTCTTGAAAACTTTTAGCCTTATGAATTGTTTGATGGCACTGATTTATGTCATGTCGTTGTATACACTGGACAGCTCCATCATGGGAAGAGTAGGTACTTGTACATCCTGGTCAACATGGCATGTGCTAGGTATGATTCCTTTCAGGTTGAAATCAAGAGACTTCTATACCTGATGGCTTTTGGTGTGGGAGAGCAGCTGCTTGCTTTCTATTGTGGGTCTTGAGGGTGATTTCCAGGCTATCTATCACTTCATCCTGATTCTCCCTGCCAGTCAGAGCCATTCGATCGTCTCTAGCTGGTCATACCCCAAAATGCTGTTGTTCTTGGGTATAGCTGGGATTCAAAGGCCTCAAACCTCTGATTGACTGCTTCACTCAGATGGTCGACCTGGTCATAGTTTCATTTATACTTTCATTCATCTTTTCCAGGTTTGCTTTGTTTGAGAAGTTTTGTCTTGCTTGCAGCTAGTTTGTTTTCCAAATACTTTATGTTGTGGCCTATTGATTCAATGGCCTTGTTGTGCACCTGTTTTGACATTGTACTGTAAATGGAGTTGTTCTATTTTCATTTGTATGCCTTCATATTTCTCTTGGCCTATGCATACTTCGCTCTTGAAGTCTTCATGGACTCGAGTCATCTGGCAAAACTTAAGGTCTATCTGACATGAGATGGTACATCTAGTCTTTGAATTTTTGCTGGCATCATGTATCCTTTTCTTTTATCTCCCTTCTTATTTTTCCTAGTTCTTGTCTCAATTCCCTATTCTCTCTCTGAACATTATTGACACTCAGAGACAGCTGTTCCATATCAGCAGATAATTTGTTGTTTCCCATCTCCATCATTTCAGTTTTCAAATCTTATTTGATGATCTCCAGGTTTGTGTTCATTTTATTCATTTTTTGCATCCATGTCATTCATATCTCTCTTCAGGCTGTTCATATTTATATCCAAGCTGTTCAAGTTAGTGTTTATTCTATTAGTAAGTTCAGCTTTCATGCGATATATTTTTGCATCCATGCTATTGGTGTTTTGCTTTCATCATCATTATCGCCTGAAATATTCGTTCCATAGTCATTACCATCTCCTGTAGCCTGGGCTAAGTCAATTCTGGCCACTTCATTCATTTTACTGGCAGGTATCTCATGGATTTGAGATGCTGTTTGGATCACTACTGGTACCCATAGAGAGAGATTATTTTGTCATGCCTTTTCCCCCAGGTAACTGTATCAATGCAGATTCTTCTCCACTTTTAGAAATAGAGCATTCCAACTCATTATTACTACTATTTACAGTTTCTTGTGAAATTTTCTCATCCATTTTCATTAACTTTCTTCCACTTCTTGTTATCATTAACTTGTTTTATATATTGTAATGGAATATTAATATACATTACATTTAATTTTTTTTGTAGATATCTAATAGCGAGTTAAATGCACAGATGTTCAAAATGCACAAATAATGAGTTATTAATTTATTAATAAGTACCATTTAAATATTGAAAATAAAATAATCTTAAAGAATTTATAGAATTGAAGCAAAATATTCTAATCTTAAAACAAAACAACGAAGCAAAATATTCTAATCTTAAAACAAAACAATAATAAAAACTTTCTAATCTTAAAAATAATGAATAATTTTTAACAAAAATAAAATTACAAACAGGTCCTTAGGCCAAAATTATCATTAAAAAGATTACTATGAAATAGAAAAGAGTCAAGAGATAGAAACAAAAGACTTTGCTTTTCCCGCCCAAGATATATATATACACAGAACACGGAGGAAAAATCTACTTAACCACAGAACCAATGAAATACATATATGAAATATGTCAGATGGATCTGAGCATTCCTAGATAAGATGCTTCAGGACTATAAAAGGAAAAATTAAAAAAATAAAGGATTAGAATTTTTGAATTCGTTTGCCATTGCTGAAAAAAAACTTAAAAGTTATTGTCGCCATTACAAAAATGTAATTTGTTTAAACACGCTTCCCTTGGTTCGGCCGGCTGAAGGCAGCTTTCATCTCCAAGTATCCCAGGATCGAACTACTGGAACTGTCTTCAGAAATTGTCGTAAATGTTCATAAATCATCATCATATCCAAGAAATGGCCCTTGCATAAACTCAGATCTTCATCACGCGAAGGAACGAGCCCAGAAAAAGAAAAGTATAAATTATAAATGATAAAAATGAGCAATTAATTCTCTTTAGTTTAAAATCTCCTAATTTTATTTCCCTTTAAATATGAACTATAGACTTTCCCTCCTGTTAAAATCTGAACTTTATTTTTTATAAACCTTGCAATTTTAAAAATTCTTATCTAACATTTAAAACTAATCTTTTTAAAATATATATTATATTTTTTATTTATGCTTAGTAAAGATGTTTGAAGTAGGGCAGTAGTTTGCAATTGCAAACATAAATTTAAACATAAAATCGAACACATCATTATTTGCGCATTATTACATTTTAAAAATAGGTTAAATATATTGTTTGATGTAAAAATAAGTTAAATACAATGTGTGACTTTAAAATAAATTAAATACCTAAAACTAAATTTTTTTTTTAAAGAATAAATTATTAAATTGACTTAAATTTAAGTTGGGTGTAGATGGCTGCTTAGACTCGTTAAAGTGTTAGTTTCAGGAGTTTTTGATTTCGGACTATTTCTTCGTGAATGTGTCGATGACTGGTGGAGGGATATATAGATGTTTATATCAATGGATTGTGAAACATGTTTAGCATACAGGGCAACTTGCCCAACTGAATGCATGACCCAAAAAGTAGTCATTACACAGATGTATTTCTTGCAACATTGATTTCATTTAAGTCTATGGATAGGGACCATAAGTTGGCAAAAGTTCCGATCTCCCTCCATAAATAATCCGTCTCTTTGATATTTTATACGTGATTCCTTCACCAGACAGACACACATTCCTGTACTGGACAAGGATCATTTCTTTTAGAGATAGTTGTTTTGACTGTGTAATGCAGCCTCAAGAGGCACTGTTTCTGTGTCAACACACTGAAGCATTCAGGTAACATGGCCAAAAGCAGCGTTTCTCATTCCAGCCACTAGATGGCAGATCACAATGCGTAAGTACATTTACCTTACGTTGTCTGCTATTAGCAACAAACAATAAACCGGGTGGTGCTGATTGCCATGCGTAAGCAAATTTAGCTTGTCGTCTGCTAACAGAGACTACCAAGAATATTGGATGCCGGATTGACGGCACTGTTGCCGTGCGTAAGCACATTTAGCATACAACGTCGGCTAACAGCAACAACCAAGAATATTGATATTCACTTGGCAGTGTCTATGCATGTACTTAATAGAAAGATAACATATAATGTGAAGATGCTAATAATGTAGAAGGCATAGCTATTTAAATCTACTCTGACCAGTAATAATGTTACATTCTCTTTCACCTTCTGGTAAATCGATGTATTTTAAATTATTTTCTTTTAAAAATCGATCTTTTTTTAAAATTATTTTCTCTAAAATGGGTTGCTTTTTAAAATAATAATTTTTACGACTCCTTTTTTATGGCAATTTTTTTTTCTTTCAACACTACTAAAAATCGGTCTTTTTTTTTTTTTTTTAAAAAAAAGCTAATTTTCGAAACTGCGTTATTTTAAAAGGTGATTATTTGTAAAACTTTTTTTTTTAAACTAATACAAATTATATTTTGTTTTCGATTATTCTTTCGCAATCGTGTTATTTTCAAAAGGTTTTTGTTCTTAAAACTAAACAAAATAAACCACACATTTAATAGAAAACAACGCTTTTTTTTATTAATGTTAAGATGCTACAATGAAATATTGATGTGCCGTAACAAGTAATAATGCATGCTGTTATGCACAAGCAATAATTCGAAGATGATTCATTTCTATCCATTCATTTTTACAATATCTTTAGCCGAGAGAATTTTTCTGATCTGTTGTTCTGAACTTGTTTCTGTGCTATGCTTCTCTTATTACAATTGTTTTAAGTTCTGTTATTCTATTTCTAAAATTCATATTTTAACTAAAAACCGTATATTGCAGTTTATAGAGATTTTGATCTGTTTATCAAAGAGTTTCGTTCACAATAAATATTTTTAAATTACTTCAAAGAAAACAAACCAAACTCTCCTTTAAATATATTAAAATATCTATTCAGTTCAAATTTAAAAAAAGTTTACTGTACAATTTATGTATGCACATACATGTATTATTTGTAATATAAGATCTAAATAACTCAATTATACTTAAGTGGTCAGTCAAAAAGCAGATTTTATTGCTCTAACAATTTCCTGAATAAGCTCTTGATTATCATCCATTTTTCAAATAATCCATAGAAAAAAATTTCCATTTACTTAATATCATAAATGATATATAAATTTATAAACCATTCAAGTTTTACTATCTTTGGTAAAAAATAAATTTATTAAAATTAATGTGTGTAAGCAATAAAGCATCAAACAGATTTTTGTGAAATAACAAACAAAATATAGGATTCATAAAATTGAAGAGTATGGACAAGACCCTTATTATCAGTTCCAATTTGCTGTGAAGAGATGTTGCTTATAAGTATATTCTACATATTATTATTGTATTCTTTGTAGGCTGAATAAGATGTCAGAGAATTGCAGTTTGTGTAGTGTGTGGTGATTTATCCATGAACTCTCTTCAGTGTAAAAATCGAGTAAAAATATTCAAGGCATAAATATTAATTGAAGTTGTATTGAAAACTTTAGGATCATTTTAATAACTAAAAATGTCATATACTCACAAGGAAATTTCAAAATAATAAGTTTAATAAGTGTGGCAAAAGTAAGATATTACAGAGACTCGGAAAAAAAAAGATTTAGAGCAAAATGCAAAAGTTAATGATATTATAGAAAAAAGATTCTGTTTTGAAGGAAACAACACAAGATGTAAATTAATGAAGATAGAACAGTAATTTAAGAGATGAGAGAATGTCATCCACAGATTTAAGTTGCAGGTTAAAAATATATACATTTAATATCTTTATTGATGGATAGAATTTAAAATGTCATGGTCTATAAAACAAACAGATTGAGGAACTATTTTTGAAATTTGGATTGTTTTGTTTAAAAAGTTACGAAAAAATATTGCAGTCAACTGCATTTAAATTATTAAGAGCAACATAGAATGTATGAGGGTTCATTGAAATAGATATGAATGTTTGATGCTTATGTTAGGCTTGTATACTGTTAAAATTAAAACTATTAGTTCTCAAGAAATTTGGAAGACATTGCCTGTCAAAATTGGATGATCATTGAAAATTATATATGATCTTAATAGCCTAAAATTCAGAAGCTTGATAGTACAGTCATTGCCAGTACACTGTTTCTTTTTTTCATAATTGAATTAGTAATATCACCACAGCTTGTAAAAGTAATGTTATTTATTATAAGAGTTTAACAATGAGTTAATTTGTTCATAATTACACGTAATATCATCACAGCTTGTAAAAGTAATTACTTATTATAAGAGTTTAATAATGAGTTAATTTGTTCCATAATTACACTGTTAAAAGTGTTGTTAATTTTGATATAGGATATGTCGAGATGAACGTCTAAACATTATGAAAGAATTTTGAGAAGAGTAAAGGCAATACATTTTTAGTAGATACTTTCCAAGCTCAGGATGTATTAACGAAAGCTGAAATCTAATTAGAATTTTGCAATGGGTCACTATGTCGAGATGAACGTCTAAACATTATGAAAGAATTTTGAGAAGAGTAAAGGCAATACATTTTTAGTAGATACTTTCCAAGCTCAGGATTTATTAACGAAAGCTGAAATCTAATTAGAATTTTGCAATGGATCACTTTATTTACTTTATGATAGAACCATCAAAGTGATAGTCATGTGATGCTGCATACAGTTGAGAAATGATTAATTACTTGTTCAGTAATTGAAGGTTATTGTTTTATCATGAGATAAGTACATTATCTGCAAAAGCTAATGAATATGTATTTATTTTTAATAATGGTAGAAAATGTAATTAAATTTGCATATTAAAGTAAAACAAGATCAAAAGAATTATTCTTATACTGCACTTTTAGGACCTTAAGTAAATAATCTATGTATATATAAAAAAAATTGATAGAATTTTTTAGTTGGATAAGTACAAAATACATTAGATCCAAGGAACTATAAAGATAAATGCTACTTTATAGTTAATACTGATTGATAATTTGGAATTAAGGTAAATCATTTCTATCAGATCTATGAAAATTAAAACAGGCAAAACTCTCCATACAGTAGTACCACTCAGTGCCAACCAGAGTAATCAATGGATGTCAGGCTTGTGCATAAAATCCCCATCTAGTGCCTACTCATCCAAAATCCACAGACTAGTCTCTGGCTTGTGGATGAGTAGGCACTCGATGTGGGTTTTATGCACAAGCCTTCTGGCAT
Organism: Epiperipatus broadwayi; assembly: GCA_028023455.1. Classification (NCBI taxonomy): domain Eukaryota; kingdom Metazoa; phylum Onychophora; class Udeonychophora; order Euonychophora; family Peripatidae; genus Epiperipatus; species Epiperipatus broadwayi. The sequence goes on along the minus strand of JAQFVV010006257.1, from coordinate 5,389,537 downwards.
CCATTGATTATTCTGGTTGGCACTGAGTGGCACTATTGTATGGAGAGTTTTGCCTGTTTTAATAACAGTTATGTACTAGCATAAGAAATGGTGATCATGTGATGTTTAGTGATCTATGAAAATTTTTGTAAAGTTGAACTGAATCTCAGAAAAGTAAAATTAACAATCTCAAGTTGAGATCAAAAATAGAATGTTATTTTTATTATATGTCTAGTAAAAAAAAAAGATATTATAAAGGTTTTTAATAATATCAGGACATATTCTATATGCATAGTGGGTAAATATGCACAATGTTATTGTAGATGATTGCAATAATAATTGAATATTAAATGTGTAATGTAGCCACTGATGGTATGAAAGAAATAGGTTGGATATCTAGCTTCAAGAAAACTTCTTCTAAGATTTTTTAAAGGAAATTTTCAAAATTGATTTATAAACATATTAGAAAAAATCTATAACTCATCACGAATCAATATATCATGTAAACAGTTGTTGCAAGTATAAAAATCTACTTAAGTAATTAAGGATGGCAATACATTTGTAACCTCCTGAGTGTAGACAATTTCTTGCATTAAATCAAATCTTAATGATTAATCAAAGTAAATAATAGTTTATTAGTTGATATTGTGAAATTGGTAAATATTTAAGTGTCTCTGTTGGGTGATATATATTAAAATTTGTCTATTTAGAAATTCACTTATAGATTCATTAAACCACCTAATTACTCTCAAACATTATATTAAAAAAATCTGTAGAGATTATAACCAGTAAATAAATTCAAGTATATTTATTAACTGCTTTAAATTTTCCACTGTTTTCTGTTTGATCACAACCCCATAAGTTAATAATTGTTGAAATCTACCAAAAAATTCTATAATACATCATAATGAGAATTCTAGAAATATCATTCAGGTATAATTTTGAGTCACTACGAATCCTTTATGAACTTTCATTTTAGTAATGATTATTAGAATTTGTTATAATCGTAATCTAAGATTGATCATATAATATCAGAGAAAAAAAGAATGAACTTTACTTATGTAGACTGCTGGAAATGATGAAGAGAGAAATATGGTAGTTAATGAGGCTGAGAAATTGTATACAATTGAAAAATAAGAGACAAATATCAGAAAAAAAGAAGATTTGTAGACTGTGGAAATGATGAAGAGAAATATGTAATTAATGAGGCTGAGAAATTGTCAACAATACAATCTGTAAGAACTTTTAAGTAATGAAAAGTGGAATAAAAATGATAGTTTGCATAAATGTTGCATGGAAAATGCAAAATTGTAATCATTTAGGGTATGACTACATTGTGAAATTAAAAAACCACATATAATGACATCTTGGGTTTTAATGATGTATTATGAAAATGTCAGAAAAGTAGTATTAATATTGGAATACATATATAATTATAACAAAGCCAATAATTCTTAAAGATAAATCAGACCAGAGACATTTATCAAATTAAACAAGATAATGATGCCCATTTCTAGTCTGCCATTCAACAATTATTTTAAATTAGCCAAAATTTGAGCATGTTTCAGAATTATACATTATTGAAAAGCAAATGGATTACAACACAAAAAAATTAGTTTGTGAACTTTTAATTGTGGATTAATGTCTTTAATATTCATTATGGTTACCACAAGCAAGGCTGAATCCATAAGTAAAAAGTTAAGATCTAGGTTTTATTGTCACAATAGGTTAATTGTGTAATAGGATTAGATGATTTAGTGAAGATATAGTGGAGATATCAGGATCATTGAAGAAGTTAAAATGTGGGAAATATTTTTGTTTTCAAGAAGAATGCAGTCTTAATATTGTATGTCAATCATTTACTTCACTCCTTTGGCTTCCCATTGTAATCCCCAAAATTACATATGGTCAATGCACACATACATTATGAGATATACACACACAGTTCAACTGTTAAAAAAAATATACGGAAAACATAATGGACTTATTTGACATTTGAGAAATTATAACATTTACCACACACATACACACTTTTCAAGCAAGCTGTCAGAGATGAAATTGTAAAAGTACTATTTTAATGAAAGTGAAGACAATTTTAATGGAAAAACAAGTTTATTTACATGTTTTAAAGAAAAAAACCATTTGAAAGAAAATTTAAAAAAAAGAAAAAGAACACCTGCAATGTTAGTTGTATCTTTGTTGAGTTCTAAAAAATAAAAAACAAAACAAAAATTAAATCATTAATATAGACATTTATACAAACCATTTCATTACTATAAAACATATCTCCAAAAAACTACCTGTGCAGGAGCTGACTTGCCATCCAACTGTTGCAGACGGATTTCCGCTAGAAGGGCATGGAACAAATCTGCCTTGTGTAAGCATTGCCACATGAATTCCGCTAGATAGTTGTTGAGGTTTTGGCGGGCAGTACCAGTTTTTTCTTACACCACTTTAACAGCCCCTACAAACACTCAATGTTCTGTGTGTGAGCGCAAGTTGTCAAGTCAACAAAGTTATAGCAGTGGTTGACTGTCATGTGTCTAAAACCTGCATCCTCAAAGACAGATGTCCTGTAGCCCTTTCAGCAGTCCGAGTATATAGTGGATCCTGACTGTATGTTATCACATATAGCTTGAAGTAGTGTGCTTGCAGATCTACATAGAACACACATGACAAAGCATTCCCCTGTGTGATGGCACACACCTTCGAAGATCCATTGCTGGGAAAGCATATGTCCCTGATGATTTTTACACCTGTTAAAGTGTTTGGTCCACCTCCACAATTTTATTGGGACCACCGATTAGACATCCTGTGCGGGACTGCAGGCTTTCGCTGCAGTTCCCTTAACCCATTGGTCCAGCTAACTAAGGCCTTGTTGGACAGTTGTAGATCTTCATGAGCAGGTTAGAGTGAAAAGTCATCCCTACTCCAGTAGTATAGGAGATGTACAACTGTCACAAAGGGGATCCTGAAGCCTTCGAACCAGGGGCTTTCATGAATTGAATGACTTTTCTTGCAGGCATGGGCAATGCAATAAAAATGCCAACAAAGAAGAGAAATGAGTAGAATTGAATGACTTTTTAGGATGGATAATAAAAATGCCAACTGCAGTAAGAATGCAGAGTAATATCTTTGCTGCAAGAACATTTTATCCTCTGTGGCAAAACATTTTCAGCCTGTAAAAATGCAACGGCTTCCTTTTCTATGGCTGGCAATTCCCAGACTTTAATAAGCTTTGCCATTTTTTTTAAAATAATGAAAGATATATAAATAAAAATATAATTTGTATTAGTTTAAAAGTTGGTGGAAATTACTATTTCGCAAACATGTTATTTTAAAAAGGTTTTTGAAAAATTATAACAGTCGTTCAAATTTTGTTGTCCTTTTTTTAAGTTGCAAAAATGGGAATGTGTCTCATTGAAAGTGCTATTTAGACCATTTGTAGGATTATAACAAATTCTAATAACCAATACTAAAATAAAAGTTCATAAATGATTCATAGTGACTTAAAATTATACCTGAATGATATCTCTAAAATTCTCATTATGATGCATTATAGCATTTTTTGGTAGATTTCAACAATTATTAACTTATGGGGTTGTGATCAAACAGAAAACAGTGGAAAATTTAAAGGAGTAAATAAATATACTTGAATTTATTTACTGTTTAGAATTTCTACAGATTTATTAATATAATGTTTGTGATAGTTAGGTGGCTTAATGAATCTATAAATGAATTTCTAAATAGACAAATTTTAATATATATCACCCAACAGAGACATTAAATATTTACCAATTTCACAATATCAACTAATAAACTATTATTTACTTTGATTAATCATTAAGATTTGATTTAATGCAAGAAATTGTCTACACCCAGGAAGTTAAAAATTCATTGCCATCCTTAATTACTTAAGTAGATTTTCATACTTGCATCAATTGTTTATGTGATATACTTATTCATGATGAATTGCAGATTTTTTCTAATAAGTTTATAAATCAATTTTGAAAATTCTCTTTAAAAAAACATATCTTCTGAGTTTTGTTGAAGCTAGATATCCAACATATTTCTTCCATACCATCAGTGGCTTCATTACACATTTAATATTCAATTATTATTGCAATCGTCTACAATAACTTTATGAACATTTACCCACTATGCATAGAGAATATGTCCAAATATTATTGAGAACCTTTACTTTTTTTTTACTAGACATATAATAAAAATGGCATTCTATTTTTGTTCTCAACTGGAGACTGTTAATTTTGCATTTTTGAGATTCAGTTCAACTTTACAAAAATTTCCATAGATCTGATAGACATTTAGCTTAATTCCAAATTGCCATAACTATAAAGTAGCATTTACCTTTATAGTTCCTTGGATCTAATGTATTTTGTATTTATCAGACTAAAAAATTCTGTCAATTTATATATATAAAGATTATTTACTTAAGATCCTGAAAGTGCAGTATTAGAATAATTCCTTTTATCTTGTTTTGGCTGCAGAAAGGAGTTTGCTATTAATTGAAAGGAGATCCTTTGATTCCTTTTGGAGGCCTTAAAGGAACGGAGCAGGGCAAATTCCCAATGTCCACTCCATATGTTCTTGTCATTGCAGCTGTTATTATTATGTGATTATTCATATAGTATATGAACATGAATGGGCTGCTCATGAACATGCATTAGCCAGCATGGTAAGTTTATTGGATTTCTACCTTTGAGTTTAAGATCAAGAAACACCATGATCTTCTCAGTTGCCTGATAAGGCAGAATGAATGTTTGTGTAAATGATAAATATTTTTCCAATACATATATACAATCATGACAGATAAAAATAAATCATGGCCCTTATTCTCAGGAGACTGTAAAGTCACAAATCAAGGCAGCGGTTGGTGACCAAAGGCGGAGGGTGCAAAGAATCCCGATTGCAGACCCAGGCTGGCATTTGATGACCACTTTTTTATTTAAATACTTACAACTGCATATCATTTTCAATTGAAGGAAGTTTGCAAGAGTTAGAATAAAAACTGTCTATTACTAAATGAGACATTATTGGACTTTGTGAAGTTAAAAGAAAAGGTGAAGAGACAATTGATTTAAAAAGTGGACAGGACATGTACTCTACTATAAAGGCACAAATATTGGAAATGCAAGTGGATTAGAATTCATTATAAATAAAAAGTGAAAGAACAACATTGTGGAGATTGATGGTGTATCAGACAGAGTGGTAAGATTAGTTAAACAACTTAATAGCAGATACCAAATGCAGATAATTCAGGTTTATGCCCCAATAAGTTTTCATAGTGATGAAATAGTAGAAGATTTTTATATGGATGTAGAAAAAGCTTTTGATCAGAGTAAACAACATTTTAAAATTGTTATGGTAGACTTTAATGCTAGAATTGGTAAACAAATGAAACATGAAAGTGCTGTAGGTAATTTTGGTTATGGTAATAGAAATGAGAGAGGACAAAGATTTGTGGAGGCAGAAAAAAGAAAACTTTATATTATGAATTCTTATTAAACAAGGCAAAACTATCCATACAGTAATGCCACCCTGTGCCAACCAGAGTAATATAAGCTATTGAGCTTAGATTGAAAATATTTTTTGTGTTTTCAATTTCATAGTTTTATAGTTAAGTAGAGATAAAAGGTTGTTGCTGGAGGGGTGGATTAGATCCTAAGATCTAGGTGCAGTGCTCTCAGATCCAAAGCTCCTCACTGACAAAGGCCACAAGCCAGAAACTAGTCTGGGGATATTGAATGAGTAGGCATTAGATAGGGATTTTATGCACAAGCCTTCTGGCATCCATTGATTACTCTGGTTGGCACAGGGTGGGACTACTATATGGAAAGTTTTGCCTTGCTTATAAATGATTATATGCTAGTATAAGAGATGGTGATGATGCGATGAATTCTTATTTTGAGAAAAATGTTAAAAGGAAATGGACATGGAAGCATCCAAATGAAGGTACAGCAGAATTGGATTATATTTTAACAAATAGAAAATACATATTTCAAGAATTAATGTTCTTAATAAATTTAACAAAGGAAGTAATCATCAATTAGTAAGATGTGAGATATGTATTAATGCAAAACTAGAGAGACAAAAATTAGTATAAAAAAACAATATTTACAGTTGATATTCCTAATCTTCAGAAACATTCTAATGAATTTAAATTAGAACTTACAAATAGGTTTCAAGTATTAGTAGATTTTGAACATGATTCAGATTTGAATGAAATTACTATGAAAATAACTGATACACTTTTAAAAACTGCAACAAAAATAGCTGGTTGAAAAAAAGCAGCAATTGACCAATAAAATTTCTACTGAGACTAGAGAATTTGTGAAGAAAAGAAGGAATATGAAGATATACAAAAATGATGCGTTAAAAAAAAACTGAGTATCTCTCATTTTGTAAAATGGTATGGAAAAGAGTTGAAAATGATATAAAAAATTATAACTGTGAACTAGCAAGGAAAGCTGTAGAAGAGAATAAAAGTCTCAAGAGTGTAAAACAACATTTTGGTATTGGTAGGAAATTTATATCTGCAATAAGAAAAAAAGATGGAATTATTACTAAAAAGAGAGTTGACATCAGGAAATGGATAGAAGACTTTTATCAAGAATTATATAGTAATAAAGAACAAGTACCTCCTATATCTATTACATCTTCTGAATTGCCCAGAATTTTAAATGAAGAAGTGAGACATGCAATTAAATAATAAAAAAAGGAAAGATTCCAGGTAATGATGGAATTATAATTGATATATTAAAAGAAGCAGGTAAAGAAATAGAATTTTTTTTAGCAAAGTTATATACCAAATGTCTAAATGATAAAGATGTACCAGATGATTGGAAGAATGCAGTATTAATATTTTAAAAAGGTGATAAAGAAGATATTAGAAATTACAGAGCTATCAGCCTTTTATCAGTTTTATACAAAATTTTTACCAAGATAATTACAACTCGTCTACAGAGAACATTGGATTTCCACCAACCAAGAGCACAAGTTGAATTTAAAAGTGATTTTAGTACAGTAGATCATATCCAGGTATTGAGAGAAGTTATAGAAAGGACAAATGAATATAAGTTGCCATTATGCTTTTGGATTTGTAGATTATAAAAAGGCATTTGAATCTATACACATTTCTTCAGTGAGTAAAGAATTGGATCATCAAGGTATAGATCCAGGATATTGTCATATTTTAAAGAATATTTATAGAAATGCAACAGCAACAATCAGATTATGTAATGATACTGGGAAAGTCAATATGGAGAAGGGGGTAAGACAGGGTGACTCCATATCTCCAATACTTTTTACAGCAGTGCTGCAAGAAGTATTTTGTGGATTAAAATGGGAAGTTAAAGAAGTGAAAGTAAATGCAGATTATTTAAGTCATTTAGATTTTGCAGAAGATGTAATTGTTTTTGCTAGTAATGCTTTACATCTACAGGAAATGTTGCAGAAGTTATCAGATGAAAGTAGGACTAAAGATAAATGTTAAAAAGACTAAAGTAATGTTTAATGGATTTTCTCAAAATATGAAAATAAAGATTGATTATGATGAGTTAGAAGAAGTTAACAGTTACAAATACCTTAGTCAGTCATGGATAATGGATGAAATTAATCATAAAATTAAACTTGATTGGAGTGCATTTGGTAGAAATAACTTGATACTAAAAGGAAATATGCCTATGGGTTTGAAAAGGAAGATTTTTAATAAATGTGTTTTACCAGTTCTTACTTATGGATCTGAAACTTGGACACTTAATAGAAGAGCAATACAGATATTTCAGACCATTCAAAGAAGCATGGAGAGATGCATGTTGGGAGTAACAAGAAGATATTGAAAACACAATATATGGGTAAGAGAACAAACAGGTGCTACTGACCTCATTGAAAAAATTAAAAGATTGAAGTGAAGTTGGGCTGGACATATTGCTAGAAGAGATGATAATAGATGGACAATTGAAATCTTAAACTGGATTCCAAAGATTGTAAAAGACCCAAAAAGAGACCACATGTGAGAGGGATGGATGAAATAAGAAAGTGTGCAGGGGTGATGTGGAGAAGAGAAGCTAAAGATCGGAGATGGATTAAACTTGGAGAGATCTTCACCCTGCAGTGGATTGATAATGGTTGTTGATGATGATGATCTTGTTTTACTTTAATATGCAAATTTAATTACACTTTTTCTACCATTATTAAAAATAAATACATATTCATTAGGTTTTACAGATAATGTACTTATCTCATGATAAAACAATAACCTTCAATTACTGAATAAGTAATTAATCATTTCTCAACTGTATGCAGCATCACATGACTCTCACTTTGATGGTTCTATCATAAAGTAAATAAAGTGACCCATTGCAAAATTCTAATTAGATTTCAGCTTTCATTAATAAATCCTGAGCTTGGAAAGTATCTACTAAAAATGTATTGCCTTTACTTTTCTCAAAATTCTTTCATAATGTTTAGACGTTCATCTCGACATATCCTATATCAAAATTAACAACACTTTTAACAGCGTTATTATGAAAAAAAATAAATTCATTGTTAAACTCTTATAATAAGTAACATTACTTTTACAAGCTGTGGTGATATTACTAATTCAATAATGAAAGAAACAGCGTACTGGCAATGACTGTACTATCAGGATTCTGAATTTTAGGCTATTAAGAACATATATAATTTTCAATGATCATCCAATTTTGACAGGCAATGTCTTCCAAATTACTTGAGAACTAATAGTTTTAATTTTAACAGTATACAAGCCTAACATAAGCATCAAACATTCATATCTATTTCAATGGACCCTCATACATTCTATGTTGCTCTTAATAATTTAAATGCAGTTGACTGCAATGTTTTTTCTTAACTTTTTAAACAAAACAATCCAAATTTCAAAAATAGTTCCTCAATCTGTTTGTTTTATAGACCATGACATTTTAAATTCTATCCATCAATAAAGATATTAAATGTATATATTTTTAACCTGCAACTTAAATCTGTGGATGACTCTCTCTCTCTCATCTCTTAAATTACTGTCCTATCTTCATTAATTTACATCTTGTGTTGTTTCCTTCAAAACAGAATCTTTTTTCTATAATATCATTAGCTTTTGCATTTTGCTCTAAATCTTTTTTTTTTCTGAGTCTCTGTAATATCTTACTTTTGCCACACTTATTAAACGTATTATTTTGAAATTTCCTTGTGAGTATATGACATTTTTAGTTATTAAAATGATCCTAAAGTTTTAAATACAACTTCAATTAATATTTATGCCTTGAATATTTTTACTCGATTTTTACACTGAAGAGAGTTCATGGATAAATCACCACACACTACACAAACTGCAATTCTCTGACATCTTATTCAGCCTACAAAGAATACAATAATAATATGTAGAATATACTTATAAGCAACATCTCTTCACAGCAAATTGGAACTGATAATAGAGGTCTTGTCCATACTCTTCAATTTTAAGAATCCTATATTTTGTTTGTTATTTGACAAAAATCTGTTTGATGCTTTATTGCTTACACGCATTAATTTTAATAAATTTATTTTTTACCAAAGATAGTAAAACTTGAATGGTTTATAAATTTATATATCATTTATGATATTAAGTAAATGGAAATTTTTTTCTATGGATTATTTGAAAAATGGATGATAACCAAGAGCTTATTCAGGAAATTGTTAGAGCAATAAAATCTGCTTTTTGACTGACCACTTAAGTATAATTGAGTTATTTAGATCTTATATTACAAATAATACCTGTATGTGCATACATAAATTGTACAGTAAACTTTTTTTAAATTTGAACTGAATAAATATTTTAATATATTTAAAGGAGAGTTTGGTTTGGTTTCTTTGAAGTAATTTAAAAATATTTATTGTGAACAAAACTCTGATAAACAGATCAAAATCTCTATAAACTGCAATATATGGTTTTTAGTTAAAATATGAATTTTAGAAATAGAATAACAGAACTTAACCAATTGTAATAAAAGAAACATAGCACAGAAACAAGTTCAGAACAACAGATCAGAAAAATTCTCTCGGCTAAAGATATTGTAAAAATAAATGGATAGAAATGAATCATCTTCGAATTATTGCTTGTGCATAACAGCATGCATTATTACTTGTTATGGCACATCAATGTTTCATTGTAGCATCTTAACATTAATAAAAAAAAGCGTTGTTTTCTATTAAATGTGTGGTTTATTTTGTTTAGTTTTAAGAACAAAAACCTTTCGAAAATAACACGATTGCGAAAGAATAATCGAAAACAAAATATAATTTGTATTAGTTTGAAAAAAAAAAGTTTTACAAACAATCACCTTTTAAAATAATGCAGTTTCGAAAATTAGCTTTTTTTTAAAAAAAAAAAAAAAAGACCGATTTTTAGTAGTGTTGAAAGAAAAAAAAATTGCCATAAAAAAGAAGTCGTAAAAATTATTATTTTAAAAAACAACCCATTTTTAGAGAAAATAATTTTTAAAAAAGATCGATTTTTAAAAGAAAATAATTTAAAATACATCGATTTACCAGAAGGTGAAAGAGAATGTAACATTATTACTGGACAGAGTAGATTTAAATAGCTGTGTCTTCTACATTATTAACACCATCACATTATATGTTATCTTTCTATTAAGTACGTGCATAGACACTACCAAGTGAATATCAATATTTTTGGTTCTTGCTGTTAGCCGAAGTCATATGCTAAATGTGCTTACGCATGGCAACAGCGCCATCAATCGGGCATCCAATATTCTTCGTAGTCGCTGTTAGCAGACGACGTAAGCTAAATTTGCTTACGCATGGCAATCAGCGCCATCTGGTTTAATGGTTGTTGCTGATAGCAGACAACATAAGGTAAATGTACTTACACATTGTGATCAGCACCATCTAGTGGCTGGAATGAGAAATTCTGCTTTTGGCCCTGTAACCTGAATGCTTCTGTGTGTTGACACAGAAATAGGGCCACTTGTGGCAGCATTACACAATCACAACTACCCTTTTAAATAATATCACGCTGCAGATACACATTCCTGTCAGCGTAGGTTTATGCTAACATCTTCATATTGCATTGATTGCATCTATATAGCAGAAAGTGAGCGTTGGAATGACTTCAAACTTTTAACCTGGAATCAAAGGTTTCGAAAATCTTAAAGTGTGTAATCTAGGTAGCCTATCTATGCTCAACATTCTAAGATTAAAAATTAAAGTAATAAAAAAAATAATGAAACCTAAAGCATTTTTTTTAGTAATTTATTTTTCAAATTTGTTGTTATACATATGTAAATAAAATCTTTTGTGTTATTAATACTGGCAGTGATTTCGTTTATTTTTTTATATCTTTATTAAAAATATATTTTAATAAATATATTTTAAACCTCTGCTAGTCCTTGAGCTAGTGACAAGGGCTAATGGTCAATATATAATTATAATAAAGTTGGATCTTTAACTTGCATATTTGCCTACTATATAAATTTTTCCATGTTAGAATGGCCTGGTGGTGCCCTATATGGCAGATATACGGTAAGATTCCAACCTTTCCCTGACCATTATAATTGGCGCACAATATGGGCATTACATTATAATCATGAGTACCTTGAAAGTTAGGCCAGTAACATTTTTTTTAAAAAATGAAATATTTTTTATCTATATTATATAAAGTTATAAACTTGAATTTTGTGTAAGAAGTATTGCCAGTAAGAAAAATTGTGCATATATAAATAAATGTGAGTATTAAAATATAATAATTAATATAGGTTAAAAAAAAAAAAAGTCTAAAATTAAGTAACTTGTTTGACTTGCCTAAGTTAATAATAATGAAATGTAGAAAAAAAGAAAACTCTTGAGGGAGCAGGCGTAATCTCAGCTGGGGTAGAAAAGAAAGAATAGTCAGCATTTTTTTTTTGTTTTTGTAATTACTAACCAAATGTCTTTTAAAATTTTAGTATATAACCAATTTGTGTAACGTAATTACTAACACTAAATAAATTCTTTTTTCTTTTGTTGTTGCTTTTGAGGAAGTTGACCGATATCTAACGGTACCCATATGCCATTACATTATTTTAAAATAAAGGGGATAATAAATCTTAAGTAAAAATGATTTTATTAAAAACTAAAAGTCAAAATTAAAAATGTTATGTTAACATATGGAAAACTTAGAAGTATTTTTTTTAAAAAAAAGTATTTGAAAGTACTTTTCTGTAAAAAAAAATAAAAATAAAGATCTAAATATAGATAAATATTTAGTAATCATGTGAAATCCAAGCACAGCTGCTTGATGCTATACAAAATCAATCAAAGGTAACGTTACCAGGCTGCAACTTTTTTTTATATAACATTTTTTTTTGATTAAACAAATTTTTATTTCATTTATAATATTTCGTTTTTATTAAACAAATTTTTATATTCATTTTTGTTGTTTTTTTAACCTGACATTTTTCCTTATTCAAAAAATTTTGGTAATCTAACTTAGTGTTTATTTTTCTGATTTTAAAACTTTTGACTGTTTCATGATGAAAAAACTTGTTTTAACCCCACCGAAAAAATATAATACATTTATCTGGGACTTGTTTTGACTTTGTTCTACCTTTTTTTTTTTTTTGGTTGACTAAATTGTTTTTCTTCTTATTAAATCAAAAGTAACTTTTGTGTTGTTGAGGAGTAAAAAAGTGTTTTGAAACACCACCCTCAGATAAATAATTGTAAAGAGTCTTTTTTACACAACTTTTTTTCACTTTTTACTTTTATTTATATTTTGTTTGAATTACCTTTTTTTTTTTGGCTTCTGCAATAAACAGCTTTTTTGTGGGGTTTCATACTTTTGTTATTATTAACAAAAAGTAAATAAAAATAGTAATTTATTTTAACCCCACTTGTTTTAACCCTGCTGAAAAAATATAATATAATTATTTGGGAATTGCTTTGAATTTTTTCTACCTTTTTTTTTTTTTGGTTGACCAAATTGTTTTTCTTCTTATTAAATCAAAAGTAACTTTTGTGTCTTGGGGGGGGTGGGGTAAAAATTGTTTTGAGACCCCCACCCCCACTCTTGGATAAATGATTGTAACAAAAAGTCAATAATTTTTTTTTTTCAACAATTTTTTCTCACTTTTTACTTTTATTTATATTTCGTTTGAATAACCTTTTTTGGGGGGCTTCTACAATCTGCTTTTTGGGGGGCTTTCATACTTTGTTATATTAATAAAAAAGTAAACAACAATAGTAATTTATTTTAACGCTGCTGAAAAAAGATAATCTAAATACTTGTCAATTTCTAATGAAATAAAAAAAAATACACAAACTTTGGACTTTTTGAACTTATTTTTATTTATTATTTTATTGCTGTAATAAAAAATCTGGTATTTGGGAGGACATTATGTCCTGAAAAAAGGACACAATCTCTCTTTCTGTACTTGGAAATTCTGAAAAGTTTAAAAATTGCACGTTCTTCTCAGACATTTTATTGGTCTCGCAATATTTTCTACGCTGAAATGTGACTTATCGTGTGAGCTTTGTCAAAGCATGTTCGAACATACCCGTTGCCAATTTTTTACATATTAACATTTTTTTAAGGAAGGGTGGTGATCGTATGACAATTATTAGTAATTAACAACATTATTTAAATATAAATGACATTACTCTATTATGGAGATTTGAAAAGTTGTACTGACTTGCAATTAAAACACCCTCAAGCGATATAGTAATCAGCTATGAATAGAACCAATTTCAGATGATTACCAAATATTTTTGTTAAAAAGTTGTATAAAAAAAAATAGATATAAATGTTAATGAATTTCTATTTTAAGAATCCTATTTTAATCTTAGAAAATGAAAATGATTGTTTTATTAATTAAATGTAAAGCAAACTAGCCCTTGGGGCACTTAAATAATTAAAAGATCAGATAGAAGATATAAATAAAAATTAGAGTGTTTCCCACTCTGAAGCAGCAACAAGTGCCCGGACCATAATGGAAAGAACATCTAGACATTAGGATCAGTGACATCATGTTCGATCGATCCGTGAAAATGCTGATAAGAAGCTAATAAATGTATAGAAGCCAAAATAATTGAATTAATTAATTGTTATTGTCTTAGAGCTGACTATTAATCTACATATGAGCTGTAGCTGTATTGCAGACTCCATGATGTAGGAGTCTGCAATTGATTTAATTTCCTGACAACCAGCTGAGGCCTCCTGATGAAAATTCTTTACCAAATGAATGACAAATAGCAGCTTTGTTTCAAAGAAGGACAAACAATCTATAAAAGTGATCACAAAGATGGACCTCTAAATCTGACAGAATACGTAAAAGTATGAACTCTTGTGTTTATGTAATATGAACTTTTTCAAATTTGCCATTAATAACTGAAAATAAGAACTCTTATCTGACCTAAAAAGGAAAATTCCAAATCAATTATTAATAATAATTTTTTTATGCATATGTTTAATTAATCATTTCCATTTCTTTTTTTTGTTATGTGTTAATTAAAATGTATTAAATTTAAGTTGGGTGCAGATGGCTGCATAGATTCGTTAACATTTATGTTAGTTATTTCTTATGATTTTCATATGCATAAAATATATATATATATTGGTAAATATGACACCTCATGCTGAGTGTCCAAATATATTTATTCGTATATCCTTTAAGTTATTGTTGTCAATGCAGCACCTTATGATGAGTACCATTGGGTTTACTTTATTGTAAATTTCCCTTTGCAATTCCATCAATAACTTTATATTTAAATTCATTTATGTTTATTTTAAAGGGTTTAATTTCAGGCTATTTGTTTCATAGCTAGATTGATACTGGTGGAAGGATATATGATGTTTATATCAATGTAATGTGAAACGTGATAGCATACAGGGCAAAGCCAAAAATGAATGCATGACCCAAAAGTTTAGTCGATGCATTATAATGGATATGGACGTATTTCCCACACCATTGTTTTCCTTTTTACTCTGGGTGTTAATAGTAAGATGGCCAAGACCGCAATTCACCATTTCAGAGAATTTTCAATATATATTTTCCAAATGATTTCCTTCGCCAGACAGACGATCATTCCTGTTCTGAGCGAGGATAATTTCTCTTCAAATAATACCACACTACAGACACACATTCCTGTCAGTTTGGTTTTATGCTAGCATCTTCATATTGTATTGATTGCATCCGTATATCATGAAGCAAGCATTGGTTTGGCTGCAAACTTTTAGTTTGAGATTGAATGATTGTTTTTGAAAAGTTTTTAACTGAGTAATCTATTATTAAAATATTATTAAAATGTCCATCTATGTGGACTTTCTAAAATAATAATTTTAATTTAAAAATAATAACAAATTTAAGATTAATTTATTCCTCAATTTTAAATATATTTATATATGTGCATCAATAAATGTTTTTTGTTATTACTGTCAGTAGCTTATTTATTTATTTTTTAAATCCTTCTTTATTGAAATGTTATAAATAGGAATTTATATATTAAATCTCTGTGTCTCCATGAGCTAGTGGCATGGGCTAATGGGCAATATAAACTAAAATTGGATGTTAACGTACGTATCTGCCTACTATACAAATTTACCAGTAGCCGGGTTCAAACCCTGTTGCAAGAAAATTAAGTAACATGTACCCATTACCCTTGATACATATAATCATTTAAGTTGTCATCAAGAGATTAAATATAATGTATGAGGAGTTAGATATATATATATACGTAAATCAATATTGAACTTTTTTTTAAAAAAGAAAACAAATAGGGAAAGGATTAACTCGGCATAATTATTTATTTTAAATTTTTTTTTTTTTAAAATGTTATCATAAATTTGAAAAATACAGTTATACACAATTTTTTTTTTATAAATATTGTTATCGATTGTTTCAAATATAGATTTTTGTTTCGATCATATCTTAAGTTAATGAGGGTGGTGAAAAGAAGTACTATATATGCCTCTAGGCAATTCTTGGTTATATAACACAATGATTAATTACTTTCAAAATTCCGAGAAAGCCAATGAATGTATGGTGAACTAAAAATACCAAGAATGATGGAACCAAAAGACAAAGGAAATGTTAAAGAAAGAAAATATTTTTAAAAAAAAAAAATCATTCAAAAGAGAAATAGATCGAAGTGCTGATAAATTCTTTTTTTGGAAAGTGGACAAAGAAGTTAAAATGAATTAGATTAAAACAGCTGAGCAGGAGAGAATGGTGGACATCTTGTAAATCGTGATTTTTGCTTTTATATATTTAATTTCGGCTTTGATCTATGAATTGAAATGGTTATGCTGGAGATGCTGTAAAGGGCATTAAAGTTTTTTTTGATTTAACTGTTTTGCTAAAGAGATGTATCCTGGATCAATTTGTAAAATGCCAATGTTTATAATGTCGGGGTAATAGCAGATACGGGAAGGGTGTCACCATCCGCCGCCGATACGAAGCTGATTCTATCCACCGCCTGCCCGCAGAAGAACCCAGGAGCCTCAACAAAATAGAAAGGATTAAATCTAAAAGTATGAACAAATTCACCTTGGAAGATTACGTCGTTAATAATTTAAATCACGTCTCGTTCATAATGCAAATAAACCTTAATGCCGGACTTCGCCAATAAAAAAATACCATGCTTTAATAAAGTAAACCTTGATTACTTCAGGACCATAAAATTGAACTAGCTATACTATGTGACTGAATATTTCATTATCCAAACCCTGGGGTCTGTCAGGTAATATGATATTTTTATCTTAATATAACTTAGAATTGCTTCGCGTTGCCGTCTGAATAATTCTACCTGATTAAGCTATTAAATCAAATTATAGCGTATAACTGTATATATATATATTTATGAATTAATATTTATTTGTTATGTATTAAGATTTTTTTTGTTTTATTATGGTTATGGCTTTGTTATACTTTAATCTGGGAATGATATATAATTTTGATCTTATAAATGATATGTCAAAGAATTAATAATAAAAGTCCGATATTTACCTTATAATTGAAGTTGTATATTGATTTATCATCTATATTCGCTTACTTTACCTGCCAAGATAAAGTGAAAAATTATTTAAATACGTCCGATATAAATAGGCACGTATATATTAAGTATATTTTAGATTCAAATCTAACGTGTAAGAAATAGATTAAAGTGATTAACTCGGGGAATAAAGATTTAAAAAGAGTGTTCAAATCCACATATTTCTTAACATACCTCCGTTCATCCGGTAGGTTTTCCTCCCAACCCTGAGAATGATCTAGCTTGGGTCAGGCACCTCATTAGATAGGAAAAGTATAATTCTCACCATATTAGTGAGTCTGGCGCTTGAGGTCGCTATCAACTGACACTCATAAATATATTTTTCCCGTATAAATTTTTTTTATAGATCTCACTCAAGGGACAATGGCCACAGGAAAACTTTTAACTTATTTTCATAAATAAGATATATGCAAGATCTAGAAATTGCGTGTATAAAATAACATAAAATAATATAATTAATTCGTATTCAAATTCCAATTTGGTAGATAGTGGTTAAATACTGTCTATAGGTGTTATAGCGACTAGACAGCCATAGTATTTCCATCTATTATACCGTGTGGTCCACGGATCCATTTTAAAGATTTATTTTATTTTTGTTGATAAGGATTAGGTATGATATATGGGGTTGTCGATTAAAATATATTAAATCTCTGCACCTCCACGAGCTAATGTTCAATATAAAATAAAGTTGGATCTTAACAGTACGTATCTGCCTATTATACAAATTTTACAGGTTCAAAGGGCTTGGTGGCAACCTGTACAGCAGATACGGTAAGACTCCGATCATCCCTGACCGTTTTAATATATTGTACCGCTAATGATAGCGCTCCATGAAAAATCATGTTTACAATTTTTAAAAGTTAAATTTTCTTAAATAATGCAAAAGTTTTAAGGGTTGATTAGTAAATAATAGAATCACTAAACTGTCCGTAAATAATTGAATTAAAGTATCTCATTAGAAAAAAAAAGAAAAAATGTAAAAAAGTTTAAAGAGTTATTCATATAAATGTCATTTATCAGTAAAGGTCACAATTAATTAATTAGAAAGGGGTAGGAAATGTAACTTAGAAAAGCTAAAAGTAGTTAAATTTCAAGTAATTGAAAGTTAAAGCTATAGCAGTTTAAAAGAAAATCTTTTATATAAAATTAAAAATATCTCTTTCCATTTAAATTAAAGAAAAAAAAATCTCTTCCTATTTATTTAAAATAAATGAGATTGTAAATAACAAGTTGATTTTAAATATAAAAAAAATGTAGTAAAATGTTTGCGGGTTAATAAAATAGAATATGAAAGTTAAATATTAAAAAAAATAAAGGAAAGTTTATAAGTTAAAAGAAATTCCCTCAAATATTGCAAATACTCAGAAGCTACATAAAAGAAACAGAATTAGCAATGGCTATTAATTAAAAAATCCATAAACAATTAATTAATTAAAATCTTATCAAAAATTTAATCAAAAGCAGTGGAAGAATTTTCAACAATGGATATAGCGGGTGGGTATAGAAACAAATTTAAAAAATGACAACAGGTCATCACATAAGTGGTCAGTTTTTCATCATTCAATCAGTTCTTACAATCAGTCTTCAGTCAGTCTTGTCACGTATCCAAAGTCAGTGTTTTTTTTCATGACAATGCAGTGTTAGCAGTCATCGGAAGCATACGGCCAGACTCTAGCCTGTCCAATGGAACATCAGCAACCTGCCCAGTAGAAATAATGCCTGCCTAATAACTTGAAGTCATCAGAAATGTCTAACTGTCTTGAATAATAGTATCATGAAATAGCAATCATAGGAACTTCCATAAAGGCCTAAAATCCAACCGGTTAGTAAAAACTCACATGAAGCAGCAAATGGCAAGAAGTCAACATCCAAAATCCTATAACATTTTTATTCCATTTATGATATTAATGTAGCCATTGCAATAATTGGAAGCCTCTAGAGTCAGTAAAACAAATGAACTCTATAGCATGCATAAAATGAACTATTGATGTGTATGCTTTAAACGTCGTGTTAATTTAATGCTCTTTGTTATATTATATTCTATTGCGTGATTTATAAGAGTGCATGGAGTTATTTATAAAAATCATTGTTTAAGTTAATTAAGAGTTTACAATAGTAGTTTTTTCCAAATTATAATAATAAACATTTCATTAAAATAAATTATCTTTAAAACTTAATATTTTGTCGGTCAACATTCTTTTACCACTAATTAAAGCAATTATTCTTTTGATTGAGCTAGTTGGGATTTCTTAGGTGCTGAATTAGTTTGCCATCATTCAGAGCATGTATAGTTGCTTTTGTAATTAACTGGTACCTAGAGTTTACTCTGAAATAAAAGTGTTTTGAATGATAGGTATTGAATTTTGCGGCTGAGAAGATCTGTGTCCCTGAAATGTAGTCATAGCTATATGTCTTATATATATAGCTCTGGTTTGGCCACAGGTATCCTCTGGGTATTATTCGTCTCTGCCTAAGAGACCAGTGGAGCAATACTTAAATTGCATTGAATGTAGATCGAATTAATAAAAAATAATTGTATCGTATTTTGTATGTATAAAAATAAGTCTTACAATATTGTTTCACAAGTTTATATTTGATAATTGCTATTTTACTGATAAGCTAAAATTAATAGCTGAGGTGAAACTTTAAGTTTATTATTGGTAAGCTTCTATTTTACGGACTTAGCGCTTTTGGAGCCCTTGCAGCTCCATAATCATAGTCCTTTTTTAAGGCAGTTGACTCTATGCAAATTGCTTATAACACCCACGTTTTCGAAACTGCAAAGCACGTGCCCTTTCTATTTATTAACCTGGCATCGCTGGTGATGTAACATGCCTCTTTGATCTTCCTCTTGACTTCGTTTCTTTCTGTTCATATGATGTCGGCTTTAGATGGCTCAAATCTGTGGTTGTGCTCCTGTTGATGGTCAGCAAATACCGAGCTGCCCTCTCCCTTAGTTGTAGCTTTTGTGTATATATATCTATGCTGAGCCAGTCTATTGCTCACTGTGGTCCAAGTTTCCCCATAATAGACCGAATCACAACCTGTCTGCGGGCACACAATTTTATAAACAACATGGGGGTTTCTTCTATGTTTCTTTTGTCTTTAGTATTGTTGATGAGCCTATTGGTGTTTGGAGGGGTTCTGAATTTAAAGAGTAAAAAAAATTCATGTTAGATATAGTTTCCCAATCGATCCACAACCCACCACCTGGTTCAATTATGATTATAAAGTTGTTATTTGCTTATATATGTAAAGATAGTACACTGTAGGGTTCCTCGCCACCCCAAGCCATTTCGCACTTATTTATGATTCCGCCTCCTTTTTTGTGTGTGGGTGTATGTGTTTTATTGCCTATATTTAAGTCTGCATTTTACTTGCCTGACTCACCTATTTTAAGCATGATTTATTAGTCAATTAGTCATTGGTCTCTGATTATCATAATGTTTGCATCACCATATGTGCATTCACCACTTTTAATGTCATTATTTTTTAATGTGCATATTCAAACTCAGAAAAAAATGTTTAGTTTATACTCTCTCATTGTGGTTGAACATATTGGTGCTTCTTGTGAGTAAGTCCATGGTGGTTATGATTTGAAAATGAATGACCATTCCAAAACAAATTTTTATATATATATATATAGATTTCAAGTCCTGAAGCTAACTATCCCTGTAAGCTCCTTGTTTCAAGCCCCTAAAGTTAGATGCCAGATGTAATGGACCAGTGGTTCTCGCAAAAGGGGAAAATGCATCTAACTACAGTCAGACCTAGGATCTTCAAATAGGATGCTGGCATGGATGCGATAAAATACTTAACCCATGATTCTATTCACCTCCAATGGGCTAGCTCTATATTTACACATTAAATCTAGATATAATTTGGGCTAGTTCATCCTCATCTCACCCCCCTTTCCGGCTCCATTATGCCTCAGTATTTGAATTCAGGGAGAATTAGTACTCGACTGTCTTCAGGGATGGGCTTACTCAGGTCAATGACTACTGCACCTCTTTATAAGCGAGGATCAATTACAGAATTTTCCCAGAATATTTCCAATATCAGTATACATATAAATAAAGGCATTAGTGTATTGGAATTTAACATACATATTTAGAGGTATGAATGCACAACGGTGGGAACAAGACAGATACCAAATGGAATGAAACAACTTAATAACATTTATTAAATAATGAAGCTACTTTAACAATATTTACATATATAATATGAGTCAAGGATAGTTTTTTAACATTTTAAGAGTTAAATGCGATTAATATCCTGATCCCTAAATCCCGTGATAGAAATCCATACCCTGGCGATCTTTATTTACAAATGTTTAAAATGATAATAAAAAAAAATTATAAGATCGCGAATCCGACTTACTAATTATTCTTATGTACAGTCATATTATAGAGTAATGCTTGCTGTCTGATTCATGATGAGTATCATCATCTTTCTTGGAAGAGAGAACTCCCTTCTATACATATATGTGATTTCCTAATATTGATAGGAGAGACTATCTACTTAAGGAAGTTAATCATGTATACCGAAAAACGAAAATATAATCAGTGTTAGTAAAACATTTAAGAAATAACAAAAACTCTATTCTGTCACTGTTGTATGTTTTTAATGTGGAACAACATCAAAATCTTACCTTATTCCACATTTAGTTGGGTGGTGTCAAGCTACTGGAGGGGTGCGTCTAAATTTTATTTACTACAATAAAATGTTTACAAAATCTAACTCTTCCCCCTTCTATGCATAAACTTTCCTGTTTTCTGAAATATAAGCTTCCAAATGTGGAAACGAAAGAAAAAAAATATGAAAAGTAAAAATAAGATAATAAATAACAAATAAAATAAAAATACAAATTGATTGAATAAAAAAAAAAATCAATATCTGAATCTGGAAAACCCTGTCCATCATGTTCATTCGGGCGGTATATTATACGTAAGTTTAATTGACATCCATCCACTCTGAAATCGTAGATCGTCAGTGCTGACCGGTTTGTTTCCTTTGAAGAAGTTGCAGGAGATCGACTGAAGATCGTCATCAACTAGTATTTAATAAAGAAAGGCATCTCACACATCATAACGTTCCTATGGGCTTGAAGAGCTGACATTTAAACTTCTACGCCATAGTTCTTTAGTCGAATCACATTGTAGCACTTTCATTAGTATGTGTAGTTTTTTCTAGGGTTGTTTTTATGCCTAGGGAAATGGTGCAAAAAACTGTCCTTGCTGATTGTTAGCGGTTATTTACTTATTCTCTTGTAATGATTTATTGCAAATTTGAAGTTTTCTTTTTAACAATTAGCTCAAATCATTCGGTTTGCTTCCATATCTTGGAGGTATTTCAGGTTTTAATTTATATTGACAGATGAAATAAATTGCTGTTTATTCTTACGCGATTGAAATTTCTGAAAATCGAACACATCCATCCATCTTGCTTTGTTAAGAATAAAAATAATACAGTTATCAAGATATTGACTTTCTCGTGCTTCCTGCATTTCTCTTTTTATTGCATAATTGTACATCAATGTAATGTTATTAAAATAAATATTTATTGGATTATTTTTTCGCTTCCAAGTCTGGTTGCTTAGCAATATGCTTGACATTAGGTCATTATCTTGTGTATTTTATTAATGTTCACATCATAATGTTCATTAGTTCATGATTTACAATACTCATGGTTAGTCATATTGTCTATATATACATGGGTGTATTTATTTTCTTAGTAGCTAATTTGAAACCGTGTCTTTCTTTATAACAAAAAAAAAACATAACTTGCTGATTGCAGTGTTTAATGAATATGTGTGTGTTTGCAAAAGAGTAAGCAATTGTTTAACAATTGCTTGGTTAGGTATGGTATAGCTTAGTGCAGGTGAATGGTAGTTTGTAAGTCCCCTTACAACACATATCCACAGAAATCATATTTGTTTAGTATAATCTAACCTGCACATGAATATTTGAGGAATATGTGATATACATCTATTCTATAGTACATATTTAAAAAGGTAAATCCATTAACATTCATAATATCTAGTGATCTAGTGATATTTGGAATTTTAATATTTAGTTTAATATGTCTTAATTTTATAAAAGTATAATTTTGTCACTAAAC
Source organism: Epiperipatus broadwayi (assembly GCA_028023455.1). Lineage (NCBI taxonomy): Eukaryota > Metazoa > Onychophora > Udeonychophora > Euonychophora > Peripatidae > Epiperipatus > Epiperipatus broadwayi. Next base: position 5,366,377 of record JAQFVV010006257.1, on the reverse strand, counting down.
ATTCCAGCTATAATGTATTAAGATTTCAGATTCAATGTTATATCACAGAAAAATATAATTAATGAGAAACTCAATTTAGTTACTATATACTCTATGATTAGATTTTAGTGATTAATACACACATGTTTATGCAACAATTGTAATTTTGTTTTCCTAGAACTGACATTCGAAGTTTGGTGATGTCAGTTTTTGTACGTATTATAAATAAAATTTACTTGTTTTTATAAAAGCAGAGTTCATATTATTATATTTCAATTTGATTTAAAATTGCAATATTATAATTAGTCATTAAGCAAATACAGCACTTGTTCATCACAGACGTAGCAGAGAAACTAAATGTTAATGGGATAGGTCAGCCGAGATGGAACAATGTGTGGAATATGTTATTGATTGTAAAAGTCTGATGTCAAGAGAAATTGAAGTAGGTTATAAAATTTATATTTATTACTGTAGTCATATATATTTCTTATAAACCTATGTATCAGAGTGTGAGGAGGGGAAATTATTTAGATATTGTATTCTCCTAATACTATTTCAAATTTGTTAACAGCTTGCAGGGGCCCAATGTAATGAAAATGATCATGTCTTTCACACAGAATGCTTAAAATATACACATTTATGCAAATCCCAACATATCAAGTTCAATTCCAAGAAATGTTGTGTAAATAATAACAGGATATTTTATATCATACACTAAGTTAACAAACAAATATGCATACACTAAGTACCTATATTTAGTCCATACCACCATCATTTACTCCATTCATTCATTGTACAGACTGTTATAATTAACTGGTGACTCAAATTTATGGCTCCCATAGATCGATTATAGTATATACATTTTTTTTTCAGGCATCTGGCTAAATAGGAAACCTAACTAGTCATCAAATTATTAGTCAATAAATTGGTATCTAGCTATTCTTAACTTGAGGATTATACAAAGAAGGAAAATCTTAAAACTCCATGACGTAATAGAATGATGAGTAATGCTTTCTTCTTTATTGTTCCTTTTTAGAGGTCATTAGAGAAGTTTTGTCTCATTAAATGGACTTTTTAAAAGTTGTTTCCCTTATAAATATGTGTTTATATATATATGAATGGAAAAAAAAATCTGCAAATACCAAGACTTAATTAAAGTATTGGAACATTTGTTTTTGTAAATAAATTATTTTCAATAACAGATGAAAACTTACTGATATTTTTTAGTTCCTAAAACTGGGGAACGTTTATTCACCACATCTGTCTCAAATGTTAACTAGAGAAATCAAAATTATAATAAAGTATATTAGATATTTCTTCAAGAATAAATAAATCTACACTTTAAATACTAATATTTTATTGATATATGAACACCAGCATGCATAAATGAAAACTTTTTTGGTTTAAATAATTAAACTAAAGTACATTTTTTAAACTATTAAAAATTTGAAGACATTAATATAATATTGCAATGTGTTTCCATTACTTATAATGTTCTTTTACAACACAATAATTCTAGATCTTAGTCATTTTAGAATTTATACAGTATATAAAAAAAATATTATAATACTATACATTTTTACAAAATAGCAAACCAAAGAAGAAAAAAAAATCATATTAAGATATAATTAAAAACCAAAAAAATTCACCTTATATATTAGAATATATATAGAGAAAATCTTACTTGTTCATCAGGAATACTGCAAATATCATCAATCAATGAGCTTATATCTTCTGTTTTAAATCTATAAAATCAATCATTTAATCATGGTTAAATGAAGCACTTCATTTAAAATCATCACAACTAAAAAAAAAAAAAGTGTTAAATTATAATCTATTTATAAAGTAGAATAATTATCATTAGACAAATTTGGAAAAACTAGACTTTGAAATCATTTTTTAATTTATTGACTTTTTAATAACACGACTAGATAATTAAAATTTTCTAGTTTTCTACATTGAAAACAATTTTTTACTTAATTTTACCTACGAATATTTATAAATTTAATCAAGATAGATTATTCAATAATTCTAACTGAAATATTAAATAATTAATAGAGCTTTAGAGATTCCTTTTTAAACTACTGATGAATTTGCATTTACAACTTAGCAAACAAATATTAATTACAGGTAACTGAACAACTATGATCTGAATTAAAATTGAATTTTAAATCCTGTAAATTTTAATAATAGAAATTATAAGCCAATTTATATCTCTCTATATAAAAGTAAATTGATGTAGAATTAATTTCATTTTTGTTTTAAGAAGTTCAATATTTAAACACCCTCTTTTATTATCCTCAAATAAGGTATATTTATTAATAGTTCAATTTTTTTTAATACTTTTATAAAGTGTGATTGATTTATAGAGTATGCATGAACACTGACGTCTTTGTGAATGTATATGGTATATGCGAAAGACATCCATAAAGAATTAAATAAAACTTCAATAATATTTACAAAGTTTTGTAATTTGATTTTATATTTAATTAAAGATTGTATTCATTTATTTACAAATAAAAAAGAATCAAAATAATATTTAAATTTTTTAAATCAAATATTTTATTTATTATGTAAATTAAGATTATTTTACCTAAAATGGTAAGAATAAAAAATAACCATTCAAAAATTAGTATGGGCATACTAACTATAAAAAGAAAAAAAAAGGAGGAGAAACAAAAACTACTCTAAAAATAAGTTTTGCTGTGATTATACAAACCAAACTGTTACCAACAAATGCATCTATATGTAGAACATGCTGATCCAATTTTCTGTTTGCTAGTTGTCTTTTAATTTCCTCAAGAGAAAACATTTCTTTCTCAAATAGGGTCTAATTGTAGCTCTCCAATGTATTCTATCTTCCCAATGGAAATAATTAACATGTAACTTCTTTAATATGTTTTTGAGATAATCCTTATAACATAGATAGGGTCTACTTCTTCTAGGAAACCCATGTTCAAATTCATCACAAAACACTCTTTTATGAACTCTTCCATTGTTCATTCTTTTTACATGTCCAATCCAATGAAGATTTTATTATATAGTGGTGGACTCAATAGTATTACATCCTGCAAACTGAAGAACATGTTGATTGGTTTTATGATCTTGCCATTGTACTTTTAAAATTTTACAAAGCATTCTTAAATGAAATTTTTCTAATGCCTTTATACTGCACTGATAGGGTGTCCATATTCTACATCCATACAATAAATTAGGTAAAATAACAGCTTTATATACACCCGACTTAAATGCAGCAGTTATTTCCCTATGATGAAATATTTTATCTTTTAACTTGTTAAAAGCAGCGGCAGCACATTGGAGTTTGTGTTGGATCTCAAAATCTAAATTCATCTTTCTACTTATAAAATTACCAAGGTATTTAAACTAATTCACATTCTCAAATTGATAACCATCTAAGCTGAAAGTTGCTGAGAATTTTTCTTCCATTACTGGTTGATAAAAAATTTAGGAACATTAATTAATAAACTGAAATCTTTATAAGCTGCATTTAAAATATTAAGAACATTTTGTAAATCATCTTTTAAATTGATAAAAATAGTATAATCATCAACATACGATAAATCCAGAATCCAAAAATATGAAGTTCTTGTTTTTCTTTTTAACAGATTCGAATTAAAAATTCTACCATCAAACCTGTATCTTGATCCCTATCTGATGCTTCCATCTATAAATAATACCAAAGGTCCTAGTCATGAAAATTGCAAACAAAGTTGGAGCAAATGCACCTCCTTATTTAATACTAGTTTTCATTTCAAATGCCTCAAATTTTTCACCTGCAGTTAATAGCACTTCCTCTCATTCCATCAAGCAAAATCTGTATAATATGAATAAATTATGGTGGTCAACCAACTCATTTTCAAACAATGACATAGGTCTATACTTTTAATTAAATCAAGTGCCTTGACCAAATCAATAAAAGCACTATATAAATAATTCCTTTGTTCCAGACATTTTTCTTGAATTTGCCTGGCAACAAAAATCATTGAGTCTCTGGTAATCATTCATCTATAACTGAAAGTAATCTATTCAATAAAATTCTTGAAACTATTTTTGCTGTAGTGGATAATAATGATATTCCATGATAATTACCACAATCCTGTCTATTCCCTTTGTTTCTAAAAATTATAACAAACATCATTAAGATTGGATGGCAAAACTTCATGAGTTCAGATATTCTAAAAAATTCCAATATTTTTGAAGCTAACATACCACCTTTATATTTAAAAACTTCTCCAGGTAAGATCTGCAGCCTTTCCATTTTTAAGATTACAAAGAGCTGTTTTGATTTCATTAAGCTGGATATCTTTTGCCGAAATCTAAATGGATATATCATTAGAAGTCATCATATCAATTCTTGTATCATTATTCAAAAGATGATCAAAATACTTTTTCCCCCTGTTCAAAACATCATTATCATCATATGAGAGTGCCATTGCTGGATTTATATAGAACTGTGATATTGTTTCTCAGGTCCATACACTGCTTTCAATGCATCAAAAACAAAAATCTAGAATGACCATGATCAATGTCTGCATCTTTTTTGCAGTTTTAATCCAGCAATCATAGATAATACTATGATAAATGCTACCAATCAAAAAATAAACATTTGGCAACTTGCTGATTTTAAAATGTCAATTTTAAAAATAAATTTAATGATATTATATAACAATAGGATAATGATACTTCAGCTATTTTAGGATTAAGCAAAAATATGTGAAGATAATCCTGATCACCATCAGAAACTTAAAATTTTCCTGAAATAATTTTGAGAAAATAACTGTGTCCCAAAAATATTCTTTAGTCAAGGAAAAAAAAATTCTATATAATCTGAATAAGGAATAATTCTCAAGTAGTCATTTATCTCTAAATGTTCTCAGAAATATTATTATCTTTCATGAGTAATTAATAATATATAGGGTATATGAGCACAGACTTTCACACAACCCACCACTCTCCACACTATCTCATAACACTGATACACTTGAACACATATGTCGAAAAGATAATCACCAATGTAAGTATTTCATGCTAAAACAGCAATCATCAGTTGGTCCAGATTACCATATCCACACATATATGCTATATGTGCTCAGATATATATTAAGATAGCCAAACCTCATACTCTAATGGACAGGCTTCAATCTACTCCACACTCCAACTCTTCAACTGTCCATCCAATTGAAAATCTGATGATGGAATGCTCAAAGGCCACCTTGAGCTCATATACCCTATATATTACATATATAGACCCAGGTATGGAATAAGCCTGTGTGTTTCAGTTATTACATGAGTAATGAATAATAAATAATAAAAAAATTATGTTAATTTATATTTAATGATTATTATCATATACATTTATAAGGCAAATAAAGTTACTGTTACCACTAATTGAAATAATTATATATATATATATAACTACAACCATTAAATGTCTGTATTTTTAAATTATATAATAATAATTCAAACAAATATATTTAACACAGTATTCAAAATTAAATAATCTATTCTTTACCAGAAGTACTTTCAATTGTTTCACTGACAATCTTTATCAACTGTTAATACAAACGTACAAAAAATAAAAACTTCATCCATCTTCATCTATTCAAATTTCACAATTCTGTTGTCTTTATATTAGCGATTGTTTATTCATCAACCCCTCTATTCCTAGATATCTCTGCCTCTTTAATTTTACTTTTCCTACACCTTTCAATTTGAAAATTTTTATATCTCTATTATTAAATTTAAAACCATAATTACATGTTTTATTATGATCAAATATAATTGATGGAGTATTCATATTTACTGAAGATATATTTTCTTTCTGTACACTTTATATAATGTCTTATGATCATTATATCGTTTTTGTAATGTACATTTGGATTCCCCTATATATTTTATTCCACAACCACATTCAACATATATATAACAGAACTTAATTCAAACTTAGAAATCTTGGTTTGGAGTTATTTATCATATCATTTATATTATTTGAAGAGAAAAAAGAAATTCTACACAAACACTAAAAAGTTTATAAATTAATTTAGTTGTTGATTAGATATAAAAGGAATAGAAATCCATTTATCACTTTTTAATTTACTTAATATTTTCTTATTATTACTCTTATTTTGATTATATTTTGTAATTGTATTATAAATAATATTCCTTCCATAACCAACATTCAACATATCAGTAATATATACATTAATATTTTCAATTTTATCACTAATAAATTTGCACAAATAATCATTTCTAAATAAAAATGACTTCAAACCAGCTAATTTATGACTCATATGAACTTTAAAAAGTAATAAATTAATTTGTTTGAAGGAGAACAAGGGTTTACGGATGTGCCTAATGAAACAGGATGAATATAATATGAAAATTATGGATCAAATGAAGAAGCTTTGTTTTGAAAAAAGTGAATTAAATAATATTGATACATATAGAATGAAATTTATTAATGACATTTTAATGACTGTAAAAAGAAAAAAGTTATTGATGAAAGACATATTACATTTATATCCGTCGTCTGCAGTGTTTCAAGAATCTTTGCAAATATAAAATTGATAAAAATTGTTATCATTAAGAGTAATTGTTGATTTTGGTGGTATTTTTTATTATAATGCTTGTAGATATATTGAAAAAATAATGAAGATGTGTTGGATTTGGAGATTATAGATTTCATCATCATTTGATTTTATTAATAGGATTAAAAATATAAAAATTGATAATAATGATGTTATGTGTACACTTGACATATCTGAAATGTATGGTTCAATTAATCGTATGGAATCAATAGAGATTATTGAAAGAGCTTTGTTTTTAAAATCTATAGATAATAATATTAGGAATTTTATTGTTAAAATATTAAGATTTGTGAATGATAATATATATGTTAGGTTTAATGATTGTTTTATAAAATGAATTTTGGTTGGAATGTGTCTTCCGGTGGTATCACAGCTTTGTAATTTTTTATTTCTAATTATGAGGTTAAGATATTGTCTCAGATAAAATATAAAGGAATTAAAGTATATTGTAGATATGTTGATGATGTATTTATATGTGCACATAATGAAATAATAGTTAATTTGTTTAATGAGTTAAATATGATTAATAATGTAAAATGGGTGTTAAATGAAGAGAAGGAAGATTCTATAAAGTTTTTAGATATATTTATTAAAAGAAATAATAATGTGTTTGATTATAATATGATTTTAAACCTGTGGAAATTAGGGGTTATATTCCATATAATTCTAAAGTTCATATGAGTCATAAATTAGTGGTTTGAAGTCATTTTTATTTAGAAATGATTATTTGTGCAAATTTATTAGTGATAAAATTGAAAATATTAATGTATATATTACTGATATGTTGAATGTTGGTTATGGAAGGAATATTATTTATAATACAATTACAAAATATAATCAAAATAAGAGTAATAATAAGAAAATATTAAGTAAATTAAAAAGTGATAAATGGATTTCTATTCCTTTTATATCTAATCAACAAGCTAAATTAATTAATAAACTTTTTAGTGGTTTGTGTAGAATTTCTTTTTTCTCTTCAAATAATATAAATGATATGATAAATAACTCCAAAGCCAAGATTTCTAAGTTTGAATTAAGTTCTGTTATATATATGTTGGAATGTGGTTGTGGAATAAAATATATAGGGGAATCAAATGTACATTACAAAAACGATATAATGATCATAAGACATTATATAAACGTGTACAGAAAGAAAATATATCTTCAGTAAATATGAATACTCCATCAATTATATTTGATCATAATAAAACATGTAATTATGGTTTTAAATTTAATAATAGAGATATAAAAATTATTCAAATTGAAAGGTGTAGTGAAAAACGTAAAATTAAAGAGGCTATGATGATATCTAGGAATAGAGGTGGTTTGATGAATAAACAATCGGCTAATATAAAGACAACAGAATTGTGGGAAATTTGAATAGATTGAATGATGGGTAATGCAAGTTTTTATTTTTTGTACGTTTGTATTAACAGTTGATAAAGATTGTCAGTGAAACAATTGAAAGTACTTCTGGTAAAGAATAGATTATTTAATTTTGAATACTGTGTTAAATATATTTGTTTGAATTATTATTATATATATATATATAAACCATTATACAATTACAAACATTCAGTAACGCCTTCTGTTTAAAAGTCTATATCTCAATAATAGTGCTATTATTGAGATATAGACTTTTAAACAGAGGGCATTACTGAATATTTGTAATTGTATAATGGTTTATATATTTATATTTATAAGGCACATAATACTCAATTGTCCAAACACTTTACTACTTTTACAATGCATTATTTTCTACAGTTTACAGTTTCGATTGCCCCAGCAATCTTCTTCAGAACTACAACATAATACAAACATATGAATATAAATATACATGAACATATAATTTACATTCTATATATACTTCTTATATCTTTTATTTCACATTATTATTATTCATTTCTTACCCTTTTTACCTTCTATATTTATTAATCAAATATTTCCCATACATACACACACACATATATATATACACATACATATATACTTCCCATATATATACATATGTATTCTATTTTTCTTTATTTTCTCATAATATATAACTCTAAATTAATATCTTTCATATTTTACATTATTACTATTCACTTTACTAACAATCATTCAATAACTTATAATCTATTTTAATTTATAATATAATTCTAAGCACCTTTAATATCTCCTAATCTCAATGCTAAATCCAAATTTTAAATTTTTAAAAAAAATTTAACATTATACTTTGAGTATTCCCTCTTTAAATTTACACTTATATTAATAGTACATCCCTCTTCCTGTTTTATAATTAAATTTTTAAATTTTTTTTTACTTTTTATTCTTTATTTATTTTAGTCATATTAGTCTTTAAATACTCCACTTTAAGTTAATATCTTTTATATTTTTATTATTATTATCCATTTTACTAACTATCAATATTCATAATTTATTCATTCAATAATTTATAATCTATTTTAGCCTATAATATTATTATTTTAAACACACTTTTAAACCATTTTTTTAAATTATTTTTTAAACTGACCATTATATACCCTTAAAACTATTTTTTAAACTGACCATTATATACCCTTATCTCAACTGTTACAATCAAATTTTAAAAACTACCATTAAACTTTTAGTACCCCTCTCTTTCAATTATTAGCAGCTCCCTCTCTTCTGATTTTTTTTATATACCTAAATTTTTATAATCTTTTATATTATATCAAAATTCTTTTCCATCCAAAATCTCTATTCATAACTGGTCTAATACTATTAATATAGTCTCTTTTATTTTTCTATCCCTTTTACTATCTATAAAGTGTACCATCCTTATATTTATAAGAAAGATCTTAAAATAACGCATAATATAAAATGATTTTCTAAATGATAAATAATTAAATGTTCATCAAAATAATCATGAAAATCATATTTTATATGGGAAAAAAATTAAATTTTAATGTAATATGTTTAAATGTTATGGCAAAGTATATATCAGTTACACATATGGTTGATATGGATTAAATAGATATGTGTTCAAGTATACAATATATATAAAAGACATATTTTGCAGGTTCATCCTGTTAAAAAATTTAAATATTAATATACCAATGTTTCGACTTGATCACACAAGTCATCTGCTGAGTGATAAAAGTAAATATATTAATTTATTAAGCACAAGAAGATGATATAATAATAAAGTGAAAGGCTGAAACCTTTGACAGATGTACCTTAAAAATGATTATGTGACAGCCAATCAGATGTAATAATGACTGCACATGGAACTCACAATTCAAAACACAAGGCAGAGATTTTACAAGAAAAAGATGGAACCCCACCTCCTTCTCTACTTAAATTTATATATAAGTAAGCCAGATTCAAGCATTTTGAACCAAGAGCATGAGGTTTTAAACACCTTCACATTTAATTCACTAAATATTATATATAAAGAAACAATGTGAAATCTTTCGATTTACTACGAAGTAATTTTTAAATCTAATGAAATGATAGTAACAAATGTAAATATATTAATTTATTAAGAGCAAGCAGATGATATAATTATGTGAAAGGCTGAAACCTTTGACAGATGTGCCTTAAAACAAGCATTTTTAAGGCACATCTGTCAAAGGTTTCAGCCTTTCACATACTTATATCATCTGCTTGTGCTTAATAAATTAATATATTTACATTTGTTACTATCATTTCATTAGATTTAAAAATTACTTCATAGTAAATTGAAAGATTTCACGTTGTTTATTTATATATAATATTTAGTGAACCTAAAGCTTCATGCTCTTGATTCAAAATGCTTGAGTCTGATTTACTTATATATAAATTTAAGTAGAGAAGAAGGTGGGTTCCATCTTTTTCTCATAAAATCTCTGCCTTGTGTTTTGAATTGTGAGTTCCATGTGCAGTCATTATTATATATGGATGATAAAATGTAGAAAGACAGTTGTAGATGCACTAGAATCACTGATTTGAAAAAACATTAAAGTTCCACCAATAGCAAAAATGTTAAATTAAGAATGTTTTTTAAAAATTTTCCAAATAGGAGAAAGTTTGCATGTATCATCTCGCTTAGATACATCTGGCCTTTTAAGTATCTCAATGGCTTCTCTAATTTCGCATTGGTAGAGATTATCACATCTATTTAAAAGGCCAGATTGTATCAATTAGCGAGATGATACATGCAAACTTCCTATTTGGAAATTTTTTTTTAAAAAACATTCTTAATTTAACATTTTTGCTATTGATGGACGTTTTTTTTAAATCAGTGATTGTAGCACCTCTACAACTGTCTTTCTACCTTTTATCACCCAGTAGAGGACTTGTGTGATCAAGTCGAAATGTTGGTATATTAATATTTAAATTTTTTAACACGGATGAACCAGCAAAATATGTCTTTTATATATGCAACCTGTGAAAATTTTCCTATTAACATATATATATATATTGTAATGGGATATCAGGGTAGAAGGTGGAATGATGGAGCATCATCATCAACCCCAAGTAAACAAAATATTTCAAATAATGAAATTTAAAGTTAATTACTAAAGTATATAGAGATATTTAATTTTTATCAAATTAATTATTAAAGTAATGTTTAACAATCATAAAAAAAATAAATAATTTTATATATTAAAGGAGAGCATGAGATCATAGAATTTCTGAGAGATCAGCCAGTCACTCCTCTGAGCAACTATAATAATTAATTATCAAACAGCATTATAAAACTAAGTAGCCATAATCATAAGTAATACTCAAAACATCAACCATTCATCATCATGAATGATCTATCAAAAGAAATCAATACAGGAAATCAACAATCTTCTGACCGGATTTGAACAATAAAAAATATAAATCAGTAGTCAATCTAGTGCTGGATTGGAAATGGGTCTTCTGTAGACTAGACTAACTATTGAGGCTTTGTCAGCTTGGGCAATTATTTAAACATAAACTTTGGATATACCATCCCAAGTGCTCATCCATCAGAATATATAAATAGAAAAAATCTAAACAATAATGCTGGGATAATAATAATCATCATCAATGCTCTGGCCACTTGTACTGGCCAACTATAAAATTAATTTCTAATAAGACTAAACTAAAATAAAATGTAGTGCAAGAGCTTTAAAGAATATAATCTTATGTGCCAACCAGAATGATGATGATTGATCATCACTGGGTGCTCCTAAAGCACTCAATACATACCCATTTAAATATTCAGCCCATGCTCGAATCTAGCTCATGACAACACAAGCTCTATTAATATTATAGTGAACAAGAAATGATGGCAATAGATATTCTAAAAATATTTAGAACCACTGGAATAATTTTTAACAAATGAATAAGTTTATTAGATAACAATTAATAAAAGAAATGAAATAAGACTCTAAAAATAAGGCTACACACATATAAGCTTTCTGATTTTGATTACTATACAAATTTCAAATTATCACATTGTGATTTACATATATGCAATTAATATACAAAATTCAAGGTACTATATAGTGGTTTATATATATATGTGCAATTTATAATATACAATTAATATATTTCAATTGATATCCAATAATGACAAAAAATGATTAAATTTTACATCTATGTCCTATTTTAATTTACTACAATATTTTCCTAATTAATTCCATTTGGAAAACATACAGAAAATTTCACACATATACATGTGTATAAACAAAATATAGATATAATTTAAAATCAGTTATCAAATTCTGTTACAGCTTGTTTTTTTTCTTTTGAAACTAAATAGTCAATTTTTGTTTGACAGGTACTTGTTGATTAATTAATTATCAAGGTCTCTAAATATAAAATCTTTTTTTTCTTTAATAAACGAAATATAAAATAGTTTTATGTCTGTCAATTCAGACCAAAGAAATCATTTAAAATTTCATTATATATAATGCTATCATAGATTGCATATAACATCTTTAAATTAAATATTAGAAATTTAAAAATATCTTTTCAATGAATTATTTCAAAATAATCCACCAGCTATATATATAGGTTTATCTGTGATTCTCTGCATATAGCTGAAATAGAATACATATAATTAATTATTCATTCACTGATGGTTTCTCTTTTGGTCCACACAGAGAGGGGTATAATTCAAGTAATTTGGTCTGCAATGATCTCCCTTCTGAAAGTCTGTGCTCATATATCCTATATATTACATATATAGACACAGGTATATAATCCTTGCATATGTGTTAAATGGATGTCCTGTACATGTGGGGTTCAGATTGACCTTAGGTCTACATGGGTGTGACAAAAATCTCGGCCTCAGGGTGGCCTTCGAGCATTCCATCATCAGATTTTCAATTGGATGGGCGGTTGAAGAGTTGGTGTGTAGTATATTGGAGCCTGTCCATTAAAGTATGAAGATTGTCTATCTTAATATATATCTGAGCACTTATAGTGTATATGTGTGGGAGATGATAATCTGGACCAACTGATGATTGCTGGATTAGCATAAAATACGTATATTGGTGATTATTTATCTTTTCAGCATATAGGTGCTTAAGTGTATCAGTGTTATTAGATAGACTGGAGAGTGATAGGTTGTCTGAAAGTCTGTGCTCATATACCCTATATATTAAAATCTTTTATTTCATTCAGAAATGTTTTTTATGATTAGTAAGCAAACTGGTTAATAAAGATTTTTCTATTGACATTACAGATACCCTATATATTAAAATCTTTTATTATTTCATTCAGAAATGTTTTTTATGATTAGTAAGCAAATTGGTTAATAAAGATTTTTCTATTGACATTACAGATAAATTTTGATAGGTATTCTTGTCCAATAACATTTTGGGCACGATCTTTAATTCGATCTTTCTACAAATATACTAGTAGATGTTGTTGAGATTTAATTACAAAATAATACTATTTGTGGAAAAGTAAAATTTAAATATGTAGAATTTATATATTTAAGAAATTTATAAAGTCTTTGCTTTTTAAATCATCTACATTATAAACTTCTATTCATTTATTTTTTTAATCTTGAAAAATCAAAATATCATGAACAAGTTTTAGATTTTTGTAATCTTCAAAGAATTTTATGCATCAACTTTGTGATTATTTTGAGTTAATTAATTCGGTAATAGTATGAAAACTGAATCCTATCTGATGGCGCTCTTTTTTTCAAAACGCACATCAATATACTGTTTTAGTGGCCTTAACTTACAGCTGACAGTACAAGAGGTGTTTTTGAGCCTAATAGGTCACCTGAGGGTGATGTACTTTATGATTACGTAATGAAAATCTATGCCCATTGCATTGCAACAGTATTCGTCAAGTGAGCGCTCTTGAACTCTCACTACCGTCTGATTTGATGGTGGCTGTATTTGAAAGAGACGAATTTCTGCAAAAATTCATTGTCAGAACTATTTAGACTTCATAGTGGAATTAGTATTCCATATTAAGAATTGTCATGTTGTCACACATGCTTCCCTATGCTTTTGAACTGCACACAACTTGAAAACATTTTCAGCAGAGTTTTTTTTCCAATTTCGCACGCAAATGCCCGTTTACGCGCGAATCCGTGTGAGAACTGTCAAATGTCATCTGCAAGTTGTCCGAATTGGTCGAAGCTGAGTGAATTGCCAGCTGGCCACACAAGTGGATGCACAATATTGTGTTTTCCCAAAAAGAGAAACTCCTGCAAGTGTACCTATGTAGGTTTGCGAAAGGGAAGTTGTTGGTTCGAAGGCTCCAAAATCCCGTTACTTATAACTTTGAGGGTTCCTTGTTATTTTATGTGTATTACTTTTGGCTGCTGTTTTTTATGCCCCTGTAAATGGTGGTGGTTTTTTTAAAATTGTTTTGCTTCACAACTTATCCAAAGTTTCGTTTCTTTTTGATTCAATAAATTATTTTATGGGAAAACTTGTTGTTGTTTTTGTTGTTCACATGATTATAAAGTAGGTAGGTAATATTTGATAAGTTTCATTAACAGTTAAAGTAGGTAATATTTTATTATACCAAAAAAAAAAAATTGTTTAAGAGTTAATTCAAAAGGCCCCACCAAAAAAAAAAAATAATAATAAAGAACTGTACGGTAACATAATAAAATATTCAAAAAGAAAATCCAAAAAGAAGTTAATAATTAAAAATCAAAACAAACCTTCCCCACCTCCCCCGGCTTAAAAAAAAAGTGTTCTTTAAAAACTAACTGTTTATGTCTTATTTTTTTTAATTAAAGGCCAAAAAATTAAGGAAGAACTTTTCGCTATCATATAAAGCTTTCTGTAGCATAAAGATTTGAAACAAAACAAAAAAAAAGTGTAATAAATTAACAAAAAAAAAAAAAAGACAATTCAAAATCAAAAGAACCCCTCTCCCCTCCACCCTCTAAAAAACCAAGTGTTGGTTTATTCAAAAGTACCGAATTGTTGAAGTCTTTTAGCAAATCAACAACAAAAAAAGAAGATAAGTTAAAAGCAAACAACCAATCCCCTTCCACCATCTAAAAACAACAAAATATTTCTTAAAAAAAACAAAAACGAACAAAATAAAAAATAAAAAAGCCGTATGAAAAAAAAAACTGGTTTACTGCAAGTAATATTATATAAAGAAACTTATGGACAGTTAATCGTTAATTTACAAACAAAACAACACCCCTAGACCATCTAAAAACAAAGTATTTGTTTATTAAAAACAACAACAAAAAACCCGAATGGAATAAAAAAAACAACTTTGGTGGTTTACCATCACCGACAAAAAAAAATTAAAAGCCGTTTGAAAAAAAAAAAACTTATACTGTAATATTATGTAATAATAAAAAACTTGGTGGTTTACCGTCACCCACGAAAAAATAATAAAAACCGGTTGAAAAAAAAAAAAAATTTTACTGTAATATTATGTAAACAAACAGATGGCTCGTGAATCAGTATATTGATGAGAATTGAGCAAAAAAGAACGCCATCAGATGGTAGGGTTCAGTATTCATACTATTACCATTAATTCATGAAAAAATAAATTAGTAAATCTATTTGTATCAAAGGATTATTTAAAATTTCAAAGAAAAGGTATTTTTTAGTTATTTTTTGCGTCACTTATGTTCTAAATGTTTTTTTGTGTAATATACAGACATTTTGTTTGACTTATCTCAGTAATTTTCAGTTTGATAATTAATGTTTATAAGTAATTATTTTTTTAACTCATCTATTTTATAAATAATACTGTATTTAATATCTGATTTTGCTTTGTAAAAAGAAAAAATTAAGAAAAATAGAAGAAAATAGTTAAAATCATTTAAATGTGATAAATAATAATAATTTAAATGTTTCTATGTCCCATTTGTCAGGGTTTTCTAAAATCATTTCGAATATTGTTATTAAATCTTTCCAATATTCAAAAAGCATTTCAATAATTTTTCCATTATATGCTCCATCTCATGCACAAATGGAAATCTTTTAACTTCTTTATCTAGTTTGTTAGTGCAATTTATAAAACTACTGAAAAAGAATGCTAAACCATTAATTGTTGTAAAGAAGATTTTATATTCTTTGATTTGTGAACTTTCAAAAACTTGAGATAAAACAAGATTTAATCAATGAACAAAAAAAACTTGTGAACATTGTTGCTTTACCTTTGCTTAAATCCCTGACAGATGTTTAGACATTACAGCTGCATCATCATAAGTTTATACAATTAGTTTTTTTTTTACAATCTTGTTTTTTTTGTTTTTTTTAAAAAAAAAGTTAATACTTATTCAGCCAAAGCAGATGTTTTGTCATGGAAAATATCTACAAATTCTAGAAATTATTCATAAATTTTTTCATTCTTATAATATCTAATCACAGTTGATAATTATGGAAACATTTCTATAATCAATTGTTACGATATTGCAACAAATAAATCACGTTATTTAATCACATTATTTCATTGTGAATATAATTATGAGAAAGATTTCTGACAGAATTTAATAAAACATTCTGTAATCGATTAGAAAGTTCTGAAAAGTCACTTGAAGAATCTATGTGACATGATAAAATAACTCATTATAATTACTTAACAAATGCAAAATATCAACATATTTCTTTCTGTTGCAAGAAAAGATCATCATTTTCATTAGTGTAGAATGCTAATTTACGTGTTCCTAAATTATATATTGTCAAAATTAAATGATGTAATATTTTAATATTTTTTAACCTTTTCATTGTGAATCAAAATATTTAAAGCTTTGAATATTTGTAGCACAATTAATATGAATTGAACCAAGTATTTTAAATGAAATTGTAGCTTTTAGATGATTTAATGACATTTCGTGTCTTTTTTGAGCTTTAAATAAATTATTTAAATCTTTAAAAACACTCCAATTCCATATTTTTTTTCATTCGAAAAAAAAATATGTGGACAACAAAATAATTTATCTTTACACTGTATTAGTCAAAGTATTGTTTTCTAATAGCTAGTATTAACATCATTTCTGATTTTAGTCTTTGCTATTGTTTTTTTATTATTAATTAAACTCAGAAATCTAAATTTTGTCCATAAAGGATCATTATGCAAAATTTATTTATAGATTTGTCCATTAAATTGCGATTAATCTAATATATATATATATAATATAAAACAAAAAAAATACTCTTTTTTTATTGATATAAGATAACTTTAATATTCTTAATAATACTTGAATAATAATAGAAAAGTTATTATATACTATTGAGTAAAAAATTCATGGGAAAACATGTTATATAAGTTGTTACAAATATATGTGAACTGTTGACACATCATTGTTGATATAACATTATAGCTGTATTACTTGGTGAATTTAATTTAATAATTACTTCTATACAAGTACAGTATAGCATAAATTATACCATTATGTTCTATCAATATTTTTGAACTATTGTCATGATACAGTAGCAAACAATAGAATAACTTATTAACACTATGGATTCAATATAAAAGTTGTTGTCAATAATGCTTCCATAGACAAAGATGTGACAGTATGAGAATATGTCATCAGAACAAAGCATTCAGAAACTTTCAATGACCAGTTAGAATAAATAAATGCTTGAATTTGTGATTTATTGAGAAAATTTGTAAAATACAAATATGAAAATGTTATGTAAAAGTATATATAATCATTAAATGGACAATGCTAAAAGTTTAAGTATTGCATATATATTCTACCACATGCCACTGGTGTATAACATTTTAATGATGTAAGAGAATATTAAATTTTATGATCCTAGCTTTAAAATTGAAATGCTAGAATATTAAAAGAATGGCAAACAATGACACACTACTTGATTATAGTACTTTGTTGTTGAATTACTCTACCTGCCTTTGAGCATAGATTAACACGCATACTTATATCTAAATCAGCTGAAAATTATAAAAAATGCTAAACCATGATATAATTGGAGAAACCAATGAATTGTTGTAATATTTCAGATATAAACTTTATTTATCAATAAGTGTTAAAAAAATTACTGCTATTCTATTCATAGAAGGTTATTCATATATTGTTTTTCATTGATTATTATCTTAGTAAATGAAGCTAAAATTATAAAAAATATAGTATAACTTCAGATTTTTCATATCATATAATAAATATATCTTTTTCTTTTAAAATCTGGTGATATAAGGAATCTCAAATGAATGTCTTTGTTTTGTAAAAATATCATGAAGTCGCTAACTATTAGAAATTACGATGTATTTTAATAAGCTATCTATTATATGTTCTTAATAACTTCCACTATCTAATTAGTTAATTTCAGGACTATATTTCATTATCAGAAACTGATGTTTAATAATAAACAGTTACAAACAGGCAAAACTCACTATTTATATTGCCACACACAGCAAGCTATAGGAGGTGGTCATGTGATGTTTATTGGCTTAATAACCATTACATTATTAGCCTGACAAGTTACAATTGATTTTTGGATCAATGACTCTTTCGGCACTTGAATTTCTAGTGAACTCTTGAGAAATAAAATCATTTGATTATTCTTTATATAAAGAGTATATTTCAAAGCAATATATTATTATAAATGAGATTTAAACATTCTTTGCTCATTATGAAAGCAAGATATGTTGTACAGGGTGTCCGTAAAGTCTGTGTGCAATTTAAAAAATTTATAACTTTATAAGTATTTGTAAGAAAAAAAATTGTAAAAGTATTAGAAAACTTAATGTACTTAGTTTTAAGTAAAATTATTTAGTAACTCTTCAACACAATAATTTAATAATTTTTCAAAACTTTAAAAATACTTATTTTTCAGAATTACGGACCTGTGGTTTCAATTGAAGAAAAAGTAAACTGTGTCTTTTGATTGGCTGAACTAAAATCTACTTTTGCTGAACAAAGAAAGTTTAGAACTGAATACAGTAAAGGAACACCTCATAGGGACTCTATTGCCAAATGGATGAAAAAATTCAGACAGGCTCAATTCTAATAAGCCATGGTCTGGTAGATCACATATCAGCAAAAAAGTAGCATCTGTATTACAATCCTTTAAGGTAAGTCTAAGAAAATCATTAAGACAAATGTCACTACGGCTGAAGGTTTTAAAGTTCACTTTTTTTAAGATTCTGTGGAAAAAACTTCACATGAAACCTTACAAAATTCAATTGCATCAAATGTTGTTAGAAGAGGACTATCATGCATGCCTAACTTTCTACCATCAGTTCAATGAAAAACTTGGCAATGATGATGCATTGGTGAGTAGTTTAATGTTTCCTGATAAAGCAACATTTCACATTAATGGCAAAGTTAACCGACATAATTGCCAGATTTGGGGAACTGCAAACCTAAATGAAATTGTTGAACATGAAAGAGTCTCTCCTAAAGTTAATGTATGATGTACTTTGGGATAAAATCAAATCATAGGGCCATTCTTTTTTGAAGGGCATGTTATTAATAATGACATCTACTTAGATATGCTGTAGAATTACTTTATTCCTCAGCTTGAACAATTAGGACTAAAAGATGATACAGTATTTCAGCAAGATGGAGTTCCTTGCCACTTTGCTCTGCATGTTAGACAGTTTCTAAATCAGAAATTTTTTAACAGATGGATTGGAAGAGGTAGACCATTTTCTTGGCCTCCACATTGGCCAGACTTGACTCCATTAATTTTTTTTTATGGGGACATGTGAAAACAATACTGTATGCAACCAAACCTCAATTGTTAAAAGACTTGAAAGCTAAAATAACTAATGTGATTTCAGACATTACTGTAAATCAATTAACAAATGTTTTTAGAGAACTACAAAATCGTATTACCCTTTATATTACTAATGATGGTGGATATGTGAAAACTTAATAAAATACAATAAAACAAAAATTATATAAATTTTCTTATTTCCAATACATTCTACATAATTTCTCTATCACAAATACTAATAAAGTTATAAATTTTTTAAATTGCACATGGATTTTATGGACATCCTGTATATAATAGCCAAATTCTATAAAACTCTCAAAACCATAAAGCTATAGCAGAAATTCATTTTTTTGTGATTACATGACAATAATTGATCAAATTAAATCCCATCTGGGTTGCAAGATAGATGTTGATATTTTAGTTTAAAATATTTTATTAAACCTTAGAGAAGCTATATTGAGATTTATTCCAATACTTTCATCTTTGTATTCCTTTTCTTTGGAGAATAAAATATCTCGGTTGCAATTAATGTAATAATGACTTTTAGTCTACAGAACAAACAATTCATTAATAATTACATGATTAATATTTTCTATAATTAATTATTTATGTGTTTGTTGTAATCTATTGTTAAAGATAAATTCCACATTCTTTGTGAAATATTCTCATTTCATTCCTATAAAAATTTATATATCTTGGCTTGCTGAATTTTCTCCAAATACCAGGAATGAAATACTAAGATAAAATTACATCTACACTATGAGCAATTTAATAAATTGATTTTAGGGTCTATGTAGACCTCATCCATATAACATCAAATCCTAAATGTTTTCAAATAAAAGGACATAAAAGAAGATAAGTAATCAAGAAACTGCGTAGTATTTTCACTTAATCTTATTGGATATTACAAATTCTCCAGAGAAAATGGTTTACGAGAAATCATAAAAATTTTCTACAAATATATAAAGCTTTTGGCTAATTAATTTTAAAATCTAAAACAAGTATTTATAGTCATGTATATTTCTATCATAAAATCAGTAAATTTGATATTCTATGCTAAACTAACAAATATACTACCATCATTTTTCAAATTATACACAAAGATATTAAATCCAGAAGAAAAACTT
Organism: Epiperipatus broadwayi; assembly: GCA_028023455.1. Classification (NCBI taxonomy): domain Eukaryota; kingdom Metazoa; phylum Onychophora; class Udeonychophora; order Euonychophora; family Peripatidae; genus Epiperipatus; species Epiperipatus broadwayi. The sequence goes on along the minus strand of JAQFVV010006257.1, from coordinate 5,345,548 downwards.
AAAAATATCTGATCAGAAGTAAACTGTAGAAATATCACTAAAAATATATTCCTATTAATATTAACATGTCTGAATCTTCTATTTCTACTATATCTTATTTTTTTATGAGAAATATGCAGATATTTTTTGATGATAAAATGAAAGCTATGTTTAAAAATCTAGTGCAAGATACATACATACCTTTGTGTCCCACTTTGAAAGGTTTTTCTAATATCCCTTCACAGAATGGTAGAGTTGGACTTTTCTTACTAGACTACTCATCTACCATTTAATGAAGTTTAAAATTTTTTTCTTTTAATCTCTAATAAAAATTAGTTAGCTACAAATTTTCAACTACTAATTAGATAGCTAGTTGAATTGCTTATGAGCTAGCTATTCAAAATTAATCTATTTGCATTGAAATCCCAGCTATCTGAAAAATTTTCTAATTTCTATCAGGATTTGAATTATGGTATAGCAGGAAGATACATCAACCATTATACTGTTTGGTGGATGTGTGTTAAATATTGAGATAACTTTTATATATATGTAGATATATTGTAATAGAATTATGATATTTTGAAATAACATGATTCATCCATTGCCAAGCTAGTTTCATGTTGGCATTATCAAGGCTAGTGTTGTGAACCAATTTATGTAAAATGGGATAACAGTCAACAAATCGTGTCCATATATATAAACCATTAGCCTTTGTAAGTATTTATTTGCATTTGCAAATATTTAGATTAATAAATTTAACTTAAGGAGCTGATGTGATTCCTGCATTAATTGGAAAGACTCAGTATGCTACATAACTATCTAAGCATAAATATATCATAAAAATTTAAAAAATGACTTATAATTCATAGCCTTTTTGTTTTGTTATATTGGTTGCCATGAAAGTATGTAGATTAGTTTATAATTAGAACTTTACAGATTTAAGTCACACAGTCCAGAAATTAAGTCAATCAGTAGATGCATGGGATGAAATGAATTAGGTATTCTTCCTAAAATTATTTCTTTTTATTCAGGACAATTACCAATAGTAAATAATAAAAATAATTAGAATAATAGCAAAAATAATAATAAAGATTGATTGTCTTACTTCCTCTACCTTCCTTTTTTAATGCAATTTCTATTCTAAATAACCCATAATATAAATAAACAAAGTAGATTAATAAATTTTAATACTAATATATATTTGGCAATGTATTAATAAAAAGAATAGTTGTAATCGGGCATCTTCTTCATTTCAGTTATTTTTTTATTATAAATTAAAGACAATTGGGTATTTGTAAGTCAAATATAATTTAACTAGAAATATATATCTAATATTTTCGATCATATTCATGCAACTTTAGACTGCAATCTTTCCTACATACGTTGGGCATATTGTGTATTATGATCCTTATTATAATAAATAATATGAACATCGCTGTATATTAAGATAATACTTTATGCTCTCTTAATTTCAAAGCTATGCTCCACCACATGATAAAATGTACAATAATATATTGCAACATGAGTAATAATATATTGCAATATAAAAATATGATAGTACTACTTGAAGAAATTCATCTCTAAAGATATCAGGATTATCAGTATAATTCACAATGTAACAATGAATAAGCTTTTTATTCTCATAGAATGCCTCTTTTCTACAATGACTTGTATAATAATTATATTTAATTTTTAGGGTGTATTTTTTCTACAGGAATTTATATTACAATAGTATATTCTATATTAATCTTGGAACTAGAAACAACCAAAATATAGCATTAATAATTATATATTCAATAATATTGACCTAACTTAATTTTCAAATTCATCTTAAAAATAAATATGCTGATCCATGTATTATATTTTTTAAATATATCTTTTATTGATCTATATTTATATGACCAAACAATATGATGAAATATGTTTTAAGAAATTTTCAAAATATCTTTTACATTTCATTTATATTGTTCATATGTATTATAACAGGTCTATCATATGGCACACAATAATATAGTGAGAGTACACAAATATAAAGTTGAAAGGAAAAGTAGAAATAAACACAGACAAAAATTTTTAGTAGATATTTCCTACATTCAGTGAGAATATTAATCCTTTAAAGGGTTAAATAATTCTGAATTTAAAACAGAATTTTATTATGAAATAAAAAATTTTAAATAGGTCTAATTAATATTTATTATTCTGATTTCGAAACTTAAAAACAAACAGGGTTTATTTTTGAAATCTTTTAACTAAGACTTGTATAAAATATTTATTGTTTATTATTAAAGCTTGTTTATGATTCTATTATCTATTTTTAAGAAAAATCTTTGATAAGATATCCAAATATAGCTTTTTAATTAAAAGTGCTTTTAGAGGGATTAAAATTGTTCCCAATCAAGAGAGAGAAAAAAAAACACATTTTTTTTAAAATTAATGTTGTTGTCACCTCAATCCATGTCTATAAAAGAGTTGGATAAAAAGATTATTTTAATCTGCTTTTAGCTTTTGTAAGCTGGCAGCAAGTGGTTGGCCAGTTGCAAAGTTGTCTTAATTTCTTTGCGACACAGTGGCCAAATTGGTCAGCTGCAAAGTCTGTATTGTATTTTTTGTAAGAACTGGCCAGAAGTTTGGCTAGTAAAAATTTTTGAACAAGTGGCAGCAATTATCTGACCAAAATAAATAGCTGCAGTTTGTTGTTGACTAGCAGAAAATTGAAAAAAAAATAGCTCTCATGAAGATGTAGCTAAAGTCAAGCCAGTAGATAGCTAGCAGTGAGTAGTCTACTAGTTCTATATACTGGAGTTTTGATTCACTTTCAGATTGGGTTAACTTCAAAATTGGATCAATTAGCCTATTAAATGTGTTGGAGTGTGTAGTACATTGGAGCCTGTCCATTAAAGTATAAAGATTGTCTATCTTAATATATATCTGAGCACTTATAGTATATATGTGTGGGAGATGATAATCTGGACCAACTGATGATTGCTGGTTTAGCATGAAATACGTATATTGGTGATTATTTATCTTTTCAGCATATATGTGATTGACTGTATCAGTGTTATTAGATAGAGTGGCGAATGATGGGTTGTCTGAAAGTCTGTGCTCATATACCCTATATATTACATATATCATCATCATCAACCATTATCAATCCACTGCAGGATGAAGGTCACTCCAAGTTTAATCCATCTTCTCCGATCTTTAGTTTCTCTTCTCCACAACACCCCTGCACATTTTCTTATTTCATCCATCCATCTCACATGTGGTCTCTTTCTGGGTCTTTTACAATCTCTTGGAATCCAGTTTAAAATTTCAATTGTCCATCTATTATCATCTCTTCTAGCAATATGTCCAGCCCAACTCCATTTCAATCTTTTAATTTTTTCAATAAGGTCAGTAACACCTGTTTGTTGTCTTACCCATACATTGTGTTTTCGATCTCTTCCTGTTACTCCCAACATACATCTCTCCATACTCCTTTGAGTGGTCTGAAGTCTCTGTATTGCTCTTCTATTAAGTGTCCAAGTCTCAGATCCATAAGTAAGAACTGGTAAAACACATTTGTTAAAAACCATCCTTTTCAAACACATAGGCATATTTCCTTTTAGTATCAAGTTATTTCTACCAAAAGCACTCCAACCAAGTTTAATTCTATGATTAATTTCCTCCATTATGTTTCCATCTGTATTAATAATCTGACCAAGGTATTTGTAACTGTTAACTTCTAATTCTTCATAATCAATCTTTATTTTCATATTTTGAGCAAATCGATTAAACATTACTTTAGTCTTTTTAACATTTATCTTTAGTCCTACTTTTCTACTTTCATCTGCTAACTCCTGCAACATTTCCTGCAACTCTGAAGCATTATTTGCAAAAACAACTACATCATCTGCAAAATCTAAATGACTTAAATACTCTCCATTTACTTTCACTCCTTTAGTTTCCCATTTTAATCCACAAAATACTTCTTGCAGCACTGCTGTAAAGTTTTGGAGATATGGAGTCACCTTGTCTTACACCTTTCTCAATGTTGATTTTTCCAGTATCATTATGTAATCTAATTGTTGCTGTTGCATTTTTATAAATATTCTTTAAAATATGACAATATCCTGGATCTATACCTTGATGATCCAATGCTTTAATCACTGAAGAAATGTGTATAGAATCGAATGCCCTTTCATAATCTACAAATCCAAAACATAATGACAACTCATATTCGTTTGTCCTTTCTATGATTTCTCTCAATACCTGGATATGATCTATTGTACTAAAACCACTTTTAAATCCAGCTTGTTCTCTTGGTTGGTGGAAATCCAAAGTTCTCTGCAGACGAGTTGTAATTATTTTGGTAAAAATTTTATATAAAACTGATAAAAGGCTGATAGGTCTGTAATTTCTAATATTTTCTTTATCACCTTTTTTAAATATTAATATTATTACTGCATTCTTCCAATCTTCCGGTACATCTTTATCATTTAGACATTTGGTATATAACTTTGCTAAAATTGTTTCTATTTCTTCACCTGCTTCTTTTAATATATCAATTATAATTCCATCATTTCCTGGAGCCTTTCCTTTCTCAATACACTTAATTGCATGTCTCACTTCTTCATTTAAAATTCTGGGCAATTCGGAAGATGTAATAGATATAGGAGGTACTTGTTCTTTATTACTATATAATTCTTGATAAAAATCTTCTACCAATTTCATGATGTCATCTGACCCTTTTTAGTAATAATTCCATCTTTTTTTCTTATTGCAGATATAAATTTCATACCAATACCAAAATGTTGTTTAACATTTTTGAGACTTTTATTTTCTTCTACAGCTTTCCTTGCTATTTCACAGTTATACTTTCTTATATCATTTTCAACTCTTTTCCGTACCATTTTACAAAATTCGAGATATTCAATTCTTTTTAATACATCATTTTTGTATATCTTCATATTCCTTCTTTTCTTCATAAATTCTCTAGTCTCAGTAGAAATTTTATTAGTCAATTGCTGCTTTTTTCTACCAGCTATGTTTGTTGCAGTTTTTAAAAGTGTATCAGTTATTTTCATATTAATTTCATTCAAATCTGAATCATGCTCAAAATCTCCTAACACTTGAAACCTATTTGTAAGTTCTAATTTAAATTCATTAGAATGTTTCTGAAGATTAGGAATATCAACTGTAAATATTGTTTTTCTTAATAATTTGTGTCTCTCTAGTTTTACATTAACACGTAACTTACACCTTACTAATCGATGATCACTTCCTGTGTTAAATTTATTAAGAACATTACAATCTTGAAATATGTATTTTCTGTTAGTCAAAATATAATCCAATTCTGCTGTACCTTCATTTGGATGCTTCCATGTCCATTTCCTTTTAATATTTTTCTCAAAAAATGAATTCATAATATAAAGTTTTTCTTTTTCTGCAAACTCCACAAGTCTATGTCCTCTCTCATTTCTATTACCATAACCAAAATTACCTACAGCAATTTCATCTTTCATTTGTCTACCAATTCTAGCATTAAAGTCTCCCATAACAATTTTAAAATGTTGTTTACTCTGATCAAAAGCCTTTTGTACATCCATATAAAAATCTTCTACTACTTCATCACTATGAGAACTTGTTGGGGCATAAACCTGAATTATCTGCATTTGGTATCTGCTATTAAGTTGTATAACTAATCTTGCCACTCTGTCCGATACACCATCAATCTCCACAATATTGTTCTTCCACTTTTTATTTATAATGAATCCTACTCCACTTGTATTTCCAATATGTGTGCCTTTATAATAGAGTATATGTCCACTTTTTAAATCAATTGTTTCTTCTCCTTTTCTTCTAACTTCACAAAGTCCAATAATATCCCATTTAATATAAGACAGTTCTTCTAATTCTTGCAATCTTCCTTCACTTGAAAGTGATCTGCAGTTGTAAGTACCTAAATAAAAAGTCGTCATCAAATGGCAGCCTGGGTCCGCAATCAAGGGATTCTTAGCACCCTCCGCCTTCGGCCACCAACCGCTGCCTTGGTTGGTGACTTTACAGCCTCCTGGGAATAAGGTATATAATAAGCCTGTGTTCCAGTTAATAAAAGATTTTGTAAAACAAAAAAGAAGTACTGAATTAATTTTATATAAATATTTAATTAAAAGCCAAAAAAAAAGAAAAATGAATTGCTTCCTCTCATCACATATTACTGCTACACAAGCATATTTTTTGTTAACAATTTTGTTATAAATTTTACATACTTATAATTATAAATTTATTTAAACGCACATTGATTATGTAAATAATATTCATTAAGGCTGTAACCTCAAACACATGCGTTATAGCATTTTGCTGTATAACCTCATGGTTTTAATTAGAGTAATTTTGCTGTATTCAAAAATACATAAAATTAAAAATATAGAGTATTTAGTAGATTTTTCAACAGAATATTAGTTTCATTAGAAATTTTATTGCTTTTATCATAATGAAATATCAATTAATGAAAGAAACTACATAAATTCAATGCAATATTCGAGACACCATACAAAAATAAGATGAAATACTTTGCCATTGTTTAAGCTTAAATCCTTAATAACATAATAGATTTTTTTTAGGCATTAATTCTTCTATTTGCATTCGGATCTGGACTTTTTTTTTAATGTTCCAATCAATCAGATTTTTAAAATAAACTTTTTTTCTCCAAAAATTAATTTTAATTTTTTCTTTTCAAACATATATCTATAGATTTTTTTAAGGAGTAGACATAAGTTAAAATCTTAAAATCATTAACACTAATATTGAACATAACTTCCTTTTGCATTACATTTGTTATTATAAATCAGAAATCCAGAATTTTCACTAATATTAAAAGAGATAATTCATAACAATCACTATCATTTTTTTTTTCCCATTAAAAAAAAATCATTATTTTCAAAGAACAAATTGTTTCAGAAAAGCAGTTTAAAACACAGTACTCCATCATTGAAGTTTTTTATTTTTGTCATATATTTTTCATTTTTATAAATAATTGGATATACAAAATAAACATAAATAATAATATACTAGTTCAAGGGTCATTAATTTTTTTTTTACCTACTGCTTATATTTGTACTCTTGTTAACAGTATAATTTCCCTACTTCCCATCGATGCCCAAAAAATCTAGTTTAGTGCTTCATTTGATAATGTTTTGCAACACAATAAACACATCAGAAGCTGTTTATTCAACAAAGATTCAATAAAATGCATTTTCAAGTATTTTGGTAAATAGCCACAAATGTAATTGTTTTTTTTTTTGAGATGGGTTACAATTGGTTAAAATATTTATAACTTTTTATAAATAGGCTTAAGATCACATTCACTTAACTAACCTTAAATACTCATGGATCACTATAGAGATAGAACACACAATTGTTACAAGTTGTTTGATTATTGTTACAAATCATGTGTACAAAGCCACAGAGCTTATTGGTTGTTTTCTTGTATTGCCAACCAAAACTGTAATTATAAACTGTATATGAATGTCAATATGGAAATTGGAACCTTTATAGGTTTGTATCAAGTTAGAAAATTTCATGAGAAGCATGAGAACTCTGCAAAAATTTTAAATGCCTATTGCACATTTATAGTTATGTATAGTTTTTCTTTTAACATCTGGCAAATACTCATGGCCCATCTGAAAGCTTTAAACAGTCACTATTGGGTGATAGGGATCAGGCTGATGATTCTGGGACTAATTGATAAATTTGAATTAAGTATGGAATTTAAAATTTTTTTTAAAAATACTGAAAATAGAGACTGTGGAGCATAAAAGAAACAAGCACAAGAGAGCAAAAAAGCATTGTATTTTAATGACATGATGATGATAATAATAGAAAGAATATATGAATACAGATAACCTTTATATAGTACAGTATTCTACAATGTAGTTTCACTCTAACACGAACAGAAATTTGAGGAAATTCTAGTATAATACTGTACTTCTATTACTTAACATATGTATTTTATGGAAGTAATATAATTTTCTTCTTCTTCCTTTTCCTACGTATTGATTTCAACTTTAACATATCATACCATTTACAGCTTTTTTAAACACTTTATCAATATTATTTATTTATATCAAAACTAACAGTTTCGACTGCCCTGCAGTCATCACCAGAGCTACAATATTCTAATATATAATTATATAATTAATACACTCATACACATATACATAATTAAATACACAAAATAAAACAAAAATAAAATATACACTTTAATCTGACCATTATAAATAATCCATTTCCCATTTTATTACTTTGCTCTTAAATAATTCTATCCACATTTATTTTATATCACTTTATTTTATTTTTAAAAAAAATTATTATTTATTATAATTATAAACCTTAACATTTATTGTACTCTTTAATACATATTATCGTCATTTTACTTATATTATAAATCAACTTCTAATCTTTTCTTATTTTTTATTAAATATTTTATAATTATCAATTAACTTTTCCCACATTACATTAAGTTGATTTATAAGTAAAATGACAATAATGTTAAGGTTTATAATTATAATAAATAACAATTTTTATAAAAAAATAAAATAAAGTGATATAAAATAAATGTGGATAGAATTATTTAAGAGCAAAGTAATAAAATGGAAAATGATTATTTATAATATTCAAGTTAAAATGTATATTTTATTTTTGTTTTATTTTGTGTACAGTATTTAATTATGTATTTGAATATGTGTGTAAGTGTATTAATTATATAATTATATATTTGAATATTGTAGCTCTGATGATGACTGCAGGACAGTTGAAACTGTTAGTTTTGACATAAAAAAATAGTACTGATAAAATGTTTAAGACAGTTGTAAGGGGCATATGTATTTTACCAGTAAACCTTATATATCTGTAAGAAGAGCATGCAAATAAATTGATGTTCTTTAAGATTACTTAATATATAATCTCCTGGATATTGCTTCTACCACATTTTATTCCGTAATCTTTAATTACAACTGTTTCCATGGTAATTCCTTATTCAGAGTCAAATCCATTCATTTGTTCATTTTATGAAAGTTCTTTTCCAATTAACTGATGTTCTATACTGTTAAAATGCTTTTTACAAAACTTTATAAAATATATTTTGGTACAATATATCTTAAAATAATAAAGTATAAATCTACAAATTAGAACACAAAATATATTTAAATTGTATTGAAATACTCATTCCGTTAATCTATTTTACATATAATAATCAATATTTGAATACCTGTTTTAAATAAATTAAATATTTTAAAATAATGTTTTCTTTTGTATATATAATTTAATATTATTTAATCATACAAATATATAGACCGACACACATAATTTAACAATAGTCTAATGTCCTATTTATGATTTTAAAGATTATTTTGAAACTGTATGCAATAAATAAAATTTTCATAATAAATTTATCAATAAGTATTTTATTTTACTATTGCTACCACATAAAACAATTTATATACTTTTATTAATATATCACTAACATAATATATGTCATTAGTTTTATTATATCATCCTTAGACTAAGAGCCCATATTTTAAACTTGAAACAGCTAATGAATTTTTCCTTTTTTTTTTGTAGATAACATTACCAGGTTTAAACTCGAATCCCACTATTACAGTATGTAAGTATTCAGAAATCTAAATTACACACTATGGGCATACAATACATATGTATACATGCATACAAAAATAAAATACAATTGGGGGAATATTCAAATTTTATTTTATTAAGACTCTTTGAGTTAAGTGCACACCATTGTGTATATCGTTTTCAAGTGCTCAGTTCGTGAAATGCAAAAAAATATTATTTTAAGAAATTCTAGTGTTTGTGGCTTTGTAAGAAACTTGTTTTGAGATATTTTGGGTATGTGTAAAAGAGTAACTTTTTATTTTTTAAACTAATTTTTGGAAAATTAAATTTCAGCCCCAAACTATCTGTTAAAAATAAAATAAAAAACAATGTTTAAGAGAAATGTATTCCCTGGATGTAAAAATACAAATTTTGGATAATCTTATAAAAGAAGAAAAAGCATCATGCATTGAAAAAACTCTTCATTTAAATAAAGCAACAATGTGAACCATTAAGAAAAATTAAAAGTGCTGTTACTGTAGGATCTTTGATATCTGCAAAAATATGCAGCTGGTCTTTGCCTTCCAATAACTGAGAAAAAGGAAAAAACATTCAACATCTGAATTGATAATAGCTGCCAAAAAAAGGATTCCACTGGATGGCAATATCATTAAATGAAAAGCTCTTAAAATTAATAAAGACCTTAACAAAAAAAGAAGAATCTTCTCTGGTTTGAAAATTCAAAAAAGTGTTTTACAATTCATAACATAAAAATTCAAGATGAATCTACATTGGATCATCATGAAGTTATAGGACATATCCAGAAAAAATGCAAAAAATTACAGAAGAGCAAGGATACACACTATGCCAAGTTTTTAATGCCAATGAAACTGGGCTTTGGTGGGGGGAAAAAACCTAATATAATCTTTACATTGAAATAAGAAAAACTGCACCCCGATTTAAGATACCCAAAGATCATATAGTGCTATTTTTGTTAATAATATATCAGAAGACTTTATAACAAAACCCCTGCTTGTTCATAGATCTTCAAATCCCTGTGCACTTATAGCCATACAGAAATACAACTTACTCGTATATTGGAAACCAAATTCAAAAGCTTGGGTAACTGAAAATTTATTTAGAATAGGTTTTTAAAGTATTTTGAGCCAGAGGTTAAACATTATTTAAAGAAGAATTTGAACACCAAGGTACTATTATTATTACATACTGCTTCAGGTAAGCCATAAGATTTGAGTCATCCCAACATCCAAGTTGCTTCAATCATTTTGACTATATCAGAAAATCATTACAATGGATTTTAGACATAAATGAGTTGAGATAATCTGGTATAATGGAAGCAATTTTCAATTAAGCACTATATTAAAATCATATCCTTATCATTAAAGAATTAAAAACATTAACATTAAATATATGTTGGAAAAAGATCTGCCATTAGCAGTTAAAATACAAAACAAGCTTGAATCATCAGAAAATGAAATTGGTGACATATTAGAACTTGCTAAATCAAATGGAGGCAATGGTTTTAAGGATATGGCTATTTGAATATTGAAGATTTATTGATATAAAAAGAAATTGGTAATGCGGATTTGCCAAAAATGACATCAGAAGTTGTAAATCAAATTGATTCGGAGGAGATCAGCAGTGATGAAAAGTGAGAAGTTAATAAATTAACAATAAAAAAATTATGGGAATGCCTAATAGCTAAAAATCTAGAATTATTTTTATTGAATGCAGACTCACCTGCTGAAAGAAGCTGAAAATTCAAAAGGAAGCTGCAAAATTGCTTATCTCCATACCATGAAATCTACAACCTTATAAGAATCAGAAAACAAGTGAAAACTACAGATTTTTTTAAAGAGGACAGAAGACACAAACGATGAAAAGGATTCAATGAGTGAAAAAAATTTTAAATTTGTTTGTACCAAGCGTGATGAGGAAAAAAATTATTAAATTAAGGTTATTAAAATGAAAATAGATATAGCTTGTTTCTTTTCATTTTGTATTATACATACATATGCTAATATTTTAAATAAAAATGAAGTTGCATGATTTAAAAAAAAATTTTTTTAAATAAGTTTTTGGAAGCTAATCCCATTTTTGTACTGGTTCTGGGTCTCGTAACATGGTTCATACAACATGGCATTTTCTAGGAATCTATTTACCATGTTATACGAGAGCTATTTTTGTATAGAAAAATGAGAATTCATAGAAAATGAAAATATGTAATTGAAAAAGCTTAATAATAAAATGAAAATAAACCTAAGAAAAAGTTAATTTGAAAGAAAATATAGTGAAATACATGAATAGCAAAAAAAAAAAATCAAGAGAAAGACATTTGATTTCATTTATAGTTAAATAAAATAGTTTGGAGTTGAAAAACAAGGTTACAGAAATGAAGTACTGACTAAAGACAGAAATGGTAAATTATTAGTAAAAGAAAAAAATCACATACATTATTAAAAAGATCGAAATAATAGATGAAAAATAATAAGACATAATCTCTATTAATTGAAAAAGAAAATAATATAAATAATCATAAAATAGGCTGTGCTATAATTAGGATGAAGTTTTTTTAAAAGCATTAAAATGAGATGAAAACTACCAAGACCTGGGAAACTAATGAGACTCATTTGAATTATTGAAGGCTATAAGAACATAAGAAAAAAGGATACAGCAAAATTGACTGATATTTGTAATGTAATTTACAACTCAAGAGTAAAAACCAGATTTCTTTCAACAGGCATGACTTTATTATTTTAAAAAGAAACTTAATTCAGTGAAATGTAAAAATTTTAGAACAATTGCCTTAATTTTCTATTCACTTAAATTGCTGTTACAAATCTTGAATAGACAGCCTTCAACAAGATTAAATATGTCCCTCATCTGAAGAAAATGTAGGATAAGAAATGAATAAAAGATATTGCTGACAAATATATAAAGAGAAGAAAAGAAATTAATAAATGTTTTATATATATTAAAAAGATATTTGATAGTGTAAATTAAATTACTTTGACATTTACTGAGAAATTTATATATAAATTAGAAAATGTAATAGATTAAAGGGTTAGTCATAAACTAGCATTGAACAAAACAAACAATCATAGAAATTGAATTAAAAAGTATCACACATTGTTTAATAAATAATCTTATCAAATAAAATAACTAATCATCACAAAACATTTTTTGCTATGGTCAGTGCTTCTGATTTAAATACACACAAACTTAGAATAATCATTATCAATATATTAATGTTATCCATTAAACACTGCTAAAATTGTTTATAACACGATAATCAAAATTATCATAATTTGATTACAGAACTGTAAAGCAAGTCATTTAAACTCAGTAATAAACATTGCCAATAAGGTTATAATTATGGCATTCTAACTAAAGTCATCACTATTAACTAAAATATGGCAATTAATTACCAGTATAATTTAAATCCAGGCGACCAAATATCATTGGTTTACAAACTATAATTGGGTTATGACTATAATACTACTTTCATTTCCAGCTTGACATTTATTGTTAATAAAGAATTATAACTTAAACAATATTGTATACTATATATTTAAAAGAATTGTTAAATAAGTATTATTTTAATAGAAATGGATTAGTCACAGTAGAAATATTAATTTAGCAGATTTAACTGATATGAAGTATTTGAATATAATGAGAATAAACTGAATAAAGCATTATATAGGATTGTCAGCATTTGTAGAAAGTTTGAAATAAAAATAAATTCCAGTAAAATTAGAGCAAAGGTATTGCTCAAGAAAGGGAAAAATTAAAAGTAATAATTGGCATGAAGTTATAGAACAGATTATTGGGTAGAGAATTAGCTAAACAAGTTTTTGATAATACTAGGAGTTATTCTGTTATTTAACAAGGCAAAACTGTGATGTACTGTAGCTTCTCCTTAAACGGAGTCAAGAATCTCCCAACAATTATGCCCAGAGGAACCTGTTAACCACTTTATTTTCCATTCCCCAGTCTAAGTTTTCCCATATTCTGCTCCATCCCATTTCCACAACATAATCTTTGTCTACTCTATGGCCTTTATATCTAAATCCACCTTATCTTTTCCCAAACCCAGCATAAAAACCAATAATCCACTTTCTGTACAACCACTTTTTTCATATTTATTCTTCCATAACTTCATTATATGTGCCCTTTCTGTTTTCAATCATTTACATTCAAATAATTGATGCCTAATATTTTCTATTCCTTCCTTACATAATTTACAGAATAAATCACCCATATTTTTCCACTTACATGTATATTCTCTTGTTGCTAAAGATCCCATTCGAGCCTTAAACAATAAACTACTTCCCTTACTATTATCATATATTAACTCGCACCTAATATTCTGTTTATTTCTATATATATTTAAACTCTTTACTCTCCATACTAGTTCTCCATCTCTCTAACTCCCTATTCTTTATTAATAAATCTATTCTTTTTCCCATTCCTTACCACTATAACACTCAACAATCCTCCTACACAATCATCCCATCTTTGTACAAATATACTAATATAATTTCTTTATCCCATCCTGTGCATACTGCATCCTTTCCCACCCATCTTGTTACCTGCCCTTACTCATAGCCCAATTAAATACTATTATGGTATTTTTTATTATCCATAAACTATCTACCAAACATTTTCATTTACTTTTTTGATCTCTCATATGAAAACTTCCATCCCATTTTCTTGAATTGTCCCTTGTGCCATACTCTGCTCAATATTCATCCTACTTCCCTTTGAACTTTTCTAAGTAATTTATCTTACTAACATAATGATGAAACAATGATATCAGGGGCGTGGGGTAATTTTGTACAATAAATGTACGTTCAATCTTTGTTATTTTCAATAAAGATAAGAGTTAAATGGGATGGAAATATTTTCCCAGGGAGGATTAATTTTGTGAATTTTTGTTTGATGGAAATTGTCGTTGATTCTGTCATGTTAGAGTAATTTATCAGAAGAATATTATATCGATAATTCATTGTAAAACTTCTATTGAATTTATGATAATACTTTTAAGTTTTGGTGTGTTTCTTGGAGGAAAAGTTTATAATTATAGTGATAGAGGTTAATGCATAAACAAGTGAAATAAATGAGATGATAATATCATTCGGATCTCAAAGAAGTTCAAAATCCTGTTTTCTTAAATGTTTGTGTAATTAAAACAAATTTCTCATAAAAAAAAATTTCAAAATGGTCTTGGAAATTTTTGTGATGAAAAAATACTTGTTTTATTTTGTTAGAGTTCATTAATCAGTAAATTAAAGCATTGAAAGCTAAATAAGCTTTCTTTCTAAATCTGTAATTAATTAGCAATTGAAACAATATACATTTTTAAATGGTGATGAATTTTCTTGAATGAAAATGTTATGATGTCTTTCAAATTATAACTTAAAAAACATATTTTTCACATATGATCTTATGTATTTTAAATTATTGGATGATCAATAATATAAGATCTGATTATAATGGGTCAAAAGTATATAACTAGAATTTTGCCCATTAAAGAATCAATTTGATACTATATATAAGATTATAAAATATTTTGGCTCTGGAATAAATGTAACATAGGTTTGAAACTAAAAGATTTGACTCTGGTTATATTTTGTATTTTTAGCTATATTCTATTCTCCCCTTTATTCAATCAATGTAAGTTTATAATCAAGTTGTCGGTTGGTGGTGTAATAAATCCTTATCCAATGCTGCTATATTCAAGCATACTAAAGTCATAAAAATTATTGAGATTATGTAATGAGTAGCAAGATTTAGATAAAGATATGTCATGTGATGTTCTAATGAAATATTCTTATGAGTCAGTAAAAACATTTGATTATTTTAAAATTTCTAATTGAGTTTTGCAGATAAATGTTCTGTTTCATATATATGATTCATTTCATAAAATTCAAAAAATGATATGGAAATTGTTAAAATGGGAATTAGAAAATTTGTTTGAAATGGATGTTTCAGAATGAATTTTGCTATTACGAAATTTTTGAACAATGAAATTTAAGTTAGTTGAAAAGAAAACTTTAAAAAATAAAGACATATAATTATAAATCTTGAATATATCTAATTTTAATGAAAAAAACATTTCCCAGCATTAAAAGTAATAAATATTCGAAAAATCTGAAGATAATTTTGTTCAAGAATACTTACTGTCTTGAGAAGAAGATAATGTCAACTGGTGGGTCTCCTGCCAGCGGAGATCTAAGCTTTGTTGAAGGTAAAACTCTCTCCATACAGTAGTGCCACCCTGTGCCAATCAGAGTAATCAATGGATGCCAGAAGGCTTGTACATAAAATCCCTATCTAATGCCTACTCATTATGCACAAGCCTTCTGGCATCCATTGATTACTCTGATTGGCACAGGGTGGCACTACTGTATGGAGTTTTGCCTTGTTTAATAACAATTATGTGCTAGTATGAGATAGTGATCATGTGATGTTTAGTAGTTATACTGTTAATGACTAAAATTAGATTGAAAAAAAAAAAAAAATTATTAAAAGTTTGTGTAGAACAAAAAAGTGAAAAGAAAATATGGAGGCTTTAGGGATGTGGAGAAGAATGGAAAAAGAAAATATCAAAAATGTAATTTAGTATTGAAAGAAATAAAGATAAAGGACTATAACTTTATCTTTCTTATTGCATTGCCAAATCCATATAATATTAATATCATTTACTTTATTATTTTTAAACCGTCAATAGTGGGTTATAATTATATGAAGCATTGTAAAAGTAATAAAGTAAACGATATTAATATTATAATAGATAAAGGATTATGAAAACGTCTATAAATTCTAAAGAATTATGCAAAGAAAGAAATTGATTGTGGATTTTAAAAAGAAATATCTATATACTTTTAAAATGTAGAAAAAAACAATAAGGCATTGAGAAAACGATTTTCTAGAATAAAATTATCCATCCTGACAGTCATGATCCATCTGGTTAAGTATGTAAATAATAATAATAAAGGTATAATAGTGAAAATATTAAAATTAAATTATTGTAATCGCAGTATGTTCGTGAGTGATAGACGCTTATACAAAAGATAAAAAAGCCCATTGAGTGAGGGGACAAGACAGTATTCTCCAGCAGATTAATGGGTAGTGGTGATTTAAGCGTTTTTTATCATAGTTTTATACCCTAAGGATAACTACATAACTATTTGCCAACTAATTTGGACAGTTAACTGGATTGACTATCTGAAAAAAAAAAAAAAAATCCAAACATGTTGAAAAAATTTCCAAGTTTGCACCTTTCGGAATTGAACCTATGATATATATTATATGAATCACAGTAGTCGGAATATTGAAACCAGAAGTCTTTCGAACGAATATTTTCAGTTAACATCAAACTTTGCATATTCAAACTACATGTAATCAGCAGTGTCATAATCAAAACATTCGATTTTACTAACATTTCATTTTTTTTTTTTACCACAAACCATATATTTGCTAACAACTCACGAATCTTAATGAATTCTGAGTGGCAAAATTATCATTAGATTGTAAATTTCATTATAAAATAATGAAATGGCTATCGGACAATATAATTTTTGAAAATTATTGCTCATATTTTGATGAAAATAAATGTTTTACTTAGCAGTAAATACGTATATTACTTACTTTAATCGCTTGGAATCATTTGTCGAAAAAGCAAAATTTTGACTATTTTTCCCTCTGGATTTAATCGTCTGCTTGGAGGAAGGCCTGGTTAGAATATCAGAATGAGATTCAATTTTTTGAGAATTAACAGTTATCTTGGCACTTAATTGAGATTCAACTTCATCCAATAAATCGTCAATGTCATCAGCCATTTTTACTATTTGTACTTTTTTTTTTTTTAAAAAAAAGACCGTTTTTAATTTTTATTTAAAAATAATGATAACATACTAATACGAAAATGCAAATAGCATTTCCAAACAAACGCAAGTTTTTACAATCAAGCGCTAAATGCATTATGGGAAATCCGATGTTTATATGGGTCTGATATGGATATTTCTTTTACTAATTGAATACACTACGTTACATTGTGTACGTAATCTAATTGGTGATATTGGATTAAAATTAACAATGCTATTTACATTAATTCGGGTATACAGAATACATTTTTAAATTTTTTTTTAATTTTAACGTTTAATTAAATAAATTATACGCAATGTTAAAATTAATAGTATCCCGTACAAACTAAGTTTTTGCGACGTAAAATTTTTTATTTACAATTATGAGAGAATTTTAAAATTGTATGTAGTACAAAAAAATATAAAATTAATCACACAATTTTTCACAAGTAACAATTAAATGCGGATTCTTTCATCAAATTTAACGAATATTAGTTTTTCTTTCTATAAGGGATAATCAACTTTTCGCAGAATACTGTAAATTATAACAGCCACAATGGTAAAATAAAATACACTATAATGCAATTTTAGGAAAGTAAAGTACAGCTAAAACATTTAAGAAGTAAGTTTATACGCGGATCACTGTAGATTCGTAAATCACGTGAAATATCACGTGATTAGTAACATCGCCATATTTGCTGTCGAGTAGCCGCAGTTTTGACCTTGAAATATTCGTATTTTTTTGTCTTTTTCTTTACAAGCAATTATATGAAATACGTAAGTATCTCCTTCTAACTTTATTTCGTAGTTTATAATAGAGTATTTTTCAATATAACAAAATTATTTTAAAGAATTCAGATTTTGCAGCGATAATTGAAAATGGCGCCTCAATTCCTGTTTTCACACGAAATTTAGCCAGTTATTCTTGATTTCTTCTTAGCAGTCGCATATGTAAACGAATTTAGGGTAGTTGTTATTATTTCTATGGAATTAATAATTAAGTGTTCGACAAACAGTTAGTGTTTTATCCATTATAATACTTTACTTTTTTGTTGAAGCCAGTTTTTAATATATGTTTGGAAATTATATTTGTGGCACTTAGTTTAGCGTAATTTTATAAAAATAATTGATGATAATTCAAGATTTCTTTGCTAATAAATGATTCGTAAATTATGTAAAAATGACAAATTTATATTATTTATTTGTATATTGTGAATAGCTTAATTTATATCTTAATGTTTTTGATATATGTGTATGCATATATAAATAGACTTGTTTGTGTTTTGCCTAAAGACTGATTCAAAATGTTAGCTATGCATTTTTTTTTTTTGTTTAGTTTTAAATCCGTGATTTTGGATTTATGTCCAGACTGTCGTCAGAAATATTATTATTTGGTCTTAGCATGATTGTTTAGTTATCTAAACAAGGATTTAAATACAAAAGTTATATGTATTTTGATTCTCAAAATAGAATTGCCAGTAGTTTATTTTTTATAAAAGTAATTTTTAGAGCGTTAAAAAAAATTAAATGCGTATATGCATAGAAATATGTGTTGTGTTTATATATATATTACCCCCTCCCAACTTTTTATTTTACTAAATAAACATTTAAAAAACGAGATGTCAAATAAAGTGCTTGAAATTTTTTGTTTGTCTCTGTCTTTCAATCTCATTTTCATTTTAATTGGAAACGGAAAAATTAAAACAATTTCAATATCAAAAATTAAAAAAATAATTGCAATAAAAAACAAAGAAAAAGATAACCACCTTTATCTAAATAGATCAAACCCACACTCAAAAGACGAACTTTTTCGCGATCCTTATCACTTTTTTCTGATAAAACTATTAATCCTAATAGTAATATAATAATACAAAACAAAATCTAATTAATAATACTAACAATTACTATCCTCATCAGTAAATTGAAATAAAAATATCCCCACAACATCTACAAAATGTCAATATCGAGCTGATGCCTCGAACCCAAAATGTGAATTTTGGAATAATGCCAATAATATTGACGAATTAAACAAATAAAATTCTCCCAATAAGAACAATTAACCCATGAAACCCAACTGCTACAAAAAAAAAAGGCAGTTCCATAAATCTAATCTGATATTGAAAATCTTGACTCTTATTACTCCATTCCTTGGGAAAATGTAAAAAACAATCTTAATAATATAGTAAATAATCCTTGAATTCACTGACTATAATTCCTGTCCATTAATCTATGATGAGCTCAAGTAAGCTAAGATTACAGTAGTATTTAATAATGGCACTTGAAATGGATTTAATATAATAATATTTCTTGGGGGTTAAAAAGACTTCATCTCTATAACAGGAGCGAGCGTACTATGAAAAATGCTCAAAAAAAAAAGAAACTGATAAAATGAATAATACCATTCCCCCAACATAATCCAAACACAACATTTTTAGTATATAATTAATCCTTTATATGTTCCTTCATGAATAACATGGACATTTTTGAACTATCATTAATAAAATAATAACTCCTATTAACAACAACCAATTTATCAAACCACTTGTTAATATTAACACATCATACACCCTAATAATTGGTTATGGACTTAACTCTACTATATAGATACTGATGATATGACATCATTAATATTCTTCACTTGAATACAACCTTAGAACAACAAACAAATGATTGAATAAAAAAAACACTCAAATATTATTAAAAATGTTTGATTTAAATGAATACAAGTATAATTTATATACTTGGAACTTTAGATGTAAATTATAAGAGATTTGAACAGAGATTCAAGCTCTGACACTGAAGAGAGCTTGAAAGTCTGTTCAAGTTCCTTACAATTTACATCTAAAAATGTTTGACTAAACAACAAAATTCATAAAATCAATTTTTTGACAATTTTCCTTTGACCTGCCAATCAAGCTTAATAATAAATGTCCTACAATTATATTTACAGACAATTGTACTGATAAAGTTAGTGGTGAAATAAAATTTCTTATAGTCTCCATATAAACTAAATGATATTAAAACTGAAGGAATTCCAACTGGAACTGAGAAAATATATTATTTATTCACCCATAAATCATAAACTTCATTCACAATGATAATGCTAATCTAAATGTAATAAATCCTGAGAAGTTCTTGTAAATACATATGATATAAACCCTAGTTATTATTCAAAACAATTATAAAAAATAAACTAATAAAAATAAGTGTTATTCTACTAACATTTCTTAAAAAAAACCTTAAATTCCTTATTTAAAAATCCAAATATTGACCCTAATATAATTATTCTATGACGAAAATAAACTCAATACATGATTGGAATTATTAATTTTCCAATTTCTATTGAAAACCATTTTATTCTTAACATAAATATTTTTGATGAATGATCAAAAACTCTAAACAAATATATTATCATTCTCTAATAAAATCTTTACTTAAACTATTATCTTAATTTTTAAAAAAAAATTTTTTTTATAATAAACTAATCTTAAATATATTCATATAACCAAAAACTTACTGGTATTATTATAAGTCAATTCAATGGATATATTTGAGGAATTTATTTTAAATTTGATATATTTTTATAAACTCTACAACTACTTTATAACCTAACTAATAATTTTTTTTATCTGAACTGATTCAATTACAATTGGTATAAGTCTATGATTAACCCCACAAATTTTAGAACATTGCCCGAAGTATAGTTCCACACAACTTAAATACAATACAATTTGATTTAATCAATCTGGTATAATATAAAAAAATTTTTCCAATGAATGAACAGCCCAAGAATGCAACGCAACAGCAACCCTAATCAAAAACTGAATTTGACCTTGATTGGTAAAATGGTCAATTCTCAACACCAAGAAGACAACTCTCCCTCTTAAATCCTCAATTTCAACTATATATGAATAATCCATAATATCTATATTAATATCTTCAATACCATTGATAACCAACTACTTTAATAGTTAATGGGTCAGAATCTTCATCTAATGATGGGAAAGCAATAAATACCAAAGTAAATAAAAATAAAATAGTTCTCATTTCAACTCACTATGTAACAAAATTGTATTAAATTTAATTTATTATTTAAAATTTTAATCTAATTATTTTATAATTAAATAATAATTAAAACTAACAAATGATAATGAAAAAAAATTAACTGCTCCATTTAAGAAGGTGTATCTTGAAATATTAATTCGGTTTATTTTGCTATATTAATAATTTAATAATCTTAATTCATTGTATGTATGATCATGAGGAGAAATTCCATGATCTCACTCCTACTAAACACACAAACTAAAGAAATTATTCTTCCAATTGAAGAAACAATATTCCTTAGTATATATACATTTGGGTAATCAGAATATCGATGAGGTATCCCAGTTAATCCTAAAAAATATTGAGGAAAAAATGTTATATTAACTCCTAAAAATATAGAAAAAAAAAAAAGAATCTTCAAACAATTTAGATTTATAGAAACTCATGAAATAAAGGAAACCAATGAACTATACTTCTTAAAATTGCAAATACCATATCCCATTGGCAATACATTATGAAAATGTGCAACTACCTAACATGTATCTTGTAAAACAATATCTAAAGAATAATTAGCCAATACAATAACAGTTATTCTTCCAATAATAATAAAAATAAATCCCATAGCTCATAATAAACCAGATTCACGTCTCATCTTTACATTATGTAATGTTGCAAGTCAACTAAACACTTTAATATCTATAGGTACAATAATAATTGTCGCAGCCATAAAATACACCTGTGTATCAACATCTATCCCAACTATAAATTTATGTGCTCACACAATAAATCATAATCCAATTGATAATATTGCATATATCATTCCTAAAAATCCAAAAGATTCCTTTTTTCCTCTATATGGATTAATAATATGTGAAATTATTCCAAATCCTGGAAGAATTAAAATATATTCAAGGATGTTCAAAAATCAAAGTAAGTGCTGATATAAAATTAGATCACCATCCCCTGCCGAATCAAAGTATTTTAATTTTAATCAGTTAACAATATTGTAATAATCTTTGTTAATACAGATAATGATAACAATGAAATATCAGTAATCTTAACAGACTAAACAAATAGAGGTACATATTTAAAAACAGCCATATGTTCGTTTATTAATTATAGTTATAATAAAATTTTATGCTCCTGAAATAGAGGGAACTCCAGCAAGATATAACAAAAAAATTGTTAAATCCACCAAACCCCCTCTATAAGTCTAATTACTCCAGTTTCTCTTTCAACTATTGAAGACCTTAATAAATAAAAAAATGAAGGAGGCAATAATCAACTCCTTAAATTGTTTAATCGAGGAAATGCCATATCAGAAGTACCTAATATTAATGGATCCAACCAATTTCCAAACCCTCCAATCATAATAGACATAACTATAAAAAAAATGCATGTGCCATAACAATAACATTAAATAATTGATCATCCCCTAATAAATTCTCCATTATTATTAATTCTTTCCAAATTAACAACCTTAATGAAGTTCCAACCATAACTGATCAAATTCCAAAAAGAAAATATATTGTTCAATATTCTTATCATTTGTAGAAAATAACCATCACATTAAAATCAAATTATTCGAATTGGAATAATAAATAAATAACATATTTATTCACCAATTTAAAACTATTTTTTTTATATATCTAAGCCATAAATACCCTATATGTCTAACTCCTTTTAAATAAAAAATAATTCTAAGTAATATTCTCATAACAATATAAACATAAAATAAACTAACCAAATACTCAATATAATAGCAACAATTATTCAACCCACACGTCCATTTGAAGAAGATGCTATTAGTCTCCATATTATCTGATTTACTTCCCCGAACTATAATCCTTACAATTACCCTAAATCTTGAGTGTAATTTTAAATTCAATAGGTATAATAAAGATCAATCCAAATTTTTGTACATTTATTATCAAAATGAAATGAAACTACACCAATCTTGAACATTATTGAGCTTTAAAAATTATACCCCATTATATCATAATAATATCTTCTATCAGTAACAATTTAAAAAAAATCCAATTAATAAAATGACAGGTTTAAAGACTTGTATAATAAAATATTTAATCTCATTAATGTTTTTTCTTCCTTCAATAATAAAATATTTAATTGCTCTCTGATTAATATTTTTTCTTCATCTAACTAAAGGAATAATACATAATATATTTATTTCTAAATCAATTCAAATAAATATCCATGAATGTATTTTTACCTGAACCATTAACCTAAAAACTAATATATAAAATGTAAAACAATAAGAAAAATTCATAAGTGTGATACTTTTGAAATTTAAATTATAAGTATATAGTAAGCTAAATTATTGAAAAATATCCTAATAAATTAAAAAAACTAAAAGCCTTTAATTCTTTAATTACCTTACTCATATATTTGTATTATATATATTTAATTTCCAACTAAAAACTAATATATTATAATTATCTAATTTTAATATTATTTAATGGAATCAAATGTAATAATATTACATATTCATTATGTTTAATAACTTTCATCCTATTTAATTTAAAATTAACCTGACCAGATTGAGAAAATTTATATAAATATACTCTAAATATTGCCCTAAAAACCCAATAAAAGTAATTATAATTATATAAACTGAACTTCACGAAATTAAAGAAGTAAAAATTTCAATCTCCTTCAACAAAGTAAATGAAGAAGCTGCTATATTTAAGAAGTCATAGTGCATCACATCACATAAATAAAAATCAAAACAATACTAACATAAGAAATAAATTTATTATTCCTTTTGCAGCTACCATTCTTTGTAAATGATATTGCGTATAAAATATTCTTGATAAACAAATCAATCCAGATGTTAATATAGCCTCATTAATTTCTCACATATAATAAATATTGATCTAATTATTAATTCTATATGCCCATCCTAACGAATAAGCAATCAATGCTTTTACGTCCGCTTGTCATATACAAATTATTCTTTTCATCACTGCCTCGAATAATCTTAACCTATCAAATAATTTACATTTTAAAAAAAATATCGAAAATTGAACAACCCCTAACCTTAACAATAGTCTTCAAAATTGTTGATCCTGAAATTGGCATCTCTACTATAATGGTCAGGGGGTTTGAGTGTGTTGGGTCTTTCTGTATCTGCCATACCTGGAAAATTTATATAGTAGGCAGATACTTAAGTTACGATCCAAATTTTATTTTATATTCGACCGTTAGCCCCAGTCACTAGCTCGCGAAGCAGCAGATATAATGTATACTTTATTTTTAAAGAAAGAAAGATAATAAGAATAAGCCACTGTCAGATTAATAATACACAGAAACATTTATTTTGCACATATATAAAATTTAGAATTATTATTTTAGTCTAACTTTTACTTTAGAATTTAATTTACATTTTAACTTTTCATTTTAGAAGTTCGCACAGGTGAATTAATTAATATTTTATTAAAGTGTCAAGTATGGATAGACTACATAGATTGCACTTGAAAAAAAATATTCTATATCCCTTATTTAACCCTAGGCCAAAAGTTCGCAATCAAATTAACGCCAATCTATCTAATATATCTATGTATTCAATGCAGCATGAATACGACAGCACAATTCCGTATTGTTAGAAATATACATCTGAATAGCACGGTTATCGAGAAGAAATGTCTCTCATCCAGTACAGGAATGCTACGTCAGTCTGGCGAGAAGAAGAATAAAAAACGAAAACTCCATAGGAAAGGATCGTGGTCCTTTTTGCCATCTTACTATCCCTTTCCATGGGCTAAAGGAGTGATCCAAGGAGCAGGGAATACCGTCTGCTTCCGATGGTCAGTAAGAAATGGGACTTATTTTGCCCAAGTGCGGCGTATAATGGGATCCTGCACGTAGCGGATCCTCATGCTACATTTAC
This sequence comes from Epiperipatus broadwayi, assembly GCA_028023455.1. Classification (NCBI taxonomy): domain Eukaryota; kingdom Metazoa; phylum Onychophora; class Udeonychophora; order Euonychophora; family Peripatidae; genus Epiperipatus; species Epiperipatus broadwayi. The sequence goes on along the minus strand of JAQFVV010006257.1, from coordinate 5,320,135 downwards.
TAATTACACCAATACATCCAATCCATTGACTCAATTTAAATGTGAAACAAATAACCTAAGATTTACCCTCCCTTAAACTAATATAACTTTACGAATCTATGCAGTTATTCACGCCGACTTAAATTTAACATTTATTAAAAGTTTAGCTTAACAGAAAAAAAAAAAAAAATTATAATAAACACTTAAAAGAACAGAAAAAATAAATTAATGAAAATGATTTTAAAAAAAATACATTCAATAAAAATAATTATTAATAAATGATTTAGTTTGGTGAGATAGAAATTTCTATTTAATTACTGGGAAAGTTTTATAGTTAAAGATCATTAGAGTTCATAAAGTTCTTACGGTTTTAAAAAGAAAAAGTCCATACTTTCTAGTTGCTTGTAATTTAGATCCAGTGTTAATTCCCATGATGTCCTTTGCTGCAGCTGGTATAGTTCTTTGCAGGACCCTGATGTCCTGGGGTCTGCAGTCTAGGAAAACGATATTACATTTCTTCTTTTAGAAAAACTGAAGGGATTGAAAGTGCGTCTTTTCAATCCCTTCTCCTTCAACTCTTCCGGACGTAACACATATAGCACACATACTAATTTATTACCAATCTTTTTATATTAAAATTGCGGATTGACTGGACGTGACATCATGATGATGATTATTCTTTCGCTGAGGTCTTTCCTGAGGGATTTTTTTATTGGCTATTCTTTTCCTATTGTTTTTCTCTCCTATTTGATCTTTAATTATAAATTTTGAGATGGCCAAAGGCTAGTTCATTTTGACTAATTAGAATAATCATTTCCATTTTACACAATAGCATTAATTAAATTATTGTACATTCTTAAAGATATATATATATTTTTATCTTTTCTTAAAATTTAGTTTTAAAACTTTTTTTTTTTTAATAGTTTTCTTTTAATAATTTTTCATCTGTGCGATTTTATATATATATATATGAGTTTAGATGACTTAATTTTTAAAAACAAATTTTTATTTGTGAACTTTTTATTTTTAATTTCTAATTTTATTTATTAGAATGTAACAGCATGTGTGCCCGTTACACTACATACATGAGCCTTAGTTAATCAAATATGTACTATATATATATATAGATAATTTAACAAAAAAAAGCTATCATACAAATTATTCAATACATATTTTCTTATTAAAAAATATTTTATCATCATAATATTTGACAAAGTATTTAATACTCAGTGTAATCCAATAATACCAATCAGTAAAGGAAATGATGCAAATAATATATTATAACGTCCACCTTCTTTGTAAACAAAAATGAGGAAAATCTGAATTTTTTAGATTTATTTATTTCTATCCCTTTCATTTAGTCTCTATCACTATCTTTGAAGGCTTCCGTTTCTTCAGGTAGAGATAATAATATCACTGGTAGCAAGCTACCAGTAATACCAACTCTTTGCTACTAAATTATAACCACTGGCCATCCAAGCACTTTGTTTATTTTAAGGAAAAAACCTTTGGGCACCAGTTAATTACTATGTAACTAATGTGCTTGCTCAACCAGCTATGAATTTAGTACCTGATCTCCCCCAGCTAACTCATTGGATTCTTAACTATTCCCAATTCTCCGCCTACACAATGAATCTCTATTTCTCAACATTTATATTACAAATATTTGATTAATGGAATACTTATGCGTTATTTAATTTTTTTGCATAAATCTCTCCCTTACTTTTAACATTACCTCAAATTTTCTACCTAATGATAATTAAAATATTTTATATCCAGCTTTTTTCTATAAATGCTCATTCTTGCCTTATAATATAAACGCATACACACATTCTATTAAAGTATACATTTTAATACGTTTCAGATCACACACATATATATTTAAATAATAAATAAAATAAACACATTTAATCATAATCACCCACATATAACTAATGAGATATTTGATTTCAAAGTCTTATTACGAATGTTATTGCATGTAGTTAGGGAAATTAATAGTTCTATACTTGATTAAATCTAACTTATAGTTCTTGAGATGTTTAAAAGTTGTTTTTTTTTCCTCACTTATTTACAGCTATGAATTAAGATTTTGAAGACAAAAAATGAATGATTTACCTAGGATTTGAACACTTTCATATGCGAATAGGGCAATGTAGTTTTCTGCTGATTCTCCTGATTCCAACTGGTTGGTGTTGATTTCTCATAGGCCTCCTTTATTTTATGATGTGTATATGAATTACTTGTGGGTCTTGGCATAGACACTCCGTTGATTCCCAGTTTTCACATGAACATGATTTCTACCTCGAACTAACTGCTGATATTACTGCAGAGAAGGTTCAGGCCAGCCACACTATTCGATGGGTTCAGCAACGCATTCTATATGACAGCACATTCATTCTTAGTTATTTCAATATTTTTAGATCAAATTTTGATTAATTAATGATTAATGATTTTTTTTTACTTGATTTTTTAATAATTTTTAACAATACGAAATCTCCCATATATAGACAGTGTTTCTTATCGTGGGATCGATCAAGCAGTCTGGTGCAATCCTAACCCTGCAATGGAAGCACTGGGGGGGAACACTCTGGAGGATGATGGAAATGGAACATCAATGAACTCAGTAAGCCCAGGTAAATTGAGTGGAGAAATCCTTTTATTCAATGCAATGCGAAAGTCTGCTATATTGGAGAGTGACTCAGCCCCACCATACCGGATTGTCCGATATTTAAATGCTATGATGTTCCCAAAGGGGGCTAAGGCTCTCTGGAGATCGGCCTTGCTGAAGTTTACACCACAATTCCTGATATAGCCATCAATGGAGCTCGGCCTATCCGGGTCTATAGTTATCAGATATCGGCCCAATAGACTCTTATGGCCATTACGGAATGACTCCTTGGCCATAATGTTGTTGAACTGAATCACCACATACCTGTCATTAGGGTGAAACAATACCTTGTATACCGAGCCCCAGATGCCATGTGTAGTGAATAATTCGAAAAGTGATTGAACAGGAAATTTAAATAGGTGGATGTTGTCATCTGTGACAGCCAGAATCAGAGTCTTATCATCCTTATAAATGTTAAAAGATTTCTTAAGGAGAGGTGGAATTGATTGATTAAACTTGCCATTGATCAGTGTGTGTTTAGATAGATCACACTTGTAGTTACTGGGGTTATCATAAGGAGGTATGTCTTCCCTTACTTCTTTGGGGGTTGCATGAGTTTTGCCCATTATTTGTAGAGCTCTGCCAAAGATTCCCGAAGATTCGCTAACTTGGGTGTTATCAACAGCAGGGAAGCCAGCAGATATAGATCGAGATCCTGAGATACTTCGGGCAGCAATGTTGGCGTAGGATGCTGGGATGGGCCTTGGCAAGCTTTCCTCTGGGTACTGACTGGGTCCTCCAAGGTTGTGTATTTTCTGTGGGGAAAGAGTTGGAAATTGATCAACACCATTATACTTCAATTGCTTGTCCTTATTTGATACACTAGATGGAAGTGTGTGGGTTGGACTCCTCAAGGAAGATCCAACTGATGTAGGGGTGTTAGATAATATGGGGAGGGTAGGTGGTACAACATTATTTGAAAAAAGGTTAGGAAAATTTTTGCGTTCGGTATTTATATTGGGGCCAGGGTGATATATGGCTGGAGGTGGGGCCACCCCATCGAATGAGCCTTTTTTTGAAGCTGTGGCATGTGTATTGGCGTTTTTATTGACTTCGTTGTGATTTTTGAGTGATTCCTGAGAATTTTTTTTTTGATGGCGCCACCTCTGCATCGGTTTTTCCCTCATAACTTTCGTTTCCGATCCCGGAAAAATCCGGTTCTTTTTTTGTTATGTAGAGTATGTCGGAATACATATTGTTCCCAAGAAAAACTGAGTTCGAAATTATAGGAAATTGTATTTTTTTCAACTGCAAAGTTTTGCCGCATTTCTCAACTTCCGGAATTGAGTGCTCGCTTTGAAAAAGCAGATTTTCGGCGGATTTATTTATGTAACTTACCTTGGAAGTTAGCGATTTTGGTGAGCCTGGTATTGTTTTGCAGGGGAGGACGAGATCTTCCAAACAAGGGCGGTTTGGACCTCCAGGCCCACGTGGAAGTTTATTATTCGTTGGATCTACTTCCACGTTACTTTCAGCCAGTTTTACTGAGGGTTCTGGCAAAGATGTACGTATAAATCTTTCTCTTTCAGGCACTACTGGCGTGTTTCGCATATTGGGATTTTTAAATTGAGCTGTTTTCTTTGGTCTGACCGGATTTGGATAAGCCATGACATGTTTTTGATTCAATTTTGAATCTTTTTGTTGGGATTTAGTGTTAACTGGATTTTTTCTCCCACTACTCTTACTAATAGGGTCTTTTACGATAGTCGCTATTCAAGATTGATAATGATAAAAAAAAACGAATGAAATTATATTCAAACATAGAGGTAAAAATTAATTGTTCTTTATTAAGAGTCACTTTAAACGATCAAAAAAGGAGGATACTTATCTAAGATTTACAATTATTGTAACATCGCACTATAAAATAAATCTGAATCATCCGGTGCTTAGAACAAGTAAACCATCCAGAAAGGCAACCGGAAGCAGGTCTTAGTTATATTTCTTGATTATCTTTAATCCCTGAGTTAAAGAGAATTGGTTAAAATGTGGTTTGAACAACCATAATTCTTATCTAAAGCAGTTTATATTCTGGACACCAGTATCAATGTGAGATTTGTTAACATACTGTTTTAGTAAAAGGAAAAAAAAACATTTAATATTTATAATTAATATTTTCATTGGATATTTCTCTGCTTATTCACGTTCAGTAATAAAAGTATTAAATAGCATAGAGTCATGGAAAGAAACTGTTGAGATTTTATGTTTAAAAAAAGAAATACCTCCTTCCACAACACATTCAATAAATAATTGTTAACAAACAACAAATTTTCTTTATCTAGTTTAAATAAATAATACAAATATAAAACATTAATTTATAACATTAATTCATAACAATACAAAGATGAAAACATTAATTGTAAACATATTTTAGGAGATGTAAAATAAAGTCTAAAAAATTATTTCAGCTTAAAAGATTATCAAAGGTCTTTTTTTAAGCATTTACTTATTAAGAAAATATCAATGTAAAGTCTTGCCACAGGTTTTTTTTTTTTTTAACTACAGATACCTTTTTTTTTTTTTTGTATAAGTTCCTTTGTTTTATGGTAATGACTTGACATGCTTGAGTAGTAATGTCTGTTTCCCATTAATCCATTTCAGTTAGATCAGTTGAAGTTGATTTTGTAAATGAATTTTCACTCTGGTTTTATAATGGCAACAAACTAGTATTAGGCAGATTTTAGCTGTTCAGAGTTCCATTTCAGCAGCAGGAACAGTTTCATTGATGACAGACATAAGCCTGCGGTGGGTAATCTTTTACCATTACTTTTGAAGACTTTCATATTGTCAATTAGACAGATAGCAATCTTCTCAGGATTTAAAATCAGCCACTGTTTATTTCAGTTTCCATACCTGCTGGTTACTCCAGGCATTACAATGTCTCAAGGGTGTTAACTTCTTTATTTCAACCAGAATTGCTAATGAATACTTTATTGAGTTCATGTTAAAGCACAAATTAATTAGGTAAATGATAGTTCTCTAATCACGACTGACTCAGTTATATATACTGGTCTCCATCACCACTGTTTTTTTTAATCAGCACCATTTTTATTACTTAATTTTTAATTTTCAGATTTATCCTTCTGCATGAGGCAATGGGTTCATACTTACAATGTAATCTTGTTGCTATACCATAAGGTCTGTTTTTACATTCCTAATTACAAATGAATTCTTACATTACATTTTTTTTTATAGCTATCTACTTTTTAGATTTTTTTTTTTAATCAAATAATAATACAGAACAAACATATCTTTTATAGTATGCTTTTTAGAAACTTTGTAGAAATGTGTCTATACTTTACATATAGAATTTCTTTCAAATGAGTTTTTTTACAGTTAAACTTTTAATTAATTGTGGAGGGGCAAAACAATAATTAAAAAAAAAAAATCGAATGTTATTAATTTCACTGGTTAATGCAGCTTTGTTCCATTCCTCTCTATACATGCAAAGTATATTTTATATAAAAATAAAAAGATATTACTCTTGCACTAATTGCTAATTCATTATAACTAATCGAGCAGTATATTAACAAAGATATACTTCTTTCATAAAGTATGTATTTTTATTTTCATACCAATTAAGTTTAAGTTAGAAGTTTTATGGCTTTTATTCTTTATTATTTCTTTTCTATAGCTACTTTACTCTTAAGATTTGGTTACTTTTTTATTAAATAGTATGATTCCTATTTTATTAAACTTAATATAACTTGATATGAGCATGACTTCTTATTTGATATATGGCTTTATTTGATATGATTTGATTTATTCTTATGGAACACTAATAATACATTACAGATACATCACTCATACTTTTTAGGAATTAATAAGTATATATACAACTCTTAAGTATAAAATAGTTAAATAATGACATTTTAATGAAAATGGATTTGGAAGAAAAACAATGGAAAGGAAATTATTTTTGTAATTTTTAAAACAAAGAAATGACATTTTGTTATCAAAGAAATATAATTAGTTAAAACTAACTAAAACATTAAAATAGAATAATAGTAAAATATGTGTTGGTACATTTTTATTGTGAGTAGTAGATTTATAAAAGGGCCAGCAAAATTGGAAGAAAAGAAAGAGGAGAGCTGAGAAAAAGAAGGAAAGATGGCATCGGTAAAAGTAAAAAATTAAATGAGAAGAAATAACCCATAGCACCTCTTCACATTTTAATAGACTTTATTTAGCTGTATTTAGGAGAAATTGATTAATAAGAACAGCATCTTCTTTCCATCTGTGAAAAACTTGTTGAATTGCGAATTCTCTTTAACTGGCTAATCATACTATAGATGAAAGTCTCACTATGAAGGGGTAAAAATCTTTATTAATGCATTAGTTGAAATTTGAAACTATGCAGTCTCCTGACAGCTGAAAGAGGTGTTTTTATCAGTACTTATGAATGATACAATAAAAATGGCTAGTTGCCTGTCATCTCGAACCAATTTTATAGATGTATCCAGATGGACATGTATTTTTTATGTACTATTACTATCCTTGCCAGTAATGAAGAAAAGTAAAAGAAGACCAACATGATGAAGAAATGAAAAAGTTCAAACCTATTCTAGTCAATTGGTATTCAAAATTAGATTTAAGTAAAGGGAAAACCTTTAAAAGTTATTATTTTTTACATATTTTAATATTTATTCTTTTCAATTCTTAATATTATGTTTGTTTATTTTTTTTCTCTTTCAGTATTAATTTTTTTTGTTGTATTATACAGATATTTAAAAAAAGGAATAAGAGTTGGGTGAAAGTTAGTTTTAATCAGTCATGTAATTAGATCAGAGTTTGTCAAATTCATTTCATTTAAATTGATTTTTATTAGTCACTCATTAAACTAGAGATTATCCAATAATGAATAATATTTCTGTAGTGTAATTTTCATTCCCTAACCTTCATGAGAATGGGTGTAATGAAAATTACAGTACAGAAATATTCATTATTGAATAAATTGATCTTTCTTTGGTATGAATCCCATCCTGCATTTTATTTTTAAATATTTATACTTTTTTATATATTTATATTCGTTTAATGGAAAGGAATAGATTATAATAAATGTAAATATTTTAATTACTGTAAACATTTTTTTTTTTGTTTGTATTATTATGGAAAATAAAAATATTTTGTCACACCCTGAGAAAACTACATGTTTGGCTGAGCAATTAAGGAAATAATACCATCATCATGATGATATTGTCAAAGGGAGGGATATCTAAATGCATTCCTTTAGCAATGAAGGTGGTGTTTAGGGATACATACTGTATAAAAATGCATCAGATGCTGGAATTTTTTTACTTTACTCTGTCAAAAAAGAATGATTCAGTATAATATGATCAAAGCAAAGTTGAAACAGGATAGTAATAATAAAAGTTCTTAAAATAATTGTAATAATTAATATCATATTCCTTCATGCAGATTAAAAAAAAACCCAACTACAATGAGTACAAAAAGGATTGTATAATGATAACATGTATAAGATTATAGAAAGCTAATAATTGAAGATAACTATGATTCATGATAGTATTTTTTATAAAAAGATTTTTAATTGTTAGAGAATAATTAAACTAGGTAGGAAGTTAAAAGGAATTAAAAGAATTTTAATTAATTTATAAATGCCATATTTTTAAGCTAATGTTTATTTGAAACAAGTCCATTACATTTTAATTTACTTTTTTTTTTTTTTTATTTGGTTGAAAAAACATTTAACTTGCCTTTAACTCCATATATAGACTCTAAACTATATTTAAAGTTAAATATACCAGCGTTAATAAAACCCTCATGACTAATTTTAATTGTATCCAACCACTTTATACCAGTCATATGCACAATCTTATATATCTATATATTTTTTTCTAATTTTATTTGAACATATTAGAAATAATTTATAGAGATATAAGATTGTGTACCTAAATGGTATGAGGTGATTGAGGAAAATTAAAATATTACCAAAATCACACTCTTTCTTATTTTTGCTGTAATATCTCATAAAAACAATTTATCCAACCTGCTTCAAACACTTTTTAGCAAACTCTTTATTTGAAGAAGACTGCAGGTCAGTCGAAACTTAGGTGTATATATATGTACAAATAAAGAGTTTGCTAAAAAGTGTATGAAGCAGGTTGGATAAATTGTTTTTATGAAAATTAAAACAATTTGTGCAAATTTAATTATATCGTTTGATAAATATTGTAACCTTTGGCTTTGGCCAAAAAGCTAGCTGAATTCCGGGCAGGTGCAGTTTCAATAAAGAAAAAAAAATTTCTCACAGAAGAAATCTAATAAATTAAAGAATTCACAAAAGCAATAGTTTAGAATAATCAGAGGGATCGGAAAGCTTGTGGTAGACATATAATGCATAAAGAAATCATAGCTGTAGAGTATTTAAAGAAAAATTAATGAATAAGTTGGGTTTAAATGTGTAAAGGCAATATAACGTCTGACACAGTAAATTTAAATGGGCCTTAATTGTTGAGATTGAGTGTAATACCTGGGGGGGGGGCTAAATGTTAAGATCGACAAGTAATATTTATTTGGTAAAATAATATAGACAATTAAAAGAGATCAATGTTCAGTTTGTACCATAAATTTTAGCTTGCCAATAATCGTATACATTTCAGTAATCAATTTATATGATTAAATCTGTAAAATTTAATATTGCGTGATAGGTTTAATGCTAGCTGTAATTCCCATAGTTAGCTAGAAAGGCTATTAGTGTGTGAGTAAATGTGTGTGATAGTATAAAGGAAATTTTATTTATTGGGACAATTATTTATTTTTTTATCTCGTGTAAGGTGTCAATTGAAAGGACTACAATTTTATATTAATTTCCAATAAATATCTGATATTATTCAGTCATAAAATTTTAAGTTAAAGTAAAACTATTATTCTAAATTATAAAAAATTATTTCCGTTTGCTACAATTGTATCCTGATTTTTTTTATACAATTTAAAACCGGGAAATTCTCAAGTAAACCACGTGATCATTTAATAGTGTGAATAATTAATATCAAAATTGGGTGTAATAACCAATCAAAATCTAATACCAAGGGTGAATGGTCAAGGAGGTGGGTTTGAAGATGAGTGACAACCGAAGATTATAAAAGGGCCATGCACAATTTGAGAGGGGTTCTGTTTTTTGTTTTGTTGTTCTGGTATTCTGTTGTTTTTTTTTTGTTCTGGTAGTTCTTGGTATTCTTTGGCTTGTTTCTAGCTTCTGACCTAATATTTTGTTAAAACTGGCAGTAAAAGTAAAATTGTACTAAGTTTTATAAGCATGTCGATGTAAATCTCTAAATCAGGTACGTGGTTCATTCTTGAAATCAATCATGAATCGGATCCCATGGATAGCAAATTTGTCCAATTGGTCAATGGATGGATGGTGCATCTGAAACAGACTCTTCAATCCTCCCAACATGAAATAGCACAGTATTAACTTCTATATTTATTTTGTTAGAACTGTTATGTAAAATATTGAAATGCCTTTATTTAGGAAAGCGAAGAAAAAGACTTAAATATGAATATTAGTTATAATTTTGTACTTTTGCTAAAACTATTTTGGAGTATGAGCTAAGCTGTCTATATTTTCATTTTCTATCAAGAAGGAAAAACTGTTTCTTGTATGAGAGAAATTTCAAAATATTCCAAAATAACTGTTATTTAATTGGAAAAAGGAAAATTAAATGTGTGAAAGTTGTCAATGAAATCGTAAAATTTATTGTAGTAATAAATGCTGAGCTGGATGTATCTAAAATGAAATTGCCAAACTTACACTACCATGGAATGACAGAATTATTTGAACTGATGTTAAACTTAGAGTAATTTTGATAATCAACTTTAGATTAAGTAATTTTTTTATTTTTTATTGAATGCTTCACAAAGAAAATATGTGGAAACTACTCTGAGGATCCTAAGGGATAGTGCATCTGCTTTGTAAAAATACGAGCTTTCTAAATTTAAAAATGCTACTAAACAAATGTGCAATTATGGAGAATCTTAAATCAAGGAATTATGGCCATTTGCGTGTTTTCGTGTTTAGATATTGTCATGTGTGTGCATCTATAATATGTTCGGATTAACTTTAAAGGAGGATGATGATCATGCTAAATTGTCGCAGTGAATGGAAAGATTGTAAGGATGGACTGTTTAAAGACTTTTAAGTATAATTTTTCTCTTTATTTTATTTTTCATTCATTTATGTGTATTGAAAGCCTATATTATTTTAGTGTTTATTATTTAAAATATATTACTGAATATACTTGGTATTAAATTATAGTAGGGTAAAATATGCCTTCTTCATTATATATTGTTATAATTTAATTTCAATGCTACTGTAATATGAATAACTTGTCTGTGTAAAAGTTTGAAATGTTTATATGAGAGGTTCATGGATATGTAATTTTTTTTTTTAATGCTTACAAATAAATATTGATATTAATGCTTTATTTTATTACTTGTGTAGTATTAAGATTTTGATATTGTTATGTCCTGGATGATGAGAGATTTAAGTATAATTGTTATATGTTGAAAAGTGATGCACAGTTCTTATTTCATAATTATTTAATGCTTTGATATTTTTTTTTTTATTCCAGTTGTATTTGACTATTACGGCATTATCGTTTTATACATCAATATAATATTTAGTGAGAGTTCAAATCCTGTTCTCTCAAGATTAAGTGATGTTTGTGAATGACCATAATTGTTCAAGGTATGCTAAGTTACCACTGCCTTCGGGGTTGAGGTTGAGCATAGCTCTCATGATTATAAGTATTAAGTATTTTAATAATGTATTAGGAGATCGAGAGTGTATCCCGAGCTCCATTGTCAATACTCCATAAGAGATATATTCTAGGTTATAGTTGTGATTGGTGCATGCCTGTATTTATATGTGTAGCGATCTGAGCCCTAACATATCTTATAGCCCTCAGAATAGGAGCACCCTGGGTTCATGCCATCACAGATATGTTGCTTTGTGATTTTATTTTCCTTATGGATATATATTTTGTAGCGAAATATTTGTGTGAGAATTTGTTAATTTAATGGTTGGTCATAATATAATTCCTATTGAAGTGTATTACCTACTTTAAGGCACTTTTTAATTTAAGTGTGAATCAGCAATTGATGTATAATGCCCTGGCTGAGCTTTGCGCACCATTATTTATAAGACCAATAATCATTAAAAATTTAAAGTTAATGTTGAAAACCTAAATAAGCAATGCGCATCATAACCGGCTTATAACGGAAGCAAGTCAGCGCTGGAATGGTAAGATTATTGGTTTATTACTCATGATGGGACATAAAAATCTTTGAGTATATATAAGTGTGTGTGACTTCTAGAACAATTAGTTTAGAGTTAGAAAGTTAAGGTATCAAACGAATAGACAAGCTATAATTTTAAGGAGTATCTAAAAGTTGTAAGTTTAATGCTGAGTGATTAGTTAGATTGGTGTGACTGTTAAAAATTAATGAAACAATTTACATTTGGTTTGTAAAGTCGGTAGCATTAAGAGGCATATATTTCTTTTGATAAGTAGAATTAATTAAATTATTTTTATAATTTGCTGATTTTAAGGACTTATATTAAATAGATATTTAGGCTTGCTTCCCAGGGACACAGTTCTAAACCAGCCAAAAAAGTATTACTGGTTGATATATATATATATTATTTATTTTATTTTAAGTTCATTTAAAGCTATGGTTGATAGAGACATGCCATGTAGAAATGTCTTATTAAGCATAAAAGAGGGATCATATTCTCCATAGCAATTGTAAGTCCACTGAAGTGTTTTGTTTATTAATCGGATTGCTATGATGCTATGTTAAATTAAAATTTTGTAGTTTATAACTTGATTTGTTAATAAATGTTATGTGCTAATTAAATTTTGGTGTTGTGTTTTAATGTTTTGATACCTACAAAATCCAGAAATCTCAATCCTATGCAATTTTAGATAAATATTTTAATGCTTATTCCAGTACAGACACATCGCAAAAGTTTGATTATTAAATTAATATTTTCTCTTGAAATCCGAAAATTCCTTTAAGTTAAAGAAACATTCATAACTTGCTTTACAAATTATTATGGTTACACTGCAAACATTTAGAAGGAGATTTACTTTTAAGTTAATTATTATTTTTATTTTCATAAATTTATTGTGTTGTGACTTATATTTTGAGTGGACATAAAATCTCTTTTCCCACACCTGGTATTTGAATGTGCTCCCAGTTGATCTAGTTCAAAATTTAAAGTTGATAGAATATTCTATTTAATTAATTGTTTAGTAATTTATAAGATTTTATTATTATTATTGGTTGATGAAAAGTAGATACTAGTTCAGAGATCAAGCGCATGTCTACTTAAGTTATATTACTGGGATAACATTCATTGGTCAACAATAAATTCATAAATCACCGATAAAAATTTTGCATTCCTGATTTGAACCCTGAGACTAATTTTCCAATTTTGAATTAAGAGCTCATGAACTTATTGTTATAGAATGATTGTGATATTATAAATTAATTAAATCAATAAGAATGTTTATTCTGTGCATATTTGATCATGACAATATAACAGTGTGGAGAAGTTAAAGGTAGTAAAGTTTAATGAAAGAGGAGAGTGTAAAGAAATTATTACCGGAAATAAATTAATTCTAACTATGGTGTTAGTGATTTATGTGGGGAATACTGAGGTTATTAAAGTGTTGTGAGTGTGAGTTGAGGTTTCTCCTGCTGTCGTAGCTTATTGGTAATATTTTGTAATGTTTATTATTAGTATAATTCTCGGTGTTCATGGCATAAGTTACCAGAGTAATTATAGAACCCTAAGGATGAGCGAATACGGATTGGTATTTTAATTAATATTCTTGTGAGATATAAACAGCTGTGTTTGATTCATGTGACTTATTTACAAATACATGATAGCCAAGTCAGTCCATTCTCTTTTGTGAGTTACAATTTGGCTGGCTTGATTTAAGAAATCATTTAATTTAAGAAGAGAATTAAATCTAGATGTTTTACAAGTTAAAATTATTTTAGAAGTTAATAAATTTCTTCTGTTATAAATTTATACTTTGTAAATCTATGACTCCATTGAATCGGTACAGTGCCCTGTTCTATATCTATCTCTCATTCGCTCTCGCCCCTGTATCCTCGGTTACAATATACTTGATCTTTAATAGGATTTGAAGTCTATATATGGAGTAATATACTAAAAACTGATTATTTTATATTAATTTATAAACATTTTGTTGTGCTTTGGATCAGAGGCTTTTAAATGCCATTGCTAAGACAATTAAAGTAGCCAAGGTAAAACCTTAATCTAATCTCAGCAAAGATCATATCTAGCTAGTTTTTTATTAGATAGGGCTTCACAAAAAGTTCATTTCTTACATTAATTCTTCGATTATTTGAATTTTTGATGAGCATTTTCATAGGAAATCTTGATTTGAGATATGTCTTAGGGATGATATTATACTTTGATTTAGTGGCAAGTCTGATGAACTTAATATCTTTTGATACTGCAAGGCACTTTGATTTCTATTAAGTGGAGAAATATGTGTAAGAACAGGAAACTACTGCCAGAAAATAAATTTTTGTTTGCCATAATTTTTCTTTTAATATATTTAATTGGATATTCAGAATCTTAATATGAGCACTTTTTTTTTACAAACAGAAATACTATTACTTATCTGTAAAATAAGCTAAAACAAAGGAAGTTATTTCTATAATGTTTGTGTCATATTGCCAACAAGAAATTATTTTAACTCTAACCTTTATTAGATGAAGGAAATAATTTAGCCTATATTTCTACATTATTGCTAAGTAACATTGGATAAAATTATCTTTTGATTTATTATTGCAGAAGGTTATATTCAGTTTATGAGATGTTTTGTTTAGATAAAGTTTGAGCATACTGATTTTGTGGAATTAGAAATAAGATTTCAGTCTTTGAATACGATTTCCAAATATATCTTTGTTAAGATTTTTTTTCTGGTGAAAGATCACTGTTGTATATGTTAAATAAAATAATTAATTAAATTGAATATTATAAAAGATCATTCTGTAAAATTTTATATCTGCTATAATTACCATTTGGTGACACTTGAATTTTTTTGTTGAAGAGCATTTTAAGTAAATTAATTGTTTTCCTGCATTTAAAGATTTGACAGACTTTTTAAAAAGGAGACTAATTTTTCCAAACAATCATGTTGAATAGATCAATGAAGATAGCTTTAGCATTTAGTTTATTTTGAAAAATGTATTTCTGGTCTATTGACAGATGATTCTCATTAATTCTTGTTAGGATCATATTGCTTATAAGCAACACAATAATATTGGTCATAATATTTTTCATCATTGTTATATTCGTTAGGTTTTAAGCGATATCTATTGGTTTATGAGATTTAGATAGTCTGCTTTAATATTCTATATTCTGGTTTTGACAAACTGCAATCTGATATAATATTGGCAATCTTGTTAGAAATGTTTGTTCTTTCTAAGTCTGTATAAAAATAATTAGATCTTTTGGGTTACATCCTACAAAACTTGTTTTTTTATAACTCTATTTTTTTCTCCCCCAGTATTATCAAGTTTTATAAGTTTCTTTGTAACTTCCAAATCTTTAATAGACCAATATTGATTCCAATCAAGAATATATTTGAGCAGCTACAGTGATAAGTTTTTTAAATCTATCATAGCAGGAGGAGATTGTAGTAATATCCATTTTAAAATATTCAGTATATTGATTTAAGTTAGCATTTCTTAAATTATATTTTGGAAATGGTAGGGTTTTAATTATGGATGTGAATTCCAATAGTGAGAAGTCTTAGTTTAAATTGACTATTGGATAAATGATCCGATATTAGATCAGCAAGCAGTGGTGAATCATTTTTTTCTGAAGCAAAACTCATGGTGGAAATTATCTATCCCATGTATCTGAATGGAATATATTTTTCTTGGCATTGTAAAAGATGTGTATGTTGCTTAAAATGATCTGAGAACTTGCTGTATTCTCAGTTAAATATTTCTAAAGATTACTATGAAAATTAAAATCTTTAAATTTAGATGTAGAAAGATCAGAATAAGGAATAATTCATATTGAAAGATGGTAAACATTGTATATATAATGATCACGTAGTTAAATAGTGATAAATATATCATTCAAATCTTCTCCAATAGATACTTTCATTCATAACTAGTCAAACCATGTTTGGTATGTATTATTAGAAGAATGGTGAGTTTCTTGAAGTGCAATTGCAATTATGTTATATTGTATAATTAATTTGTAGAGGATATTCATTTTTCATTTTGATTTCCCCCTTTTTGAAGATTGTATACCCAACACTTTAGATATTTCATTGTTGCCAATTCTATATAGTGCATCTTTTTTTTATTTTATTTAAAGAACCTAGGGCCCTCATTCCTAAAGTTCTCACATGACTATCACCATAATATTTCTGAGCTGCATGTTAATAGCTTTCGTGCATAATTTCATAATTTATTGTATTTAATCAGGAATTCATTCATACGGTTTCCAAGCAATTTCATATATTAATGCTTTATAGCATTGAGATGGCTATAGAAATGTTGTCATAGATAAATATGTAGAGGCAATTTATTATTTAGGAAGAATTAGAATTGTCACATGTGATTTTTAAGATATGCTCTCATTGTAATGCATATTAAGAGCCATTTACATATTTTTTCCCCCATGTCTACTTATGTTTGAAGTAAAATGTGGTAATATAAATAATTTATAGTTTAGTAAGTTTGAGGAAAGCTATTATTTAAATTTTTGGTGCTTGTATTATAGATAAAGATGCCGTTGGATGGCGCCGTTTTCATGCTAAAACTATAAAATATGAACATTCACGGGCCGTTGATTTTAATAATTTTTCTGTGCTTTTTTGTAATGCGAAAATAAAAACAAAACAAAATCGTCTTTTTTAAATATTATTTTTTATTAACGTATACAATTTAAATGATAATAATAAATGTAAAATAAAATCAACAAATTACAATTTGATTTGTGTTTTTTATATCGTATACTTTTTAAAATTGTGTTACGGCTTTTTTTTATCAATTTTCTATCAGATATTTTTTTACTTGTGTTATGACTTTTTTTGTTGTTGTTTAACTAAAAAATAATAATCGTAATAAAAGTAAAAGTTGTTACGGTTAGATTTAGGGTTAGTTTAGAGTTAGGTTTAGGGTTAGTTTAGGGTTAGGGTTCTGTTTGTTTGTAATGCTAAAATAAAAAAATTCAAAATCGTAACCGTACTCGGACAGAAGAAAGAAACTCAAATTTTTTAAACAACAACAAACACATACAAATGTCTTATTTACTTATTAAACATGTTTATAATATTTGTTTTTTATTAAATTTACAAAAAAACCTGTATATTTGGACTTTTCTTACTGGATATTTTTTTCGTACCGCTCTTTTTTTACTTCAAAAATATACAGATGGTAGAATCTTCTTTGTCTCATGGAATGTTACTAACAGTACGTTACTTGACACGTTACCTAATTGCAACTTAATAAAAACATAGATATTTAACATTTTCCCAAATAAAAGTTCAATACAGTACGTTGTAAAAAGTCTTATAATTATTGTTTTAAAAAAACTGAATATTTCAATAGTTTAAAAAAAAAAAAAAATCCAATGAAAACATTTCAATACAATTCAAATACAAACTCTGTCATCAAGCTGTGATTATTTTATAAATTGTGCGAATTCGTAAAATGTATTTGCTGCTATGCGACATACATGCTGTACTGCGACGCGACATAGCGGCCTGCATTCTGTAGCACAACAAAAAATTTGTATTATAGAACATGTGGGTTTGAATGTGTCGTCCGCGGAAACAGCATTTTTATGTGTTTTGGCACGAAAACCGCGCCATAGAGCGGCATCTTTAGCTAAAAGATGAGTACCCTATTCTCAAGAAGATGGGCTTTGTTTTAGCCATGCAGCCATATAAGGTACAAAAAATAGTAAAAAAATATCTTGTATAGTTACTTTTTACATATTAAAATTCACCCAGTAATTACAAAGTTTATCATATATTTGTACATTTTTGGCCAAGATACAACAAGGTTGGAGATGATAATAATGTTCATAGATATTACTAACTTGGTCGTAGAGACATTTTTTTCTTGATTGCTTAACCTACTTTTAGATGAAGAATATACATTAAATGTATGTGTATTTCTATTACAAATTTTGACTATTACAATTTCATTGGTTTTTTAATACAGTGATTTTTTTTGCTAATGTTTTAATTGGTTAGAAGTCTTCGAGACAATAAATGAGAAGTTAGAAGGTAAGAAAAAAATGTAACTGAAATGGCTATTAATTAAATGATGCTAAACTATAATCTAAATTCGGTACTTGTGAGTTTTCAAGTAAACCAAGATGGCAATCCATATTTTTGATAAATCTACAATTTTAGGAGCCTCCACAAATTTTGGCCAAAAGAAATTTCTTTTAGGAAACAATATATTTAATATTTATTTTTTATTACTGTTATTTTAAAAAAAGAAATCATTGTGGAAAAATTAATTACAATATTTACAATTTATTTTCCTTTTTTTTTTTTTTTGGATTAACTTATTAACAGAAAAAAATATATATAAATACAATATTTACACTTTATTCATGTTGGCATTGTGCGATCATATCATGATCATTAATGCAAACTTTTCAGGCGGGCAGGATTCTATATCTTTGGAAATAGACTATTGCATTATATCCTGTGACACAAAGATCCCAAATTTTTATCATTAAGACAATTTATGAAAAAAAAATCTGACAAAAAGAAACACTGAATTGAATCAAAGTACGACAATGTTAAGAGTGTCTCTTCGCATCCCACATTATAAGTAAAAAAAAAAATTGAAATAAAGCTTCTTAATGAAATTTATTGGAATTTATTTCTTTTTTGAAATTTAACAATTTATTTTGTTTTAATTAACAACTAACACATCTTCGGTAGATTATAGGTTCTCGAAACTGTACATTTATCAAAAATACAGGCTCCGCTGTTGATTTACTTAAAAATTCATAAGTACTCTAAATTCTAATGGTAAATTGGAATAATTAAATATATATATAGTGAGTTGTGAGAAGGATAAAATAATGGAAAGAAGAAATAGAATAATATATTGTGGTCATTCTTTTTTAGCTTCAAGCATTAAATATAAACATCAAATATGACTATAATAATTATTAGTATTTTTAATTCTAAACCCTCAGTAAATAAAGGGTTACATTTTATTTGAATGGTGTGCTGCATGTAAGTTTTTTCACATTTCATCTCAAACAAATATTCCTGTTAAAAAAAAGAAAAGAAAAAAAAGTTTTGTTAATTAGTTGTAAAACTGATTTTTGGAAAAAGGAAGAGAAACAGTTTCATAAAAGCTATCAACTCTGCAATAGAATTTGGTTGTCATCTGATCCTTCGTGTCAGCCGCTAGAGGCACGATTTCTAGATAAATTTCTAGAAATATGCTGTTTCCGTGGCCGCACCCAAACCTTTAAGCATTCTTTTTAAAATAAATCCTAGAAAGATTGTTAACTCGGAGTTAAGTCTACTTTCTACACTAAAAGGTAGAATGTTAACTCGGAAGTTAAGTCTCCTTTCTACGATAAAATATAGAGTGTTAACTCGGCTTAGCGGCTAACGGTATGGCTTTTTCCGATGCTAAAAGCAGAGGAAAATGCCGTAGTTGTTTCTGTCATGCACTATATTGTAATGCTGCGTTATGTATTTTATATAACACTATCGTAGGAGGGTGTGTTAATTTGTTCATGTCAAAATTATTTAAATTTTCATCGGTGCCTTTTTTTTTTAAGACCAATTGATGTACTGTTACATTTTATCAATTTTAACAGTATCGTGATTGTTTCTCATAAATTTGTATTCCTCTTAAATTTTCAATTAGGGTGGAATAGGGTAAAAATTTAAAAATCACACTTTGAGTCACGTTTTAGCGAGAAATTTTTCGAGACAAAAAGTATGGCTAATTCCCACAACAAAAAACTTGAAAAGATGGGAATTGCCAGATACGGAAGCCAGCGCTGGAATATTTCTACAGCAGAAAAAAAGAAAAAAATATCTTGCTGATGAAAGAAAAGATTGGATTGTGTGGCAAATATATGCAGATTTGAGGTCCAAAAACATCTGCCGACGGAAATGTTCGCTTCGTAAAGGCAAGCTTGTTTGAGGGATTCTAAATGGCCTTCGTCAAATGTCAAAAATAAAAGAAGTAACTTCAATTTTTATTTAAACGTACATCCCTTCTCCCAATAATTGTTGTCGTCGTCAATCAAATGTAAAATAAAAGAAGTAACTCAAATTTTTATTTAAACATAGCCCCAAAAACCCCTCTTCTCCCAATAATTGTTGTCGTCGGCAATCAAACGGTCAAATAAAAGGAACGTCAATTAATCTTTAATTATATAGAAAAAAACAAAAAACCCTCCCACTAATGGTCGTCGGCAATCAAATGTAAACCAATCAAAGTAAGACAGTAAATTATTAGTTAAACATAACCCAAATTACTATTTGAACATACACGGAAAAAGACCCGCTCTTGTCAATCAAAATTAAAGAAACCTAGACTATTATTGTCCCATTGTCAAATCGAATATTATTTGGGAAAACCCAAATAATTTATAAACGAAAAAAAAAAAGTCAAATCGGTTTTCAATCAAATGGTAACCCATAAAAGTAACTTAAATTTTGATTTAAACATACACACAAACAAACAAAAAAAAAAAACGCAAAACTTTTTCTCCCAATAATTGTTGTCGGCAATCAAATGTAAAAAATAAAAGGAACGTACAATTATTCTTTAATCGTAAACAAAAACACCCCTCCCACTAATTGTCGTCGGCAATCAAATGTAAAGCACTAAAAATAAGGTAAACCGATTATTTTTTAAACGTAACCCGAATTACTATTTGAACATACACCGAAAAAAGACCCGCTTTTATCAATAAAAATGAAAGAAAACCACAACAACTATTATTATCCCATTGTCAAAAATATTATGTTTTGGGCAAACCAAAACCATAATTTATGAACGAAAAAAAAAAGAAAGTCAAAACCGTTGTCAATCAAATATAACTGATAAAAGTAACTTCAATTTTGATTTAAACATACACAAAAAAACAACCTCTTTAGCTCCCAATAATTGTTGTCGGCAGTCAAATGTAAAATAAAAGGAAGGTAAATTAGGATTTAATCATCACCCAAAAACACCCACCCCTCTCACTAATTATTGTCAGCAATCAAATGTACACCACTATTAAAAGTAATGTAAACTACTATTCTTTAAACAGTTACACCCCTTCTTCCAATAATTGTTGTCTACAATCGTACACACAAAAAAACACCCCTCACAATAATTAGTGTCGGCAATCAAATGTAAACCAATCAAAGTAAGACCGTAACTTATTATTTAAACGTAACCCAAATTACCATTTGAATCTACACCAAAAAAACACCCGCTCTTGTCAATAAAAATTAAACAAACAACAACTATTATTGTCCCATTGTCAAAAATATTTATTTGTAGAACCAAAACCATAATTTATAAACGAAAGGAAGTCCAATCGGTCGTCAATCAAATGTAAACCGATAAAAGTAAAGGTTTTAATTTTTATTTAAACATGCACACACACGCGAAAAAAAAAAACAACACTTCTCCCAATAATTGTTGTCGGCAATCAAATGTAAACCTATCAAAGCAATGTAAATTATTATTTAAAGATCCATCAAAAAAACCCGTTCTCTCTTGAATTTTGTCAATCCAATTTTACAAAAACAGTAATATTATTTTTAAAAAAAACACAAATTACTATTTGAACACACACCAAAAAAGACCCTTTGGTAAAAAAAAAAAATTAAAAAAAAACAACTATTATTATCCCATCGTCAAAAATATTATTTGGGAAAAATAATTCAGAAACGAAAGAAAGTAAACTTTGTAAAAAAAACAAACAAAAAAAGTCAATAGAGAATCGCTAGCCCGGGAACGTTATATTAATGTGTTTTTAGTCGCGCCTCTAGCAACTGACACGAAGGATCAGATGACAACCTAGAATTCTTAACTAGAGTTTCGGAATATCTTCTCTGCTTTCCTTTTTCAATTTCCAATTAGACATAATCATAATCGGTTCTCTTTCTTGTGTTTTTTAATAAGCAAGCGGGAGTGGAGATTTAATTAAGTTGCTTATTGTTAAACACCTTGTAGAGTTGTATTTAATTAAGTTTGATAAGCTATAAAAAAAGCTGTCATTGTAAGTTTATACATCAATATATGTTTTGGCAGAGGATATTTCAGAAGCATGTTAGCAATGAACATGAATTAGCAGATTTTGTGAGAACCGTCCGGATTGCATATATGTGCACAAAAAATTGCAACATTATTAAGAGTGCATTATTATTCAAATATGTGATGGTTTCATATGTATATAAGGTAAGTTTTATAAAAATGATTTGTGAAGTAAAGCTTTTGGTACCTCTCCACGAAGGAAAAAGTGAAGTTATCCAGTCTGTATAATGTAGCACGAAGAAGAAAGCTTAATTATTCCATCCCAGCTGTATCATTCATGAACATATACCTGTGTCTTCCCAGGAGAAAAGAAGAGGTATTGAGTCTTAATGATCAGCCAAACTACCAGCAAACTAAGGATTGATCACTGGAAAATACTATGAATCATTTCGCTAATTTACAAAAACCAGAACTATTTAAAAATATCATGGATAGAATTATTTAGATCAAAAATGGCTTAGAAGTGATCAATGGGTGAAGAATTTTTTTTTTTTAAAGAAACTGTTAACAAATGGGAAATAAGACAGTCATTGAATTATTATAGTTGGATCAAAGTGTTAGTTGTTTTTTTAACTAATGTTTTGCTAACAAAAGACAAATATAACAGACAATAGGTAAAGGACAAAAAAAAAACCAAAAGATAAAATACAAGAACTAGAAAAGAGAATTAAATAAAGCTAAGAAAAAATAATGTATAGAAAAAGAAAATTACAAAGAAAAAGATTTACAGTTTAATAAAAATAAATTATAAATTTTATGCATAAGAGTATTTAATTCTCAACCTACTGGTGAAAACATCATATTATTTTAACAGTCAGGTGGAGACACTTTCCCTATCTGCCGTACTAGGGTGCCACTAGACTATTAGAACCTAGAAAATTTATATAGTAGGCAGACATGTATGAGTAAGATTCAACTTTTATTGACCGATAGCCCTAGCCACTAGCTCATGGAGAAACAGCTTAAAATATCACTCTATGTAAAAATTCTCTAATTCATGATTTTTTTAAAAAAATATATTATTAGTAAAAGTCTATAAAAATAAATTACTGACACAATTAATCAAAAAACATTTTACTATTACGCGCACACATTAAAAGAAAAATTCTAGAAACTAAATGAATTAATTTAAGTCAGTTGCACAGATGGATGAATTTAAGATTTAATACAATTTCAATATTTTGTTGAATGTAAATACGCTACCTAGATTACACATTTGTATACTTGATTCTTTTAACTCCATGCTACAAGTGCGCATCCAAACCAATGCCAGCTTATTGATATACCGATGTGATCAATGCAAAATGAGGATGTTAGCATTAAAAAACATGATGACAGGAATGTGCATCTGTAGCATATCATTTAAGAAAGCATGACCCTTGTCCAGTACAGGAATGTCTGGTAAGTTAATCATTTGGAATATATATTAGACATGCTCCATAATGGGGGATTGCAATCTTTGCCCTCTTACTACCACAACCAGAGCATAAGGAGACTTCTGGGCCATGCATTTAGTTGGGTACTATGCCCTGTATGCTAATGCGGCACAAGGGAACGAGAATCCAATGGACCTCCCCACATCACATTGATATATAACACCCATACATCCTTCCACCAGTACCGAATCAACTATGAAACAAATAGCCTGAAATTAATCATCTTAAACTAACATAATCTTAGAAATCTGTGCAGCCCTTTACATTTATTTTTAAATTATTAATTTAAAAGAAATTACAAGAATGAAAATAGTAGTAATAGAAAACATATTAAAAGAAAATAGAACAAATAATTTAAGTTTCTGCTTAATCAGATAAGAGACTATGAATTAGATACCGTTTAAACATAGTATTTGAAAAGTTTTTTTTTTAGATTATAAAGCTCCTACTTTCCATGACTAAGTCCCTCTTGGCGGTCATGATGTGTCACACAACTCTGATCAATATTCATTTAGTATCAATATTGTTTTCGGGAAGACCAGTTCATTGTTTGCTGCTTTTCGGGAACCATAACCCTGGAGGTCTCCTTAACTGGTGCAAATATGGGAAACTAATTCATTGCATGACTCTTACATTTTTTGAGGTCCGTAATACATGTAAAGATGCTTAAATTATGTCATGAACAAGAATAATATCAAAGAACAAATCACTTAACCGAAGTTTTTTTCCTTTTATATCATTTGAATTCATTATAAATTAGAGGATTGTTCTTGCCTGGCTCCATGCTGATCTTATTAGCGATGATGATTTTCTCTGTGGACTGTGTTCATTCGCATCATTTATTGGGCAGTGAGCAGAAACATCAGATTTTATTACTAGGAATTTTTTAGTTGATCTCTTGTCTGACTGATCGGTTAAATATCCTTAAGGGCCTGTTTGCTATTGAATCATTTCATTTAAATAAAAAAAATCATTTCCATTCTCCTAAGATTTAAACATAATTTTTGAATAGAAACTAATTAATAGTTTTTATTATTTTTTTTATATTTAAAATAAACTTTTATCTTTAGATTTTAACTTTAACTTACTTTTCAGTAATTATTTAATAGTTTTCCATCCATACAATTATATATCTTGTTTTAAATAAAGTTTTTATTAATATTTTTACAATTCTACTTGAGCGATTTTATTTATTGTTCTTTTTACCGTTTTACTGACAGTGATGTAACATCATATATGTATACCATTATATTATAATCAGATTTTTTGTTTTATAGTTAATGCATTAATTCATGTTATCAACCTAGATTAACTCGTGATCTTTCTCTTCCAGTTAATACTGTAATCACTAGATACCCATTTATCTACCAATGTGGATGATTGATTTGGACCAATTACTTGAATGAAAAAATTCTAAATCTATTTATGACTTGCAAAGATTTCTAGGGTATAATAGGCTTAGAATTAACTACTGTTGCGAATAAGTTAACTAATTACACTTAACATTTTTGTGCAAGGCCTTTTATAATGTAAAATAAAGTAGTTTATTGTATATTAATCATGAGGAGACAAAACAGACAAAATGGAATGGATATTTGATAAAAGTAATAAATCTTCATTATTGTTAATTGATTGGGTATCATCTAGAAATAGATTGTTCAGAAATGCAAGAAATCATTAATCTAAGAGAAAAAAGTTTGGTATGGTGATCTTATGTCAATTGAATTGCAAATTCTATATAAAAAAAAAATTGTAAAAAAAAAAACAATTTATGATTAGATGTAATGGTCAATATATTATTTTGTTTTTTCATATTTTAATTTTTAAAAAAGTGTAATGTTTTGTGATATATTTTTTCTATATTTAGAATAGGAATAGAATATGCATGTTATTTTTTTGAATGTTGATATATTAATGGAATACATTATTGCAAGAAGAGATATTATTGTTAACAAGATTTGAGAGAAAGATGAACAAAAGGATTTCTAGTAGATTAATTTATTTTTATTTTTAATTTGATGAGGTATTTAGAAAGAGTGGGAATATAATAGATACAGTATTTGTAAGAGCCAAGCTTATGGAATCAGTACACAAAACTATTTCTAGATTCTTAATTTTTAAACTTTCCTTCTCAGTAAAAATAAATAAATCACTATTCATCAATAATGACTCAACCTTCAAAATTTGATGAGATTCATCATCTATCTGTTATACATTAAACTACATAGTTACTTTGTACTTATTGTCATATTATTTACTTTTTTACTTGAATGATATTTACTGGTTACTAAAACCATTAATAATCATGGTTTAGGAGGCTCCAGCATTTCATATGATAAAGGAATAATGAATTCTAATTATCTATCACCTTTGATGCAGAAATTGGTTTATTTTTAGACAGATTCTATTTAGTATTTATAAAGGGAGTATATAGCTAAGGATAGAATTTAATGGAAAGCTATAAGTAAGTGAAAGAAAAACTTGCTGCTGCGGAAAAAATTAAAAGATGGTATCACAAAGAGTAACTGATATTGTAAGGGTCAAAATTCGTCTATCTTGCTAACACACTGCAGAATTTAATCCCTAGACATGGAACTCAACACTAGGAAGAGTTACCTCCCAAAAATCCCAAGTTCAAATCCAAAGTTTAAACTCCACAATGCCCTCTATGTGATAATGCATTTGATTCTAACAATAGTATAACTTCATGCTGGTGCCGGTGATCAGGGAGAAAACAAGAGACTCTAAATCTAAAATAGCCCTAGGTTCATTTAACAATAACTTATAGATGTGCCCAAGATAAGTCTAATATGCTATGTAATTTATATTGTACCCCGAATAAATAAAGAAAAGAAATAAATTTAAAGATAATATTTAATAATCAGATGTTAAACAAAATTTTAGCTATAAATTTGATAGCTATATACGAAAGCAAACAATATGGCTGATACCTCATACTTGGGTTATAGTTTATATAATGTGTCTAAAACACAATGACACGGTAGGTTTGTGTGAGTCACGTAAAGTCTTTAATAGAAGTTTAATATTTTAAAACTATTTAAAGTTGAAATCTTAAATGGAAACAGAGTCGCTCGCGAAGTGATTAGCTAAATTGTAAGATCGAGCTATGCTGAACGGACTTAAAATTCATTTATATAATAGAATTCATTTAAAATAATTACTAAGCGAAATGTACGGTGGTGCCAGCGATATAATGCCGAGGAGGGGGGTGCAGTTTCTGAGTATGCAACTTTACAAAATAATATGAAGAAACGGTCTTGGCTTTGGATAGGCATTTCGCCTTTTATTTGGGGCATTTCTAGTCCACTCACAGCTCAAGCCTGGCCCACACCCAGGAGCTTCATAACTGTGGGGACATACGCGAAATAATTCCCATGTGCCATTATAACACAGTACTGGAACCGCAGAGTAAAACAGGGGGAATGGATTTAATCGTTGATGACATTCGCTTGCCACACATGGTTAAATTTTAAAATATACTTATTAAAAGGGCAATTTATTAAAGAACAGAAATAGCTCTCTCTCAAATTTATTTTAATAGCCAGCAGACTCTCAACAAAGCTTAGAGAAATAAATACTTATTCTAATAAATTTGTTATACGTAAGAAATACTTTTAAACATGTATAAGAGATGGGAGGGGGGAAATGCGTGTTTGCAGTTTAATAGATTATTATGGCAACCAAGCATTATTCAATTTCCCTATGTAACTCGCATATGCCTAAAGAAATTAATTAAATATTTTCATTACAATAAATAATTAAATAAAATATTTACAGATATATAAAGAAAATTAACCCAAGCACAAGTTCAGCATGCATTAAAAGACGATTGAATAAACACATAAATATGGAGTATATAAAAAAAATGAGCTATAGCCAGAAAGTTTCACGAGATCTCGGGTTAACTTTATTACCTCATTCTGATGGAACATTCCGTGGGCATTTCCAATTTTGCACTAGAGTTCTTGATCAGATTTTGATTTTCTTAGGTTTGTTGTTCAACTACTACGTAGATTTCAGGAGCAGCATTCTTTGGGCTGGTTCAGTTGGGCTTGATGGTACGGTGACAGGACATCAGATGGTGAATGATGACGGCCAGGGCACTGGTTCCCAAAGGAAAATAGCCTACTGCCCTTTTACCCCGTCATTCTAAAGTTAAACGATTTCAAACTTGTTTTACTAATAAGCAAGCCGGTCAGTCTGATAACGCGAATAAAAAATAGTAATCAGAAAATATTTATAATGTCCAAATTTTCAGAATTACAGAAATATAATTTTGCTGTCACAATATGCATCAGACTAATTAATTAATTTACAATAATCAATCAGCCCTATTTATATACTCTCTCTGATTATAATCTAACCCTGTGGTGGTAAAATCCATTCCTTAATTAATTAATTGGAAAACAAGGAAAGCACTTTTTTTAATTAAATCTGCTCATAAGCTCTGTTATTTCAATCTTACCAAATATACTTGTAAAACTGGCACCAGCATAGTTAAAATTAGCCACTATTGTTCTTTCCTTACCCTCACTGATTTAAAAAGAAAATGGCATGATTTAGAAAAACTAAATAAAATTTTATATTTATAACTTTCTTTTGAATTTAATGTCCGAACTCTATTTATCAGTAATATTATTTTATTAAATGCAAACAAATATAGCGAATATAGTATCACAAAATAAACAGACTCAAAACAAACTAACTTTAAACAACAGTTATTTTTATAATATTTTAAACATTATCATAGTATGTGTGTAGATGAGTATATGTGACCAACTTTATTGTACAAGCATATATATATAAAATATACTTGACGGTTTGAAAATAAAACCGTTTAAGACAATTTTAATTATTATAAAACCCCGTGTACCCCGTTAGACATATAAATTTAGGCGGGATTTCGGTAAATATATGCAGTACACAAGCAATACGATAAAATTAGGGTTTTAAATAAGGCATGAGGGTAGGAAACAGGAAGGCAAGGTGAAACTAAGATCGGTAAGGCATATCTTAGTGTTTCAATATATTATAACGGAAATGGTTATTCGTACGGTTGATTAATTATTTGTACTTTCAACTATATTTATTTCGATTATTTTATTCTATATTATACTTATTTATTATATCCATTTATTCTTTTCATAACTTTTATTTCTATCCATTTATTGGTTAACAACTTAGATTCTTTATTATCTTATTTATTATTTTAACCAACGCCGTTACAATACAAGCAGAGAGCTAATACAGATACAAACTTAATTTCATATCTATACCCTTGATCGAACCTCAAGGCAACACGTACATATTATCTTGGTGTTATTTTTCCCGACCAAGATACCTTCGGCTGCTGAACAAAGCAAACTATTTCAAAGAAACTTAACGAATGTCCAGCGCTTGCTATTTATTTTTTAGAATTGGGATTTTGCACGAACAAGCAGCACATGAATATCTTAAACAAATCAGTATGCCCCTTTAATCACTACTTACAGTTTCCCCCCTGTCGTAGCTTGGTGATAGGAGAATAAAGCAAGGATACGAAATTTAATGACAAATATGTTTAATAATAATATTCACACTTTATATAAAAAAATTACATTATAATAATAATAATAATAAACACACACTTATAAAATACATGGCTATAATAAACATATGAAAATAGATCAGATATTAAAGTTCTTAAAGTCCTGTTGATAGAGTTCTATTTTATCAAATCATTAATTTTATATTTAGTTATGAATAGTAGACAAATGAAAATGCATGCATGCTTTTACCTAGGCTTTGTTGTAATTGTCCCATGGGTATTTCTTCTGAGCGCTCTTGATTAACTTCCTCAGTTTGTGGGGTTATTTTCGTTCCAGTTTTGCTTGTTGATTCCTTAGGTTCTCCATTAACTTCCTCAGTTTGTGGGGTTATTTTCATCCAGTTTGCTGGTTGATTCTTTAGGTTGAGTTTCAATTGACAGCTACAGAAGCGGCGGCCCCTCTAGCAGGTCAGGCAAAGATCTTACATTGCGAGTCAGTGATGGGATGGCTTGAATCCGAACCCACGTCCCTTTAACGCCCCTAGCCACGTACTTCTTTCATTTTCTTTTAGCTATTGCTTCTCTAAAGTCTCTACTAGCAATGCCAGACAAAAATTGTAATTTTCTTAATCTCATTCTTTTGTTCACTGTTTTTAATATTTTTTTAATTAAGACTTAGATTTCCAACCAATTCTTATCATTATGTTTCTTTATTTAATTAGTGGCCGGAATGTAAGTCCCAATTAATTTAACAGATCAGGCAAAGATCTTCCGTTGATAACATTTCTTTGTCCGTGGAATTTAATTTGTCCAACAGACTTTCACACCTACGGCCATATTGTTTTTCCTTTTATATATCACATATTACATTTTATTTAAATTTACAATTCATTCATTTTTTTTTCACATTTGTTTTTTACATTTTATTTTAATTTGTTATTATATAGTTTTTTTTTTAATGAGAGAGAAGACACACATTTCTTTATGCTTCCTTTTCCCCTCTCCCACAATAAACAAAATAACTTTCTAGCATTTGACTTACAAGAGAGAAAGAGACGCATTTCTTTATTTATGCACCCCCCCTCCCCTTCTCTTACTATTACAAAATCCACAGTAATTTTGACATTAGAATTTCAATTTTTTCTTTTCCTTCCTTTTTTTTTTTTTAAAAAAAAATTTATTAGCTAATTTATTTCACCTTTATTACTTTCTAATTTTATTAATAAATATATATGTGTGTCGACGACTTTACGTGGTCGTCACATTACACTCCGCCCGTTTTTGAGAATTAAAATCGGGTCGAACCTTATTCTGAGATGAGAGCTTATTTTAATTCTTTGCTTTCAACTCTTACTTCTGCTTTTATTACATACTTTCCCACTCTGTCATGACGAGTGATAATGATGATGAGGATGACTGCAGAGAGACAGCTAGGTAAAGCTACACAATTCTTTCCGATCGATTTTGGCTGATCAACCATTTAATCTCTACGCATACGAGACCATGGCATAACTTAACTCTATCAAAACAAAAACATAACAGGGGTTTAAAGCGTGTGAACAGCAGGATATTTCTACTGCCTGCTCATCTTGCGCAAACAACAAATTCTTATTCTTTATTTATTTATTTATTTTATTCAAGGCACTAATTCTTATTTCTTCATTTATTTATTTTGAGACACTAATTCTTATTATATTGGGACACTAATTCTTATTATATAATGAGTCCAGGATTCTTACTGGTGCTTCATTTAAAAGTTTAACCATCGAGAGCCATGAGAATCTAAAGTGCGAAGAGACGGCTGAATCAAGCTCAAAATACGACCCAACATAATGCATACACACACACATATATGCCTCAATCTGCAACCTCATACACCTATCAGTGATATCTGTCATTTACACATTAACACTATTACTCATTTGTTTATTTTATTAATTATTAACTGGCTCTTTAATGATCCTAAATGATTCTTATTTTATTTTTACTTTTATTTATTTGTAATTATATTGATTAACTGAAGTTTGATAATAAAATATTTTTTTTTTTTACTTTTATTTGCATTGGTCTTGCTGTGCTTGACTGCACATAAACACTCATTAAGTTCTATCATTGATTTTCCTCCGTGAATATCATTATTTTTTTTTTTGTTTATTATAGTGACTTTAATTATTTGTCATGAGACGATTTGCCCCACCTGTCATATATTTTTTAAAAAAAAATAACTTTATTTTTCATGATCCCATGACGTTATCCGTTTCACTGAACCAACATTCCTGTCCGTTTATTTCTTTCGGCTTAGTTTTTGTCTGGAGGTTTCTTATGCTTTTTACCATACATATTTCCACTTTCGCTTGGAACTGGAGCACTGTTCCGATGTCCTCTAGGGATGGCTTGCTCATATGGATAATTGAAGTCTGAACTTCTTCCGGTCTGTTCGGACATTTCAGCCCTTTCTGATCTATAAAGAAATGCCTGGTTTCCTTCCCAATAATCGTGATGAGGATTGTATTGCATTCTCCTGATGTGCGGATCGTTGGGCTGGGGTTTAAATCCCCGATCCTCCGCCTTGTAATTAGGCCTAGTGCTGTCGAACGCATTCAGCAACTCTGCACTCAGCCGGTTTACCGCGAAATACCTCTCTAGGCTGCCAAGATGCTCCATTGGGCTTTCCCCAACGTAACCAGAGAAGACCCGAATTTTTAAAAACTGGTTCACTGTAACAGGATTCACAGGGTTATTTCCACTGCCTGCGTACATGCATTCGCTCACACCTCTCTGCTCTTTATTATTAGTCTTGGCTACTTCTGTCATATTCTCCCTTTCCCCTACCTTTACTTCTATCTTCTCAACTGTTCCTGCTAACTGATTGACGCCTATTCTCATATTCTCTATGATTTTCTCAGTTTCATCCGCTATAGTCTCTAATTTCTCATCTTGTTCCGTTTTCAAATTTTCTACTTCTTGGCCTAACGTTTCCATCTTACCCTTCACATACTCCATCTCATCATTTACTTCTTCAAATTTTTGGTTAAAATTCTTACTTAGTCGTTCGTCCAACTCTTCTATCTTCCTACTATTTCTTTCACCTATTTCCCTCATTTCCATAAACAACCTTTGCTGGCCTTCCATTAATTTCGTGAACATATCCATTATATTATAGCTTTCTATTTTAATTTTATCATCAACCACTGTCTCCATTCCCTTTCTAATTTCTATATCTCCGTCACTAGCTATGTTATTTCTTCGGAGGTTTTTTCTATTTCGCCCACTAGAGTGTCCATTTTTATTTTTGATCTGGTGTGCATCAAATTTATTTAACACACACACACTAATTAATCACTTATATTGTATTCTACAGCTTTACTATCTAACCTTATCCTTATAGGATTATATTACTTTACTAACTTTATATTTCACTGACACTAGGTACGTTTGTTCGGCTCTCCCCGTCTCACTCACTAATCATCACTCACCCATGCCTGCCTTCAAGACCCCTCCGCAACTGTCTCCAATTTACAACCTAACTTCCCAAATTGAATCACGTTCTCTTTCTCTCCTTTTACCCTCTAATATTTATTTTATTTCTTGCTTTGTCTACCACCAAGCTATTTTTTGATTTGTTTATTAATTATTGCATCAACTATTAATTTTGTTATATTCAAATGGGCTGAACTTGTAAACGTGAAAATATCCCGGACTCTGGCCCCCAATTATAACGGAAATGGTTATTCGTACGGTTGATTAATTATTTGTACTTTCAACTGTATTTATTTCGATTATTTTATTCTATATTATACTTATTTATTATATCCATTTATTCTTTTCATAACTTTTATTTCTATCCATTTATTGTTTACAACTTAGATTCTTTATTATCTTATTTATTATTTTAACCAACGCCGTTACAATACAAGCAGAGAGCTAATACAGATACAAACTTAATTTCATATCTATACCCTTGATCGAACCCCAAGGCAATACGTACATATTATCTTGGCATTATTTTTCCCGACCAAGATACCCTCGGCTGCTGAACAAAGCAAACTATTTCAAAGAAACTTAACGAATGTCCAGCGCTTGCTATTTATTTTTTAGAATTGGGATTTCGCACGAACAAGCAGCACATGAATATCTTAAACAAATCAGTATGCCCCTTTAATCACTACTTACAGTTTCCCCCCTGTCATAGCTTGGTGATAGGAGAATAAAGCAAGGATACGAAATTTAATGACAAATATGTTTAATAATAATATTCACACTTTATATAAAAAAATTACATTATAATAATAATAATAAACACACACTTATAAAATACATGGCTATAATAAACATATGAAAATAGATCAGATATTAAAGTTCTTAAAGTCCTGTTGATAGAGTTCTATTTTATCAAATCATTAATTTTATATTTAGTTATGAATAGTAGACAAATGAAAATGCATGCATGCTTTTACCTAGGCTTTGTTGTAATTGTCCCATGGGTATTTCTTCCGAGCGCTCTTGATTAACTTCCTCAGTTTGTGGGGTTATTTTCATTCCAGTTTTTGCTTGTTGATTCCTTAGGTTCTCCATTAACTTCCTCAGTTTGTGGGGTTATTTTCATCCAGTTTGCTGGTTGATTCTTTAGGTTGAGTTTCAATTGACAGCTACAGAAGCGGCGGTCCCTCTAGCAGGTCAGGCAAAGATCTTACATTGTGAGTCAGTGATGAGATGGCTTGAATCCAAACCCACGTCCCTTTAACGCCACTAGCCACGCACTTCTTCCATTTTCTTTTAGCTGTTGCTTCTCTAAAGTCTCTACTAGCAATGCCAGACAAAAATTGTAATTTTCTTAATCTCATTCTTTTGTTCATTGTTTTTAAAAATTTTTTAATTAAGACTTAGATTTCCAACCAATTCTTATCATTATGTTTCTTTATTTAATTAGTGGCCGGAATGTAAGTCCCAATTAATTTAACAGATCAGGCAAAGATCTTCCGTTGATAACATTTCTTTGTCCGTGGAATTTAATTTGTCCAACAGACTTTCACACCTACGGCCATATTGTTTTTCCTTTTATATATCACATATTACATTTTATTTAAATTTACAATTCATTCATTTTTTTTTCACATTTGTTTTTTACATTTTATTTTAATTTGTTATTATATAGTTTTTTTTTTTAATGAGAGAGAAGACACGCATTTCTTTATGCTTCCTTTTCCCCTCTCCCACAATAAACAAAATAACTTTCTAGCATTTGACTTACAAGAGAGAAAGAGACGCATTTCTTTATTTATGCACCCCCCCTCCCCTTCTCTTACTATTACAAAATCCACAGTAATTTTGACATTAGAATTTCAATTTTTTCTTTTCCTTCCTTTTTTTTTTTTTAAAAAAAATTTATTAGCTAATTTATTTCACCTTTATTACTTTCTAATTTTATTAATAAATATATATGTGTGTCGACGACTTTACGTGGTCGTCACAATATATGTACATATATGTCTTCTTTTTTTAAAATTTCTTATGAAGTTAGAATGGCCATACTATGAAGCATTTTTGTGCACTACCTATTCATATAAAAATGATATTTTATATCAAGATTGATGGTTCTATTTCTTGTGGTAAAGTCTGAAAAGAATTTGATAGAGAAATTTGGAAAAAGGATGATTTTGAAAAAGTATTTTATAGCACTGAGCGATAGATTGGCAGAAAAAAAGATTGTTGATAATATGATTTGAAGGTTTTGTAACACTTAATTATTTATTTTCAGAGAATAAATTATAAGCAAAGATGATAATAAATGAATATTGTTTAGAAACATTGAGAGAATTTAAACATATCAAACTTATAGCAGAATGGGAGTCGTTATATTATTGTGCTTGACAAAATAATAAACAGGATTAATGATATTTAGATGAAAACAGGTAATAATAAAAATTTTATTAGAAAAAAAGAAGACATGAGTTCATAAGAAGTTTGAGCAAGAGAACTGCGATCATTAGAATCGATCCTAGGACTTCCCAAATTTAAGTTAAACGCTCTACCAACTGTGCCAAACTATGCAGTGAAGCTTTATAAAATATATTAGATGATATAAATGTGATTGCACGTGGCTTTATTGCTCAGGAATTCATAAGTTTGAGCACCAGAATCAATCCTGGGATCTCTCAAGCCCAAGTTGGATACTCTAATCTTGTATATATTATGATTTGATTCTCACATATCTCCTAATGTGTTTTTCATTTCTAATATTTTTGAAATACAACCCCTAGTGATATCAGCTAGAATTTTTCTATCAAGTGAAATGACTTTTTCACTTCTCTCCTTGAATTGTAATTAATTTCTGTTTCAGTGTTGTATACCTGATGGCAAAAAATCTTTTGCAGAAAAAGTCTCTATTTTTAACAGATCAAATGTTTCCAGAGAATTCTAAAAAGAATATATAGAAAAGCATTGATAGTATAAACTAATTTTTAAACTTTAGCCTTTTAATTAATGTGACTATTAATGTTTTTGATTTAACAGTTATATTATTCCAAATATTTAAAAGCATTAATCTGTTGTTCAATTTCTATCCTAATATAAGGTTAAGTGTTGATTTGGGGATAGAGTAATGAGAAAGAAATTAGTGTAATAATTGTAATGATATTACAACTGCCATCCATTGAGAAGATTGTTTGTGAATATATTGAATTTGAAATTAAAAAGAAACTTGGCATGTGCATTTGAAAAAAAAAAGTCTCAAACAATTAATAAACATGCTAGAAATATTAATGTTATAGACAATAGTAAAAAGTTTCTTGTGTCAAAATAGTAGTATTTATTTTAGATACTATTTCCTCTCTTCTTTATTATGATCAACTTAAAGCCTGTTTTTAAAAAATTTAATGCTAAAGATTATCATTCAAAACTTTGCTTAAGATAAATATTGAGGAACTAATTAAGTAATTTTTCAATTACTTAATCTGACAATGTATTATCTCAATTTAAGCAAAATAGAGATATTTTGTGGAATTATTGAAAAATTACTTGACAAAAATAATTCAAAATAATTGAATTTGCAGAAAATACCTCTCCCCCAGAAAAAGTTATGATCAAAAACTGTTGCAGAGAGATTTAAATGATCTCAAAAGAAATGCCATTTTGTGTAACAGTAAGAATGTAACTCAAGATGGAATAGTTTTTAAAATTAAAACTGGCAATAATCATAGATTTGTAAAATGCTGACTAATTCTATACGTATATTGTCCAGAGTCCAGGCAAAATACACCAAAGCTGACCTAAGTGAGGTGGTGAGACCTCTAATTTGGCCAAACTTCAACTCATTTGCTAGTACTTCATGATTTAATACCTTATGAGTGACATTTCTGAGGTCACACTCAGCCTCAATTTAATCTGTGAGCTGGCTTAGAACAGGGAGAAATATGAGACTCAATGGCTAACTATCAATTTAACTCAATGGATGGCACAGACCACTTAACACACTAATTACCTTAACTAAAACAACTTACGTTCAACATATAAATCATTAAAAAATTGGAATCAGATATTGTGGATTGGATTGAAATAGAACTGTGAGCAAGAAAGATGAAACAAATTTTATATTTTTAATTATGTTTATTAAAACAATAACATAAAATCAAGTAAAAAGAAAATGACATAGATTATATAGTACTCAAGTATGTGTGATCAACACACACAGGCATTTGCATAGGGGATGAGACTATTATCAGTACAGCGGTCTCATTTTAACATAAATGTATGTGCGGTTAATAAATCATGCCTAATCATGTAATATGCCCATCCTATTTTGTGGCTTGCTGATATGGCCAGATAATAGCCTAGCCTGATGAGATTACATACAGCTCTAAGATGGCTGTTACATATATTAACCGTGTGAGCAAATAAATAAGCTCAAGATAATGCAGATTCAATCTGATAACCAAGATTTCAGTTTCAGCCTAATGCTGAATAATTAATTAATAAGGGGAAAAATAACTGGTTACATTTAGATTCACATATATATATTATGGTGCTGAATAAAATGCTAAAGAACAAGTTTGCGGTGCTAGTAAGTAATTATTCAAGAGCTTCAGCATCAAATGCTCGGTGCTCTGTGACTGGATGGCTTGCTGCTATCCATATAAGAACAGATAAGTTCCGTAACTCAGATAGGCTCTAAAAACATGGTCTGGACCCTCGTGTTCCAGTTCTAATTAAGGTAGCCATAGCTAAACTAAAGAATGGGGCGGCTATTCACCATGAACCCATATAAAAGGTGCAGCAAAACCTAAACATACGAATGTATCTTTCATAAAAACACTCACAACACACACATAAAAGACCAATAGATATATAATTAATTAGTTGCACCTAAAACAGATAGCTTCTATCTGCCAAACTAACACAACCCATTTCTTAAATTAGCATTATATTTATGCTAACCATAGGGCTTAAATTAAATCCTAACCTAAGTTAAAATACTGAATCTGCATATATATACAATCACAATTAAGGAGCGGACATATATTTGTTGGGCATTAATAAATATTAACAAACATATTTTAATATCATCTCTAGCTAGCACATCACTTCTAACCAATAGATATCAAATTCTTAAATTATAAAAAAAGGTGACCGCGCAAACATTGCGAAATATGCAATTATAACATATAAAATCATGATAACTAGCACGTAGTGATTGGTTATTATCTATCAATATATTTCAAAACCGATTTAATATGCTGAGTAGCATTCTTTAAAATATTTAAAGTGGAGATTTTAATTATCTCCGTTGAAAGTTAGTTAACAATTAATATTCACTGTTTCGAAAGATGGGAAAATTATAACAAATAATGAATTTAGATAAAATAGTTAAAACAATAAATCTAGGCATGATCGCAGTTTTGAGAAATTTAAGATATAACTGATTGCAGTTGTTTATAGATTATATAACAAAAAAAATTCTTTTACTTTATAAAGATGAATTCAGGCCAGTTTATAAGATAAATTTGTAAACGATTTAATTTAACAGATTTTTAGAAATAAAATTGATAATAAATTATTTTATACTATACAGAGGAATTTAGGCAAGTTTGACATAGTTTTACTTTATAACATTTAATTTAACAGTTTTTTAAGAGAATATTGAATGTTCATTACAGTAAATAAGCTAGCTTGATATTACAGATTCAAAGATTAAATTAGAGCTCTGCAGTCTTTGAAAAGAATGCTACCGGTCTTGGTGTTAGCTTGTAATGCAGGCACATCAGACAGTGGCATTCTCAGGATAGATGGCTTAAGATGTCTTCTTACAGTAGGCTGCTGGAAGGTTTCCCCTCCCCATGATAATGATCATGCCATTATGTGTGTATAGGTGAAAAAAGTTGCCATCTTCTGCCAAGAGACAGCAAACCTCTGTTTGCCTAGCCAGACATGTCAGGGTGAAACTGGCATATATTCTGGTAGACGTTTCACAAAAAATTATAGATGAACCTCTGCAGCAAGAAATCTGGCCTATTTATACAATTCAAGGAATTAGATCACATGGCTGTCAACAAAACTATTTACTTCTTGAGAATCACTTAGTGCTGCTTTGAAATTCTATAACTCAATACATTTAAACTTTCCTGACATTTTTTTCAATAGAATATTTTTCTTTAAACTTGACCATTTAAAATCCTAATAACTTTACTAGTTTCAGTTTGGAAATGTTGTTTACTAAAATTGTATGCTTTTGGAAAAATAGTATTGTTTTGAAACAATAAATTATCTTGTCAAGTGATATGTTTGTTTATGATTTATTTAAGATTAAATTGAGAATTGTTCTAGCTTTTGACAATATCCCTCTACATATAACCTGATCGTTTGTAGACCACACACAGTTTAAATTGTAAACTTTTTTTAACATAACAAAATATATTTAAAAATAAATATGCACACTATAATAGATAAATTGGTACCACAGTTGTTTGCCCGCCTAGGTATGTATGATGATACCTATATAACCATGTTGACACATGTATTCAGAGAGGGTTTAAATATGGCACAGATGGAGCTGTGGGGAAAAATAGGTCTAACAGTTTTGAGAGAAGGAATATAATGTTTCATATCCCCAAACTTTATTAAAAAAAAAAGATTTACTTAAGGTTAAGGAACACTTCTGAATACAATCACGACTGTATAAATGATAATGAAAAATAATTCAATTTTTACCTTTCCTGGCTATTCTTGCTGTATATCATTAGTCTTCCCCTAATCCACATATATAATACTACAAGAAAAATATCTATAAACTATTAATATCCTAATATATGTTGCTACTATTAGTACCCCTGTGATGAGTTATATTGACTACTCTATTACATAATTATTGTGGAGAACAAATCCACGATCTATCATCTCCTTTAAGCAGTATCTGGGGGTTGATTCTGGAATACTTTTAGTCCCTGGAGCTTACCACACCCCAGAAGGCTTCCGTGATTCTCACATTTTAGCTGCCTTTGGTATGGTTTCTTCCTGAACAAAATATTGAGGATATTTCAGAATATATCCCTTTGTTAGGCCCTGTGTTCAATCCCTTTTTTGGTTTCCCATCCGAAAGTCATATGCACCTTCTCTTCCTTCTCCATGCTGTCCTTTCCATTTGGGTTCTGGCTCCATTTTGCATACTTTTCTTCCAAGATCATTTTCTCGTATCAGGGCTTGATTTCTACCATAGCTTTGGTGTCTTCATGTTACCATTTCAAACACTGGTAGTTTTCAGTGAAACTTATTCTCTATCCTATTTCTGAAGCTCATCTTCATTTCTTTTTCTCCTCTCACTCCTTTTTGTTTACAGGGTATTGCATTTGCCATTTGCACTTGTTTCAGAGACCATCATTCACCATAGGTCCGGTCCAAAAACAAGGACTCCATATTCTTCCTTCAGAGTATTATCCTGTCTCTGCTTCCACTCTACCTTATCATTTAGTCCTTCTATTAACCCTAACTCATCACATTCTACATTACTCACCAACTTCACTGGATGAGCTCTCTGGTTTCAAACCCTCTTCTCTCTGCCTCCATAGGGATCTTCTTTCACTGGTTATGACTCATCCTGTCCAAAACTATCTTCTAGATTTCTTGCAGAAATTTCAACTGCATCCTTTCTCTTCACCCATGTCCTCATTGCTTCCTCTTATTCTCAGTCTTTTTGCCTGTCTCAACAACTTCAGTCATTTCTCCCTTACTCTTTGCTCACCCTCTTCTGGATCACTCACTACTTCTTCCTCTTCATCTTTCTGACGAGCACTCATCCATCTCCTTTTGTAGCTTTTAGGATTTGGAAATCTGTAAGGCTCATTTTAACTTCCTCGATTTTCTGTGCCTTTTTTCTACATCTCTTCTCGGCTCCCTGTAGAGTCAACCTTTCTCCCCTTTTCATCATTGATTCTCTGAATCTCCTCTTCCATCTCTGAAATATCTTTCCGACACTCCTCCTCCAGGTCTTCAATTTGCCTTCGTAACTGTTCTCCAATTCTAAAACTTCTTGCTCTCCTTTACCACCCTAATATAAATCTGCCAGGTAATCTAACATTGCCCATCTCTTTTGGATGCTGAGCAAATGCTTTCTATTTGTGATTCTATTTTTCATCATCCTTAAATTATTTGCATGATTCTCACTTCCATTCTTTTATCTAGGGCCTCCAAACCTTTCCCAATCTCTAACCCATCTTGTTAGTATTTCTTTCCTATCCTTTTTTTCAAGGGTTTCAAGTTTCTAGGGCCTCCAAACCTTTCCCAATCTCTAACCCATCTTGTTAGTATTTCTTCCCTATCCTTTTTTTCAAGGGTTTCAAGTTTCTCTCCCATCATCTTTTCTGTCTCTGTAAACCAGGCTGATAACATACCATTCTGGTTTTTGTTCAGCTCTCTCTCCAGTCCTGGTTCTCATATTTCTGGAGATTGTTCTTCCAAGCCAAGGTCTCTCCAGGCATAATCTTCCTGTATATTGGCTGCGGCTCATTTTCCCTCTATCTCCCTCTCTGTACTACTACTGTCGTCAACAATCTACCTTCCAGATCCAAGGTTATTGCCTTCCACTTCTCTTTTTCTTGTTTCACTTCTCCAACTACTTGGTATGGTTCCTTTAGGGTTATTGGGCTTTCTAATGACCCATTTCAAAATCCCCATGTTCTTCCATTTCTTTTTCCCCACTTATTTTCCCTACTATTTCTTCTTCTGTACTGCTAACCATTTATACTGGTTTTTATACAAGCTAATAACAATATATTAAAAACTAATGATATTACTTCAATATGGTTATTTACTGCCTCACTTCCTGAAAATGGCTCTAGTTTCACAACCTCCAACCCTCTACATATTTTATCGACCTATCCTTAATCCACCCATCTCTAACAAATGCCACTTTTAAGTACATCCCTGTTTAACATTTTAACTTACATATATTAAAGAAAAACTTTACATGTAATTAATAAAAATAAACATTACTGATGTATCTCATTTCTTTCTTCATTCAAGCTGCATTATTCCTAATAAAAGAAAACTTATAGATTCATAATGAAAAATTTTGTTTTCTGTGACAGGTTTGATTTTATATTTCGAGTACATATATATATATATTGACCTTGCTTCTTCTGCTTCATTGCTTGCATCCAATCCAAATCTAAATTTTAAAAAAACAGACAAATAGTGGGTCTCTTTTGAGCTTCTTTACCCCTGATGATAAAATTTATATGAGGATGACAACCTGTTCAAGTCATCCCTGGGTGCCAGTCATCAGTGAGCAAGCAAAATACTACATACATAACAGCAAACTCCCAATTTATGATATATTTTGTATCTAATCTGAGTACTTGTGTTTTAAGTCAAATATAATTTCAAAATTTAAAACAACATAAAATAAAACAGAGTCTCGAGTAAATAGACAAAAGAAAGGAAAAAAAATTACATATATGACGGTGATATGGGTATATAATTATAATTGCATCTCCCAGTTGCGATGCCATAATGGGGGGAGGGGGATTTGCATACATAAATGAGGGGTGAATTTTTTTTTTGTTTGCGCATATATACAGACGAATTAAAGATCTTCCCATGATATGAATTTTTTTTTTGTTTGCGCATATATACAGACGAATTAAAGGTCTTCCCATGATCTCAGGGAATGTGGGTATGTTATCTCTAGCACCATAATTGGGGGGGGGGGATTTACTAGTATTTTATTGTCAATGTGCAGTTAGTTCAGGGTTAGGGTCATAGAAAGTGATCAAGCCTCCACATTTGGGCAAGCTATAATCGGAGGGAAAAAACCTATGCAATAGTCACATTTGTATACTCACATGCAACAAATTCCAGTCCAGGCAAAGGACCCCAAAGCTGACCGAAAGTGAGGTGGTGAGATCTCTAATCCAATCAAACTTCAACTCATTTGCTAATACTTCGTAATTTAACATCTTATGAGTGACATTTCTGAGGTCACCCTTGGTCTCAATTTAATCTGCGAGCTGGCTTAGAACAGGGAGAAACATGAGACCCAAGGACTAACCATCAATTTAACTCAATGGGTGGAACAGACCACTTAACACACTAATTACCTTAACTAAAACAATGTATGTTCAACATATAAATCATTGTAATTAATCACTTTGTGTGCATGTTTGTAATGAGTAGTATATATGCGGTATATATTTTACACAAATAAAATCATCATTTAAACAAATAAATGAATTACAATAAATAAATAAACGACCATTGAGTTTATTCAGCTGTGTACTTTCGAATGAATATCTTCATTATCAAAGCTATGTTCAAAATAAATTATGGAGTAAAACTATTAGTACGAGAAATGCAATATGTATGCAAATTATGTCTATCATTTTTTGGAGATTGTTTAATGTGTCTCTTTTATTCATCGTGTTACAGTCCAGATTGATAAAATAGGCTTCTTTGATCTTTCTCTTTAAGTCATGGTGCTCTTTGCATACAATTTGAGGGTTGTCTGGAATGCACTGGTGTCCTATGGAGGTGCTATGCAGTGCAAAGATGGAGGTGTACAAATGTATGCTGTGGGAGTCTTGTGTGTAATGTTGCCTTCGTTTCCCATAATATGTGAGGCAATTGTTGTATGGACATGCTATATTATGTACTGTTTGCTGTGTGCATATTGGAGGTATCTGATCTTTAGTATTGTTGCAAGTACAATAGCAT
Organism: Epiperipatus broadwayi; assembly: GCA_028023455.1. NCBI lineage: Eukaryota > Metazoa > Onychophora > Udeonychophora > Euonychophora > Peripatidae > Epiperipatus > Epiperipatus broadwayi. Next base: position 5,276,970 of record JAQFVV010006257.1, on the reverse strand, counting down.
AAACTGAAATTATCGGGGAAGATTGTGTGTAAATTCTTATGTATGTTCTTTAAGTATGGGAAAAGGTTTTTTAGGTGGGCACTGTGTGGTTGCTGGATTAAGTTGGTTTTTGGATGTCCTGATTATATTATCTATGTTTTTCCTGTTATATCTCACCTTTAATATATCTGCTCATTATATTTCTATATTAGCATTTCTATCAGTTTCAAAACTGCACAGTTTGGCATTTCTGTAAAGAAATACCTTTAAGCCAGCCAGTTTGTGGGTGGTCGGGGTGTTTGGTTGGTGATGGATGTGGCCCCTTATATGTATTGACTTGATTAGCATTGTGTGGTGAAAGCACTGGGGTTCCATATGTATTTTCAAGTCCAAATATTTGATGGACTTGTGTCATCTTGATGTATTGTGTTTATAATCAGGCCACTGGCAGTGTTCAAGTCTGTCTTTGTATTTATGGTTTCCAGCAATGCAGCTATGAAAATATCCTCGACTTAGCGAGTGTACAATATGTGATCTGTGTCCAGATGTCTGGTTATGATGATCTGCTCATGCATTTAGGATGATGCTGGATATAATTCTGTTCATGGGGAGGCCCATGTGGTAGCATTGCTGGTACAAACAGCATAAATTTTTTTATCTAGCCATTGCAGGAATGCCACTATGAATTGTATGCATTGTTGGTGTATGTCTTCTCTTGTTAATTCTTCTTTGACCATGGATATGGATTTGGGTGTATTGATGGAACCATAGAGTTCTGATATGTCCATTACTGCTATGCTTTTATTGTGTGTGTGTGTGACTTCTTTAATTCTATGCACGAAATTGAATGATGATTTTATTGCGTCAGAGCTGAAGCCTATTGTTTGTGTAAGCCATGCTTTGATCACTTTGGCTGCGTTGTAATAATGCACACCTTCAAAGTCCATCATTAAGCATAATGATATGCCTTCTTTATTCATCTTGGCATTGGAGAACATTCTGGGAGCTGTTGTGGCTGATGGGTACATTTTTTAATAGTCTGCCTTGGAAAACGCTTTGCCACTATGTAGTCAGAACAGACGATATGAACTTGTCTTTGTTCATTTTAAAATTAATTGTAGGCACTTTAATGAATTCTATCTTCTTGATTTGTTGCTGAATCTTGGCTCTATAATCCGGAGTAGTCATGATGATGAATATTTCCCCTATCTTCGCACATGCATGTGATGTTGTTATCTGCAAGGAATCTCTTTACTGTTATTAATTTCTGTTTCCATCTATCATGCTGTGGTTGTATCACTTTTTGTTGAACGCAATTGGCAATTCTAGTTTTGAAGGGATCTTTGTGAGGATGGTTAGCTAACCTAGCTTCCATGTCTGCAATAAGTTCCATTTTTGGCCGATTCCATCTGCTACCGACGAATATGGGGCCTTTTGTTAGGACAGCATTGACTGTTTCCGGTATAGGGAGGTTAGTTAAATTTACATAGCTTTCTTGATTGTGTTGTTGTATGTGAATGTTTTGCTGGTTGGCCAAGAAATGAAACTTGTGGTTGAACTTAATCTCTAACCTTCTACCTAATCTATTACATTTGTCTGTTATATATAGGGGCATGTTGAGATTGTTCAAAATTTTGTCTCTTCACTTGGTTTCCTGGTGTAACTCCTTTCTGCATTCTTGAATTACTCTATGTAATATGAAAACCTGAACCTGTTTATAGATAGCATTTCTGTTGTGTATTGAGCGTTCAAGTTTGTATTGCAAAATTTTGGAAATACTTTGTGATCTCTGCACTTACAGAGAAAGTGTAATCTCATCCGGTATTTGCATAATGCTATAGAAGATTTTAATGCCAACTTATTCCGAATTGTTGGTTCCATAACGCATTGTTGATTGTATTTAATAATCGCTTTGGGTGCGTGTTTGTAATGATTATTATATATGTGGTATATATTTCACACAAAATCATCAGTTAAACAAATAAATGAATTACAATAAATAAACAACCATTGAGTTTATTAAGTTGAGTACTTTCAAATGAATACCTTCATTATCAACGCTATGCGCAAAATAAATTGCCGAGTAAAACTATTAGTACGAGAAATGCCCAGTGTATGCAAATTATGTTTGCTATTTTTTGGAGATTGCGTGACACGTGTCTTTTATTTATCGCGTTACAGTCCAGATTGATAAAATGACTTCTTTGATCTTTCTTTTTAAGTCATGGCACTCTTTGCATACAATTCGAGGGTTGTTTGGAATGTGTGCGAAAGAAGCTCTGAGGAAAATACCTGTTATTGTACTGAAATGTTAGCTATTTAGCTATTATATTTTTATTACACAGAAGCTGCTCCAAGAAGTAATGCTATTAATATATTGTAACAGTAGCTGGGTTTGAATACGGGTTTAATTGCCAGTGTTCTTGCGAAGTAAATAGGTCGAAGCGGTAAAAATTTACAATAGTCATTCGAACCCTGTTACACAAGAGTTTGAATGAGTATGTTAATCAATTAAAGGTATGAATGTATATATATTCGCTGTATGTGTTAATATAATGGGTGAAAATTACTAATATATTTATATGTGAGAATGTAGAGAAGCGATTATATGTAGAGTTGCGTTATTTTATTTATTCATTTGTGTTTTAAATAGATATTTTATTATGAATATCGTAAGATAGATTTTTAATGCCATTGATAACGTGTTTCTTAAGCAAAACCCATTAAACTTATAAGGCTGGGAAATAATCAATAGAATGGAAAGTTGTGCCGCGGGCAGTTTCAATTAATGACTGTCCACCGGAATTCTTAGAACTGGTCGAGCGTATTTTTAGAACAATGAAAGAAAAAGCATTCTTGGGATCGGACCATCGGCATAGGAATAGAAAAGAAAAGTGAGGTTAAAGAGCACTAATGAATAGAACTTTTTTTTATTCTCGGTGATTTTAAATTTTAGAAAAGGAGTGAAGTGATAGAGAAAAGCAGAGAAAGATGTATAAACTGATCAACCTAATTATTAATTAAGAATTTTATTCATAATGTACTCCATCTACATACGGGGGTAGAATAATCGTCTAGGTTCATCAGACCGCTCAATGGACAGCTATTGTGTAACCCACCTGAACTTTATTTATGGATTTGCCATTTAGTCAACCAAGCGTAATGGCCACGGAACTCTAACAACCAGAGCCTCTCACAATCAACCCAAACTCATCTACTTAAATTCTAATAGGGATTGTTTTGGTCAGAATATTTCAGAGCTTATCATCATCGTTCGGACCAGCGACTTTTCATTAAAACCAACATCTCTCTGCTGTAAGCTTACAGTTTATTAGCCTCAGCCACATGAACATTCGCTCTTAAGAGGTAACTTTGATCTTTTCTTAATCTGCCTTAAATGAACATTTAATAATGGCTAAAGAAACATGTGTTATTTCAATTTAAATAAAGTAAATTAATAATTTATTAAATTGTTTAAGAAAATGCAACTCTGACGTGTAATCACACGCTTTTGTTAATATGTGTATGAATTATATATGTAATGGAATAAATGAATTATATGTTTGAGATATTAATATATGTGCGTGCATGCTAATAAATCTTAGAATTAATTACCACTTATATATATTATTTACATTCTGGGTTTCTGTTAAATGATGGGCTATTGTAATAGGATTGGATTTAGATAGAAATTATAGTTAGAGATAGAAGGCGTCTCTTAGTGAGATTCCCCATAGCTTTGTTCTCCCGATAAACTTTGTTTTCCCAGACCCTCGAGTTTGAGCTAGTTCGGATAGAATACCAAAGAGTATCCATTGGAACTTTTGTTTACACTTTCGAGACGTATAATTCTTATTAAATGGATAAGATTGGCGCTTGAGAGAAGCTTCGGCCTTTGCTCATAAATATACATGCTCGAAGCTTAGGGTAATAACTGATACACACTAAATTCTTTGAACAAGATTGGGGGTAGAATGTTAAAATATGGCTGCCCAGTGTGTAGCGTGATAGTCAAATACCACATAGTTGTTAAAATATATATATATATGCTCACTAGAGGGAGCTTACCACTAGCTCTAATCATGATTTAATTTATAAGTGCCAATGATTTATCCTAATAAATGTATATGCATATAAAAATATAATCATTTATGATTTATTTTAAGAAAAATGTATTTTGGCTATAAACATATAAGTTTTTAATATTTCATAAAGTCATTACCTTCATTTTCATCCAGTGTATTCATTCAGTACAGGTCACTACTGCATTTTAAAAAGGGGTTGGTTTATTTAAGCTGGATGGCATTATTTATTTTCATGCATATTCATGGCTGTAGATAGAGAGAAAGCTATTACTGACTAGCCTATCATCCTTATGCTTCCCATATTAATACTTTTCTTTTTAACATCCAACAACTGTAGGGTTCACACTTAATAAAACTAGATTTCTCAACTGGGATAAGCTGTATGGCCGAAAATGTAATATTCCAAAGGTGACTCTGCACTAAAATCACTTGGCAACTAAACAGCTAAACAACACATAGATAGAACTTTTTTTTGAACTTCAAACTCCATTATTTAGACCCTGATCAAGTTTCTGGATTAATGTAGCATGACTCCGCTGTGTCTGATTTGTCAAAAAGCTTTCATTTAAGCCCAAGTGCTTTCTTTTCTTGATGATTGGTTCGTTTAGTTTTAGCGGGAACAGATGAGGGATTCTGAAGATAATGCCTTGCTTTCCAATTTGATAAGTTTGCCTCAAGCAATTATTGCACTTCGTTCACAACAATATCATTTAGAAAATTAAAAATATATTTTAATAAATGCCAGTTTTAAATGCTTAAAAATGTATTTATTTCGCGATTTAAAAATTATAAAAATCAATATTGAAGATTTATCTTTTTTTTTAACTCTTAATTATTATTTAAAATAATTAATTTCTTTTTCTTCTCTTAAATTTAAACATTTTGGTTTTTTTATAAGGTTATTGAAAAGTTGGTTTTTTTTATATACATGTGTTTTACTTCAATTAATTACTTTAGGTGGAACTGGAGAATAAATCTTAAAGTATATTTGTGAAACGTGTCTGTTTTAACATATATATATAATTTTCAGCTAGCAACAGCACATGTAGGAAAACTCACTTTTCCAGGGAAAACTCACTTTTCCAGATCTGATGCAAATCTTTTCTATAATGATTGAGCAAACTTCTGGTTTTACCTTTTAGGTATCTAGTCAAAAGATTATTTTATCAATTTTTACTTCTTTTTGCTATATTTTTGTAATTATCTCCATTAAATTATTACAATTGTATCAGTATTTGCTGTCTAGGCTTTAATCAATTCTTTTTTATCCAGGTGATTTCCAACTGTATTATTAGCATTCTTTAATTTTAAGATTCAGAGTTTATATTTCTTAATCATAAGATAAAAGATAAGATAAACATTCTTTAAATATATATGATAGTATATACAGTAAAATATATTTATAAAATTCATTCAAAACCATTTTAATTCTATTTATTTTTCCATTTTATGTTTTAAATATTGTCAATATCAACTGTGATGTCTTTAATCAATATAATTTGTTAAATACTACTTCGGTATCACTAAAATTTATTTTCAATTCTTTATTTAAACTGGCTATAATTTAGTTCACTGTTACTGTAAAAATAACATCATATGTGAATCTAAGAATAAGATTATTTAGATCAGTGCTTCTTAAACTTTTTCATTCATGACCTTTTTTTATCATAGAGATTTTTTTGCAACCCCAGATATTAAATATAAAATAGATATAGAAATAAATATTTCCATAAATAATTTATTTCTTAGATAAACAGTATACATATGAAAATAAGTAGTTTTAGGATTTGTTTTAAGTATACAAAAATTAATGAAAGAGAAAGAAAATTATGTCTTAATGAAACAGATGTGCTTTGCTTTTGCTGCATAACAAATTAAATCTTGGTGAAATATTTGATACTGCTGGATGTAAAGCATCTTCAACGTTTTTCAACGTTGAACAATATTTGAATTAAATATACATTAAAGCTGAAAAAGTCATTTCACATAAGTATGTGGTGTTGAATGGCAGAAGAACATTTAGTGCCATTTCAGAAATTGTGGGAAATTTAGTCCTAGCTCCAATCCAGAATTCAGTCAAGAATTTTTGTGGAAATTCAAGTTTTAAGTTTGAGTTACTCGATAGCCCAGCAAATTTCTCTTGGGCTTTATATGGCAGGTGATTAATCTCATTAATGTCAATCAAAAATGGTCTTTGAATCCAAGATAACTTTTTGAAATCTAAATTCGATATGAAGTATTTGCAAAAATGTGTTTTTATGGTTTTTAAGTGATCAATAATAATTTTTGCAATTAAAGTTTTACAATAATTTTTTTCAATTATAAAATTGTCGTTAGTCGAAAACATTTCCAATGAATCATTTTCCACCCTATTCTTCCAAATGTTGATCTTTTTAATAAAACCTTATTGCTATTTTTTCCTTGAAGAGACAAATTAAAATCATTTAACTTCTTGCACACAAATAGCACGGTTTTTGATAGCCATAAGTCATTTTGAAAAAGAGCAACAAAATCAGATTTTTGTTTGGTTAAAAATACAATAATTTCTTTTAATAACAATAATCTTCTTGAACTTCTCTCTCTTGACATCCATCTTACTTCTGCATGTAATAATAAATTTTTGTATTCAGAGTCCATGTCTTTACAAAGATTTACAAAATAAATGCTGTTAAGTTTATAATTTTGACAGCATCCTGAAGCACATCGTTCAATTCTGTTGCTAATCTCTCGATGGATAAGACAGTGTGTAAAAGTTACATGATTATTACCAGAAGCTTTAACAAATGATTTAAAACCAATATTTTCACCAGTCATTGCTTTTGCACCATCTGTGCATATTCCAAAGCAGTTTTTCTTTCAGTTTTAAAAAATTTGTCTACCGTTATTATATGTCTTCCCCTCTTGTATGTTCTTCTTTCAAAGAATGACAAAATAACAATTGTTCCTCAATGTTTTTTTTATAAATGTATCTGATATATACTAATAATTGAGCTATTTTTGAAATATCAGTTGTTTCATCCAACTGAATTGTAAATATTGGGCTTTCTTTAAATCTAGTAGTAAGTTGTTCAAATTGGTCATTGCTAATTTCAGAAACTCTATTAGTGACAATGTCATTTGATAAAGGAATTTTCTGAATTTCATTACCATATTTATTTCCATGAAGTATTTCTACCATTTTAATAGCAGGTAATGTAAAATCTTCTCCAATGGTGTATGGCTTTCTATTTTTAGCAATCAGATATGAAACTTCATATGATGTGAGTAAATATTTTTCATTAACAGTTATAAATTTCTCAAAATATTGTTTTTCTTTATTTGAAGTTTTTAACAGTCGTTCAAAATATTCTTTTGGTTTATTGACATATGAAGGATGCTTGGATTCAAAATGCCTTTTTAATTTTAATGGTTTCATACTCTCCATTGAGAAAACATTATTGCAAATTAAACAAAGAGGTTGCTCATTACCATCACAATTGTTGAAAGTAAAGCCAAATTGGAGAAATGTTTCATCATATTTTCTTTTTCGTATCTTAGATGCCTCTTTCTGATTACAAAATCCTGCTTAAAGAGACATTGTAGTATTGCCATCTGCATCATTACCTTTGGTAATCAATTTCAACCATTTATCCATGGATAAAAAGTATTTTTATCATAAAATTTAATGAAATAACAGTACTTATTTGTTAGCAGAGTCACCAAATGGCAGCCACGTTTTTTGTTTAATTATACAAAGCATATTTACTCTCGTATGTTCTATTTTTTAATATCCCTGTATGTTTTATTTTTTAATATTTAAAAAATATCAATAAATCAATTATAAATTACCTATTAAGTTTAAAAAATAGGAATATGTTTTTACTTGCTAATAAATAGATGACAATAAGTTTCAAATAAAAAAATTTTTATAATAATTAATAGAATGATAAATTTTGAATTAAAAAGTGAGAAAAAAATTATACAAGCATTTTTATATATAAAAAATAACATCTTTCATAATATTTATTCAAATAAATACTAACCTTAATCGAGTGAAACAGTAAAATACAACATTGTATTGTTCTTACGATGTAGATACTTGTTGAAATGAAACCGAAACAAATAACTTGATCGGAAATGCATTACATAAGCACAGTAGCACCAACCTTATTCTTGCCACTGCAGCATATATTTTGATTCTGAAATAACTTATATGCTGAAATTGCAGTGGGAAACCACTATTATGATGCATTTAGTGTTATTTTTTAATATGTAAATATAATTTACAGCTCAACTTGGCAATCATTACGATTTTATAATTGCGCTGTACAGAAAACATAATATATTAAAGATAACGAAGGGATTGCGTCTAATATTTTTTTAAATTCATGTATCTGAATTAAATTTTCGCGACCCTATTTGGGGTTGCGACCCACAGTTTAAGAAAAGCTGAGATTAGATTTATTCCACTCAAAACTTTTAAAAATAAATTTTTAAAATTGTTTTCAAAATTTGTGAAAAAAATGAATCTATTTCAAATTTAAAACTTTTATTTTGAACTTCTTGAAAATGTAATGTAATTTTAATGATGAGGTGATACTTTCTATGGTTTTTTTCCCCAATAATTTCAATGTGAAATCTTTCTCTTCAATGATTTTTTAAAATTAATAAATCAGTTGATTATGAGTAGAAAGTTTTTCATAATCTGTTAGTTCTAAATATATTGCAAGCTTTCTATTTATTACATCTTTGAATTATTGTAATTATTATTTGTAGATGATACTGTGACAGTCAGATGATGTATGTTGGTTTAACCCAGTTCGAATACTAAGCGAAAGTACCTTGAGGCCACCCATACGCGAGATATTAAATCAAGAATACTATGACCTCTGCCCTATTCGCCTATTCTCGAGGCTAACTACGAACCAATAACATTATTTGAGACACGCATAAATTATTTTCTCATCCGGCCACAAAGCTTAGCAACAGCGGTAGAGACATGGACGGGAACACCTACGGAGCTAAATAGTTAAATGTGTGTTTTGCGTGCCTGGATCATTGGAAAAGTAACAATAAAACATTAAAATAAAATTAGAAAACTGAAGCTTTTTTATAGTTAAATAATATGTTTAATTAGTGGCTTTAAAATATTAATAATGACTTAATGGCCTCCGCTATTCCCCTAAATTAATGAAACAAACTAATTAGACAATAAAAACAGATTAATATGTTTGCGGTCTAAATCTTTTCTTCCCAATTTTAATAAAATTGTCAATTCGAATCTCCTCAATAAAGTACAATAATAAAAATCTTTTGCAAAGCATTTTCTAATTGCTTTGCGCTAAAAACAGACAGTTTAAAAATTATTTAAGACGTATATAGCTAAATCAGATATACGTAATAAGCTACTGGCGGACAAAAGAAGCGTTATCGAGGAGATCAAGTTGGCAAACAAAGGAAACTTACTCGTATGGAATTTAGAAGCATAAATAAAATTGGAAAGAGATTTTAAATGAAAAAAATTAACTTTTAAACTTAACCGCAATGGAATACAAAATATTTACACATGTTAGTAATGAAGAATAGCGAAGGAAAAAAGGTTAAATATATAGATAGATGATCACACAATATATATCTAATATTAATCTAATAAAAATGGTTACATAACAAATATAATTAAATACATTTCAGAAATATAATTCAAATAAGCGCTTAAAAAAGGTATGTACAAAAAAGGGTAGAAAGTAAATAGTTCAATGGAGGAGAGATGTGATTACCGTCCTGGTTCCTTGCTCCTGTTGGGTGTCGTCGTGGCTTGATCCGACCGTCAATAGGTATTTGTCCGGACAAGGAAAATGGAAATTTGTAGCATGGTTTCACGAAAAGTCCTACAGACACGGCACAGAGTTCAGATCACTATTAGGTGGATACTACGGCATTTTGGATGGTATTTAGGAACCTCGGCGATAGGCAAAGCTATTTATTTGCCTATCCAAGCATAGTAGAATCCATCAAATTCATGTGACTTTTAGCTTGAGCATGTTCAAACTTCTCCATGATTTTGAAGATGACAGTTGTATAACTTTTTGGAATAAAATCTCAACAAGCAAAAGCAAAATCTGCCAAGAGTTCTCCCAAGAAAAATCTGACTGAAATTTCAAAAGGGAAATCTGAATGCCAGCAAGAAAACTCTGAATGCCAAGTCTTTTGTTCACTCTCCTATTTATAACTTTTTGTAAGCTACCTTCTATTGTTTGTATGATCTTAGATCTTGATAAGCCCACCCACATGCTCCTTTGTTTCTAGGCTTCATTGTCTAAAAATAACTTTTACTTTTTATTCTACATTTCTTTCTTTAAAGTTTGAATTTTATTAATTAAAAAAGAAAGAGAAAGCCATCTTTAATTTGCCTTGAATGGCCAACTAATTACAAACATACATTCTTTTAGAAAATGTTGACGGGCTTATCTCAAAATAAATCATATGCCATATTTTAACAAGATTTTAACAAAAAAATATATTATTTCTTTTAATAATTTAAGCATTTTATTTCAGCAGAATTTTGCATTAACTCATATATATACACTTGACGTATATATATGTTTGACTAATAGGTTTTACAAGTAATTTTATTAACAGAAATCTAATCTTAGAATGGAATTTATTTAACAAAATATTTAAATGCAATACAAATTATATAAACGTAATTAATTTTAGCTTTAATGCAAAACCCTGCTGATATTGGACTATAAACTTAATTCAGGTCTATAATACTAACCAAGTTTATAGAAGGCTGTGAAGCATGGATCGGACTTCAGATCCATTGCTTCAATACATAGCATTTAATTCATTTCTAAATACTATCTGTTTTTTTTATAAAGAAAAATTCAACGTTACTTTCTAATCTGGATAAAATTTTAGTAAAAAATTGTTTGGCAAGGATAGCAATAACTCAAAACGTTATAAATATATATATTTACATTATGTAATGAAAGACCAATAAATGTGTTTTCATTAGTTAAATGTTTTTTTTTTTTTTTGGATTATCATTTTTTATGTTGATAACGTTTGAAGATAATCCCATTTAACAATATATATATATAAAGAAAAGCAAAATCACAGGTCATAACATATCAGGTCATTGATCTTTTATTGCCATTGTGTATTTTTAATACTTCTGCATTAAAAGTAACACACGGTCTTGCATTGTGCATTTAAATAATAATTTCAAAAAATTCATTGTGTTTTATGTGTTATCTTTTTGTTTTTAAATCATTTCGTTTATATATATAGATTACTTATATTGTTCATCTTAAAATTCGGTTCTTGGACTTATATTGTTTGTTGTAGAAATACCATTAAATACAATATAGACTAAACTGAAAATTATCAATTTTTACTATTGATTACTTTTTCTGTTGTTCATTCAAGAAATTATATTGCATAATAAAAGTTATATAATCTATTATCATTTTTTAGTTACTATATTTACAATCGATCTGTTTTTGTTTTAAAAATTTTATTTTGTGTGTATGGGTGTATATATATATACAACTTGATGAAAAAAAATATTGGATAAACTTTGTATTATTTTATTACAAATTAAGTTAAAAGAGAGAAATTATGATTCGATTTAGTTAGAATTTATAGATGTTGCAAGAAAAGTATAAATTATTGAGTAAACTTATCCATTCAACGTTTTTGCACATACATAGTAGATATAGTGACTTTGAAAGTGTGATCAATTTTGCCATATTTGAGTTCAATAGTATGTTGTCAATTGTTTTGTTCTTCCATTATTAAATTACTAGCATTTGATACCTTGAAGAATGATAATTCTGATAAATCAATAGATGGGTATATGAATACGCCATGTTTAGTCCGTGTTGTCTACTTATCTTAGGATGATTATAAAAATCTTTCTTCAGGTTTCTCTGACTAGTGTCAATTATTGGCAGTTCCAATTCATTAATGATATTATTATTTGAAGTCTGATAGTTGTTTTTTTTTTTTTTTTTGAATGGTGGTTATGCTTCAGATCTGTCTATCTTGGGAACATTATTCTCATTGCTCTTAAATTTCATCACAATTGTTTAGAGATTTTTTTTTCACCTATCATTAGATTTAATAATATAAGTATTTCTGGAATAAGTTTAGAAGGAAAACTTGAATATACATTGAATTCAGATGTTCATTTATATGTGTTTCAAAGGATGAATCAATAAGATTTAATCATCTGTGAACATTTCTGATATATAATTTGAACAATTTATTTCATCATTTGCATAAATATCAAAAATTTGAATCAAATAATTAAGGTTTGCTTAGATTTTTTTTTCTTTTTTAGATTTTTTTTTTTGCCCCATTATTTATTTGCCAATCCTGTAAAAAAAAAAAAAAGATTTCCAATTTTGAGTGTAAATGAATCAAATTCAATGATGAATTCACAAATATCAATTACTACTGATTTCCTTTCCCCATTACATCAATTGACTAATGATCTCTTTTTTAAAACTCAAAAAGCCCAATGTAAGCAATGAATCAAATCAAATTAATGCAAATGACAATGCAACTGGTTTATATTTGCCCATTATTTATTTGCCAATCCTGTAAAAAAAAGATTTCCTATTTTAAGTGTAAATGAGTCAAATTCAATGATGAATTCACAAATATCAATTACTCCTGACTTCCTTTCCCTTTTACATCAATTGACTAAACTTGTACGATTACCAAATCTCTAGGACTTGCAATTATTCTTATCATCATCAGCCTATCGTTGATACAAGCTGCCTTTGTGACACTATTCCAAATTTTCTTTCCAACAGCAATGCCAACTCCATTAATTGTTCTACCATCACCTGAATAAAATAACTTAACATTTCCACCACTTGCTTCCCAACATTCCTCCCATGTCATCTCACTTAATCCTATAACATCGATATTATTTATACTCATTTCTCTTTTCATATTTTTCAATTTTCCAGCTCTTCTCAATGATCTAATATTCCATGACGGCATCTCTTAATGAATGAACTTTATGAGAATTTCACAGGTTTACAACCTGAATAGTTTCATGTCTACTTCTGCCAGATAAGACACCAAAACTATCCTTTTTCTAAAGTCTCAACAACAAATGCAATGATTCCTGTAGTTATAATAAAACAAGGGAATTATAAGGCAAAGTGTTTTCCCATTGCCTTCTTTGCTCAGCAATAACCTCCATGACAGGCTAAGGTGCCATCTGAATCTCATAAAATGAACATCTGTCTACCACTTTCTCCTCACCATTATCACCTATAGCAGTGGTCTTCAACCTTTTCACCCCTGCGGCCTGGTAAAAATAAGGATAAGATTTCACGGACCGGCAAAAGTTTACAGATAAATTTTCTTAAAGTTGTAACCTGCTTAGCCTTAGATAAGCATAATTGTTATAACTGACCAAAACAGCACACTAGTTAATGTGTATAGTATTGGTGTTGCTTACCTTCACATGTCGAACACTTTCTCGAGTTGCGCAGTCATACTGCTATGGAAAACATACAATAACAATCGTTCTCATTAATGTGCTTGCATTTTACGTTTATTATTTCATTGTTAAAACGTGCAAGAATAAAATGTTATTCACCTGAATGTTGAAAAAGTCAAAAGTTTTGATCTTATTTTTTTGGGGGGAGGGGGTTGAAAAATACTTTGTCATCAACTGAGACAAAAGATAGATACCAAAGTTATTTTTTGTTTGTTTTTTAAAAAAGGTAACAGAAATTGGTTTTAAAAATAAAAGTTTTAGTATTTTAGCGGGATACAAATAAAGCCAAAAAAAATATTGCCTTATAGGCCAAAAAAAAAGTGGGCGTATTTTTAAACAAAAAAAAAAAAACGAAGCTTGAAAAAGTCAAAAGTTTGATCTTACTTCATTTTGGGGGTGGTGGGGATATATTGAGAAATACATTGGAAATGTTAGAGACAGAACTTATTTTTTGGTTTTTATTTTTAAAAAAAGATAATAAAAATTGATTTTTAAAATAAAACTTAAAGCCAAAAAAAAAACACTAAAAATGAAATATTAAAAGAGAGAGTAGAAAAAATTTAAGAGATCAAAAAAAGTCACGTTACATTTTATTGTTTTTACAATGCTGACAAGCAGCCGTAATTGGCTATCAAAAGATAACCGGAGTTTGTATAATAAAAAACTTCCCCCCTCCCATAAACATCTGTGATAAATAGAAAAACAAATTAATTTATGTATGATTGATTAGATTTTGTTTTTGTTCTGTTTCTTTTTTTTTAATCGGGAAAAAATGCGATGAAAAAATAAATAAAAATTGTTCATATTAATTAAAAGTTTAAAATCATATTATTTTGTTATTAGAAACTTTCTTGCCAGTCTAGCTGCGGACCAGCACAAAACTTCTGCAGCCCGGTACCGATCCGCGGCCCGGTGGTTGAAGACCACTGACCTATAGTGATCTTCTGATGACTTGGACGAATGTTATTGCTGATTCAGCTTTAATGGGTATTGACATTTAATGGAGGTCAACACGCACCATTATACATCCATCTTAAGTTGAATTGTGGCATTTTATAGAAATAAAAACACAATTGTTCTTTCCTGCTAGTGAATGTTGTCCCATTGTCAGCAACTGTTTATTCAGTCATTTGCTTATTCACAGCTAACCTTCATATGTGAAGGCTATTCCTCTTATCTGCTATTGGGATGCTCTAGTTCATATAGCTTTTTTTTCTGTGTGTTTCATTGTTTTCACACAGGAAAACTGTAGCAGTTTGCACAACTCATAATTAAAGAATATTTTTTGTATTATTTTTAAATAAATAAAATTATGCAAAATAAACATATGTACAGCAAAATATTCTTTTCATTGAATCCACTCAAATTATATATTCTCCTTCTTTTCTTTTTAAAAACTTTATTTTTTTTTAAAAAGAAGAGTATATAATTTGATTGGAATCAATGAAAAGAACATTATAGTTTATAAAACATATTTTAAAGAAAAAAAAAAGTTTTTTTAAGTCATAGTTGTTAAAAAATTTGTTAATAGTGGTGATAATAAGTTATATATATTGAACCGGGTGGGGTTGTAGATCGATTGGAATCAGAATCTAACATAATATTTACTTTTTAGTGGAAATAGAAATTGTGATAACAAAATTGTAAGACTTATTTTTATATATAAAATATGATATTATAAAATTATTTATTATACATTCAATCTACTCCACTGCAATTTAATTATTGCTCCACACCGGTCTTAGGCAGAGAAGCATAATATCCAGAGGGTACCTATGACCAAGCCAGAGCTATATAAGATGCATAACTGTGGTTACATGTCAAGGACATAGATCTTCTCGACTGTAAATTCAACACCTATCATTCAAAGCACTTTTTCATTTCGGAGTAAACTCCAAGTGCCGGTTAATTACAAAGGTAACTAACGTACCCTGAATAATGGCAAACTAATTCAGCACCTAAGAAATCCCAACTAGCTCAATCAAAAAGATAATATAATAAATTGCTGCTCTAACTTCTCAGCTAAATTGCTTTTTGGTAGTATAATTAAAAGAAATTGACGGGCAAATACTAATTTGTAGAATAATTTATTTTAAATAAAATGTTTAATATCACTTGCACACTAATTTTATAAATCTTTTAATTAAATATAAACAATGATTTATAATATCTCAGGCACACACATATAAAAAAAGCCATACAATAGTAATGTAATATAAATATATAGCATTAACATAAGTACAAGCATACAAACACCTACATAAATAGTTCATTTTATGCAGCTATAGAGTTCATATATGAAACTGTCTCTGGGAGACTTCAAAGATTGCAATGGCTACATTAATTATTATCAAGAATTGGAATGAGGAAAATTGTTATTTATTACCTGTAGGTTTTTGGACATTGTTGCTTGTTGCTTTTTGCTGCTTCATGTGTGTTTTATCAACCGGTTGGATTTTAGGGTTCTATTGAGGTTCTAATGATTGCTATTCATGCTATTTCAGGCAGTTAGACATTCCTGGCGGCTTCAAATTGTTAGACCGGCATTGCTTCTATCGGGCAGACTGCTGATATTCTGTGGGACTGAGGCTAGAGTCCATCACATGCTCCGAAAACTGCTCAACACTGTATTGTCTTATTAACAAATACATATAACAGGTGATTGACTTTTAGATACGTGAAAGACTGACTCTAGATATATGTATGATTGACTGACGAAATTTTTGGCCTTATTTATATGATGACCTTGTTGTCATTTCTTTAACTAATTTTTAATTTGTCCACTGCTTTGATTAAATTCTTAAGATGCCTTTTATTTAATCCTGTTTATGGATTTTAATTAGTAGCCATTCCTAATCCCTGTTGTTGTGGGGTTTTAATTAGTAGCCATTGCTATTTCCATTCTCTTGTAGCTTATTAGTATATGCATCTTTGAGGAATTTTTTAACTTATAAACTTTCATTTATTTTTTAAATTTAACTTTCATATTTTATTTCATTAACATGCACACATTTTATTATTTTCTTTATATTTACATACAATCTTTATTCACGCACATATATATTTATTTTATTTTAAATAAATGAAAAGAGATTTTTTAGTTTTTAATATTTTTTTTTCCCCCTTAAATTAAAAGAGAGTATTTTTAATTTCGTGTAAAAGATTTATTTTTTTAAATTTTTATAGTTTTAACTTTTCTAAGTTAGATTCCTCCTCTCCCCCCCCCCCCATTAATTAATTTGTCAAACTTATTTGGATAACTGATTTTTGCCTTTTGGCAATCTATGTTTATATGAAGAAAACTATTTAAACTTTTATAGATTTCTTTTTCTTTTTTTTTTCAAATATTTTAATTCAATCATTTACTGTAACTTTTGAGAATAATATGGGGTTTTCTTTTTTCTAAATAATTTTAAAAAAATCTCCTCCCCCTTTCTTATCTTCTCTCCCTTTTTTTATTAATTTTAATTAATTTTCTTTCCCACCAAAATATTTTTTTTTTTTTTTTTCTTTCTTCTTTTTTTTTCTTCTCTTCTTTTCCTTTTTCTTTTTTTTTTTTTTTTTCTTTTTCCCCCTTTTTCCCATCTAAAATTAAATTTTTTTTTTTTTTTTTCTTCTCTTCTTCCTTCTTTTTTCTTTCTCTTTATTTTTTTTTTTTTCTTTTTTTTTATATTAAAAAAAAAAAATTTATTTCCCAATAATAAACCAAAACCCCCCCCCAAAAAAAAACCTAACCCCTTTAATCAAAAAATCTAAAAAAAAAAAAAAGAAAGAGAAAAAAAGAAAAAAAAAAAAAAGAAAAAAAAAAAAAAAAAAAAAAAAAAAAGAAACATTGGAAAGGGAAGCAAGGGCATTTAAAATTTTCAGCAGTGTGAAGAAGTATTTGTGGATTAAAATGGGAAACTAAAGGAGTGAAAGAAATGGAGATTATTTAAGCATTTAGATTCGAGATGATGTAGTTGTTTTGAAATAATGTCGAGCTGAGGAAATGTTGAGGAGTTTCAGAGGAAAGTAGGACAAAGATAAATGTTAAAAGACTAAAGTAATGTTTAATCGATTTGTCAAAATATGAAAATAAAGATTGATTATGATGAATTAGAAGAAGTTAAGAGTTACAAATTTGGCAGATTTTAATACAGATGGAAACATAATAGAGGACATTAATCATAGATTAAACTTGGTTGGAGTGCTTTTGGTAGAAATAATTGATATTAAAAGGAAATATGTATGTGTTTGAAAAGAAAGGTTTTAACAGATGTGTTTACCAGTTCTTACTATGGATCTGAGACTTGGACACTTAATAGAAGATCAATACAGAGTTAACCACTCAAAGAAGTATGGAGAGATGATGTTGGGAGAAAAGAAGAGTGAAGAATGTATGGGTAGAGAACAAAAGGTTTTGTCATTGAAAAATTAAAAGATTGAAGTGGAGTTGGGTGGACATATTGTAGAAGAGATGATAATAGATGGAAATTGAAATTTTAAATGGATTAGAGATTGTAAAAGAAGGGAAATGTAGATGGATGGATGAAATAAGAAAATGTGTAGGGGTGATGTGGAGAAGAGAAGTAAAGATCGGAGAAGATGGATTAAATTGGAGCTTATTGAGTGGTTGAATGGGAATGGTGATTCTGCAGTGATTTTATTTATAATAATTTTAATTTTAAACTCTTTACGTTGTTTATGAAATTTTTGTTCTTAATAATTTTAGATGAACTTATTACATGTTCCTTGCTTAATGGTACATTACACCACTTCCCCATCCAGAGTAAAATGTGTCAGTTTGACCATTTTATCTCTGATAACTTCTTTATTAAGTCTGAACTATTTATATTATTATTGTTTTTCTAAGTTTACTTTCTTTATATCTGGAACTATACATGCTGAGGGCAATCTTTAACTATTCGTCTATCTAAGCTGACAGCATTGTTCACAATGATCTTGTACTGAATGATGACCACCGGGACAATACTCCTTTCTGGTAAGACGAATTTTGAAATAAGGTGGATGCAGATTTTGCTAGCTTATACCAGCTTATATGTATATAAAATGAAGCTTCTGTATGCCGGGTTTTCATTTGACATTGGGAAAAAATATTGCTGCAAATGGCAGGATTCATCTACTATCCTATTCGAGTTACGCTTTGGAAATAATATGAAAGATGGGGACTCTCCCCCAAAGAAGTGATCTGCAGCTTACTTTGGTTGTTCCAGTGTGTATTTTAGAGATAATAATGGATGGATCCAGAACTTTTCTGAGTATCCTCACCCTGAGAGTATTTTCCCCTGCTACTCCATTATGGGTACTATTTTTATCCAGCGAACAACTTTACACTTTTACTCCATCCCAAAACCTCAATTCTATACCTGCTACTCTCCTTTCTTTCAATTACAATTCCTACGACAGTCCTGACTTAAACTTAGATTTATCTATACTACTTATTAACCTTACAATACTATTTTAAATCCTTACAACCATTATTTTAACCTTTATTTAACTTTCTTTTATTAACCTGCATATATTGAAAAAAAAAAAAAAACTATTTTATTTTATTACTCTACTTTACTATTTTCTAAAGATATTTTATATTTACTTATTTAACTTGATTTTATTATACGTGTTCCCTTTATTTTATTCATTTACTTAATCCTACAAACATTACTTTAACCATTAATTTAACCCATTTTTTTACGAATATTTTTCTCTTCTAAATATGCACGTGCAAAAAAAATTTTTATTCAGTAATGTCTCCCTTATTATTCTCCGAAAACAATTCCTCATTTTTTTTTTTTTAAAGTTATTATTTCAGTTTTAAATAGCGAAATTCTATTCAGGTTTATCTCCCATGTCAAAAGTTTTATTCAACTCATAGTCCACTTCCGGTCTTTGTTTCTTTCCATTTACTTTAACATTTCATCCATCTACTAATTCCTAAACTCGGTCAGCCCGTTCTTTCTTTCTACCTACTGACTCTTTAATGTAAATTACTTTCCCCCTTTTGTCTATCCCTCGCTTATAATTTGCTACCATATCTCTTTCCTGTTCCTTCTATTTTCTGCCTTGTAAATCAGAAAACCTTTATTCTAAGCAAAACCCCTCAGCTCTTCAAACTGACCTACTTTATCTTTGATCATATCGATAACAGTGACTGGAAACAATTCATTTTCTATAGAACTTTTCGAATAAGACTGCCCTATAAATGGCTTCTGTTTGCCTTAAAATCATATACCCTGCTCTTTCTCTTAATTCTTCTCTTTGTTTTAAGTGTACACTTAAAACGAACATTTACTTTAACCATTTCATCTTTAGTTTTTTGTAAAAATTCTTTAACGTTATCTTCTATCTTTTGATCTATATTTCCTAATTTGTCCTTCCCTTCACTTAGATCTCTTACCACCTCGACTTCCTTTTCAACTTTCTGACTTTCTTTATCCAAATCTAACTCACTGATTTCTCGGTTTTTCTCTACCTTTCCTATTCTCTCACATCTCATTTCCCTCATCTCCGCTCTGAGTTCACTAATTTCTCCTTTCAATTCTGCTCTGAACTCTTGCATTTCTTTCATCATATTTACCATCATTTTCATCATCATCTGTATCTCACTGTCTTCTTTCTCTATTATTTGGGGTTTTTAAAAAAAATATCGGGCTTTCTTTCAGCTCCATTTCTTTATCCATTGTTATGCTGTATTTTTTTTAATCATAAATACAATTAAACACAATATCTATTTATATATGCTTTCATTTAAAATAAATTCAAAATATTAACTGTTTGCTTATTTTCTTAAAACGAAACATATGACTGATTCCACCCCTTTGTTTTTTTCTCTACCCATCCTCAATGCCCTAACTCCACCCAAAATATGTCTTTACTTTCTCTTCATTTAAAAGAAAAAAAATTTGGTCAATTCTTTAATTTTAACTATACCACTTTCTTAATTTCAATTATGCAAATTAGTGTTTCTTTGAATATTTTAAAAAAATATTTAATTAACTGTCATTTATGATGATTCTGCACCCACGTTGGGAAAAGCCAAATGAACCGGGTGGGGTAGTAGATCGAATAGAAAACAAAATCGAACAAAATTTACTCTTTAGTGGAAATAGAAATTGTGATAACAAAATTGTAAGACTTTTATATATAAAATATATTATAAAATTATTTATTATACATTCGCTCTACTCCATTGCAATTTAAGTATTGCTCCACACTGGTCCCCTTAGGCAGAGAAGCACCAGAGGGTACCTATGACCAAGTCAGAGCTATATAAGATATATAACTGTGGCTACATTTCAAGGACGTAGATCTTCTTGACTGCAAAATTCAACACCTATCATTCAAAGTACTTTTTGTTTCAGAATAAACTCCAGACGCCTGTGAATTACAAAGGTAACTGACGTACCCTGAATAACGGCAAACTAATTCAGTGACTAAGAAATCCCAATTAGCTCATTCAAAAAGATTATGTAATAAATTGCTGCTCTAACCTCTGCTAAATTGCTTTTTAGTAGTATAATTAAAAAAAATTAACCGACAAATACTAGTTTTTAGAATAATTTATTTTAAATAAAATGTTTAATATCACTTGCACACTAATTTTGTAAATCTATTAATAAATATAAATAATGATTTATAATATCTCAGGCATACACATTATAATAAAACCATACAATAATAATATAAACATATAGCATTAACATATGTACAAGCATTTAAACATGCACATAAATAGTTTATTTTATGCGGCTATAGAATTCATTATGAAACTGACTAGGAGGGTTCAAAGATTGCAATGGCTACATTAATTATTATCAAAAATTGGAATAAGGAAAATTGTTATTTATTATCTATAGAATTTTGGACATTGTGGCTTCTTGCTGTTTGCTGCTTCATATGTGTTTTACCAATCAGTTGGATTTTAGGCTTCTGTTGAGGTTCTATTGATTGCTATTCCATGCTACTTCTATTTCAGGCAGTTACACATTTCTGGAGGCTTCAAATTGTAGGCAGGAATTGCTTCTACAGGCAGACTGCTGATATTCTGTCAAATGAGGCCTGAGTCCATCACATGCTCCAAAAACTGCTCAACACTGCATTGTCTTTATTAACAAAATACATATAACAGGTGACTGACTTTTAGATATGTGAAAGACACTCTAGATATGTGTATGACTGACTGACAAAATTTTCATCCCTCTTTATATGATCATCTTGTCATTTCTTTAATTAGTTTTTTAATTCATCCATTCTTAAGATGTCTTTTACTTAATCCTGTTTATGGATTTTAATTAGTAGCCATTACTAATCCCTGTTGTTTATGGGTTTTAATTAGTAGCCATTGCTAATCCCTGTTGCTTATGGGTTTTAATTAGTAGCCATTGCTAATTCCATTCTCTTATAGCTTATTAGTATATGCAACTTTGAGGGAATTTTTTAATATAAACTTTCATTTATTTTTTATATTTAACTTTCATATTTTATTTCTTTAACACGCACACATTTTATTATTTTTTTTATATTTAAATACAATCTTTATTCACGAAATAAATGAAAAGAGATTTTTTATTTTTTAATATTTCTTTTTCCCCCCTTAAATTAAGTGAAAAGAAAGTATTTTTAATTTCATGTAAAAGATTTATTTTTTTACATTTTTATAGTTTTAACTTTTCTAAGGTAGATCCCCCCCCCAATTAATTAATTTGTCAAACTTATACTGATAACTGACATTTGCCTTTTGGTGATCTATGTTTATATGAAGAAAATTCTAAACTTTTGTAGATTTTCTTTTTTTTTCAAGTGAGTTATTTTAATTCAATCATTTACTGTACTTATTCTGTAGTGATTTTATTTATTAGAATTTTAATTTTAAACTCTTTACGTTATTTATGATTTTTTTATTCTTAATAATTTTAGATGAACTTATTACATGTACCTTGCTTAGTGGTACAATATATATACAGTTTATATTAAAATTAATATATATTTTTAATATTTGTTAAAGTTTCAAGCTTTGTATAAGTGTTTTGATGAAAGAATGATAAAGTATATTATTTTTAATAAGGTAAAGCTTGGAAAACAATTATTACTTTGCACCTGTATTAATGTAATTCACAATAATATTGTATTGCCATATTTTCTAAAAGGGCAGACAGATTAGTGTAGCTTGGCAACTGCAAATATTAAAATGAAGTTTTAAAAATTTGGTTCAATATATATTTTTAAAAATGAGCTATAACCAAAAAGGTAGAAATGATTGAATAAAGAAAAAAATTAAAAAGCCCATCTAATGAAAAAACAATTGTAGAGTTTTAAATCTCAAAAATATTTTTAAATTAAGTTAAAGTGAATGTTGAGAAACAGAAATATCATCTCAAAAATTGAAGAACAGCAAGAGAGTAAAGCATAAGGTAAAGAAAATAATTGAGAAAAATGGCCAAATATGGTTGGAAGATCAATATAGAGATATGTCATTCTGAAGACAAATCTAAAGAAGTAAATAAGATGATAACAAATCTTAACTAGAAATAGCAGACAAAACAGTATAATAGAAGTGTCAAAATTTAAAAATACTCTTTGGCAACAATGAAATTTAAAGTTAAGAATAGAACAGATCTCTGAATTATAAGCAAACACTGATAGGAATATATCAGAAAAATGAGTAAAAGCTTCTGCGATTATACAATATTAAAATAGTGAGGATGGTTGTTAGTATCATTCTGCAAATAAAAACTATATAAGAAAGAATGGAAAAGTGAAAAACCATTATTACTAAGAGAGATTTTATGCAAAATCCTTATGAAAATCTTAAATGAACAATTAAAATGTAAATAGAACCCTTGGTGTATAAACAGAATTATTTTAAAACAATTTGTAGAGAAACCAGAAGAAAGAGTTTATGCTCTATTAACGGTCTGAAGACTTTGCAATTCTAGACAAGATTATTCAATATCACTAAACATACTTATCATGTATCTGGGAAGAGCAATAAGTAAAATGAAGCAAAAAAGTTATATATTTTGGATATAAATTTGATTAAAATCTAAACTATAATATTTAAGAAAGACAAATGAAGAGACTAAACATGTAGAAAATTTTATATTCTTTGGAGATAAAATCACTAATAATCTAGACTGCCAAAAATAAATAAAATTAAGAATAATTAGAGCAAGGATAAAAAATATGTTCACAGGCCAAGAACAGATTTCAGAAAAGCAATGAAATTTTATAAAATAAATTGGATGTTCTTGTAACATTATTAGGAACATAGGTAGTGATAAAAATTTTAGTGAGAAGAGTCTTTGCATTTGAAAGAACATGCTATGGGAAATTACTAGAATTAGTTAAATGCAAATCAAAAGAATTTTACAAAAAAGTCAAATAAAGAAATTTTATTGGAAAAAAAAAAAAATCTTAAATACAATTTTCTTCTTCCTTTTCTTATGTATTGGAAATGGTATGATATGTAGAACATTAAATGCATGATAATGGTAAAGCAAGTTTTTATATTGTATAAAGCACTAACAAAAAGATCCCATAAAACCCTGATAGATGACTAGCTTGCATTACTCAGTCTTCTGGAAAGGGATAGAATAAACTGGAGCAAGTTGGTAAAAACAATGTTCACTTATAGGCAGTGTATTATTTAGTTTCTTAAAGATTTATAAACTTCATAATGTTTTGATTTATTAACTTTATTTCACATAGTTATAAGGAACTAGTTTAAATGTGAATTTTGTTGACTCAATCTTTTGTGAATGGTAAACATTAATTTTGTCTGATAATGTCAGCAATTTATTTTTAATTAAAAAAACTAATGTGATTATAGTAGGTCAACATGCTCTTTTTTTTTTTTTTGCAGATTATAATTTGTAATTAAATTTACTTCCATTGGAAATAGGTTATATTTTTATATGCTGGTAATCACTATGTATACTGAAAAACCAATTAAGTTAATTTCTTGTATACTTTTATATACTTACATTGGTTGCTCGTCTTATTGAAGATGACAGATTGCAACAGGAAGCCACTTTATATCTGCACAGCTTAGATTCCTTAGTATTTAGCAAGCCTTATGACTTCTTTTTAGAGTATTATATATCACATGATCATTATATATCATAGGTGAATTGCTTTCAACTAGATAGCTGAATTTATAATTTCCCTTTAAATAATAGAATGGTTTTATCTCTACATTTTTGTTTTTCTATGTTTATTGGTTTATTTAAATCTGACTTCTAATAGAATAGGTGATAATAACTTTTAAAAATTAATCAAATTGTTCAAGGTGGGACAACTTAATAATTGCTAATTAGTTGGTCTAATACAAAATTGATTATTAAAAGTTGTTAAACACACAGAAGATGACAAAACTGAGTTGTTATTCTTTATACAAAGTAGAATGTGTCACAGTTACAATAACATTGTAATCTAATAATTGTGACCATCAAATTTACAGTTATGCAAGTTGATGTCACAGTTTTTGAAGTCTATCAATAATAATGCTAGCATATAGTGAGAATGAGTTTAATCAAATATTTCATGGGATTAATGAAATTTTTAGAAAATTTGAGCTTTGGGTGAAGTTGTAAAATAGGTTAATATTTCTATGTTTTTACAGTTATTTTCAATTGATAAAAACAACTTTATATTAACAAGAATATGGGGAGAAAGATTATTTATTGAGAAAACTATGGATTGAATGAAGTATTAGACATATACTTAAAAATAGAGAAATTATGAAACATATATTTTGAAAGAGTGATAGAAGAAAGAAGTTTATTGATTTTTAAAAAAAAATTAGCCATGAGTGAAAATGGAGAAAAATACCAAAAGACTTAGAGAAGGTGGAAAGAAGTTGATGCGTATGTTGTATTTTATTAAATAATAATGACATTTAATATCGATGCTGCAATTTATTTAAATTCTTAGAGCTGTGATTTTTCCCTTTTTTCCCAATGTTTAGCATTTTAATATTAAAAAAGTAATGATAAGCCATGACTTAGACCTGTAGTTGTATGATATCATATTATAATTCATTTTTGTTACTCATCTGACTAATTCATTATCTGAGACTTCATTAATTCTACAGCTAAAAAAATAAAATATTTATTGATAATATTATGTTCCAGTTAACTGGAAAAATTCTAATCTGTTTGGAAAATCCTTGATCTTGAAAAAAAAATCTTAAAATTCCATCTAGATTTTGATATTGGATATATTCTTCTAAGCATTATAGTTTAATATCATCCATAAGTTATTGTGGCAACCTAATTTATTGCTTATAGATATGACATTTATTTGCTATCATTAACTTCTCTTTTTAATATTTAACTTTGGATTATGTTCTTTACAAAAAAAATCATAATAGTGAATCATATTAGGATTGTAATATTGATTTATCTTTTGTTAGCAGTTTGACTCTTTGTATGTTTTTTTTTTTTTTTTACATATTTTATCATTTATTTTTTATGTATTATGCTTTTGATTTCTGTTTCATATATTTAAATTGCAATTATAATATTATAATTCTTGTATTATTATATACTAAATATAACCACATGTTGCCGTATATTATTTCCTTAATAATGTTTATATTTTCATATTTTATATATCACTGTATTTATTATCAAATTTTATTATATGTGGCTTATTATTCACAATATAACAATTTTGTTTGTAAATAAAATATCATTTTTAAAAATCTTTTAATTTTTATTTATTTTAATATTTCCTTAACAATATTAATGAGTTGAATAAATCATTTGTTGAAATCTGATATCTAGTTACAGAGATGGATGTTTTTATTTGTGGTGTCTGCAAGGAGCAGTTCTTTGATATTGCCAAATTTATGGATCACAAAAAGGACTTTGAGGCATTTTTGTGTACTTGTTGCCAAAGACAGTTTCATTACCAAACTGAACTTATAGCCCACATTGAAGAATGCTCAAAAACCAAAGACATTGACAGTTTAAATGTAAATGAGCTAACAGAGATTACTGAAGCAGCTGCAGTGGCTGAAGAAGAGCAGCAAGAATCCATCGAGGTGGCAGACTGTGTGAAGACAGCAAATACGGAGGATGGAGGTATTTTCTAATTTGTTAACTAATCTGTCCACCATTATCAGCTTAGTTTTTTATTATTATTTACTGATTTTGTTGAAATATTTTTTACTGTATAAAATTGGTTTGATCTGCATTTATGTATTTTTTCTTTTAGTAATTATATATTAATGATATGGTATAACAAATTTATGTCAATTCTTCAAAGAGCTATTCTATTACTTCTCTAATACTTATTGCTACCACATATTACATATAAATTTATAATGCATAACTCAAGGTAGAATTATTATAAATAGAAATTCAATTAATTTTAAATTATATTATTTATGACCTTTAGCACTTGTTATGTTTGTATGTGTATGTTAAAATACATGCACATGTAAAGTTATAAATAGTTATAAACATTTGAGTGTATAAATATGCGGGTATGTTGAAATACATACATGTATAGAGTTAGAAATAATACATATATAAAATTTAATATAAAATAAGTAAAATTAAACTTCTCAAATCAATAGATAAAAGAATTACAGTTTTACTAAAAGATTAATTATAACCCAAAGAAACAAATTTTTAAAATGTAAAAAGAGATAAGAATAGAATTCTATTAAAAACTAATTAATTAATAACAATTAAAAAGTAGATTTTACTTATTTGCTGGGTGCATCTATAGTTAAAAATATATATTAAACCAGGGATGCCCAACTTTTAACTTGACGCGAGCCAGTTGAGAATTTAAAAAATTTTGGGGGGCCAAAAATATAATTTTTTTTTTTTATTTTAAATTTTAAAAAAAAACTTAAAAAAAAAAAAAAAAAAAAAAATTTTAAAAAAAAAAAAAAATAAAAATAAATTTTATTTATTTTTTTTTTTTAAAAATTTTTTAAAAAAAATAAAAAATAAATATAATTAAAAAAATGTTTTATTTATTTTTTTTTTTTTTTATATTTTTATTATATTTTTTTTTTTTTTTTTTTAAATTTTTTTTTTTTTTTGTGTGTGTGGGGGGGATGAAAAAAAAAAATTTTTTTTATTTTTTTTTTGAGGGGAGGATTAGGTTGATGGGGGGGGGGGGGCTGGTGGGGGTTTGGGTTTGGGTATTAAACAATGTCAGCAGTCTCAATGATAACCATTTAGAAAAGGAAGTAATTAATTAAAAAAGGGAGCACATTATCTAAAGAAGAAACCAAGAGGCACTTGCTCATGGAAGCTATGTGAGTGCACATGGACTTGCAACACCATGGTGCTGGTTATTATCATGTATTGCCTTAGATATTATCTACCATGGAGAGACTTGCCTTCAGACATGCCAAAGTAAGTCTAGGGACTAGAACAGATCACACTGATCTTCGTTATTATTTTAGTATGCCTTAGGGTCTGTAAATAATTTAGCTGTAAATAGTATGTATTTATAATAGTAATGTTCTTTTAATGGTTGTATATTTATGTATTAAATCATCCCATATTGCTGCAGTATTATTTTTACTAGGTGAAATTTATATAAGCATTTCTGTTCATAAGGTAGAAATCGCTCCCAGACATAGCAGCACCCACAAAGAATAACTACAAATAAACAAAAAAAAAAGATATGTTTTTCTATTTAGATTTCCAATCTTATAAAGAGATTGCAATTATTTTATTGTGTTAATAGGATCAAGGCAAAATTGACAAATTTTTCAAATTTAAATTTATAAGATAACACTAATTATTCTCTATGTGCTGGGAGGTATAATGATATAGTTTAAAGTTAGTTGATTATCTTTTTGTAACAATTGTATTAACTTAGAGTTATGCAGTGTAGATTTATTTGGAGATATTTTATAAGGTTATTAAAATCATTAATTAGTGTTACTTTATTAATTTAAATTTGGAAGTTTGTCAACTTTGTCTTTGTAAAATTCTTGTCTGGTTTAGTGCTTCTATTACTATAGTGAAATAATTATAGTCTATATCTTTTTCTCATTAATTTGTAGTTATTTTCTATAATATTGTGAGGTATGGCCGATATAATTTAAAGTTGAATATTTACTTCATTTTGCTGCATACATTTACATCTATACAGAAATACTGGGAAAAAAAAATACATAGGTAAAAAGCAGATAAAAGGCTCGTGGCAATATTAACAGTGAATGGGAAAGCATTATTCACTGTAATTGCCAACTATTGGGTAGTGAAGATTTTAATAGTTTTCCATATTCATTTTATTTTCTTGCTAAGAATAGTTAATTACACATTTACCAAATAATTGGATGATTGATTGAATCAGCTATAGATTAGCTATTTGAAATAAAAACCATAAACCTGTTTGGAATCTGTAAAAGTTCAAAATTTTACTTAGTCTTGATTTGAATTTCACATTATAGCATGTCATGTGGATGCATTAATCATTATGCCCCAAGCCGCTTTACATATATATAAGTATTAGTTATACAGTAATGATATCTTTGCTCTTCTGACATGTTTGTTATTCAGCAGCCTAGTCTTGTTTCCAGCATAGCAAGTCAATGTTTAATAATCTGCAGAGAATCTACATAAAAGTATTATATAACCAGAATAAGATATAATGAAAAATGACAATATAATCTTGTATTTTTGTAGAATTTAATTTATATAAATATTATCATATCTGAAATATAACATATACAAATCAAAAAAGTACTAAAAATGAAAAGGTGTGATGAAATTTATATATTTATAACTGAGTTAAGTTTTTTTTTTTTTAAAAAGGAAGAATTGTGGATTAAATTTAATGTATAATTTTTATTTATGGAACAAATTTCAAAAAGTGCATTTGGAAAAGGAAAATAAAACAGTATGATACTACCTAGCAGAAATAGTAGAACAATGCTGATTTGGTGAATTAAAATAGCATGTCTTATATACTATGTAATGGAAATAGTTAAAATAGATGTAAACATATTGATACATCTTTATTTCTGATGAAACATTATAAATAAGAATGTGATTTCAAGAATTTGTTTTGAGTATTAACTTAATAAAGATAGGTTTAGATGGCTGAATATATCAGGGCAACAGATACAAACCTTTTTATAAACATATTTTCAGTTTTTCAATCATAATTTCTATTTTTGCTTATAGAATTTTTTATTTAAAAGAAAGACCTTGGATGAAAAAGCTCCTATAATCATCTTTGACATAGAATGATTTTCTTTTATGTTGTTCTTATCTATTGTTTGTAGTGTAAATGACAAATGCAGATTTTTTTCACATATCTTGTATAGAAATAAAAGGTAATAAAAATTGGTAATAAAAAGAATGAACATAGAGAAATGTAAAAATATTCATTTGAAAAATGATTAGCATCAAAAGACACCTTCAGAGTATTAGAAAATATTATTTGAATAATTGGGGAAATGTTAATATGTTTATACCAGTGATTCTTAACTTATATTACATGTATCACTAGAGGCACATGAAAGATAACTATTTTTGGAAAATTATATTTAAATAAATTGGTATTAAAAAAAGAAATTAAAACTATATCTCCATTATATTGATTATTAATTATCTTTGTCAGCTCTAGACAAAAATGTAATAATTTTTGAAAATGCTAGTAATAATAATAGATATTTTTCTAAATAAATTAAATATTTAACTTTTATTATGGTAATTATATTTTGTTTATCAAAAAACTAAAATGAATGTTTTTTTATTTGCCTACTTATTTTTTATTTTGATGCCAAATTTTTTTTATAAAGAATGCTGATATGGATAAATTTTGATATTCTTTGGATGGTACACAGAACCCAAAAGGCCACTATTTTTTACAGTTTTTTTTTTTGTCATAGTCCATTAGAAACATCTATTTCATATGAGAGCATATAATAAAAGATAATTCTGTATGATTTATCAAAACTGTTATCATATGATAATCAAATAGTATACCAGCATTTTGCAAATGTAATCTAATAAAACTAAATAATTGTGTGTATTATATTCAGAAAACTCCTTTAATTCAAGGATAATGAGAAATTTTTTTTAATTAAGCAATAGTTTGAGTTACTCAAAAACTGATAAAACCAATTGAAATAGAATAAAATTAATAATATTCATTTTTTTAAAAAAAAATTTAGGATGGTGTTCATTTTACTGAATTTATCTCATAACCCCTCCCCCCTCTCCATTAACTAATTTTAATGATAATTCATTAAGTTGCCAGCCAAGAAATCCTAAGTGATAATCCTAAAATGCCTGATAATGATAAATTCAATTTTTATGAAAGTAAAGTATCTAAAAGGAAATAATATTTTTAATATTAAAGTGATTCTAATGAATTTATTTAATATGGTAAGAAAAACATTTTTATTATTAATAATGAAAACAATATACCTCCTTTAAATATTATAACCTGCGTGTGATCTATGACTACTCTTAAGCCATCCAATACATAAATGCATTAGGAAATCATTTTGGAGAAATTCATTCGTTTGACTTGGAATCAGACAATTTCTTATGTATTGTAAAGGTCAGACTAGCATATTTCACAATTTTACCTTTTCTCTATCTATTTATTTATTTATTTATTTACATAAGTTACATGGATGCCACCCGGCTTTAAGTATTAGGAAATAAACTAACATATATATTTAAAACAATATTTTATTCAATGTATTGTAATAATGTAATCATTGCACAGTTCCATTTGTAATGCAGAGCTAAATTGCAGAGAACATAAGTTACACCTGAGAATGACAGTAGACCACACAATCTTACATAAACAAAGTGACAAATCATGTGATAATAATTTTTTTTTCAAGTTTACTGATTATTTGATATACAATTTTTTTTTAATAAAATAAACTAATCATGTAACAGTAATTTATTTACAAAATATAATCATTAATTGATATGCAATTTATTTTTTTAACAAAATCCTTTAATTTTTATACATAATAGTATCAATCTATTCTTAGATAATGTATCACATTCGCCATACCTTTACCCCTTACTTCAATAAACTTAAACTCTATGCATGTATGAATCCATAAATATAAACATTTCTTTGACTTGCATATCTCCTAGTACTTACACATATATATGTTCTATATTGGATAGACAATACAATTTTTATTGCAATAATCATAAGGAATGGTCTTTTTTAGATTCTATTCCTAAACATAACAGCTTATATTTGGCTATTTTGGTCATAACCCTAATTGAATAAAGGTTTATACAATAATTATAAGGAGTGGCCTTTTGTCCTAAATTAATGCAATTACAATTTATGCAAAGATGACTTGTTCTGAGATCGATCCCTAACTCATTAAATTGATAATAAGGTATTCTCCTATATGAATGTGAACATATGTAAATTATTAAACATTGAATAAATAATTGAATATATAAATCCATCTACATAAAATCAAATTTTCAATAATCAAATATAAGTTTAACTACAAACGAATGAGGCTAATTGAAATAAACATATATTAACTATGGTTATTTAAGACTTAGGCAATTTATGTTTTGAATTGCATTTACATGATTATCATTATTTCTTTACCTTTTCTCTTATTAATAACTTATATA
This sequence comes from Epiperipatus broadwayi, assembly GCA_028023455.1. Classification (NCBI taxonomy): domain Eukaryota; kingdom Metazoa; phylum Onychophora; class Udeonychophora; order Euonychophora; family Peripatidae; genus Epiperipatus; species Epiperipatus broadwayi. The sequence goes on along the minus strand of JAQFVV010006257.1, from coordinate 5,244,790 downwards.
AAATTCATAAATTTAGCATACATATGTGATATATAATTATTTTTTCTTTTAAAAAGTAAAAAGAAATTATTACAAATTTATTTATTTATTTATTTTTAATTGACATTTCTTTTAAATAATATCTGGATCTTAAGCCTTAATTACAAATTCAGATTATTTAAAATAAAATACAAATCGCTCATTTAAATATAAGACTCATCCAAAACAATAGTCATTTACTTCTTTCTGATAAATATTAGATGTTCATTTAAAATGATAGTATATCCTCATAATTTCTAACTGTCTTTTAAATAAGCACTAATTCTTCATTTCAGCTGGAGTTATTCAAAATATAATTCAAAAGTGTTTCAGATTAGATCTAGCTAACTGTTAGAAGTGTTCTTCCTTTTTATTCACAAGGCATGGTAAAATCCTGTGATTTGAATGAAGGTATATTCTCTTCTGATTAGAAGAAAAGAAAAACTGATTTTTTATATCCAAACTTAGTTTTTTTCTTGAACCTTGTTTTAGTTCTTTTTTTTTTTTAAATTTGCATATCATTTTGCTTAGAAGAAAAAATATTATCGTTATTTTATTGAAATGAATAACGAATTGTTCATTTCAGTGTAAAATCTCAGCATTTGGAATATTTTGATGCCTTTGATAGAAATAACCTTAGTGACTCATTTGATTTTGTTTTTCTTCTGGCAGAAAATTACTTGAACATAATTTACAAATCTATTAAAGATCTCATAGTAGTGAAACAAAAGTCACTCATTGCACAAGCATTATATTTACTATGTATCTGAGGATTTGATCAATAATTATGTAGACTGATGAAATTCAATCTTGAAAACTTCCAGTAAACATTTTTAAAATCACTGTATCTATAAACAAATTAGCGAATTATTTTTATGAATAGAGCATATGAGATCAAGAACAATAGTTTTATTTTAGAATTATATTGGAACTTGGAAAAGGAGATCTTCCAGCTACTTTATTTGCTTTTAGTCTAATCATTGTTTAGTTAATTATCTTAATGACAAATGCAAGATGTGCAATCATTTTATTGAATTAAGGCATTTATTTTTTCACCTTAGAAATCACAAGTCATATCTTATGGATCTGTAATAGCTTAACTATATTATACACATTCATTATAATAGGCATATTATATGTATAAAAAGTGCATTAAATATATGTGATTGTTGGAAATTATACAGAATTCTTTTTTTTTAAAGTCCTCCATTGTTATGATTAAGATCATGTCAATTTTCTGTAGCATTTGACATGGAGAAAAAAATCTCATACCATTTCTCCTAATAACAGTGCAATTTCAAATGGTAGTTTAGAAGGTACAAGAAACTTAAGAGATTTGAAGATATGTGAGCATTAATGAAAAAAAAGAATTACAGTTGATTTTGCCTATCTAAGATATTTTAACTTGGTTATTATAATTAGCTTTTCCAAGGAAATCACGGGCCCTATATCACGATTATAAAATATACTGTGATTAAATATATATATATCATTAACTCTGGTTGCAAAGGTTGTTTGTTCATTCTCTGGCTTTTTTAAAACTTCTTACACAATAAGATCTTATTCTTCAGTCTTGTTGATATTACTTTGATTTTTTGTAAAAGTTATGCTGTGATTTAGTATTTATCTGATATTTTTTGAGACTCCTTTCATTTTATAATACTTTTCTTTATAACAACTGCTCAATGAGATCATCTTCTCATTTACTGTATTTTTTTCAGATATCCAACATAATCATATTTATGATATATTTAAAAGTTGAAATGTCACTTTAATTTATTCTTATTGTCCAAACTACGTGAACTTATTGTGTAAAAGTATTTACATAGTTAGCTATTTTGTGTATTCTTCTAATATAAAATCCAAAGGTGATAGACCGAGATCTTTAATATGTTTGCTACATTAAAAAATTATTTATGTCAACTTTTGGAAAAATTATATTATTAATGTCATACATGTTTTGTAGTAATCTTTTTTTTTTTTTGCAGCTTTTATTTATTTAATAATTATATCTATATTGTGTAAATATATTTGTGTGTGTGTATATATGTATGTAATATTCAAATCAATATATATATCAAAATATAGTAAAATTCACATAAATTATAGTTATTTTTAGAAGTATTTTCGACTATACGTCTTGTAGTCTTTATCAACTATGTAACATTGAATAATCAAAATGAGACATCCTTTCACAATACCCATAGTTCAATTTAGATTTAGTTCTCCCACAATTTTGTTATTTTAACATTTTACTGTATTTTGATATATATATTAATTTGAATATTACATATATTTTGGAAAGAATACAATCATCAAACTTAATTTTACATATATATATATATATTTAGTTGTTTTAGTAATTGAATCATCATTGGCCACAGCAGCTGAAGAACTTGAATCTCAAACTTCAAATGAAATCTTCGTATGCAAGATCTGTAATAATTTTTCATTTAATAAAGAGGTTCTTTTTAAACATTTTTCATCTGCTCATGATAGAATCCTGACAGGTGAAGATGCAGAACTCGAAGAAGTAATGAGTTGTCTATCTCCTCTTAATAGTAAAGGTAAGGTAATATTATTTAATATTAAATGTTTTGTGAGTGATGTTTGATAATTCTTTAACTGAGAATTGGAAATAGAGCATTATTTTGATTAACTGATTTTTTGAAGTGTACTTAGATGTTCATTTAGAAATTTTAAGCAAGGACATAATGCAAAATAAATAGGTAATAAATGACTATGTAATTTGGCTATCAGGATTTGTGAACGTAATAATCAAATTTTAACATTAAATGATTTTATCTTTTTTTTGGAAGATGAATTTGAAAAATCTGTTTAGAGCTAATTAACATAGTTAATTCACTTTGTGAATACCCTTGCTTGCATCATATATTGCAAGTAAAGCTAATATTTTGTTAATAAACTTTGATTAGAATAAAATATGTATTGTTAAACTATTGAACTACAAGTGTACATTACTTTTTAACAATCAATATATTTAATATAGATGCTTTTTATCCATATAGTATGCATCAATGTTCCAGACCATCTCCGATTAAAAATATCAGAGCTGAGCACACTAAATTGATCAATGCGCAGCAAAATTTATATATTGTAATATTACATTCAAATATCAGCCTTTCAAGCTAATTGTGCATACGCTTTTGCGAGTGTTAATAATAATAAATGAATACTTTCTCTCCAATACAAGATATAGTATTTATGCAGGAATAAAATGAATCCACTTATTCCTACAACATTCGCAAAAGCGTATGCACAATTAGCTTGAAAGGCTGATATTTGAATGTAATACAGTTGTAAAACATACACTATATAAAATAAATGCTTATTTACATATTGTAATATTGTGCATAATGGCCTACTTTGACCATGTCAAATATACAAGCCTATAAATAAATAAAGTTAGCATGGGGAAATAATATTTAATTTTCTCATAGTTTTTTAATAATATTAAGTATGGATGTATTTAAATATTTTTCTTTATTAAATGATAATATGAATAAATAATGTGACTCATATATAAAATCCCTATTTTCTCCGTATTAATGTTTGTGTGATGTCATCTCAAATTCACAATGTTTATTTTTGCTGTCAAATTTAATTTACATTAAATTTTAAAAAAAAAATTTGTTAAAGCAACAATTAAAATAAAAATAAAAGTCATAGATCAATTCATAGATCACATGACCCTATCTCTTAAGCTTGTAAGTTATAAACAGTGAGGATTGCCAATTCCTCTACAAGCTTTATGATAAATGCTTAGCCAGAGCCAGCACTTAAAATATCTCTGTCAGGAACCCCTCCCCAAACCCCTGACCATGGTTTCGTGCTTTGGCACTCCTCAGAGAGGTGTCAGGGTAGGTTCAGACACTAGATCTAAAAATACCAACCCAAAGCTAAGCACTTAGCTAAAAGTTATCTATTGAGTGGAAAATCTGAAATTTTCAGACATCCACTGTACCGGTCAAAATAGTATGCTCACTTAACAAGATTCAAATCCTAAGCAAAAGGACCTCGAATCCAATCATGCTCGAGATACACAGGTCTGGAGCAGTACTGAATTCTAACCTATTTGCCTATTCTTCGAATCTCTGACTCAATGAACAACAATTCTGATGACACAGTAAAATTATTTTAAATCCGTGCCCAGAAGCAAAGCAAAGCGGTAGAGCATAAGATCAGAATGATGATGATGATCGAGGTCGGAGTAGCCCAGTTATTACATTATTATAGTTATTTATTAATGCTAAGCTCTTAGCTAAAGAAAATAGTTCTAAATATTAACTAGAAAATAATAATTCAAAAACAAACCAGGATTTACATGAAATAGATATATTTATTAAATATTAAACAAACGCATATATATATATATATTACAAAAGATTTAAGAAACATGTATATTTTACCAAATAGTTTCACGCTTGGGACAATACTATTTATTTACAAGACTTGGGAATTTGTTGTATAAAATCCCCTCTATCACTCGTTTAATAAATATAATTTTACAGATACAATTTTATAGTGTTTTATAACTTATGCGGAGTTAATAAGCTAATTAAAGAAAACTTTTTCTACGGAGCGTTGTGGATGCCGAAAATAAATATAAAAGATCGTGACAGTTTTAATAGTAAATGATTTATTTGATGACGGGCAAAATATATGATTTCAATCATGTATTTCTTTGGAGAACTATTATTTATACTTTTATTCGCACTGTTTGGAAAAGACGTCTTTTAGAAATAAGAAACAAACAATGCGCTTTATTTACGAGAGTAAGTTTTGCAATCATTAATATAAATTAGATTTACGTCTATAGGAATCGATAACGGTTTTTAAAAGAAAGCATCTTAACTCAATGAACTAAATGTATTTTTACGAAATGAATCATTATCTTTAACATATCATTGCGACTTACTAAAGGTTTAGACGGACGGATGATCAAATTCAAGAGCAAATTAACGGTACTAGCATACAATAACGGAATAAGGCCTCATGGCGATTGGATATTTTATCATTTAAAAGAATATTTGAGACGAACTTAGATTTGATATGTCCGCACATTCTGGCGGAGCGATATCGAAGGAGAGGCTGAGTTTGAGACCTCAGATCATTATGTACTGCCATCTGCAGCACCTAATCCTCATAAACCTTACATTTCACAGAGAGTAGTGTCTCTGAACGAACGATTTTGAAAAGTAGGACGGGAGCTTCATACTTCCGATGCCCCAATGACAAAGCAATCAAGAAATGGAAAGATAAAATATCAGACTAAAAGAAAATGTATGCCAGCAACGTTTATATAATTTTATATTATTACTTAAAGTTTGGAAAGGGTCTAATCTCTTGCGCAATAATCTGTTTTCAATTCTGAGTCATTTAACAAATCATAATGAATAATAACTTTTATTTATATTATGAAGCTAATAAAATTTATATTTGAATTTGATTCCCATATACGTATTAACTAAAGAATTAGCCCTTCAGGCAATGGTAAGAAAAGGTAGAATTTTATATTAGGTGTCGCAATCTTTTATAAGGGCAACTAAACAACAAAGTAAAATAAGCCTCCACAATAAAATACTTTTAGATATACAACCAACCTAGCAAACGATTTCTATTTTAAACAAACAAATGAATATATTTTTTACTAATGAATTTAATTAAAGTTGCGAGGTTGACTGATACTGATATATATTAAACAAAATAAATTGTATATATTTAATTGAGCCGCATAGAGTTATATAAACATAAATTGAGCATGAAAGCAAACGTATATTTAGAATTACATAATTATTAATAAAGGATTATAGAGAGAGAGTTTACGAGCAAAACTAGCAAAACATCATGACAGATCTATGAATTAAGTCAGCCACAAATTATAAATCACCGTGAATGTCCATATTAAGTCAGCTCTAAATTACATGATTTTACCTAATATATCAGCATAGCGGCAGGCAGGCAGGTTAGCAATTCTACATCATCTCGTATGGCTGGTCAGATGGAATTTTGATGGCTGGTAGACAGTTCTTCGAGAGAAGAAGAAAAAGGTGCTAGATTCTACTACTCACTCTTCATCACGCAGAACTTGTGTTGGCTTCTTAAAAGTAATTAAACTCAACTGACTAAAAACTCCTCTGAACTTCACTAAAGACTGAAAGTCAACTCAAAGTAAACTAACTCCCTTTGTTCTGTGTTTCCTTTTATAATATTTTAATACCGCCCAGAATGCAATTTCATATACCAACCTTATCTCTATAATCCCTTTAAAAACAACATTTAATTAGCAAATATTTTCAATAGATAAGGCTTGAAATACCATTTTTAGCTATTTTAAATCATTCGACAACAACTGATAAATGATTTGTTTTCGATCTTAAAATTTATAAATTTTAATTATAGACAACGATCTGACTAGTGATAAAGATAATTTCAGTATTTCAAGCCTTCCCCATTTTTCTTTGTTGTTACATTAAATACACACAGATATAAAAATAATTACAAATATATAAGCAAATGTATTTTCATAGCAATAAAATTATTGCATTAGTCATAATATATATACACATCACTCAAACTACTGTTTCATTTTTATTAAACAAAAATTAATCTTACTAATCTTTCTAATGATTCAGCATACAGTGTGTGAGTGAATAGCATATATTTATAGCAGGGTCTGAATTGCAGGCCCCATAGGAGGTTAGTGTAGATGGTTAAGCATGAAGCTCAATGATGATTAGACATTGACTGCTTCATTCTTCCCCACTTAAAGTGATAAAAAAAAAAATCAATAAAAAAAAAAATACCTTTGTTGGAGTCTAATATAATGTTGGTGAGAAAAACAACCTTAATAAATGAGCATGAAAACTTTGCTCCTTGTGGACAAAAAAAAACAAAACTGCCTTCTTATTTGAATCAAGTTTTTAGTATGGAGAAGAAAGAATCTTTCATTCCTTTTTATATTTTTATTTCAACTTCTTGCTGTTTTTTTCATTAACTGAAATATTTGGTATGAGGATCGGGTGGTGTGTATGGTTTCAATTGTCGTGCATTATAGATGCCATTAAACCCATTTTCTCCTTCCAATAGAAAAGCATTTTCATGACATCTTCTCCGAACAAGGTATGGTCCACTATACAAGGGAAAAAATTTTTTAAACTCCTTTTTTACTACACTGCTAGTCTTGGGAGATCTCAACCATACTTGATCGCCTTCCTGAAATTGGTGACATTGCATCCGTCCCCTCTTTATGCGATTTTCAGCTGCCCGGGCCAACTGTCTTCTAGCAACTTCTTGGTCACGAATAGGGTCAATAACTATTTCATCTAGTGGCACCAAGTTCGGAAATAAGTTGCGACATGGCTTCCCATAGTGAAGGCGTTCAGGCATAAAACCGGTAGACTCATTTATCGTCTGATTTATACAGTTGACTATTTCTGGGGTTTTATTTACCCAATCCCGGTGGTTGGTTGATATGTAGGTGCGAAAGAGATGATTGAGTTCTCTCATGACTCTTTCACATGGGTTAGATTGGGGATTCCTAATCGATGTCAACCAATGAGTGAGTTGTTGCTTCAAAAGCCAGCTTCTCCATTCCTTAGAGGTGAAGGCTGAACCATGATCTGATAGAATAGAATTAGGTTTTCCCACCTCAGGGAATTGTTTATCTTGGAGGGTCCGAATCGTATTCCTTGAGTCTGCAGCCCGGACAGGATATGCTCGTACATATTTGGAAAACACATCATAGGTCACGAGTAGATATTGGAACTTTCTAAATTTGGGCAACGGGCCATAGTGGTCGATTGCAATTAGCTCATTGGGCCTTGATGCAGTTATGGGTTTCACAGTTCCAGTATAAGACTTGTTCGGAAACTTAGTCCGGGCACATGTTGTGCATTTCCGTAACACTGTGAGAATCTGTGTGTACATACCTGGCCAGTAAAATTGGCGTCTCAAGGCTTCCTCAGTTTTCCGTGGCCCATAATGTCCCAAGGTTTTGTGGACGTGTTCGACCAGTTGCATCCTAATCTTATTTGGCGTCATGATTTTCCATGGGTTCTCCATGTCTTTTGTTTTACATTGCAGGATCCCATCTTTTAAGCGGAATTGGGAGTATCGCTGCACATTTCTTTTGTTTGTATACATTAGGTGATTGGTTCCCAGGTTGGAAATAATGTTAGCAGGGTCTGAATTGCGGGCCCCATAGGAGGTTAGTGTAGATGGTTAAGCATGAAGCTCAATGATGATTAGACATTGACTGCTTCAGTACATGTCTTCAAACCCAGCTATCCAATTCAAATAGCTATATGGGGCTGATATTTTGACTATTTATAGTCTCTGCCAAAAAGTCTTATGCAATTTTATATTGCTATGACTACTACTATATGGCATGGCTGAAGATCTATCAGCCCCATATAGCTATTTGAGTTGGATAGCTGGGTTTGAAGACATGTACATGTCTGAAAATTTCAGATTTTCCATTCAATAGATAACTTTTAGCTAAGTGCTTAGCTTTGGGTTGGTATTTTTAGATCTAGTGTCTGAACCTACCCTGACACCTCTCTGAGGAGTTCCAAAGCACGAAACCATGGTCAGGGGTTTGGGGAGGGGTTCCTGACAGAGATATTTTAAGTGCTGGCTCTGGTTAAGCATTTATCATAAAGCTTGTAGAGGAATTGGCAATCCTCACTGTTTATAACAATTAAAATATTACAAAAATGACAGGGCTGAAAGTCTAGAGGAAATAACACTGTTACATTCATGAAGGTAATGGAGTAATCACTACTTCAGCATTTGACTCGCTTCAGCCAGCATGTTTGGTGTTTCCTGATAGAGTATCTGAAATTAGCTAACTCAGTTGCTATTTGTATATTTCATGGTAAAGATTGCCAGCCAATTGCAGAAACATCCGCAAACACTAATTCGTAATTTGACATTAAGGCACTCCATGTTTTCATGATCTGTCAATTCCCTAATATAGTTCAAATGAATGACATACTCAGCAATGTTTATAAAAAAACATTTATATTAAATCTTAAAGCAACCAATTAAAAAAAATATTACAAGTACTTAATAAAAAAATATTACAAAAATGACATTTTTCTATTAATAAATAGTAACTATTTAGCAACCAATTAAAAAAAATATTACAAGTATTTAATAAAAAAATATTACAAAAATGATATTTTTCTATTACTAAATAGTAACTATTAATAAAGCTAAAAAAAACTTATGTTTGTTCATGGTGCAGTCGAAAAAAATTAACATTTTTTATTTAGAGTGCACTCCTATAAATGTATAATTGTGCTGCCAAATATATAAGATATATTTAAAAATTTAAATTTAACTTTATTAAAATGGTTTCATAGTCTATCAATCCCCTAATATAATTCAGATGAATGACATATTCAGCAATATTTAATATATATATATTTACATTAAATCTTAAAAAAAATTTGTTAAAGCAACCAATTAAAAAAATATTATAAATGTTAGATTTAATAATATGTAATTTTTATTATTAAGAAATTTAATGCGAAGGAAGTAACAATGTCAAATTAAACATCAAAATGATGGCCTTTCAAAAGGCTGAGTATATTTGGTATTATAATTTGTTTAGAATTGTAAAAGAAAGAAAAAAATATAAAATCAAATAAATAATTTCTTTTATTCTCTCTCTTCAGTAATTTTAATTATTTACTATTTTTAATTTAAAAAAAGTATTAAGAGAACTTTTTTTTTTCATTTTAGTAAGTTATTGGAAAGTTGTAATTTTACCTTTTAAAAGGTGATAAGAGAGATAAATGGGCAAAATTTTATTTTTATCAAATTTTTAAAAGAAAACAAAGAAAAAAGGATTTTAATATTTTTTTAAGATTGGTTTAATTAATTAGAATGTTTTTTTTTATTTTTATCTCTCAACAAAACAAATAAAAGACAATATTTTTTAAATTATGTTAAGAGATTAACTTATTTATAGTGTAGGAAAAAAGAAATTGCAGGGGAATTTTTTTTTTTTAAATTAAAAAAAAAAAGATGGAAATAACGAAACAATCTTTTTGTAAAAATAGACCCATTAGGTCAGTGTTTAAGTTGGGTAGACAAACTGTGATTGAATGACTACATGATTGTTCCAAATATATATATATGGGGAGTCAGTTAAAGCAATAGATTTCAGTGTCTTCTGAAGAACATTTCTTCATTAAACTGTTGAAGTTAATATTGATTCAGATGTTGAAGAAAACAGAAACAGCAGTTTTACCTATGAAGGAGACAATGAGAAAGTTTTAGTAATCTGTGTCACATCTCACCCTGTCTTCAAAATTGGACTAGTCCAGATTCCTTTCTTATCTGAATCTGATTGCTTCCAGTAGGGTTGGTGATCTGGCAATAAATAGTCAGCCTTTTTGGAGATACGGAGAGAACGTCTATCTAACCTAAACAACAGTAAGCATTCTCCATTGAAATTACTGCTAACAGTGAGCATTTCCATTATAGCTATTATGCTATAGGTCTATGCAGTGAGGCAAGTCCACAATAGTACAGGAAACTGCTAAGACCAGAGCCAACTCCAGGCAAGCTATCCGGTACAGCTGGAATAGTCAATGGACAAACTCACAAGGCACGCCGTTATATACAGCTAGAAATGAGTCAAGTCTTTCGGGCCACCGGCACTGCATTAATTGAGATTATATACATGGCAGTATATTCATTGATGTTGTATATGATATAAATATATTTAATCCAAATAAATCATATTAATTAAATTTCAAGTGTTCGTATTTTTTGTTATTGTTGGTTTGAGTTTGCAATCCAAACCAAACAATAGAATTAGTGCAGTCTGACAAAATAAATATTTTTTCCCATGAGAGGAAAAATAGAATAAATATGTGAGTACACAGTTCATTTTACAATAGAATGATTATTAAAATCACTATTCTGCTGAATAAAAATCAGATACGGCCGGTACGAAAAACAAAATTGACCGCAAATGTTATAGGCATGTCAGTTGAAGTCTTAAAACTCTTTAACTAACAAAACCCCTTTTGTACCCTTTTCAGAAGTTTAGATTTTAAATTGAGCTTGCACAGAATAGGTAAGTATTATACTACTGTTCTCAGACCATTCGATCCACCATCTTGTTATGTTTAAAAGTATGTATATATTTTTTTTCTAAGATGAAATTTACATTTTTTATGATTTTTTTTTTTTAAATGCAATTTTTAATTTTTTTTTTCCTCTTTTTTTTTAGATTTAGCATTCGTAAAATGTTTTTTACCACTGAAATGGACTCTCACGGCTTGCTAAGATTATTCAATTGCCGATGTATGTATTTGTGAACCTTCCCTTTGTTAAAAAAGATTAATGTATTTTTTTTTTCTACAATGAAATTTACATTTTTTATGATTTCTTTTTCTGAAATGCAATTTTTAATTATTTTTTTTTTAGATTTAGCGTTTGTAAAATGCATGGATTCTCTCATGGCTGTTGTTGATATATTATTTGTGAGCATTCTCTTTGTAGAAGCTAATTTTAGTGTTAATTCAGATCTAGAAACTGCATTTACCAAAAAAAAAAAAGTTGTTGAAGTCATTTTATTTGCAGGACAAACATGGGAATTGTATTTAGGGCTTCTTCACGGTCGGACTTCGAACTTGGAATCATAATGTTTATGAGTCATGCTGGCCAGGAATCAATTTGCCCATCAATGAGTATTCAATTAGTGTTTTTTATTACTTATTTTTTATTACTTATACTTTTATATGATGAAATATGTGTAGAAAAGCACAATAAAATGCTGTAGAATTTTAGGCAATTTACATTTCAATGACAATAAAAACATGCACATCCCCACTCAAAGAATAACATACCTACATAGTTAGTGCAATAGTCACGATATATCATGATTTTATTTATATGATCATTCTTTTATTATATGATTACAGTAGCATTGTACTCATTTGTTATAATTTTGTAATAATCTCTTGAGCACAGACTTTCTCAGCCGTCCACTATCTCATATATCATAACCCACCCACATATATAATCAGTGCTCATAATAACTGTGTTTATTTTGATGTTTATTGATTTACTTAACTTTTATTCACTTTATCTTAGAGAAATTTTTGGTTGACTTTTTTTTTTTTTGAGTACACTTTTTACTTGAAAAGAATACATATTTTAAATCACACCCCATTTTTCAATAGAATAATAATTAATATACAATAATATAATAATACATTGCAATTTATTAAAGTTCTGTTTGCATAATATTTCATATATTGTTCTTACTGTTTGATATTTTGTGAGTATACTTTTTACCTGAAAAGAATACATATTTTAGGTCACATTCCATTTTTCAAGAATGTAATAATTAATACATAATAATAAGTGAAATAATGCTTAAAGCTATTAAAAGGTGAGAAGGTTGCCTTGACAGCAGTGAGGAATATTGATTACTATTCTTATTGTGAATGTTTATGTGGTTACTAGTGATTTCTAATGGTTAATAATATAATAATACATTACAATTTACTAAAGTTTTCTTTGCATAATATCTCATAAACTGTACTTACTGTTTGATATTTATTTTTTGAGTATATTTTTTAATTGAAAAGAATATATATTTTAGGTCACACCACATTTTTCAACTTTTATTGTCTTTTTTTTTAAAAGCCGGCGACTATACGACGATTTTTTTTTTTTTTTTTGACTTTATTTTTATTACGCGATGACTATTTTGCCATTTTCTAAAAAAAACTTTTCCTATTAATTACATTTTTTGATCCTTTCCACCAGAACAAAAAAAAAAACTTACAATAACATCAAAACTTCAGACTTTTACACGTTTCGTTTTATTTTTTCAGATTTAAAATATGACGACTTTTATTTGGCTGTACAGTGATTTTAATTATGCGATTTCTATTTTGCCCTTACTACTATCAAAAGACAACCTCCATATATATATAACTTCATTTTGTATATTTAACATTAAATACAGATATTACATTTATCATAATCATTGTCATGTAATTACACTAGCTGTGATATTTTCCAACATTCAGGTGAATAACATTTTATTCTTACATGTTTTAACAATGAAATAATAAATGTAGAAATGCAAGCACATTAATGAGAATGATTGTTATTGTACTGTTTTCTGTAGCAATATGTCTGCGCAACTCGAGAAAGAGTGTTCAGCATGTGAAGGTAAGCAATACCATTACAATACACAATAACTAGTGTTCTGTTTTGGTCAGTTATAACAATTATGCTTATCTAAGGCTAAGCAGGTTACATCTTTAAGAAAATTTATCTGTAAACTTCTGCCGGTCCATGAAATCTTATCCTTATTTTTGCCGGTCCCCAGGTGTGAAAAGGTTGAAGACCATTGTTATAGATCTATGCAGTGAGACAAGCCCACGATAAGACTAGAAGCTGCTAAGATCGAAGCCAACTCTAGGCAAGCTGTCTGGTACAGTCAGAAGAGTCATTGGACAAACTCATGAGGCAGGTTGTTATTTACAGCTGAAAGTAAGTTGAGTCTTTTGGGCACCAATAGTTCTTTAATAATTGAGATTGTATACATGGCAGTATATTCATTGATATTGTATATTATATAAATATATTTAATTCTAATAAATCATATTAATTAATCTTCAGGTAGTCGTATTTTTTGTTACTGATGGCTTGAGTCTGCAATCAAGACCAAACACAACAGAATTGGTGCAGATGACAAAATAAATCTGAATTAATTTCTAGTTTAGGGAAATAACAAAAAATCTCAATATTGATGAATGAATGGAACATTTGCCAAAGTTTAACACATTGAATGTAAACATCACTTGATCTTCTGGACAATCAAGTTCATGTTTCTTTTTATTTAATAAACCAATACTCCGAATGCAAGTTGAATGTTATAAACATACTACTTGATAAACTAAAATCTATTTAAAGGGAATTTGAACCTAGACTTTTAAGTTCCCTACAGTCATTCACTCTATCCAATATAACAGTACACATGACCGCCAATATACATATTTCATGCTGAAACAGCATTCATTAGTTGGTCTGGATCATCATCTCCATATATATATAAAATCAATGCTTGGCTTATATTAAGATAGCAAATCTACATACTTTAATGGATAGGCTCAATCTACTAAAGGATTGCATATATTATCCTTAAAAGTTTCAATAGCTTTAATAATAAATTGAACCTGTTTCCATGCATCTTTTATTCAAGATTCCCACTGTGGGCCACACAGTGCTGTTGAACCAAATGTGAAATATTATCTCATAGATGAGCAGTCACATCATTTGTATTTCCTAATAATACAAATGCTCCATCAGAAATAAATATAACCATTTTTTGTAAATCAAGATTATTCTCTCAATAAAATTTTTATCCCTATTATAAAAGAATGACTATCACATGGAATAAGCTTAATAAAACTGACAATTTTGTCTGATAGCTGAATTCATTTTTTGATCTATATTATATATATATATCATCATCATCATTATCAATCCACTGCAGGATGAAGGTCTCTCCAAGTTTAATCCATCTTCTCCGATCTTTAGATTTTCTTCTCCACAACACCCCTGCACACTTTCTTATTTCATCCATCCATCTCACATGTGGTCTCTTTCTGGGTCTTTTACAATCTCTTGGAATCCAGTTTAAAATTTCAATTGTCCATCTATTATCATCTCTTCTAACAATATGTCCAGCCCAACTCCAATCTTTTAATTTTTTCAATGAGGTCAGTAACACCTGTTTGTTCTCTTACCCATACATTGCATTTACGATCTCTTCTTGTTACTCCCAACATACATCTCTCCATACTACCTTGAGTGGTCTGAAGTCTCTGAATTGCTCTTCTATTAAGTGTCCAAGTCTCAGATCCATAAGTAAGAACTGGTAAAACACATTTGTTAAAAACCATCCTTTTCAAACACATAGGCATATTTCCTTCAAGTTTAATTCTATGATTAATTTCCTCCATTATGTTTCCATCTGTATTAATAATCTGACCAAGGTATTTGTAACTGTTAACTTTTAAATCATAATCAATCTTTATTTTCATATTTTGAGCAAATCGATTAAACATTACTTTAGTCTTTTTAACATTTATCTTTAGTCCTACTTTCCTACTTTCATCTGATAATTCCTGCAACATTTCCTGCAGATCTGAAGCATTATTTGCAAAAACAACTACATCATCTGCGAAATCTAAATGACTTAAATAATCACCATTTACTTTCACTCCTTTAGTTTCCCATTTTAATCCACAAAATACTTCTTGCAGCACTGCTGTAAAAAGTTTTGGAGATATGGAGTCACCTTGTCTTACACCTTTCTCAATGTTGACTTTCCCAGTATCATTATGTAATCTAATTGTTGCTGTTGCATTTTTATAAATATTCTTTAAAATATGACAATATCCTGGATCTATACCTTGATGATCTAATGCTTTAATCACTAAAGAAATGTTTATAGAATCAAATGCCTTTTCATAATCTATAAATCCAAAACATAATGACAACTCATATTCATTTGTCCTTTCTATAACTTCTCTCAATACCTGGATATGATCTACTGTACTAAAACCACTTTTAAATCCAGCTTGTTCTCTTGATTAGTGGAAATCCAATGTTCTCTGTAGACAAGTAGTAATTATCTTGGTAAAAATTTTATATAAAACTGATAAAAGGCTGATAGGTCTGTAATTTCTAATATCTTCTTTATCACCTTTTTTAAATACTGTATTAATATTATTACTGCATTCTTCCAATCATCTGGTACATCTTTATCATTTAGACATTTGGTATATAACTTTGCTAAAAAAAATTTTATTTCTTCACCTGCTTCTTTTAATATATCAATTATAATTCCATCATTACCTGGAGCCTTTTCTTTCTTCATACATTTAATTGCATGTCTCACTTCTTCATTTAAAATTCTGGGCAATTTGGAAGATGTAATAGATATAGGAGGTACTTGTTCTTTATTACTATATAATTCTTGATAAAAATCTTCTACCAATTTCATGATGTCATCTCTCTTTTTAGTAATAATTCCATCTTTTTTTCTTATTGCAGATATAAATTTCCTACCAATACCAAAATGTTGTTTTACATTCTTAAGACTTTTATTTTCTTCTACAGCTTTCCTTGCTAGTTCACAGTTATACTTTCTTATATCATTTTCAACTCTTTTCCGCACCATTTTACAAAATTCGAGATATTCAATTCTTTTTAATGCATCATTTTTGTATATCTTCATATTCTTTTTTTTTTTCATAAATTCTCTAGTCTCAGTAGAAATTTTATTGGTCAATTGCTGTTTTTTTCTACCAACTATCTTTGTTGCAGTTTTCAAAATTGGATCAGTTATTTTCATATTAATTTCATTCAAATCTGAATCATGTTCAAAATCTACTAATACTTGAAACCGATTTGTAAGTTCTAATTTAAATTCATTAGAATGTTTCTGAAGATTAGGAATATCAACTGTAAATATTGTTTTTTTTTTATAATTTTTGTCTCTCTAGTTTTACATTAACACATATCTTACACCTTACTAATCGATGATCACTTCCTGTGTTAAATTTATTAAGAACATTACAATCTTGAAATATGTATTTTCTGTTAGTCAAAATATAATCCAATTCTGCTGTACCTTCATTTGGATGCTTCCATGTCCATTTCCTTTTAACATTTTTCTCAAAAAAAGAATTCATAATATAAAGTTTTTCTTTTTCTGCAAACTCCACAAGTCTATGTCCTCTCTCATTTCTATTACCATAACCAAAATTACCCACAGCACTTTCATCTTTCATTTTTTTACCAATTCTAGCATTAAAGTCTCCCATAACAATTTTATAATGTTGTTTACTCTGATCAAAAGCCTTTTGTACATCCATATAAAAATCTTCTATAACTTCATCACTATGAGAACTTGTTGGGGCATAAACCTGAATTATCTGCATTTGGTATCTGCTATTAAGTTGTATAACTAATCTTGCCACTCTGTCCGATACACCATCAATCTCCACAATATTATTCTTCCACTTTTTATTTATAATGAATCCTACCCCACTTGTATTTCCAATATTTGTGCCTTTATAATAGAGTGTATGTCCACTTTTTAAATCAATTGTCTCTACACCTTTTCTTCTAACTTCACAAAGTCCAATAATGTCCCATTTAATATAAGATAGTTCTTCTTCTAATTCTTGCAATCTTCCTTCACTTGAAAGTGATCTGCAGTTGTAAGTACCTAAATAAAAAGTCGTCATGGAAATGGCAGCCTGGGTCCGCAATCAGGGGATTCTTAGCACCCTCCGCCTTCGGCCACCAACCGCTGCCTTGGTTGGTGACTTTACAGCATCCTGGGAATAAGAGCCATGCTTTATTTTTGTTTGTCATAATTGTATATATGTATTGGGAAAATATTTATCATTTACACAAACATTCATTCTGCCTTATCAGGCAATGAGGAGAAAGACCATGGTGTTTCTTGATCTTAAAACTCAGAGGTAAAAAGCCAATAAACTCACCACGCTGGCTAATGCGTGTTGGTGAGCAGCCCATCCATGTTCGTATACTATATGAATAATCACATAGTAATAACAGCTGCAACGACAAGAACGTATGGAGTGGACATTAGGAATTTGCCCTGCTCGGTTCCTTTAAGGCCTCCAAGAGGAATCAAAGGGACTCCTTTCAGTTAATAGCAAAACTCCTTTCTGCAGCCTATATATATTTACTACCAATATGTCTGCACTTTCATCAACTATCAAATAATGAAATGATGTTTGAACTTCACCAATAATCTATTTATGTATGATTAAATTCATACATTTTATAAATTTGCATGAATAATTCTGCTATGATTTAAAAATATTAACATATTTTTTTACATAATCATATTGCTCAAAAAGCATTGGTGAATTGAAGTAGTCACTGGAATAACATTATCTAATAGAATTTTAATAATGTTTTTGTTCGTTTTCTGGCATGTAGCATTTTTTAATCTGAGATAACAATCTTCTGGGTTTCCAGTTAAAATTCTCAAAATTCCTCCATTGTTTTTATTTCAGATGGCAATAACCAAATCAGTATGAACTTTTTGACTTTAAGATCACTTTAAATAGTCTATTTTCCATTCAGCTCATTTTTTTTTTATAAGTAATGAATTCATCTTTTGAATTTGACTGTGAACAAATTTTACAAATGACTTCATCATTATTGCTTTGATAAGTAACAACACCCCCAAATTTTATAATTATAATTTTTGAGGATGATGGCATCATTTCAACTGATTGAGAGAGCTATTCTTGTTTAAATTTGTTTTTTATTTATTTTTAGATTGACTTGACAAAGAATTAGATTGGCTTTCTGAATGTTTTGACATTTATAGGAGCTAAAATAAAATATTTATATGTTGGATATTTTTTAAAATTATAATAATAAACAAAAGTCTCATCTAACTTAAGCTGTAATCCCGGTTGCGTCAAACATCCTGCCACGGCAAAGACCAGTGAAGGAAAGGCAATACTGGGTCAGTGCTGTTATATATAGGCCGAAATGTAATAGTATTGGAAGCTATTTTTTGTTTCAATCACAGATCACACATTATTAAACTGAAGTCCCCATAGCAATATCCCTGCCCCACTTTGTGTACAGATCAATTCTATTAATTTTTTTCATCAACATTATTCATCTGGATTCAACTTTGTGTTTAAATGTAAAAAAAAAAAGATGAATACTTTGAATATTGGAATATCTGAGTGCCACCGAGGAGTTTGCAAGGCTTCCAAAATTGTTGTGCAATTGCACAATGCATAGTTTAGAAAGAACATTGGTATGCATATATAAATTAAGATTATAGTATAAACAAATTTTTTCAAAAAAAATAATATAGGTATTAATAATAAATTGAGAAGACACATTCACATATATTTGATTGAGTGTATGTTTATTCGTTCCTTCACTGAAAAAATAAAAATAAGAAAAAAAAAGTTATTGTATTTATATTTTAATATTTAAATAAAATGAATAGGGAAGTGTTTGATTTTCATTGCAATTACACTCTGAGCAATATTCTCCCCTCCCCCTTCCCAATATAATTTTTTCTTATAGAAACTTAATGGCAGTCTCATTATCAAGAAAGTATGATCTCTGTAATTGCTTTAATGTTTTTAAATTAGTATCAACTTTTTAAGTATGTTCTAAATTTTATAAAACTTTTAGTATTATGTTTAAAAAACATTTTATTGTATAAAATACTATACATTAAATTTGAGAAAGATAATAAAGGAAGAATAAATTATGTGCTTTCAACATAAACTGAAGAAGTTTTATTAAAACATGATCATATAATATGCTCTGAGATGGGGAAAAACAGCTGCTGGTAAAATGGTAAAATTTATTTACAAAATTTAAATTTTATTTTAAAAACATGATTGCATATGGCTGCTTGCATATTATAAAATGTGTTAAATTTAATTTTTTTGTTTTGTTTACATTTTTATTTGTTTACTTTTTTTTTGGATAGCATATAATTGAAATTGAGCGTGCTGACACAGTGTAGCTTGTAACTTCACTATATATGAGAAAAAAAAAATTTTATTTTTTTTAAACAGATCTTGATTTCTCAAGTTTGGATTCTAAGTATGTATTAAATGATGCATTTTATGACAACTAAATCAGTAAATTGCAGATTGCATTCCTGTTGAATTACTCAGAAATTCAAATATCCATATATCATATGTACGTGTGCCCCTTACATCTCTCCAATACCAATTACACACCTTGTGTCCTTATCTGAATCCAAAACCCATGATATTAACACTATTTATTAATCACTAGATTAATAAAAATTAAAGCACTATAATTGACAAACCATTAATTACCACACACATTTAAACCTCAACTTAATTATATTATACATACATATCTCAATTAAATTATATCACATACATGACAACTAATCTTTAGTAATTATTATCTTGTTAAGTCTGATATAACTCCAATATATTATAACAATAGCGTGATAAATATGATCGGATAAAATGAACGCAATCAAGAAATGAAAATTTATATTAAAGTAAAGAAATATAAAAAAAATTTTTTAGGGTTATTAACACATTACATATAATAATATTCATTATTAATGATATCAACAATGGACTTAAATGATAATCATGAACTTGCTGTTTTTCAACAACAAACTTCTCCAAGGGAGAAAATTTCTCATCTGCTGAATAACCTACAAAAATTTAAGTAGAGAATTTGAATTTACAATTCGAATAGAAACATAGCCACTTTCAATTGAAATAATATTAAAAGCCAATATCTGAAGATCTGAGAAAGTAAGAACAAGCATATAGAATTAAAGTTAACCAACTGAGGAATTCGAAATTGAAATCTTTGAAAGTAAATTCAGATCATTCAAATTTCCAAAGTGTCTGTAATTCTAAGATATAGATCGAAGTTTCTAGATCTGAGGATATCTCATAATATAAGAAATATTGCTATTAATTCTCTCAAAATAATTCACTCAAGAAATAGATAATTAATGATATAGACAAATAGGCATTGCTAAGTGCAAAAGCGACATCATGGAGAGAAAGTCGTCACTCATGGAGCTATAACTGTCAGAACCGGGATGGAATTGACCTAGCACTTTGCATCTGAGCTGTGAAACATCAATTCAATTCTTGATGAATGGATCCAATAACTTTACACTTTAAAGCAGACTTTCCAAGGATATAAAGGATAAGTGACTTAATGAATGTTCTAGAACACTCACATTTTATAATCTATACCTGAAATGGATTAACGAGGATTACCAGAATGATTCACTACGAAATTTTTCCTTATGAACTTCAAAACTAAATTTAGGTTGACGTCATTAATTTTAGTTATTTGTATATTTGATATAAATGTTTTTGTTCTTATCTATACTTTAATATAGATACAAAAGGGGAATATAAGTGTTAGTACGTAACATAATAGAGAAATATTGTTGCCTTTAGTGTAAGTAAAATAAAATATAGTTTACAATGAGCGCTTGCTTGCGTACAAATATGATCATCATCAAAGGGGAAATGTAAGGTTTTATCTCAACATACTTAGTTCAAACATTTGTACAATTGCACTATATATATTTTTCTTTGTTTATACTAATAATTGTGTTAAATGTTTTTGGTATACTTTACTAACTATTTCTGTCATAAATGGTATTCCTTGCCTATATCATGACTACAGTATATAACAGGGAGATCCCATATCACCACTTTGACAGATAATAATTTAATATACCTCATTAATTAAAAATAAAATGAATTATGATTTCCAAATAAAAATATAGTAAGCAAAAATGATTGAGATAATCATAAACATAATATAAATTTCATTTATGTTAATATGGACATCAAATGGCTAGTCCTCATGAGGAATAAGGGTTTGGAATAATTGTTAGAATCCATTATAAGTAAAGAGTAACCATAAATGTTGAATTAAAGCTTTTATAATTTTATTATAAATTTTTTAAAAATAATGATCACTGTAAATATAGTTGTTTATATTCAAATGTTAAATTAAAGACTGTTGGTGTAATTTTCTAATTTTACTTTTAACCAGCTTCTTAGTTATTGTTATAAGATTATTTAGCTTTAGTTGTATATTGATCATTATCTGGATGTCCTTTTCTTTGTGATAACTGGAAAACAGGTTTATTCCTTATCTGAGGGTTTTTCTAGATGGTGAATAATATTGATGCTTAGATGCATGTTTGTTTTGATCAAATCTATACTGGCCTGACTGCAATTTGGATAGCGTAAGTGCATATACAGGTGTGTTTCAGAATGAAATGTCCTATTTCCTGGTTTAGTTGTGGAATTTTAAGATCTATGGCATCTAGTAAATCTGCCATCCTTTGTGTTGAACATTTCCAAGTAAGATGTCTTATAATGAGAATAGTATGACTTTCTGACAGGAAAAACAGGAAGTGCTTTTAATTTTGTCACCTGCTTCAAAAAGAAATGAGATAAACTTTCTCCAATGCTTGCCTTGTATCTTTCTTGAGATACTTGCTGCAACCTATCTTATTGCTTTTCACCCCAAAAGCTTTGGACTATTGGCATTTCATACTCATTGCTTTTCACTCCAAAAGCTTTGGACTATTGCCTTTTCATACTCATTGTAGGTTTCAGGATAATGGTACCCTGAGTTCCATCAATCCTTGGCAGCACCACACTGATAATTTGTAGCTATTATATTATTTTATCTGATAAACCATAGAATGTGAATGATTCAGTTAATCCATTCAAATCCAGATTTTTACATGAAATTACTTGAATAAGGAACTATGGTTTATGTTTGTAAGTATATTACCAATTATTTTATTATTCACTCTCTTCTAGAAATCAATTGACTGGGTATTTATACAGAATTGACTTTCGTCTCTATATTCATTCTGCCTAATATGATTCTTTATTTTTCTTAAATCAGGACCATGCTCAACATTTGTCTTTGGTTCCTTTACTTTATGATTTATGAATAGTGCATGCATGTGCTCTTCTAATTTTCTATTCTTTCCATGATGCCTTCCATTATGTCAGTCTTGAATTTTACAATTTGTGTGTTCAGATTATCTTGTATCACTTAAGTATATTTTTTTTAACATAACTTCCATTTCTAACTTGTACTGATGTATTTGATGCATCATTCTTTGTTCTGCTTATGTCTTTTTCTTTTTCAGCTTAACCTGTTTCATTTTTATATTCTGGGACAGCACTTGTAATTCCTTTACCAACAGTTCAAGTATTTCACCCATTTCTTCTGTTTGTTTATTTCTGCTTTCTTGGTATTTATTCATTTCACTCTCAAACTCTTGGAATTTGGTTATCATGGTATCCTGCATTTCTTCCAGCATTTTGTCTGTATATTTTTTTGAATTTCATCCTGAAATTTTTTACTTTTTCTTTGACATATACGTGGTTCTCTTCTATACTTATTTTATTTGTTCAGTCTATTCAACAATCATTAAAATGATTTGTTTTATGTCTTCCTCTTGTTTTTGCTTAATTAACTGAAACTGCAAATGTTTTTTTTCTATCTTCTGATTCATTTGTTCAAATTACAAATTCATTATATCTTTTCCTCAAGATGTTTTTCTTCTGCTTTCATCCCTCCTCCATCTTTTCTATTTTTAATTATAAGAATTTGTCAATTTTTTTTTATAATTGGTTATTGCTTTAATAAGCCATTTCTCTTCTATCTTATAACTTTTGGTTCTCTTGCATGGCGAAAAACAATAGTAGATATTTATAAAGTGTTCAAGGTTTATTTTGATTATTTTCAAATATTAATCTTTCAATTACATGGATTACATGATTGAGTACACTTGTCGCAGAGTAAACCTTTGGTCTTTAATATACCCTGGATATAATCTTATGTATAGCCAAGTCTCACAAATACAATACATATATCATAGTCCCAGAGATATATCTAATACAGGATTATTTTAACCAATACATATTTGTTACAAGAATAATTCTAGGGTATTGCTGCTTTAGGTCCAAATCCCAGATTAATAATAACTCAATTACAAGAGATGGTTCTTTTGAATCTATTCCTAAAATAACATTACTTAATTAACTGAGGTGGCCCTTTGGATTAGACTCAAATTTATAGAAAACAATCATGAATAAATCCACCATATAGATATAGAATATTTTAATCTTTGAACAGCGATCTAACAACTGCATTTGTATTAAAAGTTCTACAAATGTAGAATCAACTCACAATAATCAAAGGAGGGCTAATTTACATAAAAATGAACTTGATTGAATTGCAAATAAACTTATAACTAATAATTATATTGATCTCTCATTTTTTTAACTTGGACATTTCACTGTACATATTTTACAAGTGTGGACATTTTACATGTTTAAAGTTAATATTACAGGCTTATTATTTACAACTTTAAGAAAATTTTAACAAAATCGTATATTGTAATAGTCGGAACGAGCAGACAATTTATACCACATCTCATTCCAACCCCACATAATACTTCATTGTAATTAGTTTCGGTGGTCAGGGGGAGAGTCTTAGAACTAAATCATAATGATATGATTTCCATGTGGCAAAGAAGACACCCAATGTAATAAAATTGTAAACAAAAGAAATAAATGGTGCTTAATTTGTTTAGTGATTATATGTATTAAGAATTTCAATGTATAACATATATAGGGACTACATGACATTTAATTTGTAATTGTATATATAGAAGGAATTTCAATACAGTAATATATATTTTGGATGATAGATTTGATGATCTCTAGAGCAGATATCCCTTAAACAGGTACATGATAATAAATGAAGCAGGGTAAGAAAATGTGAATTAACTCTTAAGAAATCTGGTTAAAGTAGATTGCATAGCTCTCATGATCGTGACCCCCAATGCCTAAATACCAGGCTTTAACATATACAAAGAAGAGAGGCAGTACTGGGTTGCTACAGTAATAAACTGTCCAATGATGAGGGAGACTGGAATATACTCACCTCCATGAGGCCATATCCAATTCTCTATGAAACAAATGGATCATGGTAGAAAGGAATGAGCATCTTTCCCATAATCATTGATAAATCTTACCAACAGGCAGGAATGATTCACTACCCAATGAAAATGAAGGTCTACCAGGTCTGAAGTAAGAGGAATATTTCCACATTTGCTTGGATCATATTCAAAAGTGGTCTGGCACATTAAATTTTCTCCAAAGCAGGAAAGTACGTCTGCTGGAGGAGTGGCATACAATAAACATGAACTTAGACAATCCAGTAATGCCAGTTTATATAAAATAATGAATAATTGGCCTTAAATTTAAATATATATATAAATAAAATGTGAATGATCATGTTATAAGATTACAATATGTGAATGCCTATTACATGAGGCTAAATCAGGACCTACACAGTTATATATACGTAAATTTGGTAAAGAAAATTACTCCCTACTTAATTGGAGATCTGCCCAATAGGTCTGACATATAGAAGGAAATGTCGATACGACAGTCTAGTAATTATATATATATAAAATGCTATTAAAAGTTTTATAGAATAAACTATCACATCATATACTTCACTATTTATAACGTAAGTTTTATAAAATTGAAAACCGTATCTGCAGTATACATTTATATTTCATTAATTATATCGCAAGTTCGATATAATTAAAATAATGTATCTGCAATATACATTATATTTGTTCCTTTTTAAAACAAAAACAAAGTTTTAACTTCGAACATTAAATTTTATTTTAAACTGGAAGTTGTTTATAAATCACCTGTACGTAGTATACATATATATTTGTCCCTTCCCAAAACAGAAAATAAAGTTTGCTTTTAACTTTTTAACACTCTATTTTAAATTTGAAAGTTTTATATAAACCATTGTAATTGGGTTGATGGCTAATGACATTTTTAGAATAACCTTTTAAATATACAAGTTTAAAATACAAATAAAAAAAATCAAATTAGAATCAGTGAGAGAAGGTGTTTAAATGTCTTGATTTGACTGAATTACTGGACTACTAAATATTTTATTCACTAATATATTTACTAATTTTACCTTTATCTGATTCTTAAATAATAAGTAGCAGATTTAAGAAGGATCGAGTATATTACAATAGCCGATCTTTCTTAATATTGAATTAATTAAGCGTAGGTCATAATACAATAAGAAAAATAAATAATGCAAAAAGAATATTTAAATAATACAGTAAGGAAACATTTCAAAGAACGATTAATATTTAGTTACTCAAACAGATCAAGATTTTCTATAGTTAAAATAAAATTAACAAATCTTCATGAAAGATTTTGACAGATGATAAAATACTATGCTGAACTTCCCAGTATAGTTCATAAGTCTTCTGTAATAGTGCTCTTAGATATTGACAGGTTGGTCACTCAGCATTATATACTTGGGGCTTTCTCTTGATGGCAACAACATGGTTTGTCAGCAACTTGGATCATCAATTGTAGATAAGGACATTAATGGCATATTTTATAAGTACTGTGGAGACTGCATACACCCCCAGAGATGATCAGAGAAATTGACACTATTCACCAGTCATAGTGTGATGTAATTTGTAACAGCTTAGGAAAACTATAAGAACTCAAACCTCTTTCTTCCCTGCCCCTATATATATTCTTCAAAACAAAGGCATCCTGATGTTTTCCAAATTGATTAATTGATTTTAAAACTTAGAAATAATTTTTTTCTTTATCTAAAAAAAATATTACTGATCATAATCCTGGTCTAGTTTAATTTTAAATTTTACTAATTGCATTTTTTTAAAATTCTGAATACCTTTGGTTTTATCCAATCCCCCAGTAATTACATATTTCTTGTTACCTTTTACTGTAATGACAATGATACACTAAAATTTACTGTAATGACAATAATACACTAAAGTATAAATTCCAAAATTTGATTTTAATTCATATATTGTTTGAATATCAGTTGATTTTAATTAATTAGTTAAATTTTCTTTGCTGACTTGAACCCCCCCCCTTACTCCCACATAAAATTAAATGTCTTTTATGCATTTTTTAAATGCCTTAGTGTTATAGCTTAATGACAAAATATATACATGAAGCACATATATATGGCCGCTTCATATCCCTGCAGCCAGAGGTAAACAAACTAAAAGAAAAAAATATCTGCCTGAGTGGTTAACGATTGTTGAAGTGAAAATGTTAATATATTGTATCACTAATTAAGCATTACATATTTATAATAAAATTTTAAGATTAAAATTTTATACAAAAAATAGAAAAGAGGGAAAAATCATAAGTATTAGAAAGTTCGAAGTCAATATTAAAAGGATTAAAAGAAGTTTTGTTGTAAAAATATAGTGTAGATCACCTAAGGGAAAAATTTAGACAGAAAGTTGCATCATTACACATAGAAGTTTGCCAAGTTTAGAAAAAATAGGAAAGCAATTAAAAAAAGGGGGGGAGATATAACTAGGTAAAGTTTAAAATTAGAAATATTTACATGAAAATTGAAAATGCTCTCTTTTTGTTTATTTAAAAGAAATGAAAATATATGCATCAAAGTTAATTTAATTATGTACAGAAATGTGAATGAGTGCGTAAATGAAAGAGTTGATTTTTTTAAATACATTAAATAAATATATAACAAACAAGTACCTCCTATACCTATATCTTCCGAATTGCCCAGAATGTTGAATGAAGAAGTGAGACATGCAATTAAATTTATGAAGAAAGGAAAGGCTCCAGGTAATGATGGAATTATAATTGATATATTAAAAGAAGCAGATGAAGAAATAGAAATTTTTTTAGCAAAGTTATATACCAAATGTCTAAATGATAAAGAGGTACCAGATGATTGGAAGAATGCGGTATTAATATTTAAAAAAGGTGATAAAGAAGATATTAGAAATTACAGACCTATTAGTCTTTTATCAGTTTTATACAAAATTTTTACTAAGAGAATTACAATTTGTCTACAGAAAACCCTGGATTTCCACCAACCAAGAGAACAAGATGGATTTAAAAGTTGTTTTAGTACAGTAGATCGTATCTGGGTATTGAGAGAAGTTATAGAAAGGACAAATGAATATGAGTTGCCATTATACTTAGGATTTGTAGATTATGAAAAGGCATTTGATTCTATAAACATTTCTTCAGTGATTAAAGCATTTGTTCATCAAGGTATAGATCCAGGATATTGTCATATTTTAAAAAATATTTATAAAAATGCAACAGCAACAATTAGATTACATAATGATAGTAGGAAAGTCAACATTGAGAAGGGTGTAAGACAGGGTGACTCCATATCTCCAAAACTTTTTACAGCAATGCTGCAAGAAGTATTTTGTGGATTAAAATGGGAAGCTAAAGGAGTGAAAGTAAATGGAGAATATTTAAGTCATTTAGATTTTGCAGATGATGTAGTTGTTTTTGTAAATAATGTTTTAGAGCTACAGGAAATGTTGCAGGAGCTATCAGATGAAAGTAGTACCAAAGATAAATGTTAAAAAGACTAAAGTAATGTTTAATAGATTTTCTCAAAATATGAAAATAAAGATTGATTATGACAATTTAGAAGATTAACAGTTACAAATACCTTGGTTCAGATTATTAATATAGATGGAAACATAAGGATGAAATTAATCATAGAATTAACTTGATACTAAAAGGAAATATGCCTATGTGTTTAAAAGAAAGGTTTTAAATAAATGTGTTTTGCCAGTTCTTACTTATGGATCTGAGACTTGGACACTTAATAGAAGAGCAATATAGAGACTTCAGACCACTCAAAGAAGTATGGAGAGATGCATGTTGGGAGTAACAAGAAGAGATTGAAAAGACAATGTATGGGTAAGAGAACAAACAGGTGTTACTGGCCTCATTGAAAAAATTAAAAGACTGATGTGGAGTTGGGCTGGACTTATTGCTAGAAGACATGATAATAGATGGACAATTGAAATCTTAAACTGGATTCCAAGAGATTGTAAAAGACCCAGAAAGAGACCACGTGTGAGATGGATGGATGAAATAAGAAAGTGCACAGGGATGATGTGAAGAGAAGCTAAAGATTGGAAAAGTTGGATTGAACTTGAAGAGACCTTCATCCTGCAGTGGATTTATAATGGTTGATGATGATGATGGGTCTGTATGATAATAATATTGAATTAAGAATGGAAAATAAAGTTTGTAATATAAAAAGTTAAATCAAACTGAAAGCTTGCTCGACTGATAAGCAAAGATGGAATGGGAATAATTAATTAGCAATGACTGCAAATAAACAACAATGGGAATAATTAAAAAAATTATATCTTATCCATAGTTAGATTAATCTAAGAAATATTTACCGAGGCTGTAACCCCGAGAATATGCGTGTAAAATGCGATAGTAGGTACCTCTACAGGAAGGAATGTGAATTAAACAACAATGGGAATTTAATTTAAAATTTAATCATGACCTTATCATTGTTATTCGTTATATACCTACTATAATTTCCAATCTGTACAAATGAAATTTTTGTGAACACCAAGAAAACCTTGCATTGCTAATCAGAAGTTGAAGTATATCACTGTATTCCAGTCTCTGCCTGTTCCAGATCATCTGAAGGTCTAATTAGCTGCTATGAACATCTAATTGAACTGCTCGAACATCTGTCTGCGACTGAAATACAGTAAGGAATCACATTCGTCCGTAAATCTAAATTCCAACTGGTTGGTGCATCATGCTTTTCACAGGAGAAAATAGCAGTTTGGCCAGAGAAACGTGTACTTGAAAAACCTATAGGTAATATTAATTTCTTCTTTATTCCCATTCTTAGTGTGACATTAATTGAGTACTTTTGTGGGCATTAGGAGTTTTTTTTCTCTTATTTATAATTATTGTTCTTTTCATATGAAATCTAATTCATAATTAATTATATCTATGATTGGGAAATATAATTTCCTAAGGTATACTTCTCTGTGTAAGTTGTACATGGTAAAATTGACTTATTTAGCACGTCACACTGATTATAAAGTTTATGTTCATACATAAAAATTAGTGTGAAATAAATTAGGCATGCTAGAACAGATTTTTTCATTTCACAAAATGATTTATGACTTGGTTTTTTTAAATACATTCTATGAAGTTAAGTTTTGAAATCATCGTTTTTTTAATGAACCATTTTTATTAGCATGTTTTGTTATCTTTTAGATCTTTTAAGTTTTTTTTAATAATTTCTGCAACTAAGAAACAGTAATAATAAATGTACAGTCTCTTATTTTATTTTTCCAAAATAGCCCATTCATAAAATTCTCCACACAATTTTTTTTTTTAAATCCTGATTTATATAAACCATTTGTTTGTTTTTTTAATTCTTTGCATATTATAATCTCCTTGCATTTCAACTATATTTTATGATTATTTTCAAGGATTATTTCTATAAAATATATGTCTGCATACATATGTTGACTGATTTTAATGATTACTTATAAATGCATTTAACCTTGAGCATTATTACACTTATTATTTAAATCATACTTTGGGTGCAATTTGAAAATTATAATTGCAATTTGTAATGTTATAATTGACTATTTATTAGTATGCATTCAAAACGAGTTATAATTTACCCTTTTTAAGGAAGTTTATTTAATTAAACTTTGTAGCAATAATTTCCATCTATATGATAATTGCAATCTTTAGTATCTATATAAATATATTGGTCCATCAATATAGGTGGGATTCCATCTTTATTGTTAAAATAAGATTGCCCTGATAATAGGTTGGGATTGTCTAAGTGTTGACTGATTTTAATGATATTTATAATATGCAATATAATAAAAATTCTTTTATATAAATTTTATTTTTTAATTTTCATTTTTCTATCTATACATATTTATATATTTTTTATTACAAAATGCTTTTAAAAATTTTGCTGTATATTTTATTTTTACTCAAGTAACTCATTTAAAATATATACTTTCTTTATGTATTTATTTTCAATTGTTTAGAATTCTCCTATAATTGTTTAGATATCAATTTCTTATCATTATTTCTGTTCAAAAAAATTTGTTTTTTCTTTGTACTTACTTAACATTTTTTTATATGCTTAAATATTTTCTATTACATTTATATCAAATTTTAAATACTTATACTTTATCATATGAAAATTTACTTACTAGAAGTTCTCTGCTTTGAATATTGTTTTAACCTAGTTTGTAATTTATTTTTTGTTGTTCTTATATTTGAAACATTTTATCATTTTTGCAATCTAAAGAATTCACAATATAAATGTCATTCATGTTTTCAAATTCCTTTTTTTATAACATTTATCAAATTTTAAATCCATTTTCTTTTACATATTTATTATCAGTTTATTTTTATATTTCATATTTGTGTTTAGTATAAAAAGAAAATGCATTTAAATAAATTGGAAAATATTTTTAAAAAAGGGATGAATTAGAAAACAAGAATGGTTTGTAAAAGTGATGTTTCATATGCAGGAACAACAAAAAAAAAAATAATCAAAAATTAGATTAAAGATTAAATTACTATTCAAAGGACAGAAATTTCAATATATATTTGCATATCAAAAAAATATAAGAATTTAAAATTTGATATAAAAATAGTAAAAAAATATCAAAGAATATAAAGGGAAAAAAATTGAACAGGATAATAATAAGTTGATATCTAAACAATTATGGAATTATTATATGATTTAAAAATAAATTATTCAGAAAAAATTTAAATGCAAAAAAACTTTCTAAGAAAATCTAAATCACTATAAAATAAAAACTTTTTTTTTTCAGCTTTCACAAATAAAAGTGTAGAGCAAAGAATTGTTTAAATACTCTTGCAATTAATCCCCACTTTCTTATATCAATGCCAATTTGTTTTTGAGATTAAAAAATGTTCTTTATCTGAGGAATAGATTGACATTCATACAGGAAAGTGGGCACTATTTGCAATTTTATGAAGAATAAAGAAATTTTTTTATTTTTTAATGCATTTATGTGAGTTAAAACATTTTTTTGCTTTTTAATTTTATGTAGCATTGAATTATCAAAATTAGTTTCCAATGAATTATTTAGT
The DNA here is from genome assembly GCA_028023455.1 of Epiperipatus broadwayi. Taxonomy (NCBI): domain Eukaryota; kingdom Metazoa; phylum Onychophora; class Udeonychophora; order Euonychophora; family Peripatidae; genus Epiperipatus; species Epiperipatus broadwayi. Next base: position 5,213,111 of record JAQFVV010006257.1, on the reverse strand, counting down.
TTTAAATTACAAGGACTAGACATAGCTAGCATTAATGTAATTAAGTTTGATTTTAGCCTTTAGTCAGCCTCCCTAAAAAAATGGAATAATTAAATAAAAGCATCTAATAATATATAAAGATAGGAACATAACTATACAAAGTTATGTATTATAGAAAAGAATTTTTATTATATCGGTGCTATTTGTAAATTGTAAACATTTTACATTGAGTGATATATTGTAAATATATATGTTATATAAATAAATTCTTGAAAATCGCCATAAAAGATAATCAAAACATAAGTGATTGTACATTCATAAAAGTGTAAAAAAAAAAAGATTCATATAATAAATCAGAATTTAAAAAAGTTCAACAGTGTGTGGAGTATTTTATAAGTTAACATTTGATTTAATTGAATAAATTATTATTTTTTCTTCAATTAATTTTATTTTTCTGTTTTTTTTTTAGAAGTGAATGCAGTCTCAGTAAAGCTTATTACTAATGATTCCAATGCTGAAAAATCTCAAGATTCTGTGAATATAGAAAAAAACTTTAGTTTAGAGGCAAGCGGTGATGTTATCCATTTATATGTTAAGAATTCATCAGAAGATGCCCCCAAAAAACGGCGTGGTCGTCCAAGAAAAGTTGTTCCTCCTGTTAACAATGAAATTCCTGAAGGCGAGAATCAAGATTCTGTAACTAAAGACATAGAAAAAGAAGAACCTCCGAAACTGGGTAAAGATGGAAAATATCATTGTAATCTTTGTAAAAGAGCATTTAATCGAGAACGTCAAATAATTGGGCATAAATGTATTGATAGAGGAGATTACATTGATATAAGTAGAAAAGATGTAAGATCTGATGTATCATCAGATGAATTTGAAAGTGATTTGGACATTGATAATGATACAACAGATGACTTTAAAGCTCATATACCTGGGAATCAGGGAAAGCGCCGTTCAAGGATTAATAAGCCTATACAAGTAGTTAGAGATTTACCCTCTGCGGAAACATCACAAGATTTAGATAAAGATAGTAATGAAAATAAAGAATGCCAAAAAAGTAATGATGAGAATAGACTTATATCTAGGTCAAATGTTGAAGTTCCTGTTTTCAATAGCGAAGAAGAAAGATTAGAATTTGAAGCTAAAATGGATGTTGACTTAAGCTTTGTTGATAATATGTTTGTTGAACATATTGTAGAACAGGATATGAATGAGAATGCACCTAAGCTCCATCGTCGAGAAAAAAACGAATTAAATGTTTACTCATGTAACACTTGTAAAAAGGTATTCAAAACGTTATCTCACATTCGTCTTCACTGTTTGACACATACAGATATGAAGCCATTCAAATGTCCAAAGTGTGATTATTCATCTAATGCCAAAGGTAATGTATATACGCATATGAGAAAACACACCGGAAATTATTTTGTTTGTAGATTTTGTGGTTTTCAAAGTATAAATCGGACTCATTTATTGGAACATGAAGCTACCCATACTGGTGAACGTCAAGTTTGTAAAATCTGCAAACGAGATTATAATACTGTAAAGTCATTGTGCAATCATGTTCGAAAATATCATCGACATTCTAGTGACGGGAAACAATACTTATCTACTTTTATTATTAAAAAAAATAAAGGTGCTGCAATTTTACATCAGTGTCATGTTTGCAATCGTAAATTTAAAAAAAAAATAGATAGGGATCGACATCTATATGTTCACAATATTAAAGACAATCCTAATATTTTTTGTTGTGATATGTGTAGTTATACTTCAAGTAGACGAACATATCTAGAAAAACATTATCGTAAACATAGAGTAATATATGTCTGTTCAGAATGCAAATGCAAGTTTCAGAGTTCAATTAAATTAAAAAGTCACGTGGAAGAACATCTAAATTTATCAGAAAATGAAAATAAAGATGAAAAACTTGAACAATTATTCATAAATAGTGTTAATTATAGCTGGTATTTGCCAGAACCAGATGGAACAAATGCTGAAATTGATCAGCAATTTATAAATATGCCTGATGAATTGTTTGGGGTGAAAAAAGATGAAGATGAGACAAATGAAAGTATTAAAATGGATGATATAAGCCAAGATCAAGGTGAATCTGTGGATAGTTATGATGAGAGGTCAGATATCAATCCAGAAAATGCTATTCAAAACATTGTTAAGGTTTTAAAATATCGACCTCTTTCTATGGATATTTTTACTAAAATGAGAAACACTTTTGGTTATGAAGAATGTGATTTTTGTGGAAGGTTATTTTACAGTAAAACTGACTTTGAACCTCATTATAGGACTCATATAGAAGATAAACCTTTTAAATGTGAAAAGTGTGATTATTCATCTGCAACTAAAGATAATTTGAAACGACATATAGAAACTGTTCATGAAAAGAAACAATTTCCATGTGAAGAATGCAATTTTGTAGCAATAAGTAGAACTTCTCTTTGGAATCATTTACAAAAGCATAAAATGTCTCAGCAGATGGAATGCCCTGCTTGCAAAATTTTATTTATTAGTAAGAAAAAACTCCGTCTTCATATTTTAACACAACACCGTAATATAAATCGTGAGGAAGTTCGTAGAATTACAAGTATGAATCATCGTTTGCAAGGACGAATTGGACGTCGATCTTTTAAATGTCCTTATTGTCTTAGGATATTTCATCGTTCAAATACTGATTTACAAAAACATATATGGATTCATGAAGGTATTAAACCATATAAATGTCCAGTATGTCCTCATACTTGTCGTAGTCGGAATAATTTAAGTGTTCATATGTTACGTCATTCTCAGGATAAACCCCACCTTTGTGAAGAATGTGGTAAATCTTACAAATCTAAAACAGCTCTTCGATGGCATGTGCGTATGCATACTCAAGGGAAAATATATTCCTGTTCTCGATGTTCATACACTGCTTCTCAAAAAAGTCATCTTAAAAGACACATGGAAACACATGAAATCATCAAACGTTATGTCTGTCAATTGTGTGAATATTCAGCAAACACCCTAGGCTATATGAAAATTCATTACAGTCGCAAACATAAAGGAAATATTTTTGACAATACTGCTGCTAATCCTCAAATTGTTAATGACACTAAAGTATACAAATGTCTTAGTTGTGAATATTTATTTGGCAATTTATCTGATATGAAAAGACATTTGAGAGTACGACATCATATACATATCGAAAACATCAGTGCTTTACAGTCGACAGAAGTTGCATTTGCACAGACAGAAGATGTGCTTCAACAATCCTTAGGTGAAGACACTATACAACTTGTTCAGTTTGAGACCCCAGAAGATAATGAAGCATCACAAGTTGCACTTACAAATGGTTCTGAATTGCATGCAGCTTTACAATACGAGAGTTTAAGAGCTGGAGAAATTGATGAAAAAACAGTATCTGCAGTAAATATTCTTCAGCAAATTATAGAACAGGGTGCTTTCAATCAACAACAGATGACAATTAATTCAGAAGATGGCCAATCTCTTGTAGCTGTTAATCCAGATACTATTATAGTTCAGCAGGGAGAAGAACTTGTGGTTTCTAATGGAGGCATGGATGAAGGATCATATGTTATTCATTACGTCACAGAAGATCAAACACTAGAAACCCAGACTATTGAAACTGCTTAAATTGTGTGTGCATATATGTACACCACATAGCATAAGAAAATCAGAATTAAACTGAATAATGTGGTGCTAAAATGATCAATTTGAAGTTGGATTTTTTTTTAAAAAGTCAACTTTAACAAAAAAAAATTTTTAAAAAATACTCATCTGTATCATAAATTAAAAATTTCATTTATATACAACATGTTTTAGCAGTATCTTCTTTCAAAGAATAAAAAATTCAAATTTGAACATAATGAAAATTTAACTCTTTAATGCATTTGGAGGGGGGGGGGGTATGTAAAAAATATTTTTATTGCAGAAATTAATATTTCAACAAATATTTTAGTGTATTATTTTTTATTAATTGATAATTTTTTTGAGTTCATGTCAAGAATAATAATTGTGATGAAAATGTACTTTATATTATTATTTTATGTCTTTATTATATGATTTTTCCTTCTGTTTATTTTACATATATCTTAATTGGGCTTACTTTTATATATTTGAGTCTCATTTGGACTTATACGATTTTCTAACAGCATACCTCTTAATGTTGCTCAAATTTGTGCATTAAAGGGTTAATAATAATAATGTTAAATGATGTGTATAAATATTGAATGTACATATATGTATAGGTAAATATTTATAAATGATTTATTGTTAAATATTTCAATTTTTGTAGTCTGTTTATTTTTTATATTTCCTGTTTAATATTCCTTCTGAAATGCTTTGAGGTTAGATTAAAAAAAAAAATTGTACAATTGTTACAAGATCGTTAAGAGAACTTAAATAGCAATATATTAATTTTATATTTACATATAGTATATCACAATATGCTCTCTGCTTAGAGATACAATACACTTTTTTCTTACTACCATTTCTTCATAATATCAATGTTGTTACCTCTTTAAGCTTATCTGTTTTTCCTCCATTTCATCTCTTTTTTTCATTCCTTAAAACTAACTGAAAATATTTTTTAACAATTATTTTTTATTATACACGATTCCTTATTTTTGTATTTATTACAGATTTATTTTTCAATTACCAACTTCTCATAACCTTGAACATTTCAATTAATTTTTTTTAATTGTCCAATTTTTTTCTTATAAATGCTGCAAAGTGAAAACTGGTGCAATTTTTTCATTCTAGTAAAAAAATATATAATTTTAATATAAAAGTGCAACTTATATAGTAGTGTAATAATTGTGACACTTGAAATTTAAAAGAAATTTAAAGTAGATTAAAACAATTGAATACTTACAAACAAGACTTTTTTTTTTTTAATAACCTGCCCTAACCATGTGTGTATGTATATATAAATACACATATTAGTATTAAATTTGTATTTTTTTTAATCATTTGATATTTAGTCTAATTATTTTCTTTAAAAATAATTTTTTTTAAAAAATCCACATTTTGTTAGTACTGAAATATTTTGGTTATTTCCAAAAGTCATCCTCAGCACATAAACTCTAAAACTGTTGAAATTATTTTTATTTATCGTCCAACTTATTTAATTCAAACATTTATAATTCAAAATGCTTACTTCAAAGTTTTCTATCATTCAAGTTGTAAATGTGTATTGAATTTTATGCTAAAAAACAAGTTGGATAACCAGATAAGTCCTTTAATCAAGGAATAGCACTTGATTATCAGTGTTGGTAATATGACATTGCTTCTAGCTCTTTTAATAAAATTTATACAGCATCTTGATTTTAGAAATGGATAAAAAAAGTAATGATTCCATCATTAAAATACAATGTTAATCAACTTTAAATTTGTTTTGATATAATTGAATTATTGATACATGTAGAAATTTATTTTCATGATTTTAAAATTAGCTTAATTTAAATAGAGTACAATATTGGAAAAAAGGCACGAGACTAATGATGTTCATATTATAACAACTATATTTTAATAAAAAAATTGTTTTCCATGAAAACATTTTTTGACTGTCAAAATAAAGTGTGGAAAGAAGAAATGTTTAATTTGTAGTATTTCTGACAATTATTTGTTTTAATATAGGCATCACAACCTTTGGCAATTCTAAATGAAGGGAGACGGGGACAAGAAATCACTTTTTATTGTAACAAATATAAAACATTTCAAAACAAAACCTGTAAAATCTAGATGTTTTTTTTTTTTTTGTTATTTCTGGGAATATTAAAACAACTTTTTTAATTTGTTAAAAAAAAACCTTAAATTTTTATATTGTGTGCATATAGTTATTAAAATTAGATATTAGAAGAAAAACTACAATATACTTTGTTGAAATTTTATGTCAGTAATAGTGATTTGCCACACAAGCCAATATTCATCAGCAGGATTCAGGGCTTACTTTTGAAATATCAAGATTCGTGATAATTCCAAGGCAAAATCCTATTACCTCTGCTCTTACCAATTACTGGATACCTGATGAATCTCAATAATCCTACTTCAAAAAACTCAATTTCAAGGATTTGCTTTTATCATAAGTTCATTTTTATCACTTATAGATCATTTCATGAGGTTTGGAAATATAGAGCTTATTTTCTATCAATATTAATTTTATGGTTTAATCTCACTATTAATCAACTATCATTAATCATTAGGAACATGGAATACTTTTTTTTGGTATGTACCAATTTATACTTAATATATTGTATGATTAGTGATAAGGTATTATATATATACTATTTAAATATAAAACAAGTATAAAAAAAAGTTATCTATATGAGGATTAAATTTAAACATCCAGTTAAAAAAAGTAAAACATTTTTTAAATAACTCACCAATCAAGTCAGCCTAATCAACCAAATCTATGGTTTACCATTTCAATTTTTTTTCAAATATAGGCATAAACTTTATATGAAAGATTTAGATATAAAGCATTAGTAATTAATTATTGTCAGTAATATTTAACTGATGCTCACATTTCTAACTATGATATAACACTTCATATATTTTAATATGTTCTGTAATATATTATAATAAAAGCTCTAAAATCAGCCTTTTATATAATTTTTTTTCATTTAGAAACACTACATTTTCTTTTAAATAAGAAAAGTGGCGTCTTATTTCATTGTTTATATTTTACAAGCATTGCCTTGTTAATGAACTTTTTCAAAATCCTATACTTCTTACTTCTCAATGTTGTCTTTTATAGAATTATTTGGTTAGTAGTCTTGTCTTTAATGCTAACAATAAGTCTTTAACTCATTTTAAAACAGGAGATTGGGATTAGATAGAAATAAATATGCAGTAAGAAGTTCTATGATTTCAAAAGGTTACTACTATTCTGGCTACGAGTATAAAATGCATATTCCCAGACAAATAAGATTATAGTATCAGCTAATCCATGTAGTCATGAATCACAGCAAAAATCACTTAATAGTTTTCATAAGTAACAAAAATAGTAGATTATTCACAAAATTAGTCAAATGCTATGTTGCATTGGTGGTCGAGAGGTCAGCGCGACTGCCTTGCACTTGCAGGCAGTTGCCCGGGTTGCGGGTTCACGTCCCGGCCAATGTTATGACATTTGAAAAAAAAAATTTGTCAAATGCTAGAATGAATTTACTCCCGCCCCCCTCCTTCCACTGTTTTATCCCCCCTTTTTTTTGCTTGCTTTTTTCTTTTCTATCACATGTTTATAATATATATTTCAATAAAAATAGTGAAAAGTAAATGATAATGATGAGATATTGAGGAGCACTGCTTATTTAAACTGTATAGAATTGTGGAAATTTATCAACTAATATTCTATTTATATATTGTGGGAATATTTAAATTGTTCAAAATCAGTATAAAATCAGGCTTCATAGCAGTCTTTATTTTGGAAGAAAATTACAGGTTTAATTCATTCTATGGCTTTTTGCATAAGTTGAAATTTATATAAATCACATTTCCCTTTTAGATTCTTGTTTATAATTTTTCATTGTTTAGAATATTAAAATATTTTTTAGAAAAGGAAAATTAGTACTTCATGAGATGTTCACAGAAGAACTGAGTGAGTTGTTTATATATCACATTTCATTTTATATATTTGAAGTTGTTTATCTAAGATCAGATTTACATAAATACTATCTATATTTACTCTCAAAAATAAACCTACTTTTTACCCACTATTATTTAGTTTAAAAATTATGTAAGAATAAATTAAGTGGATAACTTTCAATCATTTTTTTATAATTTCATTAAGACCCCCATTTCAAAATAATATGTAGTAAAGAGACTGAAATTTCCATAGAAGTTAATATTTAATCCAAACTTTTTATTTATATAGTGCATTACAGTGGTTATGAAATTTAAGTCTCTTATAAAAAGCATAAATTATATAAACAAACTTATAAAGAGTTTATTGTAATTCAAACAAATATATATAAAGAATTGACACAGAAGATTCACTAGTTAACAATCTTTTTGAAGATCAAATAAAATCCAAAGTTTTGTATCTTCACTGTTAGGTATTGATTGGTGACAATAAAAGCAGATTGTCAGATATTTTAATTAAGCAGAACCATTAATAGATCCTATTTATTTTTATGTAAGCTTTATATATATATATAAAGCTTTTCATTTCATACATTTTAATGTAATAAAATAAATTATATTTTACTTTTTTATTTCTGAAGGAAGATATAAATAATGCTAGATGAAACTTTTTGATCATTTTAATTTTGAAAATTATATAAAATTCCACTTTTTTTTCTCAATAATATAGTTTCATTCAGTTGTGTGAAAACAAAGATATCAATACATAGAACTTTGATACAACAAATCAATAGTTCATTTAAGATATTGAAAAATGTAATTCAACACTTTTACTTATCTCTCAATTCCTGTACTTTAATTTTTTTTAACAATACTTAGATTTCTAAATTTTGCTTAAACAAAAATAAATTGATTTTTCTTTTTAACTTTAATTTCTGTACAAAGCTATCACTTCGTGATACATATTTAAAATTAACAAAACTTATAATTATATCGGATTTGAACACAGACTTTCAAGCTCCCTTCAGCTATCCATTCTATCTCATAGAACTGATACACATGACTACACACATGTGAAAAAAATAAATGATCTCCAATATATTTCATGCTAATCTAGCACTCATCAGTTGGTCATCATCTCCCCACATATATATAATCAGTGCTCGGTTTATATTAAGATAAACAAATCTTCAAATTTTAATGGACAGGCTTCGATCTACTCCATCCTCCAATTTTTCAGCCATTCATACTATTGAAAATCTGATGATGGAATACCCAAATCCCTTGTTGATGCCAATATTAATGTCAGAGTAAGTTAAGGTCAACATGGGCATGACAATAATATTGACATCATCATGGGATTTGGGCATTCCATCATCAGATTTTCTATGGTATGGATGGGTAAAAAATTGGAGGGTGGAGTAGATTGAAACATGTCCATTAAAGTTTGAAGATTTTCTGTCTTAATATAAACTGAGCACTGATTATATATATGTGCAGGAGATGAGACCAATTGATGAGTTAGTTCAGCACAAAAATATGTATATTGGAGATCATGTATTCTTTTCACGTGTGTGGTCATGTGTATCAGTTGTATGAGATAGAGTGGATAACTGAAAGGAACTTGAAAGTCTGTGTTCAAATCCCCTAATTACATTTAAAACTCCAAGTATATAAATTATACTTGTATTCAAATAAAATTTATAATTGTAATTTTTTTATCTTTTGTTCTGAAGCTATTGAAATTTTTTTATTTAGATGAAAATGCTGAAAATCAAGGTTAAATTAAATAGTGTAATATTTTTTTAAAATGTATAATAAGATTAATAAAGATAATAAAAAAGGAACACACACATTTTAATATATATATAATTACTTGACCTGTTTTCTCCATAAATGCAGAATGCAGATCTTTCACTGCTTTTATAACCATCTGACCAGTTATTTCATTATTTATTTATTTTCACAATCTTATTTTAATCATCTTCCATTTTTTCTTTGATAAATCATGTTATTTCATTATTTATTTATTTTCACAATCTTATTTTAATCATCTTCCATTTTTTCTTTGATAAATCATATTCCAGCAAATGTTGAATCCATTTCAGTTCTCTTTAAAAAAGAACTTTATGAATGCAATTATTAGGCTGCCAGGCTATTAGTGTTTTTTTCATCATTTACCCTCCAACTAAAAATTGATATCTATTTACTAGTCAATTTTGGACAACTATCTGGGTTGGCTATAGGGTTGCTACCTTAAGGAAAAATCTTAAATCTATATTTGCATTTATCAATTTATTTATATACATTCATATTTTAACATGAGTGTCAATTTACATTAACAAATAATACAGACTGCAAATACAAAAAAAAAAAAATAATTTATTTCAATGCTTTAAGTTATTACAACTTTCTTAAATGTATACAAACTCTTTAAAATGAGTTTAGACAGTCTACCCCATATATTGTAATTATAATAAAAATGTAGAAACTAGGTAAATTTTAAAAAAAAATGGATAGAGGGCGAAAGCATAAATATTAAAATATGTAAAACTTCAAATCTAGCTTATATAAAGATTACCAAACAATTTTATATGTATATGTATACATATATAAATAAAAATTTAGATTTGAAGTACTACAGTTCGACTTATTTACGATTGCTTTGGAAAAGAAATATGTACAAAATTTTCTTGCTATGAGCTAAGACACAATTTCATTGTGTATAACACAAAAACAACATGAAGTGTGATTGATCAAATCATGTATGAACACAAACTGGCAACTAAAATATATATAAAAAAGCACATTATTAATAAATTCTAATTTTTTAGAAAAAAAATAAAGTACCTTAAGACCATTTGAAGAATTGTAATCTGATTTATATATCGATAAATCTATAAAAAGCATTAGAAAATGTACACACCAACTTTGTATTAAAATAGTTGATTTAGATGTTGGTATAAAAATAGAAGTGTAAATAATGAGCAAATCTATTTCTTTTTTTGGCTCAAATATTACAATTTTTTTGTAAAATCAAAAAGCTTTCCTGCATGTGTCACATTTGTTTTCAACTACGGTTCAGCCAAAAAAATTTTCACAATTTTTTTTTTTAAAAAAACTATAATATACATTTATCAAATAATGATGGAACAATAATACCAATGACAATCTATACAATTATTTTGAAATTTTTTAACATATGCATTTTCCTATATAACTTTAAAAAAAAAAAAGTAATGCAGTTAATTTTACATTTATTTACAAATCCAATCTTTTAACTTTAAATTTCTTCAGATATTAACATTCACGTGATATTTTGCTCATATTTACACTAATTCTGTCAAATATTCAATTAAAAAATAGAGTTTAACATGGGGAAATTGCAAACAATGCAGTAAATCTTTACAATAAAGTTTTTTTTCTGTCCTCACTACTTTTAATAAAATAAAAAAAAAGATACATTCTTTTAAATGAAAAAAAATTCTAATGGAGGTATATCTGATTATCTTTGGTGAAAAAATATTAGGATTTAAAATGATTTCATCATATGATCACCTATCAGTTCAAGTCCATTACTCTGCCACTGCATTAAAAATACTTGATTTTATGAAATGTCAAATTTGATGAATATCTGCAAATTGTATATAAAATTTGTCTATATATAATTGTTTTTATAAAAGTATAAATTGTATACCTTTTCATGCATAAAATTTATGCAATAAGCATGCCCATGCATATATTATTTTAGACTGGTTTTAAAATTAATTTGTATTTGATATATGAGAATGCATTAGCATGTATATAAGGACAGTTAATATCTTTATATGTGTTTGTGTGTATGAGAGAAAATCATTTATTTTGTATTAAAGTAATTTATATTTATAAAAGTTTAGCAACAAATAGCAAAAAAAATTAGAACTTGGTTCTAAATTTATAAATCTCAAAGTAGAAAATATGTTTAATATTTTAGTTGCAAGTTTACTTTTATCATGCTTAGTGTATAGGGAAACTTGTGCTTCTTTATTCTTTCCTTCTCAATTCAAAGGGTATAGAATGACATAATTCCAGTGATGGATCATCTGCTTTATCATCCAATAATTTTTTTCTTCGGTATACTCCTACATTTTATCCTTTAAAAGAATTCTAACAAACATTCTGAATGTTGATTAAAACCCCCTATTTTAACAATAAATTTTACTATGCTCAAAATGTGTGTAGATATATACATAATGGTAAAACCATGAAGCTTCTTTTTAAAATCTCCATTAATTTAAAATACTTTTTTTTTTTTTTTGCTTAAATAGCAATCTGTTTATTAGAATAAAAATTTATCAGCTTAGATTTTTTAAACATGTAAAAAAGAGACTGGAGGCAATCATTTTAAGAAATAAGTTTTAATGATCTGTCAGTGTTTGTTTTATCTATATTGTAATGTGATTTTTGTTTAAAGATTTATACACTTAGTAAATTTTCCATTTATTCAAATACTTTAATAATATGATATGAAGGAATATCATTTTTTAATATGTAAACACTTTATTTTGATTTTTTTTTTTCAATTTCAAAGATTTTAATTAACAATTTTTTTAATTACATAATTATATTGCTTATTTAATAAATTATTCATCATATTCATAAAAATATGAATCTTGAAAGATTTTCCATATCTGACTTGGCATTTTTAGAATCACTGCAGTAAAATAACTACGAAACTGACTGATCAAGAAATTTTTTTAAAAATTTATATTACCAAAACCCAAAATAATTCAAAATTTTGAGCAAAGAAATTAGTAAATTACAAACAATTCAAAAAACTTCAGTTATAGTATTGTAAATAGTGCACGTATAATCAGCCAGAAAAATTTTCAAAGATGAAATTAATCTATTCAATTTATTTGTTTTAAGAATGGTAAAGGATTAAGTATCTTGTAACATAGTAGTAATGAACTTTATCTACAAATGTCAAAGAATTGAATATTTACAATCTTAAGATTTTTCTTTCAGCTAATCTTCCAAATACTGTTCTAAAAATTGATATTTAGACATTTTTAGCTAGAGAATAAAATAAAACTGCAAAATCCTTTTATTCTTCACTACAATGGGGATGCTGAAATAATCTTTACCCTGCAGTGGGCTATTTAAAACTGTTTTACATTTATACTTATTTATGTTAAACAAATTGCTGAAAGTAGATTAATAATTTTAAATAGTTTATTTTATCAGACACAATAATCAATCAATAAGGAAGCATGATTATTAGTATCGATATATTTAAAGATATTTTGGGAATTACCTATATGGGGTTTTTTTTTTTTTTCCACAGGAGAATTTAATTTCATTCTGCAGAATATAACTGAAAATATTGAAAATGTGTATGTATATGTGCAGATCTTAACAAAGAACAAGACATTTGAAATAAAAAGTGCTACCAATAAATTAAATCAAGTACCAGTTTATTACCAGAAACTGTCTATATAAAAACAGGTGTGAATCATAAAGTTTTCTTACTTAATACACACCTTTCCAAAAATAAAAATTGATATATAATATCAAAGAAAATGAGTTTTTTAAAAATAGATGTCAAAATTTAAAAAAAATGAAATGCAACTGAAATAATATTTAAAAAATAATTTTTTTTTGACAGTAAAGTAGATGATAAAAACATTTATGTAATTATATACACATATAAATATTTATAGCGAGAGAAGCTAGCTGAAAGTATTCCTTTGTAGACAGGCACATACATCAACAGAAACTCTTCATTAAAATACACATACAGTATATGTTTGTGAATATGTGTGTTAAATAATTAATAAAAAATATATATAACTTTCAAAAATAAACAATTTCTTAAGCAGAAAAAAATTCTTCAATAGAGGACATGATAGATATTTATATTTAATTCATTTTAATAATTAATTCAAAAGCATAATACTTACTTTTTTAAAATTTATTACTGTTTTCCAATTTTGTCTTTAAATTATACTTTTTAAAATACTGTATACACACTTATGCAACACTATGTAAAATATAAATTTCATCAAAAACTTGTCAAACATTTGATTTTAATAAATATATTCTTTTCTGTATACTATGATACCTTACTATTTATCAATGATTGCTACTACAAAGTATTTCAAAAGAAATTGTCAAATTATTTTAGTGCTTCAGCAGATACAACAATGTTTAACTTAGCACGATCCTTTCTGTGACTACTTGCTTAAATTAAATTTTGCCAGTTTTTCCCTTCAGGGCATATTTACCATTAATTAGTCATATCTCAAAATATGAAAATACTGCTTAGCAAATGAAAATGAGACCTACAATGTTCACATAGTATGACAAAAGAATTGAAAGCTATGTTAATTTTCCACATTTTTATGTAGGATGGAAATTGTTGAAGTTTACATTTGTGTAAATAGAGGATTGACTATATTATATAATGCAAATAACTAATATAGAAAGTCAGTTTTTTTTTTTTTTTTACATTAATAAAATTATAAAATATTACATTATTGATAGGGAAAATATGTATATATATATAACAAACCCATATTTAAAAAATTTTCAACAAATATTAAAAGAAAAAAATGTTTTAAAAAAGTAATTTAAAATTTTTAAAAAAAGCTTATTAGATATGCTGAATTCTCTTAGATTTCTTCTGCTTTTACTTTTTCCAATCACATTAGCACACTATAGTCTTCAGTATTTTATTATTTCCAGATGTCTACATATACATACACAAATGCATATATTGTGACAATCTATTAAATGGTTCACAATTGGAAATTTACATTACCTGCATTAGCAAGTTGTGGTCTCTTATCTTTCGTAATGGTTTTTTAAAATATCTATCTACAAAATATTCCAAGTAATAGTGTTCAGCTATATATCTTAGGAATAGTAATAGTTGCAGTGGAAAAGTATAATTTATATATATAAAATTTGTGTAATAAGCAATACAATCTAAAGACAAAATGAAAAAAAAAATGTTTAAAAAACTTGATTTCAGATCAATTTATATCATTAATTTTTTAATAATAAGAACCACTATTGAGCAAAATAATAATGAAAAATTTCTAATTTTGTATCCTTGATTTAATCCACATATAATATACATTTGTATATTCATATGTTATTTTTAAAAAAATATCAGTTGTGATGTGTTTTAAAAAATTGGATATAATCAGTAAATGTATTTGCTAGTAAGTAAATCATTTTTCATTTACATTCATATCAATGGCTTCAAATTTTTCACTCATATTTACATTAGCAATATCACCATATTCTTCATATTTTTTCTCTTCTTCACATTCTTTGGTTGATAGAACTTCATCAGTTTTAGTTTCAACATTTATTTCAAGATTTGAAAATAATTCATGGTCTTCAGTTTCCATTTCATCTTCAGCATAATCTGATTCTGGTAGGACAATTTGGGCTTTTTCTTCACTGTAACCTATTAAATGCTGTAGTTCATGTTTTTTTAGAGCATCTTCTTCACTAAATGGACGATCACAATATTGGCATACAAAGCTATTACTTTCTTCCTGCTCTTGTCTCTTTTTCTGAACAAAGTCTTCAATCACAGTAAGTTTATTATTATCTTCAACAACACAGACCTGAACATCCTCATGTTTCATATAAGCATCAACTTTGCTAGCAAGATTACGAAAATGAAGTATTATATGCTGCTTTAAAAATGATGCTAACTCTGTACTATAATCACAATGTGGACAATTAAGATTATGATGATCAAAATGCATTTTTAAATGACTATGAATGCTGTCTTTCCTTGCAGAAGTAAAGGGGCAGCGATAACATTGGAATAATTTCTTTATTGCAAAGTCATTTGGTAGGAGTTGATGTGAATCAATTTCAGAAATGTCCATCAATTTTTCTCTAACAAGATTGTTATTGTAATGAATGGATTTAGCAGAAGGGGATTTTGTTATAGTAGAAATATATGCCCGACCATGATGAATTTTTACATGCTTTCTGAGGTTGCCAGCATAATTCACTGCATAATCACATAATTCACATTTAAATGGAAGATTACTACCATGAAAACTGTAATGGCATTTTAAGCCAGCAGTCTTAGAAAAATAAGCTGGACAGCGATCACATTTAATACTTTTTTTTTTATCAGCTACTGTCTTTAATTTTTGACCATGCACTTGACTATGTCGCTGAAGATTGGCAAAGAACTTAACAGAATAATCACAGTAATCACATTTAAATTTCTGATTACTTCCATGGAGCCGAATGTGAATCTGCAGCTTTTGTTCTTTAGTAAAGGCAGCAGGACATTTGTGACACTTTAAAATCCTGCTGCCCGAAGATTTTTTGACAAAGGCTGGTGATACAGTTGGCTCTGCTGAATTTTGATGAACTTTTGCATGCCGTTGAAGATTAGCAAAAAAACGAACTGAATATGTGCATTTGCTACACTTATATTTTTCTTTACCATTATGTAATGATTTGTGGTGAATTAAACCAGAAATTTTATGAAATGCTGCTGGACAAAAGGGACATTTGAATCGCCTATCCTCAGGACAATATGCATTTCTTCGTTTTTTAGGTGGTGTAGATGATCTTGATAGTGAAGGGGATAATGATCTTTGACGAGGGGGAGGCAAAGGCCTCATAATAATTGAATCTTCTTTTTGTAAATGAACATTCATGTGCCTTGTAAGATGAGCTTGGGCTTTAGCTGAGTAATCACACTGATCACATTTGAAAGCATAATTTGTTCCATGAAATTTTGTATGAACTTCAAGTTCAATAGTACGTGAGAATAATGCAGGACATTTCCCACATCTGTAACGATATATAGTTTTAGAATCTCCTCGATTAGTAGGACTTATAGCAAAATACAAGGGAGGTGTTTGGTCTTCATCTGCAAATGTTTCAACATAGTTATCTCCAGATGACTGAGTGATCATGTAAACATTATATAAATTCTTAGCTATTTCTTCCTCAGTTGAAATAAGAGACATATCAGCATCTGTTTTTAACAATTCATCTTTCTCATCACTAATCAAACCTTTATGATCTTTTAGATGAACACTAAGAGCACCTCGATTACTAACATAATACTCACAATAAGGACATTTAAAAAGCCCAACAGTTTTACGTTTCCGATGCATTTTTTCATGAGATCTAATATTGGCACGACGCTTGTTGGTATGTGGACAAAATCTGCATTTATAAACTCTTTCCAATGTTCCATTTTTTTTAATCCATACTAGAGGAATATCTTTATTTCTTTTTGAGGAAGAATCTTTAGAAGCATCAGTGGAACTAATATCTTCATCATCAGTTTCCAAATCTTCAATATTAATTTCAACACTTTCAATATTTTCTTCTACTAACCTAGGTTCAAAGACATCATTCACATTTTCAAATACTTTTGGTTTCAAATTAGGTTTTCTGTGCACTTTCATATGTTGTGTTAGCAGGTGTCGTTTACTTATCCAGTAATCACAATGCAAACATTTATGCAAAGCTCTTGGATTGGGTTTATGAAAATTTGAATGATATGATAAATCGGAAGGACTTTTAGTTTTATATGGACATTTTGAGCATTCAAATAACTTTTTCTTTGGTGGGGGAATCTTACTTTCTTTAATCTCTGCTGATAAAAAAGGATGACAAGGGGAAGACGGATGAACTAATTCTTCATTTTTATCTTTAATAATTGTTTGTTTTTCTGTTAAGCTAGATGCAGGATTTGAAACATGAAGCTTCAAATGATTCCATAATAACTGCCGCACAGAAACGTAATATGGACAATAGGTACATTTAAAACTAGTTCCAGCTCTGGGTTTGTGCTGAGACACATGGTAATTCATTTCAAATGTTTGCAGTGTGATATAAGGACATAATTTGCATTTAAGGCATTTTACTTTCTGAACTGAATTTTCAGAGGCTGTACTGTCAACTCTTATGTCATCAATCTGTTCATACTGGAAGCACTCAACAAGTTTAGCAGAATGGCCTTTATGTTTTGAGCGTACATGACGAAGAATTGCATTTTTCCCATTACATTTGTAATGACAAAGTTTACAAGAAAAATTTTTGTGACCAAGGTGAGACAGAGAATGTTCTTGTGAAACACTTTTGTCTTCATTTTTAAAACTACACTTTGTGCACTTCCACAGAAAATCAGTAAACCATCCAGAATTCTCAGAATTTATCTCTGCATCATTATCCAGATGATTGTTATCAGGGACAGGCAAATCACCTTTATTTTCTAGTTCTTCACTGAATTTGTCATTTGGGTCAGCACAATCTTCAATAACTTCTTGTGGTGATTGCAAATCCTCACTGGGTAGAAAAAGGACAGTGGCACTGTTATGAGTTTTCATTCTGTTTTTGATATGCTTATTAACATCCCATCTCCAATTACTGCGATAACCACACAAGGAACATTTAAAAGGACGTTTGTTGTCATGGGCTTGCATGTGCGCAATATAGCGCGAGTGGAAACGAGTAAAATATGAACAATGACGACAGTTATAACGTTTTTTTAATCTAGCCTTGTTGGTATTGCTCGCTCTCTTTTTAAATTTGGAGGTTTTTTGGACAATTATTTTACCATCAGGGGTTTCTTCAATGAGCATTTCACTATCCATATCTTCTAAATTAGAAGAGATTAGACTGGACTCATTTGGATTTAGATGCATTCCAATATTCTCCAGTAAATTTGGTTTTTCTTTGAGATAGTCAACATAATCAGACTGTTTCACATTATCCACTTGTCTCTTTCTCTTTGCTCTTGGGCCTTTAACAAATGTTCTGATCAATCCATGATGAATTAGAAAATGTCGAGAAAGATCTCCTGTCCACTTTGTCTCAAAAGAGCATATATCGCATTTAAAAGGCTTTTCTCCTGTATGAACTCGGTTGTGGCGCACCAGTTCTGATAACCATTTTGCTTCATAACCACAGACTTGACAAGTAAGTGCTCTCCTTTTCTCTTCGGGATCAATTTTCTGCAATAAATGTTCAGATTTTTTTCTTGTTTGATGAAGTCTCTCATCTGGTTCTTCTACTATTTCCCACTCATCATCATCATTATTTTGTGCAAATTCTTCCTGGATAGAAAAAGCTTCATTTTCAAAATTATTTTCCTTCACAGAAGGCATTTCAGAAGTTAAATGATACTTGCTACGATGAGTTGTAATAGCAGGTTTAGAGTAAGCTGAAAATGAACACAGATCACATTTAAATAAATCTTCATGTGATTTGGAATGACGAAGAAAATCTAATTTATTAGCTGTAGTAAATTCACATTTGTCACAAATGTAAATAAGTTTTTCATGAACCTTTTTATGTTGTGTCAAGCGAGTCATTTTATAGGTAGTAAAGCTGCATTCTGTACATTTCCATAATTTCTTTTTAAAATGTTGTAGTCTCTCATGTCTACGCACTACCCAGTTAATTTTATGACAATAATCACATTTTGAGCATTTAAAAAAGTCTGAAGATGGTTCTTGATTGGAAGTCAATTCCATTATCTGGCTATCAGATCGATTATTAACTGGACCATTGTTAATGCTAATACTGACATCTCCATTCATAAACATATTTGAGCTATTACCAATCATTAACTCTGGTTTGATGAATGGTAATCGGTGTGATACTGCATTAATCTCATTAGTCAACTTATCATTTTGCTGTTGTTTTAATGGAAATTGTTTCGATTGCATCATTTCAAGTTTTAATCTTTTGGCTTTATGCACTAGATCTTTATGGCGGCG
This sequence comes from Epiperipatus broadwayi, assembly GCA_028023455.1. Classification (NCBI taxonomy): domain Eukaryota; kingdom Metazoa; phylum Onychophora; class Udeonychophora; order Euonychophora; family Peripatidae; genus Epiperipatus; species Epiperipatus broadwayi. Next base: position 5,193,765 of record JAQFVV010006257.1, on the reverse strand, counting down.
AAGTTTATGCAACTGTTTGGTAGCATATGTGCATTCATCACAACTATGAATAACAATTTTTTCCTTATGAACATCTCTCAAATGCCTTAGAAAGGCAAGAGAATTACGACTAACAAAGTTGCACTTCTCACACACACATGTCCTTGCATATCGAGGAGCTATAAGAGCATCATGATGAATTATATGCTCATTAAATTTTTCTTTTATAAAAGTTGCGTATTCACAGTAATCACACAATTTCAAATCAGGACAGTCCACATGTTTGGCTCGAAGATGAGCATATAATGTATTATCATCAGGAAAATTTTCTAAACAAAGAGCACATGGTGACTGCAACTGAGGAGGCTGATTAGCAATTTCTCCATGAACATCACGAAGATGATTCTCTAATTTCATAAAAAACAAAGTACTAAAAGGACAATGGGGGCAAGTGAAGTTGTTAACTAACATAGATGGCTGCTGCATCTCTTCTAATGGAATGCACCTAAAAGAATAAAAAAATATATTAAAATAATAATATAATCACAACTGAAACTTTATTATTATATATATAATAGGAAAAATTATATTTAAAAATTGCTTAGAATTTTTCAATCTAGAATTGATTGATAATGATGATAAACTAGGAGCTATAGATTAACTGTGTTATCAGCAGGTCATAATAATAAATTTAAATGATATATATATAATGGGCTCTGCTTATAATCATGCATTTTATAAACTTCATATATTTTCAATTTTATATATGTGTATATATTATTTAAACTTATATATCAAACTTTGATATCTTTTTCTTTTGATAAATTGTTCATATATCATTATGAATCTATCTCACAGTGGACGATCCCTTCTCTATTCTTAAACTTAATTGTTTATAATACTCTAATTTTAAAAATACGGGCCACTGAAAAATTCACAATAAAATACATCTTATGTTCATAATGCTTTTTTTTTTGTTTGAGTTACTATGTATAAACATTTTTAATCACATTCATTATATTGTTTTATTTATTTGAACTGAGATCTAGATTGATACTTTTAGGATTTGATTTATTTAATTACAATAAATATAATTATATCAGTCTTTAATTTAGGAATTAAATTGCAAGATATATTTCCAAATAATTAATCTTGTTTAAAATAAAGTGAAATTTATTTAATAGTAATGGAAAACTATTTGGAAAGTTTAAAATTTTTAATAAAAATAATATCTAGGTATTGCTTTCTTTGACCAGGTCGGTCATAATCATAGAACTACAATAAAATAAATAAATATATGCATTAAAATTAAATATGCCATTTACATAACAATGCAATGCACAAGTCTTTCTCGTTTGTTGCATTGATTTTATTTGCTATTATAACGGTCGGGGTAATCAGAGTCTTATGTATCTGCCATACAAGGGTGCCATCAGGCCATTCGAACCTGGAAAATTTATATAGTAGGCAGATACTTAAGTTAAGATCCAATTTTATCTTATTATAGACCGTTAGCCCCAGTCTCTAGCTCGCGGAGCAGCAGAGATAATGTATACTTTATTTTAAAAGAAAGAAAGATAATAAAAAATAAGAATAAGCCCCTGCTAGATTAACAATACACAGAAACATTTATTTTGCACATATATAAAATTTAGAATTCTTTTAGTATAATGTTTACTTTATAATTTGATTTACATTTTAGAAGTTCGCACAGATGAATTAATTATTATTTTATTAAAGTGTCGAGTATGGATAGACTACATAGATTGCACTCGAAAAAGAAAATATTCTATATCCCTTATTTAACCCTAGGCCAAAAGTTCACAATCAAACTAATGCCAATCTATCTGATATATCGATGTATTTAATGCAGCATGAATACGACAGCACAATACTGTACTGTCAGAAATATACATCTGAACAGCACGGTTATCGAGAAGAAATGTCTCTCATCCAGTACAGGAATGCTACGTCTGTCTGGTGAGAAGAACAATAAAAAAAGAAAACTCCATAGGAAGGGATTGCGGTCCTTTTTGCTGTCTTACTATCCCATTCCATAGGCTAAAGAGATGATCCAAGGAGCAGGGAATACCGTCTGCTTCTGATGGTCAGTGAGAAATGGGACTTATTTTGCTCAAGTGTGGCGTATAATGTGATCCTGCATGTAGCAGATCTTCATGCTATATTTACTAATTACACCAATACATCCAATCCATTGACCCAATTTAACTGTGAAACAAATAACCTAAGATTTACCCTCCCTTAAACTAATATAACTTTACGAATCTATGCAGCTATTCACGCCCGACAAATTTAACATCTGTTAAAAGTTTAGCTTAACAGAAAAAAAAATCATAATAAACACTTAAAAGAACAGAAAAAATAAATTAATGGAAATGATTTTAAAAAAAAATACATTCAATAAAAATAATTATTAATAAATGATTTAGTTTGGTTAGATAGAAATTTCTATTTAAATACTGGGAAAGTTTTATAGTTAAAGTTCATAAAAGTTCTTACGGTTTTAAAAATAAAAAGTCCATACTTTCTAGTTGCTTGTAATTTGGATCCAGTGTTAATTCCCATGATATCCTTTGCTGCAGCTGGTATAGTTATTTGCAGGCTTTTATTGCAGGACCCTGATGTCCTGGGGTCCGCAATCTAGGAAAACGATATTACATTTCTTTTAGAAAAACTGAAGGATTAAAAGTGGGTCTTTTCAATCCCTTCTCCTTCAACTCTCCTGGATTTAACACATATAGCACACCTAATAATTTATTTCCAATCTTTCCGTTTTTATATTAAAATTGCTGATTGACTGGACGTGACGTCATGATGATGATGATCCTTTCGCTGTGGTCCATTTCCTGAGGGATTTTTTTATTGGCTATTCTGTTATTATTATTTTTCTCTCCTATCTGATCTTTAATTAAAATTTTTGAGATGCCCAAGGACTAGTTTACTTAAGATTAATTAAAAATAATCATTTCCATTTTTTAGCCTTTTACACAATAGTAAGTAATTAAATTTTCACGTTCTTAAAGATATATTTTTATTTTTAAATCTTTTAAGTTTTTGTTGAAAATTTAGTTTTAAAATACTTTTTTTTTAATAAAGTTTTCTTTTAATAATTTTCCATCTGTGCGATTTTATATATATATGAGTTTAGATAACTTAATTTTCAATTTTTAAAAACAAATTTTTATTTGCGAACTTTTTATTTTTAATTCCTAATTTTATTTATTAGAATGTAATAGCATGTGTGTCCATTACACTATAAACCATGCCTCTTTATACTTTCTTTTTCGATCATTACTCTCAATACAAACATTATCATATTAATAAAATCAAAACTATGTCCAGATTTAATTTCATGTTCCAAAAATATAGACTTAAATTATATTTTTGGAACATGAAATTAAATCTGGACATAATTTTGATCCTATTAATATTGATGTTGTTTGTACTGAACATAATGATCGAAAAAGAAAATATAAAATGGCATAGCTTAAGGCAAACAATATTAACGCCATAAATGAGAAAGACTCTTGCATTATCAAGTAAATGGCATATTTAATTTTAAGGTATATATTTTCATTTATCTATTTTATTGTAGCTCTATGATTATGATCAACTCAGTCAAAAGCAATACTTAGATATTATTTTTATTAAAAATTTTAAACTTTCTTGAATAGTTTTCCATTATTATTATTATATTCAAATTGAGGAAAGAAAATATTTTATGAAATTTATTTAGTTACTTACTATAACAAAAACATTTATTTTTATATTTTCAATCTGAGGTTATCAATACAAATTTCTTCATATATATATATTGTTTTATTCATTGCCTAATGAACCTAAATTTTTTGCTCATTTTTGAATGCCTTATTCTTCTATCTTAACTATATATAATTATATATATTCAATATATAATATATAATGAAGAATTTTAAAATGTATAGATGCATACACTGTCAATTCTATTGCAATTGAGGTTTGTGACATTTTAAAAAATATAAAAATCCCAAATAATAATTTATCCAAATAACTTTTTTGCTCTTCATGATTATAAAGATATATCTATTGTCATCATTAAAACAGATCAATATAATTTGATTGTTGTACTTAATTATTCTGATTACAAAAAAAAAAGAAATTTTTAATTTATTAAATGACAACACATATAAAAAGTTATAGAGAACTCTAGTATATTTAAAAAACCAATTTCTCATCAAACAATCCAGCATGGATGATGATATATATATAAAAATTAAAATTTATCATAGAGAAAATTCTTTCATTATATTTCAAATTTTATGGTTTATCTAAAATAAAACTGAAATAATTGCAAATGATGATGAGGATACTTTAGTTCAATTTTTAACCATTTGGGACAATAGTTCTCCAGATCTTTACAAGGATAGTAATCTAATTCTGAAGAATATTAGTCCTAAAAACATATTTTATTTCATCTGTAGACATCATAAAATTACTATTTCAATACAATGTATATAAGATATGCATTCACTCCATATAGTTTTTAAATAAAACTCTGGATAATGAACTTAAATAAGACTTGGAAAAAAAATGGTATGTGTTTGCTATACTTTTGATTGGAATATATATATATATTAAAATTCCTGTCTGAAGGCAGTGGCAGTATTTTGGCAATAGTGCTTGAGTAAGCAATAAAACCTGACTATTGTTGGTTACAGTTTGGTATTGCTTGCCAATCACTAATTCCATTCTAGCAATAATATTTAAGACTACACAATAAAGACTGAACCACTAACACCATTAAAAAACATTATATATTCATAATTAAAAAATAAATATAATAAAAACTATTTTAAAAATTCAATATATACTTTTTTTCACAACAAAATGAATTGATTAGATAATGAAAATAAATTAAGATGAAATCACAAAATGCATAAGTTGTGTCATCTGGTAAAAACAAATATTGTAGATTTAATAATGCTAAAATAATACAAAATTACAATGATTCAATAGCATGTTTGAAAATATCAAAAATTATTAAATAAGATTCAATTTATTACCTATTTGAAATAGTGATTACAGTTTTTTTTTTTTGTTATTAGATTTTTCTACATGTCTTTAATAACTTTCAGTCTTCTCATTCTGGTATTATGCATGGCCAAATATAAATCTAAAATATATATATATATAATTATATTTATAAGTTATAAAAAAAAGAAGATAAATGTTATATTTGTTGTTTTAACAAAAATATCACATATTATTTTATCTTTTTAAAAAGTTACAAATAAAAAATATGCTTAAAAAAAGGTTTCAATTTTGAATTCACAATTGTAAAATCTGAAGGTAACATCAAAGAAAAAATAACAACAATATATGATTAGTGTACTTCAGTTTGAAACTTTCCCATTCTTTTCCACTTAGATTCATGACATACAAATTTTGTACTTTAAAAAGACTTAATTTTGTAAAAGCTTATGATCTTTAACCTGAATTTCTGGGATATCCAAAACATCTATGACTCGAGTCCAAAGCTGGATGAAATTTTTTTTTAGCTAGTTGATTTCAAAGTAGACAAATTTTTTTCTTACAATAGTCAATCCATAGTCAACTAAACTAGCCATCCAATTATTAACTAAATGAATATCTAGCTAATAATATACTGAATAGTTTATTACTCATGAATTCAAAAATGTTTGAACACCAGAAATGACAGAGTTGGATGAAACCAGCTATTACTAATTAAAAAAATACAAATAAAAAAAATCATAAAAATAAAAAAATTCATAAAAATCATCATCTTGCTATTAATTTGTCAGCTGAATATTGCCTTTACTATTCTTCAAAGAAGACTTTCGAATTACAGTAGGCTATTTAAGACTGTTTGCATTTTATAACTTACAGTAACAATAGTGCTTATTTTTTAAAAAAGTTTCATCATAATATAATCTTTCACTCATTCTGTTACTCTGAAAAGATATAAATAAATTTCCTGACCTTTGTTATACATTAAATCAATATAATTAGTAATTCGTCTGAAATCTGCATTGATTCAACTAACCTGAATATATGGCACCTTCTAATTTTAACACCAAAAATTAATTGTTCTATGAAATAGGATCAATCTTCATAAATAATTTTGAAAAATTTCTTCTACTCCTCAAATATTAGGCAAATTAGTTAACATTATAGTTATTAATGAGATTCAAAAATAAGCTATCTGATAGTTTAGGATTATATGCAACTTTTTGTATAAATGTGCAATAATTGTGGTGCAACAGTGTTTGTACAATGCAAGTAACAATGTGAAAATTTATTTCTAGCATGTATCTGTAGTTTAAATTTAATTTGCACTGATAGTAACAACAGTTATTCTGTAGAAGTTTTGCACCAAACATCCAGAAAACACTTTTTAGATCACTTAATGGCTCAAATCTAAGATTTTGAACTCAATCACTTATCTGTCTAACTATGTAATACTGATTGTGGCTGTATTACAATGATCGTAATCTGAATAACACAATAAAAGCAAAAAAGTTGCTATTGTAATCTGGAAATCACGTTGGTTGTACTATCTGGTAGTCATCAATAATTCATGCTGTATAGTGAATTGCCATTGTCAAAATCTTAAGACATCTCCCTTTGGTTTTGAAGTTTTTACTTAGGTAAATTGATTTTAGGCTTGTTTTACACAAATAAATTTAAAAAATATTATCATATACTTAATGCCTGCTGGAATACATGGTTTACTGAGATAACTCTGAATGAATATGCACCTTAAGTTCATATTATAAACACAGCATGCAGGTATTAAATCATTACCCTAATGCTTGGAATTCTATATTTGAATGTACAGGAAAAGTTTTGATCTAAACTGATAAACAACAAATTATTGACGAAATCTTGAAATGAAACTTAATTCATTATATGATCATTTTGAATATCTCCATTTTTTTTAAATCAAAGCACTGAGTAAAATCAATAAATATCAGATGATAATACAACCTGATAAATAATGTTTTTGATTAATTGACCTATTAGTGGCAATTGATTTTTCCATATTATTCAGACATTATACTTTATTCTTACTTGCTATTCAAGCTAATGACTTAAAATTTTCATCCATTTTAAGATTTTAATCTTAACCCATATTATTTGTATAACAACAGAGGTTTTAACACTAACACAATTCCCCATATATATAAAAATACAGCTTTTTAAATTTAATATATAACTTAAAAATCTAAATAAATAATTTTATTATTTTAAATGAGAAACTAGAATAAATTAAGATAAGGATATGTAATAAAACCATCAAATACTGATTAAGTATTATCTCTTGGCCCTTGTATCTATGTGTTAGTTATCAACAATCAGCTTTCAATCAGAGAACATACATTATGCCAAAGGCTTTAGACAATTATATTTACGTGCATAGGCTATGCAGACAGACATATAAATCTGAGAATTAAAGTAACATCTATATTCATTGTAAAATAAAAAGATGATATATATAACTAGATTTCAAATTATAACAGTACAAAATATGATTGGTTAAATGGGTATTCTCTTTATTAGCTACACCAAACCCTTTCATTTATAAATCATAAGCCATAATAAGTAGAATTTGCAGTATCATCATTTTCAACCATTCAGGATAGTCTCTTCAAGTTCAATTCATCTTCTTTGATCTCTCGTCTCTCTTCTCCAGATCACACAGCACACTTCATTTCATCCATCCATCTCATATGGTCTCTTTCTAGGTCTTTTACAATATCTTTGGAATTCTGTTTAAGATTTCATCTGTCCATATATTATCATTTTTTCTAGCAATATGTTCAACTCAATTCCACTTCATTCTTTCAGTGACATCAGTAACACCCGATTGTTTTCTTACCCATGCATTTCGTTTTTTTATCTCTTTTTGTTACTCCTAAAATACATCTCTCCATACTTCATAGAGTGATCTGAAGTCTGTATTGCTAATTGTCCAAGTTTCAGATCTGTAAGAACTAGTAACACCAATACATGAAAAATCTTCATTTTCAAACATATAGGCATATTTCCTTTTAAGTTATTTCTACCAAAAGCACTCCAACCAAGTTTAATTCAATGGTTAATTTCATCCATTATGTTCCATCTGCCCAGATATTTGTAGTTGTTATCTTTTTCCAACTCATCATTATCAATCTTTCTTATTGTGAGAAAATCCACTGAATATTACTTTTAATCTTTTTACTATAATTTTAATCCTACTTTCTTATACTTACGTGAAATCTTTTAAAGTATCAAGAGTGACTGTTGGTCATGATCATATTCACAAATATTTGGAATTTTTAAACTTTGATATATTGTTTGCATATGCAATAGCAATCATATTATTTCACCATTTTTATTACTTACTGTAAGCTTTATCAAATAATAATAAATGCCAGATGATAAAGCTTAATAAATCCCTATCCTGTGCTGTCCTATCAAATATCCCTAGAATAGTTTCAAGTTTATGGTTTTCATCAAGTTCCAAGATCCAACCAAAGCTTCTCATTGATAAAAGCTATAAACTTGAAATTAGTCTGAAGATATTGAATAGGTCAGCATAGGATAGGGATTTATTAATCATTATTATCTGACGTATAATCACTAATTAAAGTTTACCTTAAGTAACATACGAGATTGAAATAATATAATGCTATAATAATATGTAAACTGAAGTCATGTAATATTTTATTGGTTTATACCATAATGTTATATGACTTTAAGAAAAATGGTTGAAATTATGTATAAAATTTTCATCTTTCATAAAGTAAGCCAGGAAACTTTTGACAGGCAATAGATTTTCTTACACAAAGAAATATTTAAAGACAAACTTGTGGAGGGTAACCAGTTTAAATGTTTGGTATTAATCTAGTCGACTATCTACATGATTTTCTCTTTAATTTATTCTTTGATCACTGCTTTCACAAGATGAAAGAATACTAGGATGATTAATCAATCAATTGAAGATTTCTTTGGAAAAATGGCAATTTATCGCAGTAATACAATCATGACTTAATTTATAAATTCAATGTGTAATCTAAAATCTAGTATTATTTTATTATTTTGCAAATTTTTACTTCTCTTTTCAATTTCTTATTTGGTTTTGAGAAAATGGGGAGAGGGGGGTGAAGTAGTAGAGAATTGGAGATAAAAATGTAAGTTTTCACGTTTCTCATGATATTATCTACATAATAATGATTTACAAAATGTTGATAAATTTCAAGCAATTTTTTCTTATTTGTAATTGACAAATCAGTTTTGAATATTGATTCTTATTATGGCTTTGGAAATTTTTAATTTTTTTCTTTGCTTTCTCGGAGAGATAGAGAAATAGTCTTGACTTGCAATTTATCTTAGTAATATTACTACAAGTTGTGGCAAAATCTAGATTCATAGAGTAAAAAAAAATTAGCATAAAACTGAAACATTTCCTATCCTACTATCATTAGGCCAGATACTTTTTTCTCTCTTTATTACTTAGAAATTTTAAGATAAACTTTGTGTTCTGCATTGATCATATTGTTTAAAATGTTTTTATTTGAAGACGTTAGACTTGGTAGTGTTCATTTAAATTATTGTATTTTTTAATTTAATCAAAAAATTTCTTTATGTTCTTCATTTACAGATGACCTTGGATCATCTATAATGAAGAAGAGATAAATAGTTTATAGTGATTTTGCATTGTCCATGCATGTTGCCAATAAATAACTCATTCAAAATGAAAGCAGTGACAATGCCTTGGATTTTGTGAAGTTAAAAAGTAAGCAACTATTGGGCAGGTTGTGGCAATCCAAAGAAATTAGTTTTTATTTTAAGTTTTTAATTAATTTGTTGTAGTTTCAAAGCCAGTCAGTTCATTTTTATTTACATTGATTTAAATTGTACTTTGTATTGCATGTTGTTGACAATTATTATTTTATCAAAGTCAATAATACAGTTCATCGATTCCTTCCTCTTCACTTTTTAGAAAGCAATAAGAAAAAAAAATTAAAAATTTTTAAAGACAAATAAATAATAATAAGAAATTCCAATACAAATCTGTCAATTACAAATTGAAAAGGGTTGTTTAATTCTACATCAATTAATTTTAAATAAATCAATTATTTTATCTAGCGCGATGTTTATATAATACTTTATCATGTGTTTGAAGTTTTAGTATTCAGTCATTTATGTTTAACTATTATCAATTAATTTTGTAAGTCAATATTAAGTATTATTATTATGAGAAATTTAAAGAAACCTTGATAACTTCAGACTCCTCCCTCTCTTTTGTTCCCTCTCCCATTTTCTTAAAACCAAAGAAGAAATTGAAAAGACAAATAATACTAAAAGTTTGCAAAAAAGAAAAAAAAGTTGTCAATGAAAAGAAGATTTAAATTCCACTTTCAATTTATACATTGTGATAAATTCATTTCCCAAATCCAAAGAATTATCAACTGATTGATTAGTCATCCCAGTATACTTTCATGACGACAAAGCAATGTTTAAAGAATAAAGAGAAAATGGAATGTAGATAGCAGACTAGATCAGTACCAAATCTTTTATGACTCCATCACTTTTAAAATCTTACTGTTATTCACATTTTCTTTTTTTTTTTGGCCACAACCATCTCTCTATACTGAAAAACTGCATCTGCAAGTATAAACTGTTATAAATTTTTTAAGAACATAAGGATTTTGAAATCAAACCAATTTGCTCCCTATTGAAGAGCAATAGCTAGAAACTACAATATTTTGGTTATCTGTTGACATTAATATCTAAATTTTTTTAATGTAGTTTGGATGAAAATATCTAGTTATATTTTGGGAGCCAAAAACAAAATGACTGAAATATCCTTACTAATTATGGTTTCTGAAACGGTAGCAATTTAATTTTTAAAAACTTCTTTAATATTGCTTAAAATTTGATTAAAAAGACAAACATGCCATTTAAAAAAATAGCTTTGAACTTACTGCTGCATTTTATCTGATATATCTCATTTACGGATATAGCAGTAATTAATCAGCATACAGAACTATTTTCCATGTTAAAAATGTCTTGATAGAAAAACTTTGTGTTTACTGTTGACCAAGATTTCCCAAAAATATAAAATTAATAAAAGAATCATTAATGATATATTGCATTTCATCACTTGATAAGACTTTTTTAAAAAAAAAAATCACTGCCATGCTGCTTCTTAAATCTCATTCAACTTTTCTTCAAATCTCTTATCACTTATGAATTCTCTAATTTGATAGCCTACAAAAACATCTTTTAAATTTTGGTATCACTAATCAGAGAGAATTTGTTTCTCAAATATATAATTTTAGTTTTCATTTTATCCAATAAAGAGAAAATTACTTTTCCTAAAGTTCAGAAATCTGCAAACTGTTTAACACGAGACATTACGTATAAATCTCCCTATCCCCAACATTAAATAGCAAAAAAAGAGGTATCCCCCAGCCAAATTATACAGCCACAAGGAAAAAGATTAAAAATATGTTCATAAAAAATACAAATTTCTGAATAGTGGATATATTTGAACATTTATTTTAATAATAGAATGTAATAGAATCTTCTATACATTCTATTGAAAATAAAAATTCTAGAAATAAATAAATGAAAACAGAAAACTACTTTGACACTTTGATTTATTTGTAAATTTTTAATATTTATATAATCATCATATACAATAATTACTATTTATTTTATATAGCGTATGTTTACAATTGTATTACATTCAAATATCAGCCTTTCAAGCTAATTGTGCATACGCTTTTGCGAGTATTAATATCTTGTATTGGAGAGAAAGTATTCCTTTATTATTATTAACACTCACAAAAGCGTATGCCCAATTAGCCTGAAAGGCTGATATTTGAATGTAATAATTACTATAATAAGGTTAAATTCAAGAAACATTGTAATGTGAATTTTTCCTCTCCTAGAGTCATAAAAATATTTATTTACAAATTACAAAAGAAATAAAAGAATATGTTTATCATGATAAAAAGAGCCATGACATTGGGATCATCAAGAGCTACATTTGTCTCATGAGATGCAGTTTGACTACTCCTGCTCAAGTTTCTATTTAGCATAAGTGAAAAATATAGGATCATTTCTGAATATAGTGACTTTTTGTTTACATTTATTATTCTACTACATAAAAAAAAAAATCTTTAAATCATAGATTTACTACATAAAAAAAAAAATCTTTAAATCATAGATTTCTAATAATTGAACTTTCTTTAAATGCAACTTCCACATTGCTGGATGATTCATGTTTGAACACATATAATAATTATAAAAGAAAGTTTTTTTTTATGAAAAAAGATTGCTTTAAAGCTAATTTTATGAGGTTAATGATTCTAAAAGTTTTCAATTATTGATGCTGCTGTAGAAATTTTTTTTTTATTATCATATTGTCAGTCTGCTTCTTAGATAAATAACATTACAAATAAAGCCATTCATTGGAACCTGGAGTGTTGGATAAAAAATATCACTATTTTCATTGACATCTTAAACTAAAATTAATTCATGATTTAAAATTAAGTGTTCTGGAAGGTAGAAAACTGATCACTGTAGTTAATAAACAATGCTAATTCAGCAACTTTTTTGTTTTCCAAGATAATCATTTTTGTATTTACAAAGCTGTTAGATGTTGTAGGGATCCATCCAAACTATTGGAATAACCAATGGAAAATTATATAAACCATTTTAATTGCCATTATGTTTCTGGGTTTCAGGTTAGACAACCACACATATAGATAGAAGAAAATAAGATTCAAGTAAGGAAATATAAAGCATTGAGGTAAAAAAAAAAATGGCATTAATAAAAACAGCAAAAAAAAAACACTTACTAGTTGTTAATATTGTTATCTATAATTAGATAGATTTAAAAGCTCCTTTACATATAAAAATTAGACTATGTTCAAACAAATGTAAAAACGATTATTCTTCAAAACTGTAACTGCCGCTCTATTAAATTTATCCAGCAGCATCATCAAATTTTCTTCCCAAAGAAATAATCAGTATTAATTTTCTAAAAAAATTTGTCCTTATTTTAACCAAAATTATGCTAAATGGAAAAACACTGATTAACTAATCATATAAGCAAAACATTCCTATCATATGATATATTGAATTTCTTATAATCACCTTTCCATCACAATTAATAGCACAATAAATAATAAATCCAAATGAATAGTACACTATCTTAAATTCAAGGTAGTGCAGAAAGTATAAATTAAATTAAGTGCTGCTAAAAAAAAACTAAGCATTTTAATAAATGAATAACAGCATAAGATCTATCCAACCATATAACAATAAATAATCGCAACAATATTAAGATATACACATATCTCTATAAACAAAGCATCTACATCTTAAGCATGTGAATATTTCACATTATAAGAACTATGACATGGTACATCATATGTATACTTTTTTTTATATTAAAATGGCAAGCAAAGACAAAACTTACTATAATATAAATATTAATGAAATGCAAGTAGGCTGTAGGCAATATGCAACTCAACCAAATGTATACATGGTTGAAAATATTCAGTTTCTATATCCTTGATGAATTTCCCTACAAATCTTCACTAATAATAATAATGCCTATAAACTATTGTTTCAACCAGGAAGTTTAGATATATTCCACATTGAAATTCTATCCACATATTCTCACACATTTCAAAGAACTTTCTCTTTATTATTGGGTTTAAAATGTTAAAAATTAATAAGCAAATCTTAAGAAATTGGCATTTAATAAAATGATAATCAAAAAAAATATATAGCTGTCTATCTATTTCTAACACTAAAAAAAAAAAGAAATAAGTACACCAAACCATATCCAAGTTACAGTAGATACTTTTTTCAAATAAACCATTATATCTTAATAAAATAATAACATATAAAAATATCAATAATTTCTGTCTTTCCCATTAGAACTTTAAATAATACTCAAACAAACAAAAAAGCACATATGACAGAGAACATTTTATGGTGTAAATAAATCTTAAGTCATAAACACTAAAAAATTATACATGTTCTATTTGAAACACACACATATGTTTTGTGCATACATGCTTATACATATTTTTCTTCTACTGAATTTCATAAATAATTTAAAAAAATTGAAATTTTAAAAACAAAAAGGTGACACATTGGGATCTATTTCTATACAACAACTACTTTCAGTATATGTTACAATAATAGCAACTCTCCATAGTAGTGTCACCCAGTACAAGCCTTAGTAATCAGTAGATAAGATTTGTGTACAAAATCCCTATCTATAGCCCTTGCATTTCTATCCCCAGACTATAGTTTCTAGAATGTGGCTTTCATCAGTGAGGAGCCTTGGATCTGAGAGCACTGCACCTACTAGTTAGGAATTTTATATACAAATCTTCTTGCATCCACTGATTACTAAAGCTTGCACTGAGTGGCAACCATTGTATGGAGAGTTTGTTACTGTTATAATACCTTATGTAAGCATAGGAAATAGTGATCATGTAATATATTTATTACATTTTATCATTAATGATTTTGTCAAAAGAACTCAGTTCTGATTTATTGACTGCACAAGCATCAAACATTTTAATTAATTTGTTGCGAAAAGCTAAATAAAAGCTATTCTATGATTTTTCTTTTAAACAATTTTATTTACTAATTGTACATATATATATTTTATTTTTTAAATAATTAATTCTAAACTATTTATAAACATATTCACTGATACCATTGCTCAATGGGCCTCAATTGTTTAATCACGTTGTAGTTACTTATATGATAGCATTGACTGGATGAGGTTCAAACTTAATTCTGGAATCTTATTTAATTAAATCCTTTGATAAATGGTATCCACATTACATTACTGGTAGATTGGAAAAGTTTGCATTTTATTACAATATATGTATTGAACTATTCCCAAAAGGCCATCCATTTTAGTCAACATATATATATTAAATATTTTTAACATTTATTTTATTAATTATAAAGTTCTGTTAATTACCATTATAAACTAAGTATAACATTATATAGATAGTTTTCATATAGACTGCAGCTGATTGTAAAATTCCTTCTACATCTAAACTTTAAATATCAGCATCAAAAAGTATTCATATCATATATATCAAAAGTCCTTGGAACACACTATTGACCACTATTATTTACATTATTATAGAGCCAGTTATAAAATGTAAATAAAGTTTCAGATTAAATCTAATATTAAAAAAAAAAAAAGCCACGTGACCACACACACACAAGTAACTAAGTTTGAGAATTGTTCTACTAAAGATATGTATTTTAAAAATTTTATCTAAGCCATTACAATTATTATTATTTTTGTTTAAAAAAAGATTTTCCTTAAACATATACAAATAAAAATGAAAATTATAGTAATGAACAACCTTTCATAATCAAGCATGGCTTTTCCAAATCTGAGGGGTGGGGGAGAAAAAATATATTCTGAAAAGAGTTTTACAATAACTGTACAAAGCAATCTGTGAACCACAAATGCATTTACTTACAGAACATACTTGTCCATTTTTCTGAATATACAATCCAACAATTGGCATACAAAGATTACTCAAATACTTCAAAAATGTAAAATCATAATTTAGAAAATATTGTTTTTTCATACATATACAAGAATTAAATTAAGTCAATTTTTCCTTCTCCCACCTCTTTTCCTCACATCCTCTACAATTACAACACATCTTTCCTAATTCCCTTGCCTCTAAATATATGCACAAACCTGTTCATATTTTTATAATTTCCTCAAAAAACATTAATTTTTCAGTAACCAAAGATTTCTAATATTATCCTTTCCATTCTCCAAATCCATATCTGTAAAACTGTTAATTTTTTTTCTCTCTCTTTCCTTAATTGTCTGCATTCTTCTCCATATAGGGGATTTGAACTCAGACTTTCAAGCCACTTCACTATCCAAACTATCTAATACTACTGATACACATGACCACACACACACGTAGAAAAGATAAATAATCACTAATATATGTATGGGAGATGGTAATCTGGACAAACTGACGGGTGCTGGCTTAGCACAAAATACGAATATTGGTGATTAGTTATCTTTTCTACATGTGTGTGGTCATGTGTATAGTTTCGATAGTGAAGTAGTTTGAAAGTCTGGCTTCAAATCCCCTATATTTACAATTAGGATCCAAGTTTAAGAGCGTCTGTATTTCAAATCTTATTTAGAACATTTCTTAAATCCAATTTCAATGGAATGTTATAGTGTGAATTACCCACAAAATGATACCAATAAGAATACACACGATCAAAAAAAAAAGCTATTTAACTAGAAATGTATCAAATATTGCATGAAAATAATTTATTTAGCAAATAAATAAAATCTATACATTAAATTTATAGCACGAATTATATTAGTAAATAAAAACATGAAAATAATATTTTTAGCAACAAAAGCAATACAAAAAGTAATCCATAAGAAAGTAACTAAAGGCAATAATTGCATTAAATGAAAGCAATCCACAAGAAATAAAATGCAGATATGAGGCTAGATGCACATTCATAAGAAACGAAAGTCAAAAAAACTCATTTACAATAATTATATTAAATAAAAACATAGATATATTTGGCAATCAAAAAAATACAAAATGATCAGTTATTGATTCATATTTTATAATGAAACTAACTTATGATGAAAAATTAAATTAAAGCATGAAAAAAAATATACGATAAAGTACTATCATGATTTCCCATTGTTGCAACAATGTGAAGTTTATAGCTGTCTATATTTTAGGAATTTTACATTTTAATCTGTGTAAATTTTTAATTTTTTCTAATGGATTGCTTTTTACAATTTCATTATTTATAGATAGCTTTCACTTAAGGCCATCAATTACTTTTTATATTGCTGCACTTGCTAAAATTCTTTTCACGCTTTCATTTAATTTATCATCATAAATTAGTTTCAGCATAAACTATGAATCAAAATATTTGTATTATATATTGCTAAACAATACAATAAATATTTACATTTTACTGTTTATTGCATTTTTTCCTCTAAATTTTTAATTATTTTCATTTATTGTTCTCAATTACTATCTTATGATTATTTTTTGCATCACTATGCTTGCTAAGATACTTGTTTTCAAATAACTTCTCATTATAAATTAATTTAAATATAAAATATGAAACAAAATCTTATTATATATTGTTTTGGTTATAAATAAATTATTTTCATACTTTTTTAACTTCTTGCTAAATAATACAATAAATATACATATTCTACTTCTTTGATAAATAAATTATTTTCATTTAATGCATTCCTTGCTGTAAATTCAATATGTATGCACATTTTATTTCACGATTAATTTTTCTTTGGTCATAGGAATGTCATGTGGCATCATTGATGGATAGATTCCACACTTATTACAAGAGCACTTCAATTATTCATAGACTAACTTATTTTTACTAAATATCTGTTTAGCTATTTACAATTCTCACTATAATTTCTTTATCGCTATTTTCATCAGCAGTTCATCAACTTTGCAAATATTTATAAACTCTAATCTGTTTTATAATTTTCTGTCCAATACTTATTATTAATCTTCTATTTTAAAAACGTTAATATTTTTTTTATCACAAAAGTTTTTCACACATTGTAAATAGTATATTGCATTTTAATCAATTTATCTTTATTATTTCCAAATACTACCATACCAACAAACTTAATGCAATATATTCCTAATCTTAATTTCATACCTATCAAAACATTCATTTCACAACCCATCTAAATATACATTAAACAAACAGATGACAGACAACATCTCAGCTTTATACATCTTTCTAATCTTCCATAAGACCTTTTAACTGTATGAATATCTTCTGATTTATATACAAATTTCTAAAAAATGTCTTTTCTTCCAATCTACATTTCTTTGTCAATAAAACCAACAAAATAGTTCACTGCATTCTAATAAAAAAGTTAATATTTTATTAATTTTAAAAGGATAAAAATTAATGAAATATAAATCTCTTTTTAAACCAATGATTTTCATCAATCCAATTGCATGTATTGCTCTTGATCTTTTCTAAATCCAAAATAATCTATACTTAGGAACATATGTATTCTATTTGAAATTCTCTAGTCAAGATTTAATGCATATAGCATTTTAGAAGGTTATTCATACTTTCACATCCTCTTCACTTACATATCTTCATCTGAAAGATCAACACCCTGTGCTTTGCTGGTTTTCATCTCTCAGTAAGTGCTTTGACAATTTTGTCTATTATTACACAATTTGTTTCATTTTTAACTGCATTTTATTTTTCAATTAAAATTAAGCTTCACATATAGTTTCATATAAATCATTGATATATTCTTCCATTTTTAAATAAATCTACTTTATCAATATTTTTACTATTTCTATGATCAACCATTATTTCATATCTGTAAGTTTGCTTCTACCATCCAAATTATTTAATTTACTAAAAATTGAATCAAATCTTTTTATATAATCTTTTATTATCTTTTACTCTTTCTAGCTAATCTTGCATAGTTTTGTTTCACATCTTAAGTCATTATTATGCTTTCTATATGTATTTTTATATTCTATAGAATTCTTCCTTCCATCTTCTATTATCTCATTACTAATCCAAGGTTTTTTTAAAAAATTTCATTTATCTCTTGCTTCTACTGCAAATTCTTAATTTTTATTTGAATTTACTTCACTAATTAGTTCAAACCACTAAACATCACATGACCACCATTCTTTATGCTTATACACAGAGGCAAAACTTTCCATACAATAGCGCTATTCAGTGCAAGCCAGAGTAATCAATTGATGCACGAAGGTTTATGCATAAAATCCTATCTAATGTCTACTCATGCAATATCCCCAGACTAGTTTCTAGCTTGTGGATTTCATCAGTGAGAAGCCTTGGATCTGAGAGCACTGATCTTAGGATCTAATGCAACCTTCCAGCACCTTTTATCTTATTACTAATTATAAAGCTTTGAGTCCTAAATGGTAACACAATGTTTTCAATTCAAGCTCATTAGCTTGTATAGTTGTATAAATCTGAACTTAGTTCAGCATCCATACTCTATGGTATCTTGGGTTTAATAACCACAATCACTACAATCCTGTTGGGAAGGAATGGTATTAAACCACTAAACATCACATGATCACCAATCTTTATGCTTACACAAGCTGTTTACACAGAGATGTGATGTGGCTTCTCCTTAAACGAAGTCAAGAATATCTTAGCAATTATGCCCAGATAAACCTGTTAGCCACTTTATTTTCCATTCTCCATTCTAAATTTTCTCATATTCTGCTCCATCCCATTTCCACAACATGTTTGTCAACACTTTAAAACCTTTATATCTAAATCCCCCTTATCTTTTCCCAAACCCAGCATAAAAACCAATAATTCACTTTCTGTATAATCACTTTTTTCATATTTATTCTTCTATAACTTCATTATATGTACCCTTTCTGTTTTCAAGCATTTACATTCAATTAACAAATGCCTAATATTTTCTATTCCTTCCTTACATAATTTACAAAATAAATCACCCATATTTTTCCATTTACATGTATATTCTCTTGTAGCTAAAGATCCCATTCGACTCTTAAACAATAAAATACTTTCCTTACTATTATCATGTATTAACTCACACCTAATATTCATTCAATATTCCCAGACTAGTTTCTAGCTTGTGGCTTTCATCAGTGAGAAGTCTTAGATCTGAGAGCACTGCACCTAGATCTTAGGATCTAATGCGACCCTCCAGCAGCCACCTTTTATTTTACTTGCTAACTATAAAGTTTTTAGTCCAAAATGAAAACACAATAGTTTTCAATTCAAGTTCATTAGCCTGTATAATGGTATAGATCTGAACTCAGTTCAAAATTCACATTTTCTGGTATATTTGGTTTTTTAATAACCAGTCACCATAATCGTATTGGGAAGGATTGGAATAAAACTACTAAACATCACATGATCACCATTCTTTATGCTTAAACAAGCTGTTTACACAAAGGTAAAACTCTCCATACAGTAGCACTACTCAATGTAAACCCTTTTGTGCATAAAATCTCTATCTAGTGCTTACTCATTCAATATCCAGACTAGTTTCTAGCTTGTGGCTTTCATCAGTGAGGAGCCTTGAATCGGAGAGCACTGCATTAAATCCTGAGATCTAGGTGCAACCCTCTCAGATCCAAGACTCCTTACTGATGAAAGCCATAGTTAAAAACTAATCTGCAGATATTGAATGAGTAGGCAACTAGATAAGGATTTTATGCACAAACCTTTCTTCATCCATTGATTACTTTGGCTTGCACTGAGTGGCGCTATTGTATGGACTTTTGCCTCTGTATTACTAATTAGTTATTATTTAAGTAAATATTCTTATCTCACGACTCATCCCCCCCCCCCCAATATCTCATTTAAATTTTTAATTACCTCTCTCTTTTTTGACTCAGTTCCTCTTATCAATCCAATAATTATTAAAATGTGATGATTCTTTTTCATTCAAAAATGTCCATATGCACTCTTAATACTGATTCTAAATCTATTTTGATCAAAACATAGTTTTATTAAACACAATCTTTTTTCTTAAAAAACAGTCCATTAATTTTAATAAATAAATAAATAATTCACATACATATATATCTTCTTTACAAAACTTGATTTATAAATTTAAAATTATAAAGGGAAGAGATGAAAGATAATATAAATTTTTGAATTTTATTTTTATTTTATGTTGTTTTTATTTTTAATTGTATTTTTATTTTGTATATATTTATTTCTTTTTATTTATTGGATAAATGGAATATATTATTTTTATATATTTTTTAGTTGCCCTGTCAAAGACTATAATAGGATATAGTCAAAACGGTGAAATTTTTTTTTTTTTTACTTCAAAATTCAATTTATTTGCATCTATATTTAGGTCTAATACAATTAAATCATTCAATTACCGTTAACCTGATCACAAAACATGAGTGTTAAATATAAAAAAAGAAAGGCACAGTACATCAAAGAGACATTTCATAATTATTTAGTCCATAAGATTGATTGCTAAATATTGCATCCTTCACAAATTAAAGGAGGAAGATATACGCACATGTCAGTCAAGGTTAGCAGATCAGACCTGGGACCAGATAACTCTTTAATGACTCTTATGATGGTCCCAGATACTACAGCCCAAGAGTCTGCTCCAGAATTTAAAATTCCCTATTGACGCAGAATAGTTCAATTGAGCAATCTGATCCTTTGTTAAAAATGACTTTGCATCTGACGGACTAGATTGAAAAGTTTATCATTGTGGTGAGCCTGATCTGTCCTAAATTTTTTTTGAAAGCATATTTTAGCAATATACTAGCAGTCTGATTTCTTGATTCTTTTCAATGCAATGTTACATAGATCTTTCCATACTCCACATTGGTTGAGAATATGGGCCATGAATTCTTCTGATCTGAAGCATAGGGGGCAGATGGGGTTAATGTTATACCTCCTTTGATAACAGAGGAAGGCTGCCGTAGGGAGAGCCCCAAGATTGCCTTCAGGAGAAAATCGACAAACTTGGGGCCGAGCTTAAGCAGTTTAGTCATCTTTGTAAGATGCGATATTCCAATAGGGAGATTACCCATTTTGGTTTTGCCCTCATAAACCAGTTGAAAAGCTTGCCAATAGACCAGTTTATTTTGGAATAGCGTACTGGAAGTACTGATGTTATCAATTACCAAAGTCACTTGTTGTTCAATCCAAAGTTTGCGCCGTTTTGAAGGGGCCAATCTGTAGGGGCCACCTTCTCCATTGAAAAAGGACATTCCATTTAGTGGGTGAAGCCCAAGGCCATTTAGTATGTTTGGCTTTTGAAGTAAATTCAAGCTGATGACAATGTGTGAAATATTTTGTGTTATAGAATAATAGTTTGTATAATAAAACAAGTTTTGTAAAGAAAATATATATGTGTGAACGATTTATTTATTTATCAAAACATAGTCTAACTAAAATCTATCCTTATTATCTGGATAATAGTATCAGTTCAAACTGGAAATTACATTAAAAAGGTCTTAAAATCAATCTTTATGACAAGTACCTCTAAAATGAATTAAAGAAATGATTTGCTGATGTATTTATTCAAAGTTTTAATTCTGCAAATAATTAACAAGAACTAAATGTCAAATTAAGACATTTAGAATAATCAGTTTGGACAACAGGTTCACAAAATATTCTGGTAATATTGTGCAAGAAATCATCTAACTTTAACAAATCTCTGGAATCGAAAATAGCTGTTTTATATTTGAAATGGTTCAGATATATAGGTATAGAAACAATATATATATATACCTAATTAAAAGAAATAAATAAAAACAAAATACAATTACTTCTCTATGCAACTGTTCTTTTTTCAATATTTCAGTTAGAGAACTGGTTTTCAATAGAAAATAAAAATTATCAAAAAAAAAAGGCATTTGTGTAGACAAGTAATTGTATTTTGTTATACATATAATTAGTAATGATTTGATAAAATGTCTAGATTTATAGTAACTATATATAGGAAAATTTAATTTTTGAAGCTATAATTATTTATATCTTATAAATAAATTTAGGATATTAAAATTAGATAAAAATTAATGTATAAGAAAAATCATTAATTCCAATTACTACAAAGTCATAATGACCAATGTGTTGAAGACAATAAAATTATTGAATTAATCAACACATTATCAGTTTATAGATGCCTTAGTGATGGACAAAATTATATTTCATTTATTATCCATTTATATATAACTTTGCTATATTAGTTTAACCCATGTATATACATAAATTATTCCATACTTATCTAACATTCATATGATAACTCCTTAACTATTGCAGTAGTATCCCATACATTATTCTCTAGATATATATAAACTCTACAATAAATATGGCAGCAATTTAAAAACGGTCAAGTTAAAAATTATCAATTAAACTTGTTAATTTAATAAATTCAGTAATTTTGACTCTGGACAATAATGAGAAACAAACTTTTTCTTGATTGTAAATTAAAATCCATAAAAAAATTTGATAATTTACACAGCTCCACTTTTCTTGATAATTTATATTGATAATTCCATTCCAAATTTCTATTGTTTACACACCAGTCATTTTTTGGGATACTTAAATAGTACTGAAAACAATATTGCAATAAAATATTTATAGGTGTTTGATTTTTATCTAAAATATATGATAAAATCCTTGTGTTACTAATAATAAATAAATGCCCAGTAAGAAATTTTCCTACATTTCTTGGTTTTAAGATCAAAATAGTTGTTTTTTAAAATGTTTTTAAGATTAAGCATTATCATTATATTTATACATAGGCATTGAGAGCTAACACTGAAAATGAGCAAAAAAAAAAAAAACTTCTAAATAATATTCTTCATATTACAAACAAGTAAAATAATTTAGAACTGAAAATGATTTGTATATATTAGAACTTTGATGATGAAGATAAAGAAAATTAATAGAACTTTTAAGATTTAGTAAAATATTATATTTTATGCACTTGCTTATTTCCATAAAAAAAAACAAAAACACTTTTTATAGTATATATTTCAGTAATGTACTCATAAACAGTTGACCAAAGATATGTGAAAAAGATCTATGATCCCCAAGTTGCACATTTCATGCTGGATCAGCGCTCATCATCTCTTACATATCTTTGATATGTGTAAGAGATTGTGGTCTAAGCCAACTGATGAGCGCTGATCCAGAATGAAATGTGCAACTTGGGGATCATAGACCTTTTTCACATATCTTTGGTCATATGTTTATGATTACATTCCTCCACAAGATATTAAAAGTGGATACAAACCAGTCCATAACTTGCGTGAGAGTGATGTAGTGAAAATTACACTATAGAAATATTATTCATTATTGGATAATCTCTAATCTAATGAACGACTAATAAAAACTATAATTATAAAAATCACTTGCCAAAAATCCTACTCTCTATTTCTTACCTATTAACTACATTAGTTTTCCCAATTCTCTTACATTTGAAATTGTAATCATATATTTTAAAAATCAAAAACTCTGTCTGATCCCTGATGTCAACCATAATTAGATATTTCAATTATTAAATTATTGGAGCTTTTAAAAAACGTTTTCGTTTAAAATATAATTTTCAGCTGCATTAAATAGTATGATATTGGTTTTTCATTAATGATTATATTTAATATAATCTTCATCCATTAACAAAACATTTGTTTTGTAGGCTATATGACACAATCTACTTTAATTTAAGTAAAAATAGCTATTCAAAAATAATTTTCCCACATTTATCAAAAATTTTATTAGAATTTATCACAATCAAAAATATTATTGATATGCCTGTTACTCAATCGATTTTTTTTATAGATATTTTATCAAAATATTTAATAATTCAGTAACTTAATATTCTTAAAAATTTCATATATTAATTATTAAATATAGACAATATAATTATTTTGAATAATTGCACATCTTTGAACTAATAAACTACCAACCAGGAATAATAATGAATAGCAATCAGAGTATTGTACGCAATAAAAAAAATTGCATAACACAATAAGTCTTTAAATAGCACTGCACTGGAAACAGTATTTTCTTTTCTTTTTTTTGAAATAGTATTTTCTATATTATGATACAAAAAAATTGAAAGGCTATATTTATTTTTATATACAGTATCCTAAAAAAATACTAAAAAGTATATACTGATGTAAGTTTAAATCTATGAACAGAAATGAAAGATCTAAATAAATTCAAAAACCATTTTATTTATGCATGAATTGCTGGATCTTCAATAACCAAAACAGTTTAACTATTTAAGTTTTTGGGATTGATTATCAAGATGGAAGAACAAAATTAACTAAAACTAACTGTGGCAAGAATTCATCACTTATTAAAAAAGATTTATAGAAACTATGAAGAATTGTAATCAAAAAAAGAACCACAGTGAAAAAATCAAAGCAGAGACTAGTACACATACCAATATTCTAGTGTCGATAATAATAATAAAAAATTCATTATAAGTTTACAAGCAGTACGAATGATGGACAAACAATTTCAAAATTATTGATATCCAATAGGAATGTTAAAATGTAGAAGATATGGTATCACATGCATTAAACTAATAGTTGTTTGATATCATGTCAATTGATTGACAAATCATTATTTATATTTTCTTCAATAACTGGAAAAATTTATATCCAGTAGTCTGCCAATCAAATTATATTTAATGCAAAAAATCATAAACATGGTTTGGATAGCTCTACATGAATACATCATAACAGTAAACCAGGTGAACATTTTGTGGCATCAGATTCATCATATATGCAAATATTTATAAACAATAAATAATTATCTACAAAGATTTATGTAGCTATGCAGTTAAAATTATACAGTTTAGATATGGGTAAGGGAAAAATATTATATATTTCTATGTTGTGCCAATCACTTGACTTAAATATTATTCATTAATTATTCTTGAGAAATTAATGAGATTCAAACAGACTCAGTGCAATGTTTCCTCTAAGAGTTGTCTCCGAGCTAAAAATACAAGAGCTGAGCACATTAAATTGACCAATGTGCAGCAAAATTTAGTATTTATTTGTACATTTATATATAAAATAGTTTATATATAATGAAATATTGTAGAACATAATTTAAAAATAATAACAAAATTCAATAATAATAAGTAGTCTTTTATTTTTTCCTGTTATTTTTTATGATTTATTCAAATTTTATAAACTTTATTTAGATTAATCTGCTTTTCTGATAAGATATAATGCTTATTTTTTATTAAATTATGATAGAATGACAGCCTGTTAAGCTAATTGCACAGACGCTGTGAGGATGTTATTAATAAATGAATACCTTCGAACAACCATACAAATATTATATCATGTGGTTGTTCGAAGGTATTCATTTATTAATAACATCCTCACAGCGTCTGCGCAATTAGCTTAACAGGCTGTCATTCTATCGTAATTATAATCGCACGCAAGACGTTATAAAATAAATGTTTGTTAAATTATCTAAATGTTCATTATCTAGGTTATTATACAATTTTGATTTTAGTGCTTTCATTAAATTAAAACCATATTCACAATCAGTATTAGAACCATCAAAAGTTGTACAAATATTGAAAAGTACCAAAAGTTCTTTATATTTTTTGGTCTTTTAAGATGTATATAGTTAAATCATTAAATAATTTTGAAGTTTTGTACATCTTAATATTGTAACCAAATGATGCTTTGATATTTCATGTTATGTCAATTTAGTATGGGTATTTGGCCAATTATTGAATCCTGATATAATCATCATATCTTCATGAAAAAGACAACAATTGAAACAAAATATTTTATCATTTTTATCAGACTATATTATCCAAAGATGGTATATGATTTCATTATTTGCAGGGAAATTCATCCACAAAAATTTTTGGTCGTCCTTTATTCACCAAATAATCTATTATTTGCTGGCTAATTCTCTCTAGCCAAGTAGCAGGATCATCTATCATATTTAGTAATTCATTAATTATTTCATCATTCTCAGGTACACCACACTGAATTATTTTGATGGTACCGTTTCTTACTTGTGAATATGTTTAATGATTATTATCTATAGCCATCTTACTATCCTGAACATTTTTTCTAGAAACATTTTCATTTATCGGAATATTTTCATCTTCTTGATTGGTCACTTCTGATTCTGTGCCATCATTGTCAGTTCTTAAAAATTTGTGCAAAGCACTTTTTGCTTTTCAGATGTAATTTTTCTTATTTAATTTTTTTTTGGTACTACCATTTTGGTATTTTCTACCCACATCTCTTTCTTGTTTTAATTGGACATCCTATGAAAAAATAGTTAGAATGTTAAGGCAGATAATAATTGAAAATAAATATTTTTATATTGGTTTAAAATTTTTAAATTTACATTAAAATTATCAAAAATATTTTAAAAATTTTTCTATTAATTAAAAATACTGAAAAATTGCCGTGCGCAATTAATTGAACTAAGATTTTTAAATATTTTATGTAAAAAAATGAGTTTAATATAGATAAGTTTATTAAATTGTTCACTGTATAAAATAATTAAACAATATTAAAATTAGTTACCTTGCTGTAGAAAAGATTCATATATATGAAAATAATTCAAAATTTAGTGAAATAAATGATTTATTTGGTCAACATAATTTTTTTTAAAGATAACATATAGCATATTTTTATTTTTTGTGACTGTGCAGATGCATACTATACACAAAGAATGTTGGTGGAAGCAGATATACAATTAGTCAATTCTATATCATGATATAAGTATCTGATAATAATGTAAAAAAAAAGAATATATCTGAATATATATATAGATGTTCTGAATATTATAATTTTTTAAATAACAGGAATATTTTTTTTTATAAAATTTTAAATTAAATAAACTTTGACAGGTGTGGGATTCCCTTCAAACATGGGGCCCAAGTGGTCCAATTAGCTCAGGGATCCCCAACCTTTTTGCACTTAAGAGCACATTCTACAATACTGGCCAGGTGGCAGGCACCATTTATTTTTTCAACCAGGTGATGGGCACCATTTATTGTTTCAATATAAATTTATAGTTGGATATTGTTAATAATACACGTAATGTACAAAAAAAATATTTATTTCAAAAATAAAATTTTAACTTATAATTAATGTTTATATTTTTACGCTGTAAAAGTATAGTATGCCCTACAATTTTATTACAATATAATACAATGGCAAATTTGAAAAATTTTCCTACCCATATTTGCATATTTAATCTGTCCTATTTTGCATATTTGCACTTCGTGAAAATGAAGATTATACCTTTGAAAGTACTAGAAAAAAATCAATAAAAGTTTATTTATTTCTTTGATTTATCTATATATAGCCGAATTATATATGTGTGTGCATTTTTAATATTAACACAAATATTAAGTTATTACAAATATATTCTAACACACAGTTTGATGTTATATATTACAATAATTTATAAGAAATTTTAAAAATTAAATTTATCTGTATTAGATAAATTTTTATCGTGTTTGGATAGCGGCGGGCACACGTAAAATGGTCTGCGGGCGCCATGGTGCCCACGGGCATAGGGTTGGGGACCCCTGAATTAGCTCATATCTAGCCCTGATCCCATAGCAAGATATTTTACTTTTTATTTACCCCCCCCCTTTAAAAAATAGATATCTAACTTGACAATCAGAATGTTTTTATATAAGAGATAATTTCAAATATTTTTTAAAGTTTCAATAATAAAAATGATACTTCAATTATTTTGATGATGTTAGAATTTTTTTAATTCTATATTTCTAAACATATGCAAGAAATTTTGAAATGGCAAATTACATGGATTTCTATTTCTATTTCTCCTTTTATGTGATATATTTTCTCTATATATTTTTTGTTAGCAAATACAAATTTTTTTTTTTTTTTCATTATAATTTTTAGTAAACTAAATGGTAGTTAAAATTTCTTTAAATGAAAATTTCTATTTTAAAATTAATACGTATATCATCATCGTCATCAACATTTAACAATCCACTGCAGGGTAAGGTCTCTTCAAGTTCAATCCATCTTCTCCAATCTCTAGCCCCTCTTCTCCTTATCACTCCTACATACTTTATTTCATCCATTTATCTCACACGTGGTCTCTTTCTGGGTTTTTTACAATCCCTTGGAATCCAATTTAATATTTCAATTGTTCATCTATTATCTTCTCTTTTAGCAATATTTCCAGCTGAAGTCAATTTCAGTCTTTTAATCCTTTCAATGATGTCAATAACACCTATTTCTTCTCTTACCCATGTATTGCATTTTCGAACTCTTCTAGCTGCTCTTAACACATGTATCAATCGTATTTCTTTGAGTAGTATGAAGTCTCTGTATTGCTCTTCTATTAAGTGCCAAGTCTCAGATTCATAAGTAACACATTTATTAAAATATTTTCAAACACATAGGCATATTTCTTTTTTTCCACCAAAAGCACTTCAACCAAGTTTAATTATATGATTAATTTCATCCATTATGTTTCTATCTGTAGTAATAATCTGACCAAGGTATTTGTAGTTGTTAACTTCTTCTAACTTAACATTATCAATCTTTATTTTCATTTTTTGAGAAAATCCATTGAACATTACTTTTTTTATCTTTAGTCCTATTTTCTTACTTTCATCTGATAACTCTTGCAACATTTCATGAAGCTCTGCAGCATTATTTGCAAAAACAACTACATCATCTGCAAAATAATAAAATGACTTAAATAATCTCCATTTACTTTTATTCCTTTAGCTTTCAATTTTAATCCACAAAATACTTTTTGCAGCACTGGTGTAAAAAGTTTTGGAGATGTGGAGTTACACTGTATTACACCCTTCTCAATGTTAACCTTAGTAGTATCATTATGTAATCTAATTATTGCTGCATTTTTATAAATCTTAAGAATATGACAATATCTCGGGTCTATACCTTGATAATCGAATGCTTTAATCACTGAAGAAATGCTTATAGAATCAAATGCTTTTTAACATTCTACAAATGCAAAGCATAATGACAATTAATATACATTGGTCCTTTCTATAACTTCTCTCAATACTTGGATATAATCCATTGTATTAAAACCACTTTTAAACTCAGTTTTTTCTTTTGGTAGGTTGAAATCCAAAATTCTCTGTAAACGAGTTGAAATTATCTTGGTAAAAATTTTGTACAAAACTGATAAAAGATTGATAGGTCTGTAATTTTTAATATCTTCTTTATCACCTTTTTTATATATAAATATTAATACTGCATTCTTCCAATCATCTGGAATATCTTTAACATTTAGACATTTGGTATATAACTTTGTGAAATTTTTTTCTATTTCTTCACCTGCTTCTTTTGTACTTCTTGATAATGAAGGTTATGCCTTCGAAAACGTTTGAAGATTCAACAAAATTTATTATTATTTATATAATTGTTCAATATATTATATTATTTTAAAGTTTTGATTTATATATATTTTGCTTTTGAATTATATAGTGTGTGCATGTTTAATATCAACACATATTAAAGTTTTACATAAGATATCAATTATAATTCCATCTTTACCTGGAGCTTTTCTCTTCTTCATAAATTTAATTGAATATCTCAATTTTTTTTAAAATTCCGGACAATTCAGAAAATAGTTGTTGGAGGTACTGGTTCTTTATTACTAAATAATTTTTGATAGAATTCTTCTACCAATTTCATGATATCATCTCTCTTTTTAGTAATAATTTTAGATTTTTTCTTATTCCAGGTAAAATTTCCTATCAATACCCAAATGTTGTTTTACACTCTTCAGACTTTTATTCGCTTCTATAGCTTTGCTTGCTAGGTCACAATTATACTTTCTTATATCATTATCAATTCTTTTTCACATCATTTTACAAAATTCAAGATACTCAATCCTTCTTAATGCATCAGTTTTATATATTTTTCATATTCCTTCTTTTCTTTATAAATTCTCTAGTTTCAGTAGAAATTTTATTGGTCAATTGCTGGGTTTTTTCTACCAGCTTTGTCGCAGTTTATACAAGTATATCAGTTATTGTCCTATTAATTTCATTCAAATCTGAATCGTTCAAAATCTGCTAATATTTGAAAACAATTTGCAAGTTCTAATTTAAATTCATTACAGTGTTTCTGAAAATTAGGAATATCAGTTGTAAATATTGTTTTTCTTAATAATTGTTATCTCTAGTTTTGCATTAACATGCGTCTTACATCTCACTAGTCGATGGTCACTTACTGTGTTGAATTTATTAAGAACCTTATAATCTTCAAATATGTATTTTCTGTTAGCCAAAATGTAATCTAATTCTGCTGTACCTTCATTTCAATATGTCCATTTCCTTTTAAAATTTTTCTCAAAAAAAAGAATTCATAATATAAAGTTTTTCTTCTTCTGCAAACTATGTAAGTCTATGTCTTCTCTTATTTCTATTTCCACAACCAAATTTATCTACCACATTGTCATCTTTCAATTGTTTATCAATTCTAGCATTAAAGTCTCCTATCACAATTTTAAAATGTTATTTGGTCTGATCAAAAGACTTTTCCTCTACTAATTCATCACTATGAGAATTTGTTGGGGCTTAAACCTAAATTATCTGCATTTGGTATCTGCTATTAGTTGAATAACTAATCTTGACACTCTATCCAATATACCATCAATCTCCACAATATTGTTCTTCCACTTTTTATTTATAATTAGTCCTACTCCACTTGTATTTCCAATATTTGTGCTTTTTGTAGTAGAGTATATGACTACTTTTTAAAACAATTGCCTATTCACCTTTTTTCACAAAGTCCAATATGTCCCATTTAATATGTGACAGTTCTTCCAAATGTTGCAATCTTCTTTCACTTGAAAGTGATCTGCAGTTATTAAGAACATAAATAAAAAGTCAACAAATAACAGCCTCGATCCACAATCAGGGGATTCTTAGCACCCTCAACCTCCGGCCACCAACCATGGCCTTGGGACTTTACAGCCTCCTGGGAATTAAGGACCATGACTTATTTTTGTCTGTCATGATTGTAAATATCTATTAGAAAAAAAATATTTATTCACAAACACATTCACTCTATTTTATCAGTACCTGATAAGAAAGACAATAAACTTAGCATGCTAGTTTGTGTTAGTGAGCAGCCCATCCATATTCATATACTATATGAATAATCACATATGGTTAAGAATATAAATGTAAAATATATCTTAGTTAAGTCTTTAAAATTTAAGAAAAAAAGAATTTCTTTATTTTTTTTTACAGAAATTAATCTTATTAGCAGCTACTCTAAACATTATGTAATATATAAGGAATTTGAACTCAGACCTTCACACGACCCACAGCTCTCCATGCCATCTCATATTGCTGACCCACCTGATTTTACACATGTTGAAAAGATAAATAATCACCAATATATGTATTTCATGCTAAACCAGCAATCATAAGTTGGTCCAGATTACTATCTTCACACATATATATAATCAATGCTCAGCTTTATATTAAGATAGCCAAACTTCATACTTTAATGGACAGGCTTCGAACTACTCCAACCCACACTTCTTCAGCCATCCATTTCATTGAAAATCTGATGGAACGTTCAAAGCCCTCATTAGTGCCAAGGTTATCACCCTACCCATGTTGACCATTTAGTCATTCTGACCCCTCATGTACTGGAGAATAATCCATTTACATACATATGCGAGGGATGGCAGACCTTTAACATACTATTTTCATTTGTAAATTAATACACTGTACAGGCTTACACACATCTGCACATATATAATGTAATATGTAAGGGATTCGAACTCAGACCTCACAACCGACAGCTCTCCATGCCATTTCATATTGCTGACTCACCTGATCATACACATGTTGAAAAGAAATAATCACCAATATACATATTTCATGCTAAACCAGCAATCATCAGTTGGTCCAGATTACTATCTCCACACCTATATATAATCAGTGCTCACATATGAGGGCTTTGAACATTTCATCATTAGATTTTCAATGAAATGGATGGATGAAGAGTTGTAGGTTGGAGTAGTTTGAAGCCTGTCCATTAAAGTATGGGGTTTGGCTATCTTAATATAAAGCTGAGCACTGATTATATATATATGTGGAGATAGTAATCTGGACCAACTGATGATTGCTGGTTTAGCATGAAATATGTATATTGGTGATTATTTCTTGTCAACATGTGTATGATCAGGTGGGTCAGCAATATGAAATGGCATGGAGAGTGGTGGGTCGTGTGAAGGTCTGAGTTCAAATCCCTTATATATTACATTATATATGTGCAGGTGTGTGTAAGCCTGTATAGTGTATTAATCTAAACATTATGATAAATCTAAGTACAAAATCTTAAAAAAACAAAAACTAAAAAAGACAAAAATATGGGGAGGGGGGATACTAACTTAGAATTGTAGGAATGTAATTAAAGAATAGAAATGTGCTCACACAAATATACAATTCTTTTGTGACAGTTAATGTAAATAAATCAGCAATTGCAGAGGAAGTGCATGATGACAAGTGCCCTGAATTAGTCTAATGAGTCAAGATAGTAGAATAAAAGAAAATGGAGAAAGAATAAGAAAAAAGAGGAAAGAGAAGAAACAGAAAAGATTGTCAAGTGTTTGAAACAAAAATAATCAATTATCTTGAAAGTCTAAAACAGAGATAATAATCACATTATAAAGCATAATGCCATAATTTATATAAAACAGACATTGTAAAAACAAAATACAGATTAAAGATTATTATATATATATGAGAGGGAGTGAGAGAACCATATTAAAATTTTTATGGATAGATAGATCACTCACAAAAACATTTGAATTCAGTATTGATATCATCTAATAAGAATCAGACTTACATTTACTGGAAAATATCTGATTTTGGCTGAAGACATTCCTATATATATATCAACACCTGTATGACTGTATTATTTACTATGTTATTAATTCATTATAAATTTATAAAAAAATCCAAAAAATTTCAATACAAAGATGTAGGTCATGCAACTCCAGTTAACAAGAATTCATTTTGGTCATCATGATAAACTTACAGAAAAGTAAAATAATATTTTCCTGAAGGTTTATGATGATACTTTAGTTTCCATCATCTAATATATATACTGAATGTCTTTGAAAAAATTTAATTTAATTTAAATATTCCAAATACATTCAACTATTAGTAATACCATTAACCTGTGTGTTATTACTAACAGCTGAATGTATTTGGAATATTTAAATAAAGTTAAATCTTTCTAAAAACATTTAATACTTATATTAGAGGATGGAAATAATCCACACCTAAAATGATGATGTATCTCTCATAGTAGAATGCCCATTAAAAATAATAATTTGCCAGCACTCATTCTTTTATGATAGTGACTCTCATGAATGTGATCCATTCACAGATCTACTCCATTAATATAACATTTTAGAACAATATGAAATGAGTTCTATTTTACTAAATAGTACTATATTTCTTTGTAATGTACTTTATATCCAAACAAGAAAGTTTATAACAATAGTCAATCAAAAATCCATTTACAAGTCCAGACCTTTATATTTACACAAATAAACAGGTATATACTTACCTTCCTCCCCAACTTACCATGTTTGTCCAAAAATATGACCTAACTAAAAAATAAGCCCTAGCATGATTTTTCAGGATGTTAATAATATAAGTCTTATTCCAAATATAAGCCATAATTAAGATCATAAACCAAGTAGTTGACTTTTGTTTGCCTGTGTTGTAACACAAGATAGACATATTGAATTATAAAGTAATGAAGGTATAAATAAACAATATTATTGACATTAATGCTTTACATAAATGGTAATATAAACTATATGTTGTTGTTTTTTGTATTTCCCAATCAGTCATTTTTGATAAATGTAGTTCTACCTGTATAGACACAATTTATCTATTACAAATCAGTATATCAAACAATTTATTATTTCATTTATATAATTTTAGATACTTATTTTATTTATATTTAATATTTAGATTTAAAATGCTTGATTTAGTTTAGAGTTTCATCATGTTAGCTTTTAAATATTCAAGAGAAAACAAAAATTAATTTGATTTCTAAAACTTTTTTTCCCCTCTTAAAAGATTTTATTAAAATAATTAAAGTGACTTTAATATTCAAAGTTTAGCTTAAGTTAAATCACCAATCTTTCACATAAAAAAGTTTTTAAAAAGAACACCCAAGCAGGACTATTACAAATAAAGTGTCATATATGAATCGTAATTCAATATGGCATAGTATGTTACAATGGACATACTTAATGTGCATGTGTGAATACATTTTTTTTTATTGATTTTATGTGAACAAACCATTTTTAATTGCAATCATTTTTGTTACCACTCCTGTCTCGCATGTTTTCAATTAATATCATGAGAAATTTAAACAGAATAATATTCTGATCATCAGATATGATGAGTGCAAAAATAAAGAGCTATACTGGTGAGTACAAGAAAGGAATTGTGGGGGCTCCCGGGATAAGAATCCTTCAGCTTTCTGTAAAGAGAAGTATTTGAATAAATGTAGATTTTTTTATACATGAAAAAATAAGACACCCTCTGAAAATAACCTTATGGTGTCTTTTGGAGCAAAAATTAATATAAGACCCAGTCTTATTTTGGGGAAAATATGGTGTAATAAATGACACCAATATTATCTTCAACTCTAGAAGTCACACTGCAAACAATAAGCAAAATCAATGAATTACCAAATGGCAATGAAATTATTTGAAAATCAGTCGTGATAGGCTTGATCATATAATTGATCCTATTTATAACAACCAGCATAGTGATCTCCAGAATCAGAAGAGATGTGTCACTAGTGTCAAAAACAATTCAAGCTGAAGAAGTCAATACATAACCAGTGTTTATTATGACATAAGGGGGAAAAAATAACATTTGCAAATAAATCTTTCATCCACTTTTGATACGAGTATATACAGTATATGTTCTTTTCCCAAAAGCAGGTAGAAGTAATTAGACAAAAGATATTATAATCAAGTGTACTTAATACTTAAGGAAGAAAAGTTACTGGAGTTTATTTAAATGTACATTTTGAAAATGATATGGTTACTTTACAAATAATGTTTCAGAGATTCAGAAAATATTGCAAAAGTAAAAAAAAAAAAGATTAAAGACAAATGCTAAAAAGACAATGCTCAATGGATTTCCCAAGTAGAAGAAAATAAAAATTAATAATCATGAATTAGAAATTAATAACTATTAATACTTTGGTCAGAGTATTAACATAAAGAAGAACATAATGGATGAAATTAATCATAGAATTAAACTTGGAGTGTTTTGGTAAAAATAACTAAATATTAAAAGGATATGTCTATGTGTTTGTCAAAGGTTTTTAATATATATGTTTTATCAGTTCTTACTTATGAAACTGAGATTTGAATCAGTTCTTACTTATGGATCTGAGACATGAACAATTAACAAAAGGACAATTCACAGAATTCAGATCACTCAATGAAGTAAAGGAGATGTTAGGAGGAATAGATCAAAATGAAATATACGAATAAGAGAAAAACAGATATTATTGATATCTTGAAAGAATAGTGTAACTCAAATGGAACTAGGGTAGACATGTTTCTAAAAGAGATGATAATACTTGAACAGTTGAAGTCTTGAGCTGGATCTCAAGAGATGATCCCAGAAAGATAGATGGATGAAATAATAAAGTTTGTTTGAATACTGTCAAGTTAGGGATCGAAAAAATTGAATTAAAACTTAGAAAAGCCTTCATCCTGCAGTAGATCAATAATGATTAAAAAAATGAATGAAAACTTATTAATCGAAACAATCTTTTTGCTTACTAGCTCAAAAGCTCCTTAACAGAAATTATTACAGGAAATTAATATTTACAGTAACATCATAAATTTTGATGAACCTTTCTAATATTAATTATACTTATTTAAGTATATTAATAAAAATAACAATGTACCATCTTCATGTGGATATTTTATCACTACTATTGAAATCCATTGAATACTCAGGCTTATTAGAGATGACTGGATTCAAAATAGGCTAACAAAAAAATTGCTCTTGAAAGCATACTATAATTTATTTACCTTTTTAAAATAATTTTTACAGTAATATACTGAAAGGCAAAAAAATTAGTAGAAAAACACATAGTAATAACATATATTTTCCAAAGTAAATATTTTTCTTTATGTATATATTATACAGTACATACAAAAAAAAAAAAAGCAATTTCTTACATAAGTATAAATTTTGTAAAATGCGGCGGATTTGATTATATAAATAAAAGACAACGATTTCATGCAATATATGTTATAAAATAATAACTTTAAATATTTTATGCTACAAATTTTTTATTAAAAAAAAATACACTAATAAATTTAATCATTATTATTGAATAAAAACACAATAAAATGTCGAAAACATAAAGAAAATAAAAATCTGAGAAATTTCTGGTAATTACTATATTTCAGTGTTGTTGTTTTTTTAAGACATTTTAAAATTTCCAAACTACTATTCAATAAATCAGTAGTAAATAAAAGTAAGCAGTTTTCAAATTTAATTTCAACAATTTCGTTAATGCAACTCTAGCCATTTTTACAAATTCAATGTTGGAAGTAAAAAAAATGGCTCAACGTTATAAAAGCTCGAAAATGTCAATTAAGAACACAACCAATAAACAAAACCTTACCATAATCAAAGATTACAGCAAAAGCGTCATTATTACAGATCATACATAATTCAAATAGAAAGTACACTTAAATAACTATTCGTTTTTGAAATTTCCCATTACTAAAAACAATAAAGAGAGAAAAAAAGAAGGCGTAGTCCATTTAAACTCATCACCAGCGGAAAATAACGTTGGTAAGCGAACCGAAATAAAAATAAACTAAACATTTAAAAAAATAATATATGACATATCCTCAATACAAAAATATAAAAAATCACTACTGTACAACTTATTTTCAGTATTTTATGATGGAAAATGTAATAAGTGTTCAAGTATTTTGTAATGGCATTTTATTACAACGGCCAACTGACGTGGCCAATAAACGACATTTCAGAATTTAGTAAGCGTGGTTCTCAGATGCTTAACAACTCTTTCATATTTTATAGGAGTAAAGCTATTTTTCTCAACATTAGATAGCCAAATCGTAAAGTAAAGTAAGTTTTAAACTTATCTAAACTATAATTCTCTCGTTGAAGAAATTTCTTACAATGAATTGTCACAACTAAACAAAGACCATCAAGAAAGCAAAGCTTTCGTACCGAACTCGACTAGCAATTTACTTACTGATTAGTAGGACATTGCTCACTTCCTTCATGCACCAATGAGTTTCTATCGAAATCTCATCCTTTCGTTTATTAAATAAAAATAAACAAAAAAGAAATTATTTCCAGAATCTGTGTTTTCGAAGATATTTTATATATAATTAAGGCCCGATTACTAAAAGAACATTAATCGCTATGTTCTTCAGGAAATCAAGGTCCCCGGTTTTTCAACCAAGTCGATAGGGAGGGTAAAGAACGTTATCACGTGATTCTAACCATATGCTAATCAAAAATGATTATAAAGTTCTAGTGGTTTATTCATTCCTTTTAAACTTAATTCAAAGAATTTGAGTTGTACTGTTTTTGCTTTTTTTTTCAAAGAAATATGCAATGCTACAACTTCGTTAAATAAATAACGGTAATAATTTTTGGTATTGCATAAAGATATAATATGATATTGCCAATGTAAATTTTTAGATTAAGCACTAGAGGGAGTGTATTGCTCCGGTTTTTATACATATCATTTTTAGAAAAATTTCTTCGTACTCAGCATGGCGGACATAAAGCTTTATGATATATTAGGAGTATCAAAATCAGCTAGTGATTCAGAAATTAAAAAGGTAAAAAAATGTATTTCATAACTGTTTTTTCCTATATAATGCGATAAGCGATTAAAAAAATAATACTTCCCATGTATTGGTAGAAATAAAAAAAATAATTAAAATTTTGATTTACGTTTATAAAGCTTATAAGGCGCGAGAAAAACATTTCGAACAAATTATCTTTATAAGTACAGTGTAATTTTTTTACTTTTTTAAAGAAATATACAATATTACTTATTATGTAGCTTGTACACTGGTTTAGAAATTTGATAAGTTTTATTTGTTTGCTTTTTATTACTGGTTTTTTATTTTTTATTTAAGGCTTATGCTAACATTGCTTTCCTTGTTGCTGTAGCCACTATCTTCAAAATTATGGGACATAATGACGTTTTATATATAAATGTGATATATTTTTCGCCTGCTAACCGGATAGAGCTTTTCATACTAGACTAAATAATAATTTTGAATAAGAATTTTTAAGTTTCTATGAGATAACTTCAGACTTTAAAGTAATTTTTTATCTAGCAATCGATTCAATAAGTTCCAGCTATTAGTATTTTTGAAAAAATACATTAGTATATTTCTCCATTTTAACTGGAGCTGAAAAGTTTTAACATTTCTTTGACTTTTAATCATATGAAGATAGGCACATTCTCAACCGATAGATATTAATTGACGTAAATTAGTTGCATAGGCAGTACGTCAATTCGAAGTATTAATGGCGTTGTATTGTGCAATAAATGTTGCTCAATCATTTATTTAAATCGTAATATTCTACAAGTAATTTTATTTTCATGTAGTATCTGGTTTATAGGTATGTTTATAAAAAATGCAAGAATCAGTAATATAGTACAAAATTATTTCAAGACTTAGAAAAAGAAAAGTAATATAGAGTCTAATACATTTGATCGTAAATCGGAAAATGTTAATACTCGTGCTTTTATATTCATTGCTAGCCAGAAATTGATTACAGAATTTTATTAATGTTTTTAATTTAATCAACAAAAATTTGTTTTAGTAATTAATGGTCCTATAATTCTAGGTTTTTTTTATTAGCCAATAATGGAATAAAAGACTTAGAAACTAATCCTGGATGAGTATCAACTTTAGAATGAGCGTTAGGGTTCTTAGTAGTTTTAAGTACAAAGGTAGACTTGAATATAGTTATAACACAGACTGCTAAATTTTTACAAATTTAGTTTTTTTTAAAAATATAATTATTTCTACAAAATTGTTTGAAAGTACAAGATCAAAAGATCATTCAATGTTTGTGGATGTGATATTGAATCTAAAATTGTATGGGAATATGATATTAATCCTAATCCTTCCATAGATGTCAGAAAGAAATCTCGCAGAAAATATATAAAAAACTGATAGGCAGATTGGATTTGTCAATGACTCAAGATAAAGATTCATGACTTAAGATTCTATTAAAATCAAATCTTTATTTGCATGTTTAACCAAGAATCTACAATTAAAGAATTATGGTGTAAGAAATGGAGTTCTTATGAAATTCCAGATGGAATTGGAGTCTCGTCAATAGATTTTATACAATTTGTGATCGCTGTGAATCATCTGCTTCATAAATGGAATTTATTAGCTGCTGATTTTTGTAAATGCGGTCAAATATAAATTGTGAACCATGTTAATGATTGACAGATTTATGTGACAGAATTGAACTTAAAGCCACTAGTGAATTTATTGCCTGGTTAGAATCTGCTGGTTTTATTTATATCTTGTTATTAGTTCAGGTGTATAAATACATATGTTATATAAAAAATAAAAAAAATTATTGGATTGGTCATGTAAAGCGAATGAATAGCAACTAACTTCCTAATATCAAATATTTTGTGGTGAATTTGAGATTGGTTTTTGTGGTAGAGGAAGATTAAATTGATGTAAAAATTATCTCAGAATGTAGTGTAAAAATGTCACATTGTTGATCAGATTAAAATTTTATCATGGAAGGTGGTGGGTTTTTTTTTCATATTCTGAAATTAGAAAGACCACACTCATCTGTGAGTAACTGTTGATGATAATAATGGTATCTAGAAAGTTGATTAATTAAAAAAGAATTTGGAAATTATAATACAGAGAGATTTATAAATGACTTTACCTGCTTTAAAGTGATTAGTTTGCAAGTTATGGTAATTAAAATAAAAAATATTTTGAAAGATCAGTAAGAGGGAAGTATGCTGTCGAAAATGAAAAGATAAATATGAATAGGACTGGAGGTATTTAAACTTTGACAAAATATTGAAATTTATAATAAAAATTCATAAAGAATAAAAGATTAATTTAGCTATTGTTTAATAAGCATATGCTATTTTTTTTTTTAAGTCCAATTGCAAATATCCATTTTCCTATCATATGAAAATCAGAAATGACCTTTGATGTTCTATTTTATTTGAATATTTCGAAAAGTATTTGTATTTCTTAATCTTATTATGTTTAGTTTGCAATAATTGAATGATTCATTCCCTATCTATCTCGTTTTTTAATAAGCTTGTTTCATCCATATTTGTAAGCTATCTGAAATTTTTTGCTTAAGTATAACTTGATTGGATATATTGTTTAGAGTGATAATTTCATTTATTGCTTTTTTATATTCACTTAATGCTAAAATTTATTGACATGGTTGTGTACCATATATAAGTATATTCTATTATATTATAAACATTTTAAGTTGTGATTTGCAGTCTGTTTTTAATGAGGGTATCCATAATTTTTCATTGTAAGGTAAAATATATTTTAAAATAGTCTGAAATTTGATTTAATTTTAGTTAAAATTCTTTTCAGTACTTACATATATTGAATAATGCTTGAGGTGAAACAAACATTCGTCTGATTTTGATTGTCTGGTCAAAATGAAGTAACAATATTAGTAGATAACTATCATATTGCTTTCAAATTTACAATTTTTTGTTAACATTTCTGATGTTAGTCAAGTGAGTTTTAAGCTTCTTTGCTAACTATAAACTGTTGGTTCTGCCATGCTAATGCCAAACATTCTTAATTGAGAGTTGCCTGCAAAAACACATTCCAACAAAATAAATTGAAAATTGTTTTCACTGAGAAAATTTAAGTCACTAAATTTTTATTGTGGAAAAAAAATTTAAAACTTTAGTAATGACGAATGAAAATTAAAATATATATTACTATAAACAAATTTATTGTACAATAATTGGAAACAATAAGATATATCAAGTAATGATCAAATTTTTCTAGAAATAATGCAAATGAAATTCAATGTTTAGCTCAGTGAAACTGCTCCAATATTTTTGTATATAAAAAGTTCCTGATAAAATTTATTGATGACAAATCTGGATATGACTTAATAATTCCCCACAGATTTGCTGCTAAACAAGTGAATATCATGGTATGCCAAAAAATCAAATTTCAATGGTCAAAGATTTAAAATTAGTTATCCGTCTCCCCTTTATAAAAAAATAGAAGATAGTAGCCAGAAAACGATGATTTAGTTTTAACAATATGCAAGCCCTTATTCATCATCATCATTGCCAACCATTATCACTTTACTGCAGGATGAAGTATCCAAGTTCAATCCATCTTTTTCAATCTCTAGCCTCTCTTATCATCGCCCCTGCTCACTTTATTCATCCATCCATCACACATGTAGTCTCTTTCCGGGTCTTTTACAATATCTTGGAATCCAGTTTAAGATTTCAACAATTCATCTATTATCATCTCTTCTAGCAATATGTACAGCTCAACTTCAGTCTCTTAATTCTTTCAACAATGTCAGTAACACCTGTTTGTTCTATTACCCATGTATTTCATTTTTGATCTCTTGTTACTCCTAACATGTATCTATCTCTCCATACTTCTTTGAATGGTTTGAAATCTTTCTTTTCTGTTAAGTGTCCAAATCTCAGATCTATAAGTAAGAACTGATAAAACACATTTATTAAAAACCTCTTTCCAAACACAGGTATATTTCCTTTTAATATTAAGTTATTTCTACTAAAACCACTCCAACCAAGTTTAATTCTACGATTAATTTTATCCATTATATTTCCATCTGTAGTAATAATCTAACCAAGATATTTGTAATTGTTAACTTCTAACTCATCATTATCAATCTATTTTCATGTTTTGAGAAACTACATTGAACATTACTTAAGTCTTTTTAACGCTTACCTTTAGTCCTACTTTTTTACTTTTATCTGATAACTCTTGCAATATTTCTTGAAGCTTTGAAACATTATTTGCAAAAACAACTACATCATCTGCAAAATAATAAAATGACTTAAATAATCTCCATTTACTTTTATTCCTTTAGCTTTCAATTTTAATCCACAAAAAAAAAAATACTTTTTTGCAGCACTGCTGTAAAAAGTTTTGAAGATGTGGAGTTACACTGTCTTACACCGTTCTCAATGTTGAC
Organism: Epiperipatus broadwayi; assembly: GCA_028023455.1. Lineage (NCBI taxonomy): Eukaryota > Metazoa > Onychophora > Udeonychophora > Euonychophora > Peripatidae > Epiperipatus > Epiperipatus broadwayi. Next base: position 5,150,870 of record JAQFVV010006257.1, on the reverse strand, counting down.
CTTAGTATTATCATTATATAATCTAATTGTTGCTGTTGCATTTTTATAAATATTCTTCAGAATATGACTATCCTGGGTCTATACCTTGATGATTCTATGCTTTAATCACTGGAGAAATGCTTATAGAGTTAAATGTGTTTTCATATTCTACAAATCCAGAGCATAATGTCAACTCATATTCATTGGTTCCTTCTATAACTTCTCTCAATACTTGGATATGATCCACTATACTAGAACCACATAAATGCAGCCTGTTCTTCTGGTTGGTTGAAATATCAAGTTCTCTGTAGACAAGTTGTAATTATCTTGGTAATTTTGTGTTGGTCTGTAATTTCTAATATCTTCTTTATTACCTTTTTTTAAATATTAATATTGCATTCTTCCAAACATCTAGTACATCTTTATCATTTAGACATTTATACATAACTTTGCCAAAAAATTTTCTATTATAATTCCATCATTACTTGGAATTTTTTCTTCTTCATGAATTTAATTGCATGTCTTACTTTTTCATTTAAAACTCTGGGCAATTCAGAAAACATAATAACTGTAGGAAGTATTTGTTCTTTATAACTATATAATTCTTGATAGAACTCTTGTACACATATCATGATGTCATCTCTCTTTTTAGTAATAGTTCCATCTTTTTTTTTTCTTATTTCATATATAATTTCCTACCAATACCAAAATGTTGAATTACACTCTTGAGACTTTTATTCTCTTGTATAGTTTTCCTTGCTAGGTCTCAATTATGCTTTCTTAGATTGAACTCCTTTTTGCACCATTTTACAAAGTTTGAGATATTCAGTCCTTCTTAATGCATCATTTTTATATATTTTCATATTACTTCTTTTCTAGTCTCGGTAGAAATTTTATTGGTCAATTGCTGGATTTTTTCTACCAGCTATCTTTGTTGCAGTTTTTAAAAGTCTACCAATTACTTTCCTATTGATTTCATTCAAATCTGAATAATTTTCAAAATCTAATATTTGCAAGTTCCAATTTAAATTCATTAGATTGTTTCTGAAGATTAAGAATATCCACTGTGAATATTGTTCTTTTAATAATTTTTGTCTAGTTTTGCATTAACATATATCTTGCATCTCACTAATTAATGATCGCTTTTTGAATTGAATTTATTAAGAACATTACAATCTTGAAATATGTATTTTCTGTTAGTCAAAATGCTTCCATGTACATTTCTTTTTAACATTTTTCTCAAAAAAAGAATTCATAATGTAAAGTTGTTTTTTTTTCTGCAGACTCCAGAAAAGTCTTTCATTTTTATTACTATAACCAAATTTATCTGCAGCACTTTCATCTTTAAATTCTTGGCCAATTCTGGCATAAAGTCTTATACATCCATATAAAAATCCTCTACTACTTCATCACTCTTGAGAACTTGTCAGTTTGATAAAACTGAATTATCTGCATCTGCTATTTAACTAATCTTGCAACTCCATCCAGTACACCATCAATTACCTCAATGTTCTTAACTTTTTGTTTACAGTGAATCCTACTCTACTTCCAATATTTGTGCTTTTGTAGTAGAGTACATGCCCACCTTCACAAAGTCCAATAATATTCCTTTTAATATGAGACAGTTCTTCCAATCTTCCTTCACTTGAAAGTGATTGGCAGTTGTAAGTATTTAAACAAAAGGTTTCATTAAATGTCAGTTTGGATCCTCAATTGGGACTTTTAGTATCCTCTGCTTTCAGCCACCAACCGCTGTCTTGGCTGGTAACTACAGTCTCCTGAGAATAGGGGCCTTGATTTATTTTTGTTTGTCATGATTGTGAATATCTATTTAAAAAAAAAAAAAACCAGTTAAAGGCTCTCAGATAACTGACAAGAAAGTCCATGGTGTTTCTTGGTTTTGAATACAGAGGTAAAAAGCTATATAAACTCCCCATTCTGACTAATGCATGTTGTTGAGCAGCCCATCAATGTTTGTGTGTGTGTATATATATGAATAATTACAGTAATAACAGCTGCAACGACAAGAACATATGGAGTGGATATTAAGAATTTGGCTTGCTTGGTTCCTTTACGGCCTCAGAGGAATCAAAGGGTCTCCTTTCAGTTAACAGCAAATTCCCATACAGTATTTAAATAATTTACTTCTAGTAGTTTATTAAATAACATAAACATGTCAAATAAACACATGACCCAAACCTATACAAATATACAGATTTTGTTTTTTTTACAGCAATTCCTTATCAAAAATCAATACAAAAAAATTGTAATTTTGTGGCAACTGCTGTCATTGTTCTAGTTATGCCTGAAATAGCACTAAAAGAAAACCTTGGGGCTGATGGGGGTATAATATTTATTTCAGTGTATGGCTAGTTTTTTATTGTCTTTATTTGACCTTATTGTCAATGATCTCATTGCTATTGCTACTGCTGCTAGTTTGCTTCTAGACATTTGAGTTGTCACCACTAAGAAATGGAGAACCTTGTACCAGAATCTTCAGAATGATTGTAGTTAGATCCAATATCTTCAGAAATATATATATATATTTATAACATTACCAATTTTTAAAAAAAAAGGTTATTTATTTTTAGAATGCACTATTGTACACTAAACATTGGAAGTAAACAATAAAATCGAAATTTACTTATCTGAATACGTAGTAATCCATGTCTGTTGTAACTAATTTTTTAAAAGATTTTCCATCTAAATTTGGCTTTGGGGTTGTGAAAATGATTTTTTGTAGTTTCTGTCTATCAACTAAAGTATCATTTATCTATATTACAAATGTGAAGTTGGTTTATTTGTTTTTAACCTTATAACTCAACAAATATTGCATCAATCTTTGAAGAATCTTTCATGATTTTCTTTTTTTTTTTGTATAGAATTTTACTAGCATATAAATTTTGTTTTAATTATTTTAAAAAAATTGTAATTTGTAATATAAAAATGCAACAAAATTCTATCTCATAATTGCTTTCATATGTCATAAAATCGGGTAGCACTGATTAAAAGATTGCAGAGTTAGAAATTTTTTTAAACAAAAAGTATAATTTTCGGTTAAGCAAAGTAAAATAGATTTCGTAAATATATTTTAAATTGAATTGACTTTGTACCAGATTTAATGACATTTAGATATAATGAATTAAAAACTTTGGTTTTTTAAAATTATTTAAAAAAAAAATCAAAAAGGGGGGGTGGTAAAAAAAAAAAATAAAAAATTTAAATTTTGGGAAAAAAATTAAACCACAGCTACTGAATTTGATACTTTTATTATTTTCCTTTAAGTATATTCTTATATAATAAAATGTTTTAAATATATTTAATTAGTACATGAGAAAGAAAAAGTTTAAATGGCATGGGTATTTGCCTGATTTTCAAGACATTAACCTCTTAATTAACTAAAATACTAATTTAGATATGATAATAAAAGATAGCTAAAAATAAGAAGAACAAAAGCATAAGAGATAGGCTCCCATTATTGTATCTTCTAAAAAAAATGTCAACACATTAAATAAAAATAATAATAACTTTCTACGGTATTGGAAAAAAAATTTTTTTTTCTATTCTTTACTATATACCTACCTATCCTTTATATATAGGCTATGGGTTTTTGCTTTAGGAAGTTAGCTCAATTTAAGCAATAAGTCAATAAATATATACGTGAGCAGTATTTATTTACACACCAATATAATTACTGCTATTGTCAATAATATTTGTTAATAAAATTTATTAATCAAACCATACATGAGCATGAAAATGAGTAAATAATTAGACACTTATGTCAATGCATAAAGAAAACCAACTGCCTTATAAATTTATTGTATTTTAGTCAGGAACAGGGACATCATATGACCCTGGAGATTAAATCAGACAAATCTTCCCTCATGTCAACACGATATTTATTAGTTACATTAAAAATCCATGATTCTATTCAGCAGAGAGATTAATAAATATGTATGAAGAAAAAAGGCATATATTGTAATGGTAAGAATTGTCCCTCCACACAGGCAAAATATACTAAAGCTGATCGAATCTGGATGGTGAGATCCAAAATCCGGCCAACATTCAATTCTTTCACCTCTGCTCATTGATCTAATACCCTATGGATGATATTTCCTAAGTTACACATGTATTAAATTTAACCATGGTCTGGCAATCGCAAAGAGTGGAACAAGAGACTCCTAAAATAATTAAACACTGAATGGGTGAAATATACACACACATGACTAAGTGAACCATTACTATAATAATGATTAATTAGTGGTCTTTATAGATATATAGTGATGTAGGTACAAATAAATGTAGTTAGATGAAAATGAATTCATGGACAATAAAGATATGAAAAGGAATTATATTTTAAATAATATTAACTTAATAAAGACAATAAAAGATAGTAAAACTAAAATATACAAAATTATATAGTTGAAACGTGAAAAATTACACTCTCAGCCATTACATAACTAATGAGATTATATGCTACATGTTATCTCATTACAAGTGTTCAATAAAGTGTGCAGTATTCAAGTCTATGCCTATATTAATATGTCAAATTTCCAGCTCTTTTGTAGTCTGCTAAATCATATGGAACTTAATAGCCAAAGTTATATAACTAATCTAATAGCGCATCTATGGCATCTATCTATACATCAGGTTAATTTGAGCACATAATTGGGCTCAGAGATACGCAGGATAGCGTGTTAACCTAGATTAGGATCTATGCTGATGCTGGATAAGCATTTAATATAAAGGAAGAGAAAACTGGTTTATTCTAGGGTTATCTATATATATTATGGCACATATTAAAATATTAATGAAACTAGAAGGTGCGAAGAGGTCATTATTCACGGGCTTCAGCATCTAATGCTCGGAGCCCTACGACTAAACGACTTGCTACAAATAAGAACAGTAGTAGTTCAGGGAGTTGGGTAAGCATTAATATAAATAATCTGGACCTTTGTGTTCCAGTTCTAAAAGAGTTTGCTTTACTCGAACTAAGTGGATAAGTGTGACCTCCGCCAGCAACTCATCAAGAAACCTGCAGCAAACAGTTAATGTACATTGTGTACTTAGTAAAGACATCCGCAGCTTATACATATATCACGCAAATACGTTATAGCGATCTGAAAAAATGTGGAAGTTACCAGTCTTACCGTATCTACACTATAGAGCGCCACTAGGCTACTTGAACCTAGAAAATTTAGAGTAGGCAGATACGCGCTAAGATCTTATTTTACATATATTTTTATTCCGACTGGAGACGCAGAGATTTATAAAATATTCTTATCTAATAATATTTCATTTAAAAAATAAATAAAAGAAGCCACTGCCAGTAATTAACACACAAACATTTATTTACGCACATATAAATTTTGAATCATTTTAAAATCACTTTTACTTTAAAATTTTCCTTTTATAAAACATCAGAACTTTACTTTAAAATTTGTTTTTTAGAATTTAATTTACGTTTAAACTTTTATTTTCTAAGTTCGCACAGATGAATTTAATATTTTATTAAGTGTCGAGTATGAATAGACTACATAGATTGCATTTGGTAAAGAAAATATTCTATCCCTGATTTAACCTTAGGCCAAAGGTTTGCAGCCAAACCAACATCAATCCATCTGATATATCGATGCATTCAATGCAGTATGAATACGACAGCACAAAATACCATACTGTCGGGAATGTACATCTGAACAGCATGGTTAGAAGACATTGCCTCTCATCCAGACAGGAATGCTACATCTGTCGGTCAAGAAGAACAATAAAAAAAAAACTCCATAGGAAGGGATTGCAGTCCTTTTTGCCGACTTACGATCTCATTCCATAGGCAAAAGGGGGTGTGCGGCATATGATACGATCCTGCAAGTAGCGAATCTCATACTACATCTACTAATTACACAAATATATCCAATCCATTGACCCAATTTAACTGCGAAACAAATAACCTAAGATTACCCTTCCTTAAACTAACATATATAATTTTACAAATCTATGCAGACATTCACGCCCGACTTAAATTGAGCATTTATTACAAGTTGTTTTAATAAAAAAAAAAAAAAATCATAACAAAAACTTAAAAGAACGGAAAATAAATTAATGGAAATGATTTAAACTAATAATACATTCCATAAAATTAATTATTAAATAATTTAGTCTGGTCAGATAGGCAATACTATTGCTATCATTTAAATACTGGGAAAGTTTTATATTTAATGTTCATGAATTATCTAAAGTTCTTACGGTTTTAAAAGATCCATATTTTGTAGTTGTTTGTAATTTTGAACGTGAATTCCCACGCTGTCCTGAAGATATTGGTATCCAGTTAGCCATTGGTCCTTTATGGTAGCTGGTATTTTATTGCCGGGCCCAGATGTCTTATAGTCCGCAATATGGGGAAAACGATGTTTTATTTTTTTTTTATAACAACTGAAGGAATTGAAAGTGCGTCTTTCAATCCCTTCACCTCCAACTCTCCGACTTAACACATCTCTGTCTTCTCTTAATTCTCCTTCACTAAAATTTTTTTCCAAACTTTTTCTTTTTATATTAATTTTGCGGATTCAGTGGACATTACGTCATGACGATGGTGATGGTCTTTTCGTTCTGGTCCGTTTCCTGAGGGATTTCTTTTATTGGCTATTAGTTTCTATTGTTTTTTTTTTCTCCTATCTGACGTTGCTTATACATTTGTGCAATGCCCAAGGGCTAGCTTGCATTTAACTAATTAAAACAATCATTTCCATTTTACAATAGCATTAATTAATTTATATACATTCTTGAAGCTATATTTTTATCTTTAATTAAATCTTTTAAGTTTTTTTTTCTGAAAATTTAGTTTTAAAATAACTTTTTTCTTCCTTAATAAAGTTTTCTTTTAATAATTTTTTTCATCTGTGCGATTTTATATATATATGAGTTTAAGATAGAATTAATTTCCAATTTTTAAGTCTTTAAAAAAGTTTTTAAATGCGAACTTTTCAATGTCTCAATTTTTAAAAAAAAATAATGTAATAGCGTATGTGCCCATTACAACGTAAATTATCTTAGCGTGCCTTAAAAATAGATAGCGTTTATTTGCATATTTATACAACCCAGTTCTCAAATTTAGTATTTCAAATACTATTTAGGGACTAAATTAATCAGTAACCTAGTTTAAGATTATCACCTGCGTTTCAAATAAACCTAAGGAGGACAAAGCATATTTGAAAGGCAATTACCAGCAAAACATGAGAAATATGCTTTGATAATACTCTGGCTAGTTCCTATGATGTATGAGTTACATAAATAGAAAAGTTACAATTTATAACTAGAGTTGAGCAAACTACAATTGTAACTAGAGCACTACTGATTACTATAATATTAATACACAAACTTAATCAGTAAAACAATAACATGATCTCGAAACGGCGAATGGGAAAAGTAATAATTCACTTATTTAATATTCATTATCATGAAGATTTGAAATTATCTTTGCAGAGAAATAAGCTAAAATTATACACATATTACAGTTTCGAGTTATTTGGCATATTAAATACATGTAATATTAAAACGATAAAATTATAGAATAAATTGAATAGATCAAGAATAGGCATAAAAGACTGCAGAAAATTATACAAATAATTTAAAATAGGTTATTATAGTTTTACATTTTAGGAGAGTTTAACATTATAAGTTTGATAGTCAGACAAGATACAGACATTAGCGTTTAACAGCTTTCTTTACAGATTTTAGAAAATGTGTTTGTAAAGGCAGGTTCGATAAATAGCTAGCCTTAAATAGATAATTGAGAATTACAGTATATGAACAGAGCTTTGTGAAAAAAATTGATCACTTTACCATTTAGTTGTCTTCATTGCAGTTCTGAGCACTTGAGGACGATAAGTTTGACCCTTAGACACTTTTCGGCAATGTATGACATTAATGGAGGTTCTACTACGGGCTGCTTTGCTTAGGTATGGCTTATCGTATTTTGTAGGACCAAATTCATTCCATCCCCAGTAAGGAGAAGGCAGTGAGTGATTGCCTACTTACCCCACTATTTCAAAGGTAAAACGAGCGTAGGTTCGGTTTACAATTCACTTATTATGTATATAACTCTGATCTTTTGGCTACAAAACTTGCTATTTAAATTTTTCTTAATTCTGGCCACCTGGTTATTTACAAGCTTGACCATAGTTGAAAAACCTATTACACCTAGGTCTCGTTTTATGTGGTAGATAGGTTCCACAGAAAACCCGCAGTAAAAAAAAATCGCGCAAAAATAGATTTAATTAACCTTGAAAAATGGGGGATGGGCTCTGTAATTTTCAGAATTCGCATAAAAGCAAAGCAACAAGGAAAAATTACTTTAAAATTTGCATTAAAAAAATAAGGAAATAAAGTATGACTAATAAAAAATACCAAATATTTGAAAAAAATTGGTACAAGGCAATCTTTTTTTACTTTTTTTTATTAACTATAGTATTTAATTTGACATTTTTTCATACGTATTGTTTTTTGACGATATGCGGTTCGTTTGTAAACTGGTAAGAAATCAAATTCGTCGATGTGATGTAATGTTGCTTCTCCTTGAATGATGTCAAGAATCTCTCAGCAATTATGCCCAGAGAAACTTGTTAGCCACTTTATTTTCCATTCCCCACTCTAAGTTTTCCCATATTCTGCTCCATTCCATTTACACAACTAGTGCCAATTTCAGTCTTGTGCTGTGTTAATGGTTTTCTGTTGACAATTGATTTTTACTACTGAAATAAATTTTAAATGTTCACATTTTGTTTCTATACTAAAAAAATGAGATCGCATTTGAAACAAAAAGATACATTATCATTAGAAATATTATTTTCAGTTTATAAAATCAATAAAATCTTCGTTATTTATTTTAAAAATCTACATTATTTTTTTTGTTATACCTAATAAAATACGTTTTAAAAGTTTAAAATTTTTGAACATTTATTGCAATATTTTTATATGTAAGTATAAATCTATTATTATTATTTACTCATTAGTATAAGTAGGTTATTTATTCTAAATACAGCTTCAGGCCATATTCACGTTAACTGCTAATATAACATATTTTTGTAGAAGAAAGTATTTCATGTCAAAATGAATTATTAATAATTTAAATTTCTTGATATCTAATAAATATAGTGAAATATGAAAAATATTAAGAAGAAACATGAATCGCATAACGTTAAAATCGCATTAAAATAATCTGCATAAAACGAGATCCAGGTGTAATTTATTTTAGAAAAACATTTAATTACTAAAACTAATTTAGGATGTTTTTTTACACCCCCCCCCCCCCAGTTTATTATTACAACTATAAAATTCTGAGAATTGTCATTAAAATTTTGGATTATAAAATTAAGTTCAACTATTTTAAGACTATTGCATGATCTAATTAAAGGTTGTTTATAACTAAAACTAAAAGCTGTATTTATAATTAGTATAAAACTAATTTTATTACTATATATGTAGGATAATGGCATCGGGAATGTGTTTATATACATATGCGATTTCAATAAAATAAACCGTAAATTTAACTAATAATTTAGATTAAAGTATTTCTTAAACTTACAATCTTTTAAAATGAACACATATCTGTAATATATATTATTTAATTACAGACTTACCGTTCACATATATATGTGTGATCCTGCACATATAGTAATTTAAGGTTGTTTAGACGGGTACTCTGGGAGGGTTTAAACCTGGCATAGAGATAGGTGTGGGTGGGGGGAATATGTGAAAGAGACAGGTGGATGAAACTGACTGTTTCAATATATATTTTATAAAACAACAACTTCACAAAAATAAATGTAAACATGAGGTATATAAATTCCAAAAATAGAGATAAATAGTTAATATCAATATAGCAAATGTATTTTCAGTACTGAGCATCCTTGTCAGAGACAATAGACATAAATATATGGAGATAAATTTTTATCTCTATTGCCTTTCACAAGATGCTCAGCATCAAAAATGCATTTAGATTACATTGATATTAACTACTATTTATCTCCCTATTTCTCTCTTGAAATTTAATTACCATATGTAAATGAATATTATATGCAATTATTCGAATTAGAAATGCACGATTGGGATCAATAGAATAAAATTTAATAAAAAAAATTTTGATTAAAAAATGGTTATTTAAATATATAACTTCTAAATAAAATAGCATGTCATGAACAAATTCCGTAAAACTAATTATTACTTATAAACAATTATTTGTAATTAATTAACTTTCTTACATGTTTTTATCTTTTGATATACCTTATACAAAGTTTTTAAAGATTTTTAGCCTATAGGAATTAGTTTTGTTATCTGGTACGTAACTAACTGTCAGTAATATTTTAGCGCTTAATTTCTGTAAGTAGCCATTTTGCTTTCTGATGACTGGTTGAAATATTAAAGCAGTTTTATAGAAGTAATTCTGTGTTGTAAACTTAATAATACGGAGTTTATTACATGAGAAATATCTTACATATAAAGTCCCTATTTTCTCTTTTGTGTTTGTTCGTAAGAGTTTCATATGTCAAATTCACAACCAATTAAAAACCTGCATTACAAAGATTTTATGTGAAGGAAGTAATACCATCGTTAATAGTTTTTTCCCATAACTCTGTCAAATATAACAGGTATATTTAAAAATTTTAATTTATAGGCTTAATTTGATTGCGAGTATTTTATTCAAAGCAAGTAATTCCTAAAAGCAAAAAAAAAATTGTTAAAGTAACTGATTCATTATAATTGTCACCAGCGTTGAAATATACCTTTGGTTTTTTCCTCAATGACATTGTCTACAGATCTGAGAGACCCATCTTTCATAAATATATTTTGTTACAGTAATAATTTTTAATATGCAGTAATAGTTTATGACTTGTTTTTTTTGTGCTGTTTGAAATACTTGGTTAATACATTTATGATGAATTGTCAGCATTTTGTATGACTGCTGCTTATTATAAATATTAGTATTGAAAAGTAAACATAAGTAGAACAAAGAGACTATAATGCACAAATAGAATAAAAATAACGAAGATGATAATAAATATAGAACCTTGTTAAGAATAGTGTTAATTCTAATGGCATGATGAAATTATAATTCTCAATTAAGATTTTTAAAAAATTAAATAAAAATGAGTTTATCTACTAAATTTATGCTGACTAATATGTCCAAGAGGAAAGGAACACTAGAGGTTTTTTTTTCTTTATTATTTGGTCTACAATTTAAGAGTTAGTTGGTTTGATTATAAAAGACCTTGGTTCAATAATCTTAAGATTTGAACTTTTTTTTTTTTTAACCATAATAAAATGTATGGCACTATTTTTGTTTTTATAAAGTAATAAGCATGATTTACTTCATATTAGTTGACGCATCATTTTGTAGGTGACATGCAGAAATATTTTTGAATAATTTAGTATTTTTTTCAAATTGTGTGCTATTGTGAATATAATAATAATTGACATTTTTGTACAATATTAAGTTGTTGCTAATGATATAAAAATAAATAAGGAATTAATATTTTGTTTATATAGTTTAACTAAATATAAACAAATTTGAAAATTATTTTTATAAAATTCTGGATGGGCATTTATATTAATGATATGAAGTATTTGTCTAAAATATTAAAAACTATCTGTGGTTAGCCTCCTTTTTTTTTTTTTTTCATGCACTTTAATATAATTTTTATTAAAATGGACCATTGTGTGATATATATGGTATAATACTATAGTATGCATTAGGAATCATCTTTATTATGCTAAAGATCTAGCTGATATATAACTTAAATGAATTAACTGAATTTTCTAAATAATAATTCTGGACTAATTTCTTATATTGGACAATTTGATAACTTGAGTTGAAAACCTTAGGGAACTTGGATAACAAAGGTTACTAAATGTGAAATTGGATGACCAGAATTTGATTGGTGACTGGAGAAATAAATTCAGTAGCAATTTGTTTTTGATTATTGCCTGAGAGTTGTGAAGAAGCTAATATTGTGTGGACATTTTTTTTTTTACTGTTTTTTAACAATTATTAATTAATTAATGTTTCTCATAAATGTAAATAGATCCTCTTTAGATTTCTTTATATATATATTAATAAATTTATCTTTTTTTTACTTACACTATAAATACACAATATAGATAAAACATCAGTCATCCAGTCTCATATCTTTTACCACCCAAACAAAATTATTGTAATTTTGAATATTTTATAGTGACAGATTTTATCTTAGCATGAATTTTAATTTACTTAAATAACATTTTTTATTTAATTTTTAAATATTAAAATTTGAACATAAACTAAAAAGGAAAAAAAAAACATTTCCATAAATGCAGATTCAATAATGATATATCAAAATTTTAGTTTTTTACCCATTTCAGATAAGGAAATTTTACATATATGAAGTGTCACTCATATAATGGTAAAGGGATAATGCTTTAAAAATATTTGTATTCTTTTTGAGAAAAGGATTATTAATTAAAGAAAAAATTGTTTTTTTTTTTGGTAATCATCTGAAATCTGGGCACGGCTGCCTGATGGCGTTGTTTGTGTCACAACACATAAAAATGCCGTTTCTGCGGACGGCCTTATGGCTAATACAACATTTATATTGTATTAACCCATTGCAGGCCGCTTTACATGACATTGCACAAAAATATTACGGCCTATTTTGTGCTTCGAAACTATTTACGTGTATTTGTTCTATTCATAGGTGATTACCGTATCGCTTGAGGGTGTTTTAATTTCAAGTCTGTACAACTTTTTAAATCTCCATAATAGAGTAATGTCATTTATATTTAAATAATGTTAATTACTAATAATTGTCATATGGTCCCCACCCTTCCCTAAAAAAATGTTAATATGTAAAAAATTGGCAAAGGATATGTTCAAAATGCTTCAACAAAACTCACGTGCTAAGTCACATTTCAGGTCTGAGAAGAACATGTAATTTTTCAACTTTTCAGAAATGCCAAGTACAGAAAGAGAGGGAGACTGTGTCCTTTTTTCAGGCACATGTCCTTCCAAATATCAGACTTTTTATTACAGCAATAAAATAATAAGTTCAAAAAGTTCAAAGTTTGTGTACTTTTTTTTTTTATTTCATTAGAAATTGAAAAGTATTTGGATTATCTTTTTTGCAGCGGGGTTAAAATAAATGACTATTTTTGTTGACTTTTTTTTAATACTAACAATATGAATGCCCCCCCAAGCAGTTTATTGTAGAAGGCAAAAAAAAAAAAAGGTAATTCAAACGAAATATAAATAAAAGTAAAAAGTGAGAAAGAGTTGTTGAAAAAAAAAAGAAATTATTGACTTTTTGTTGCAATTATTTTTCTGAGTGTGGGGGTTTTAAAACAATTTTTACCCTAAAAAACACAAAAGTTAGTTTTGATTTAATAACAAGAAAAACAATTTGGTCAACTCAAAAAAAAAAAAAAAGGAGAAAAAATTCTAAACAATTTCCAAGGAATTGCATTATATTTTTTCAGCAGGGTTAAAACAAGTTGGGTTCAAATAAATGACTATTTTTGTTGACTTTTTGTTAATAATAACAGTACAAAAGCCCCCCCAAAAAGCTGTTTATTGTAGAAGCCAAAAAAAGAGGCTAATTCAAACAAACTATAAATAAAAGTAAAAAGTGGAAAAAAGTTGTTTAAAAAAAAAAAAAGTTATTGATTTTTTTGTTACAATTATTGATTCGAGGGTAGGAGTTTCAAAACAATTTTTTAACCCCCAACAACACAAAAGTTATTTTTGATTTAATAAGAAGAAGAAAAACAATTTAGCCAACCAAAAAAAAAAACAAAAAAGGTAGAACAAAGACGAAACAAGTCCCAAATAATTGTACCATTATATTTTTTCAGTGGGGTTAAAACAAGTTTTTTCATCGTGAAACAGTCCAAAGTTGTTAAAATTCAGAAAAATAAACACAAAATTAAATTACCAAAATTTGTTGAATAAAGAAAAATGTCAGGTTAAAAAAAAACAACGAAAATAAATATAAAAATTTCTTTAATAAAAAAGAAATCATATTATAAATGAAATAAAAATTTGTTTAATCAAAAAAAAATCGATCTATAAAAAAAAAGTTGCGGCAGTCTAGTAACGTTACATTTGATTGATTTTGTATAGCATCAACACCCAAGCGGCGGTGCCCGGATTTCAGATGATTACCTTTTTTTTTTTTAAAAAAAAAAATAGTATTACTTAAAAAAATATTATTTAAAAAAGATTGAAGAAAAAATAAGCTTATGTGCATTATATTTATTGAATTAAAAAAATTTTGCATTGCTCATGTGGTAGAAGTTTTTAAGGAAAATTTGGTCCTTATTATTATTATTTTATAAGTTGCTTCAAAAATTGAATTATTTAGACATTCTCATTTACCTTTTTTTTTTTTCATAATTAATGAATATAAGGGTTATTTTTTTTTATTTAGATTTGTCACATTTTTATATTAACTTCAGTTAAAAAAATATTTAAGAAGTAAATTGGAAATATTGTAAATGGCATAAAATTGTATTTTTTTTTAAATAACACTGATTTAAAAAAAAACCATCACTGGAAATATTAAATACCATCGCTGCTTTTCAACCATTTTGTTTTAGACATTTATTTTCTGCCCCTAAAACTGTATAATTGAACAGAAAATGCTCTGGCCTTGATATACTGGTAAATACACAAATATATATATAAATTAAATTGCCGTGTGTATATGTGCATGTACTAGGTTTAACATACACATCATATAAGTACACTGGTTTAGGTAATTAAGAGAAAAATTTATCTGTATATTTATAAATGTGCTCTGTATAAATTGAAAACAATAAGATTATAGCTCACTATGTAAAGAAAGAAAAATAATTTTGATGCATGCAAGAATTTGAAATGTGTAGTTTATAAAAATATGAAGTATTTTGTGACCTTTTGCCCATTTTTATAATAAATTGAATGGCAAACCTAAATATATTATTGAAAATTATGGGTTACTAAAATTAAGAAAGTTATCGATCAATTTTTAAAAAGTCAATAACTTCTACTGTGTAAAAAAAACAAACAAACTTTTATATAATAATTTAAAGAATGAAAAAAATTGTTCATCAATAAACATCTTGTAACTAGGTTTTGATAGAGCTGTTTGGAAAATATCTGTTGAGTACAGTAAGGTGTGAGAAATAGCAAATGGGGGGGGGGGGGGTAGATCAGAGGAACAACTAAGAAAGTTTAATCTATTCCAAGCCTTAAGTAGCCATGTTGCAGTGACCCCATGAAGAGAAGAGAAATCACTGGTTAAAATAGTTTTCCACTATAGTTTGGATTGCAGTGCTTTGCTGACAAAGTATTTTTCAATACTAAGATGCATCATAGCGGGCATGACATTAGCCAGAAGACTGTATGTCTAGAAAACCAACCATCACACCAATCAAAACATTGGAATGATAACAATAAGATCCAGAGATTATGCTGAAGTTTGCTAAAACCAGCCATTGCCTGCTTTAATCATGTCATGAGATAAAAAATAGACTGTACCATAAGGCCTTCCAAGACCTATTCTATATCCTATATAATGGAGGACAATTCCCACCCTCTGCTGAAAACAGTAATTTCTAATTTATCAAACTTTACACTTGTTAAGATGTTCTGCCATCTTAAGTTTATATCTCAAATAATTATTGTTTTTATTATCATTACTGTTTTATATTATATTTATTATTCTTAGCAATAATTGCAAATACATAAGCAACAAGCTTATATATCTATTGTTAATCAACTTATGTTTATTATTAATCAATTTAGTTTATGTTTACTTATTGAACTCCCAACAATGTACTAATATCTATTATGCTATTAATAGCCACAACCCTGAGAAATCATGCAATCCACTGGGAGACATACAGGGATAACAATAATTATTTATAAATGATGACTTTATTATTAAGTTTTCCAAAGTTAAACTTTCTGTTTAGAAAGTTTGGCCTCTTTCCAAGTTTCTTTTTTTTTTAACTAGAAAAATAAAATATTTTTGGAGTAATTGTATTTAGTCTAACCTTCAGTGCTAGGTTATAAATCATCATCACAAATAACTATTTTTATTTGAATGTATATTAACCTTTGCTCATCTAATATTCTGCTATACTTGGAGCAGTCATAAATTACCATTATATATTTGACAACCTATTGTGGCCTTAACGTCTCCTCTATTTTATTCCACTTCTGTATAGTCACATAATTTACCAAATACGACAGCATAAATAAATTGAGGATAATAAATAACATGCAATAAATACTTGGAATGAGAAATAAGATTAGTGTTTATAAAAAGTATATGTGATAACATTTTATGAAAGTAGTTGTTTCAGTCTATTTAGGCAGGGTAATGTTTAGTAAATGACAAGGTATTATAAACAAATATCAAGGTGGGCATATTATGTTATTCTGGAGAAGAATACATAGGAAGAGTTGAGACTGGTGTCTTTATTCGATGATAGGGTATACGAAAATATTTAATTTTGTAAATCTGCATAAAAAGATAAGTAACAATAATAGCATAATTAATAAGAATATTGTAGAACATTTAGTTACATAAATAGATGATAACATATTCAGCAACAAGAAGAATGGAAGCACAATTAAACATGGATTTATTAGCAACATGAGCTAGTAGAGCCAATGAAATCGAAGGTGTTAGAACAAGAATCCATTCAGACAGTGCAAAAATCTTTAGAAGAGAAACCAAACACATTTAGTATTAAAATATGCATTTATGAAAGAAACACAACAGAAAAATTAAGAAATGCTGCAAAAAAAAAAATTGAAAGTAATACAACTAAACTTGAAGAAATGCAACAAAAAGGTGATAGAAAATTTAAAGAAATGCATCAAGAATTAAAAGGAAAAGTTTGCAATGATGCAAGAAATGATAAATAACTTGAAGTTGGAAATAATACTTTAAATGCAAGAACAACTACAACAGAAAATAGAATGTATAGAAAGAAAATTACATATTGATTTAGAGGAAATGGTTCAAAAACCTATTGAATCTAGAAAATAAATTACAGAAAAAAGTTCAAAATATAGTAAAAAGAATAGAAAAATTGTGAGCAAAATGAAGAAAGATGAACAAATTTAAAATTCACTACTCGAAAAAAAACTTCAAGAGACTCAATAAAAGATGCAAGAAACTCGGAAAGTAGTTGGCATCATAAATAAAAGTGGATTATGATGAAGATACATAACATTGGTTTGCAAAACACAAAAGAACCTAATGAAGGTAACAAAAGGATTTCCATGAGAGATATGAAATCAAAAGAAGGCTATGACGATACAACAGTCACAGGATAGCACAGAAATTATGCGCCCCTTAGTTGTATTAATCAATTTCTCAAAATTCAGCTGTTTAGAGGTGAGGGAGGAGAGAGACTCATAAAACACCTCAATATTTTCATTATAGTTAAACTAGCTAATAGAAAGAGAGCAATTAACTATTGCCTGTAATCATTTACAAGGACTTCCTAAGGAATGGTTGAACACTAATAAAAAAAAGCCCAACCTTATATTCTGGATACAGATATCAAATTATGAAAGATTTTGCATAAAAAGTGGTGAAAGTTATATTCAATTCTTTTGAAAGCAGGTGTCAAAATTAAGAATTTTGTCTGCATGTGACTTGACAGAAGGCTGAATCATCAAGATTATTTGACATAATACTCGTTTCGAACTAATGATCATCAGCACTGATTGAAAAATCATAGAACAAATGGCTGAGTTTTTAAATGCCATTGACATGAGCCTCAGGAATATAGCTAATGGAGAAGATAAATTTGCCACATCTAACAGCAATGAAACAAAATGAGAAGTGAAACATCTATAGTGTGTATTAGAATGAAAGATGGTCATCGATTCCAGCCCTGTGGAACAGTGGTGCCCAGCTTTTAGCTTGAGCCAATTTAGAATTTAAAATTTTAAGCGAGCTGCAAATAAATTTTGTACTTTCAATATTTCAATTTTAAAACTATAATGCACAAATAATAAAAATTTGTAATATGATAAAATATATAATTATATACTCTTGTGCTCCTATTTACAAATGAAATGTAGAACTATTTTAATGTGAAACCTAACGTAGCTTAAGTCATGCTGTCATTCGGATATTCCTTTATTATCCTGGATCTAAACTTCGATTTGAAAAAGTTCATTGTTGAAAACCCACTTGCTTAAAGATAAGTTGACCTAAAGCAGGACTTAATCACTGAAAAGTTTCTTTTAAGGTGGATTTTTTTTTTCATCTACAGGTGTTCAGTTGTTTTTAATTGTAGATCTAATTGAAAATCAATTATTTCCATTTCTAAATTAGTGGCCTTTTTATTTATCATACTTGCAATTGTTGTGATATTTCAGAAATATTTGTATCAATAAATGGATTTAAAATGGTTGAAACAATTAACTGGATTTTATGAAATTCTGAAAATATAATTTTGAAATTATTTTTAAGTTTAACAAAATTTTCAGAATATTTTTCTGTTTTGATTTTCTTATATTTCTTAACATAGTTGTCCAAATTAGGAAAGTGACTAAAGTTACATTCCTTTATTTGAGATATCTACAAGTGGACTTTTGATTCAATAGTAGTTTTTTGTTTCCCCCGAAGTTCAAGATTGAGTATATTCATTTCTGTTGTTTTGTCTGAGTGACAAGCTAAGTCAGATAACCAGTTATGGTCACTAAATTCTTCATACATTTGTTTTGCTTCTGGAAAAAGCTTTAAAAAATGTTATAGGTCTTCTCTTTTGCTGAACCATTAAATTTCAGAATGTAGCATTAAAGTTCGATAGTATTCAGAATCAAGTTCAATGAGTATTTTGAATAGTCTGCTCTGAAGTTGTCTGGCATTAATAAAGTTTGTACTTTTTAGAAAACTTCCATGATGTGTTCATGATCCTGCAATTTTTATACATAATGCTTGTTGATGTATGATGCAATGGTGGTGGATAGTTTGCCCATTATGGCATGTGGGCTGTTTGATATGGACACAAGTTTTTGAAATGGAAGATTAATTTCTTTAATATAGTTTTTAATAACATTTTGTATGTCCTCTCGTATTTCTTTTTAATGGCAAAACTGACAGTATATTTTCTTTTACTTATCAGTTGTTCGTCTTTATAAAAATATTTGTTTGAGCTTTATTGCAGATATTCGTTGATTTGTCACACTGTAAACTAAAAAACATTTTTATAAATATTTTTTTACTTGTGCTCTGATATTTTCAGATATTGCTTCTATTGTGTGAGGGACTAAAGTTCTGTATAATTGAACTTCGTGGATAGCTGATATAATTTCATTCTTATTGTTAAATTCTTGATATAATCTCTTATAGCAAACATTGCTTCTTTAATTATTTCCTCATTCTCAAAAGGTTTTTGTGCATTGAAAGTATATTTACAACCCAAAATGGCGACATAGTAGCCGCTTTTGTTTTATTTATAGTCCTGGTAAACATTGATTATTGGGCAATTAACGTACTTTCCAATTCTTTCATTACATTTTCTTAAATTACTCTTACAATATTCAGTATCATATTTTTCTCGAACTATAGTAAAATTTCTGTTGCATTTTTTACCCCCATGGTAACTATTGAACCACAAATCAAATATGTTCTTAAAGTAATTTTAAAAAATATTTTCCTTTTTATTCCTTACGAAATTGACAATTATATATATTTTTTCTTTTTCTCTGGTCCATATTAAAATATAATTAAGGTAACTGCAAAATAATTATTAATATATTAACTTACATAGAACAAGTGTATACATAGAACAAGCGTATACTTGGATGAAAAAAATTCCAAACGTACAAGATTGTGACTAGAAAAAACAAAAAAATAAAATGTACGTGCAGAAAACTAAAAAACTGATGAGTATAAAATGAACCTAATAGCTTCGAACGAGGTCTTTTGCTGGCTTTGTCATGCGTGATGGTTGAGGGAACAGGGCTAGATGCGATTCCTGTTCTCTCAATTGCGATAAATGCCCCATCCCAGAATGTTCATAAGCTTAACCAATGCACCAGGCGGAATAGAAATCACAGCATGTGGACACTTTCTTTCGCCGTAAAGAAGTTACTCCAGAACCTTCATGTCAAGCTATATCTTGCAACTGACCAGGAGTGTTAAGAGAATGTCGACAGAGTGAAACTAGTTACACAAACTTATCGGTAAGCTAATATTATTTATTCCCGATTTGTGACTAAAAATGTTGGCCAACTAATGTAACTATAAGCTTCTAACATACTACTAATAGAGACATTTCCATTTTTTATCATTCAAGGAACTTTGTAGAAGTGTGAAAAATTTGTAACAAGAACTTTTAATTATTTAATCAATATCATTGTCTGGATAAGTGTGTATGTATGTTTTTTCAATTTATTAGTAATTTATCTTATAAATATTTCATTGTGCGTTATTATTGCTAATTTATTATAATCTATTGTGCATAAATTACCTCTGCCAATATGCTCGTTTAGTTAAGCCTCGTAAAAATACATTATCCGGATTTTACTTTTAGTATTTTCTTCTTAATTTACGATGTGCGACGCAACGAATATCAGCTAATTCTTGTATGAATTCTAACTTCCTGTTTTAAATAAATAAAAAACTGATTACACTGGCACTGCAAATCTTAAATAATATTAGAATCGAGTTAATTAGGAAATATAGCTATGTTCTTAAGATACCCAGACTCGTAAATGATCTGTATATATTTTCTTTTTCATAGCTTAACTCTCATGCATTCTAGTGTGTAATAGAAGGCCTAACTGAAAATGAAAAACGCTAAAAGGCGGATTTTTCTGACTGTCTTGGCGGGCCACAAAAACCTCTTAGCGGGCCGCATGTGGCCCATGGGCCACTATCTTCCCACCCCTGATTTAAACAAATAAAAGAATCATAAAAATGGTCTGTAGATTTTTTATATATAATGTTATTTAAAAAATTTTATAAAGGTGTTCTATATAAAATTGAAAACAATGAGATAATAGTTCATTCTGAAAAGAAAGAAAAATAGTTTTGAGGTGTGCAAAAGTATTTTCTAATTTGTCTTCTTAATGGGGGTTTTAATTAATTAATTTGCCAATTTTTATAGTGAATTGACTGGTAAATCTAAATGTTATTAAAAATTATGAGTTGCTAAAATTAAGAAAGTTGATGATTTTTAGAAAGTCAGTAATGATTTTCCTCCTGTTGCTTTTATAAGTATAAAAATGGGGAAAAGAAAACCATTCCTGATAGAGTAGCTATAATTATAGTTGTTTCTTAGATAAATGGATAAAGAAATGATTGTTATGCAAAAAATCTGTTGATTATGAATTTTTTAAAGGGAATATGTAATCAAAAATGGACAAAAAAGATAGCAATTGTATATAAAATAAAATAGACCATTTATAAGATTTGCCGTAAGAAACAATAATGCAGTTGTGAGATCCTTAATAGATATATAAAAGGTGCAAGCTGTATTTTGATATTTATTTATTTTTTTGTTTTACATTTTACTAAACTTCATACATAAAATATCTTGTTTAAAAAAAAAAAAGCAAATATTTCAAAATTCCTGTAATTTTGTTATTCATATATATTGCTTATAATAACTTCTCTCATATACACTTCAAATGCAAAAAAAAAAAATTAATAAAACTTCTTTATTTTCCTGACAGTTTCGACTGTCCAGCAGTATTCATCAGAGCTACAATATTTGAATGATATAAATACATAACCCATTACTTCATATATATAAAATATACATACGTTTGTACATCAAAATATATACACATATATCCCTTAAACATACATATATAGATCCACATCACCTATAGACATATATATAAATCTATATACACATATATCCTTTAAACATATATATATACAACTTGCATATAAAATACATATATACCTAGGTCTCGTTTTATGCGGATTTTTTTAATGTGATTTTGAAGTTTTACGATTCATGTTTTTTCTTAATATCCTTTTATGTGATAAAGAAGTTCATATTTCACTATATTTATTAGATATCAAGAAATTTAAATTATTAATAACTTATTTTGACTTGAAATACTTTTTTTTTTTTTCAAAAGTATAACGTTATATTATCAGCTAACGTGAATTTGGCCTGAAGCTGTATTTAGAATCTTAGCTTCTATGTAAATAACCTACTTATACTTATGAGTAAATAATAATAATAGATTTATGCTTACGAGTATAAAAATATTGCAATAAATATTCAAAAATTTTAAACTTTTAAAACATATTTTGTTAGATATAACAGAAATAAATATTCTTTTAGATTTTTAAAATAAATAACGAAGTTTTGTAAACTGAAAATAATCTTTCTACCAATAGTGTATAATCTTTTTGTTTTGATTGCGATCTCATTTTTTTAATATAGAAACAAAATGTGAACATTTAAAATTTATTTCTGTAGTAAACCCAAATATCTATCAAATGAAGACAAATTTGTTATTTTCTGATAATATTAATCATTTAATCATAGATTTTACGTTGATGTGTGAGACAAAGAAAAACGTCAGAAAATACTGAAATCTGAGTTTGCTGCGATGAACAACCTCTTAAATTCCAATTTTTGTCTCAAGGGGTTAAATTCCAACGAGAACTAAATTTTTGTCTGGATATCGTGAGCTTTATAAACAATTAGTAAAATCATCATCTCAAAATCCCGGAAATCGCAATCTTGAATTTTAAAAAAAAAAATTATAAATTTTATAATTGTTAGTGTGTATTATGTTTGAATGCAATTGGTATAAAAAGATATATATTATTAGAAAGAGCAAATATGAAAGAATGTAATAAAGCTGATAAAATAGTCATTACTTCAAAAAAAAATTAAGAAAAAAAATATTTTTAATACTTTTGAAAAATGTTTATTTTTACATTAGTTCACAAATTCTAAATTTTGAAAGTTAAATATTAAAATAACATTTTTATAAACAGCTTTATCACATCTGTCACTAAATGCTGAAAAAAAAGATATATAACATCACTTACCTGAGATAATTTTTCATAGCAGAA
Source organism: Epiperipatus broadwayi (assembly GCA_028023455.1). Taxonomy (NCBI): domain Eukaryota; kingdom Metazoa; phylum Onychophora; class Udeonychophora; order Euonychophora; family Peripatidae; genus Epiperipatus; species Epiperipatus broadwayi. The sequence continues at coordinate 5,127,804 of JAQFVV010006257.1, read as the reverse complement.
ATATTGAAACTGGATGAATCCGTGTCTGTTTTACTTTCAGAACCTACATTTGGCTTTAGTGACAGCAAAAAAAAAAATAATGGTAAGAACAGCACATGGGAATTAGATTAATAAAAACAAAGCAAATCAATAAACAAAGTTATATGAGCACTAAGTATATGTGTGAGAGATGATGATCTCAACAAAATGATGACTGGTTCAGCATAAAATATGTGATTTGGGGATCACTTCTCCTTTTTACATGTGTATATATATATATATCAGTTATGTAAGATAGAGTGGATGGATTAAGGGAACTTGAAAATATCCTACATTATATTTCTCTAATTAACCTGACTTTATAAATTCTATCAGTGCCTAAAAATGTATTCTATAAAATTAAAATTTATTATCAAAAAATAAAAAAACAGTTGATACAAAAATGTAGATGTAATTTTTGGACTGAAATAAGCGATGAATGAAATCATTTCTGCCCAAGCAAATTTGGTCTGTAACTAAATCTAAAAAAATGAGAAAAATAAAGTAATTAATAATTGCATTTTTCAAAAAAAAATCCTAAAAAATTTAAATTTTACTGTAGAAAAAAAATACGTACATTTTTTTTTCCTGGCAAAATGGCGGACAGAAAGAAGTAATGCTACTGGGTTCGAGATTAATTGATACTGCGCATACTTGGTATTTACGGTAAACTTATGCTGATGGGTTGGAGGCTAAGGCTGTAATGAAGGAGTTAATCACCGATTACATTATCAACAGAAAACCATTAATAGCCAAGACTGAAAGTGGCGCTAGTTGTACTTCATCTTGTGACGAATCTTATTTCTTACCAGTTTACAGCCGAACCCCATATTGTCAAATAGTGATAATGATTAAAATATGAATGAAAAAATGTAAAATTAAATACTGTAGTTAATAAAAAAAAGTTTGTCTTATATCAATTTTTTTCAAATACACCTGGGTCTCGTTTTACGCGATAGATAGGTTCCTCAGAAAACACGCGCAAACGAAATCGCGCACAAACAGACGTAACTTACATTGAAAAGGGGGGGATGCGGTCTGTGGTTTTTCAAAATTAGCGTAAAAGCAAAGCACCAACGTAAAATTACTTTAAAATTTGCGCAAAAAAAAAATAAGGAAATAAAATATGACTAATAAAAAATTTCAAATTTGAAAAAAATTGATACAAGACAAACTTTTTTTAACTATAATATTTACATTTTTTTATACACATTTTAATTATTACCGCTATTTACCCAAAAACACGTTCGTTTGCAAACTAGTAAAAAATCAGATTCTCGTGATGTATTTGGCTTCTCCTTAAACGAAGTCAAGAATATCTCGGCAATTATTCTCACAAGAGGAAATACAACTAGTGCCAAGTTCACTCTCATGTTGTGTTAATGGTTTTCTGTTGACGACAATGATTTTATTAATTGTTTATGAACTTAGACTTATGATAGTAAAAAGACGTTTATTCAACATTGCTGGGGAAAATTTAATTTAAACTAACAACTAAAAATTAAATTCTTATTTTTGTCTTTAATTTTCAATTCCATTTAAAAATCAAATTTCGTTTTACATCACATTAATTTGAAGTTGCCCGTAAGTAATTTTTAAATTGTTAATTACAATTAAAAATCAGATTTTAATTTTTAATTGTGCCCACTGCTATTACTGACCTTTTAAAAATAAACTTGTGGACACTAAATGATTAATAATTGATTACGTTCTTTTTTAAAAAACAAAAACAATGATTTAAAATGCAAAATTAACATGCGCAATGTTTGAACAAATTTACATTATAATCTTGTAAAATTTAATGTGTGTATACATAAAATGTGGAAATCATGATTTTAATTTCATTATTGCATAAAATCTTACTATTATAAAGCACTGAAAATATTGAAATTACTAAGAATTCCAATAGTGTGCTATTACTTTCAATATAACGTAAGTGCGTGAAATTTATTATTTAAAGTAATAGCGCATTATCGGAGGTCGACTTCCTGTGAAACACGAATCGCGTAACTTCAAAATCGTGTTAAATAAGTCCACATAAAAAGAGACCCAGGTGTATTTGATATTTTTTATTAATCATACTTTACTTCCTTATTTTTTTAATGCGAATTTCAAAGTAATTTTTTCTTGTTGCTTTGCTTTTATGCAATTTTGGAAAATTACAGAACCTATTGCTCATTTTTCAAGGTAAGTAGGCACTAGATGGGGATTTTATGCACAAGCCTTCTGGCATTCATTGATTACTCTAGCTTGCTGTGTGTGGCAATATATATAATGAGTTTTGCCTGTTTTAAGTTGTCTATTTTTGTGCGATTATTTTTAATGTGGGTTTTCTGTGGAACTTATCTACCACATAAAATGAAACCCAGGTGTATATAAAAATATATCTAATACACAATTTTTAAATTATTACATTTTAAAAGTTTATTTTTAATTTTTAAAATTTTTTTTTAATATTACCCTTTTATTGCCTTTTTATTAATATTTTATTTTATAATTTTTACCTTTCATCTTTTTTCCCTATATGTCTTTTTTAATTGTCTAATATATAATGTGTTTTAATTTTTATTTTAATGAGTTTCTTATATTCATTCCAGGGATGAAGCATCCATGTATTGAACGGAATGAATGCTTCCGTAGAAAAATTCACTAAAACTTTCAAAAGTTTTAATTGAAATTCAATTTAAAATATACACTTTCAATTTTTTACCAATAGTTGAATTGTTTTTTATATTATAAAGAATGAGTTTGACCAATGCATTATTGGTTGATTATAAGAAGTTCAAACAATACTAAAATCTAGTTTATAGATAAAATTTGAGAATGTTAAAAGCATTTGAAGATAAAAATATATCGATAATGTATTATCTATATTTAAACTAATCACGGTCTGATTAACATAAAAAAAGATGAACAAAACTCACTTTTTGTATGAAATTTCTGTCGACTTTCAATTTTTTTACTGACGGCTGAATTGTTTTTATATATGGCAAAGAATGAGTTTGACCAACGCATTATTGGTTATGTATTATCTATATTTAAGCTAATCACAATCTGATTAACAGGTAAAAGAGTTCCAGATTTTTCTAGATGTGCATATTAGCTATTATGTAAAATTTGTTGTGGCAAGTAAAATAAAAACACACTGTACTTCTAGATGGACTTTATGACTTAGCGATTTCCACCACTGAAGGTGGAATGTGGGCCATCACCTCATTATTTTGTATGCCGTAATGCTAAATTATGTGACTATATTACATTACATAAGTATAATAGTGATAGGCTTAATCTAATTTAATAGATACTTAAGCTGCATCTAGAATCAGATTTCCCTAGGAAGTAAAGCTATATTTAGCGGGTCAAACTAATAATACCTTTGGATTTCTATGGCGAGTCTATTGCTTTGACAAGATGAATCTTTTAAACTCAATTTATAATTCTAATTGTGCAAACCATAATCAATATAAAACGAAAAAATATAATGAGCACAGAGTAATCAGTTATTATTCTTAATATAATAGGATTTCAAAATAGCTGGCAAAATAAGCTAAATATGTTTTATCTAGGTTTATTAAATTGAAGATATGAATTATAATATCTTCATTAAAGAATTATAAAATGAAATACGCTCGCTGTTGAATAATAAAATATAATATTGAGAAATAAAATAGATAAAACTATTTTAAATAAACGGCTATAATTATTCTATTTTAGAATAAGTAAATTTAAAGTTTATAAATGCAATCTTAGACAAGATTTGTAATAGGTTTCATATTTACTTTAGACAAGAAGTCAAAGAGTTAAATTTCGAGCATTCGGTTTAAATTTATGAGCTATAGCTTTAAAGACTAAGGTTTAAAGCACATTTAGAGTTCTCTGGTATTTGGAGGAGTTCCTTATCTAACTTCTCAGCAGCTTGTTCGTCAGCTCTTCTGGAAGGCGGATAGTAGCAATTACTGATCTGATAGGCAGCAGGGTTTTGCTTGCGATCTTGCAACAGGCCATGATAGAAACATTTTCCATCTCCATGATGATACACCATTTCGCACATGGGATGGGACTACAGATCACCATTTCCTACTTGGACATATTAAAATTAAAACTGGCATGGAGTATAGTAGCGATGCTTCCTTAAATTATACAGTGTATTTTGTAGAAAATCCGCCCTATATATACTGGGCTGAGATCAACTCATAACTTTAATAAACAAATTATATTCTGCGAGTAAATCTATTAGCACCTTTGAACTTTGAAATTTTTAATTACTAAAATAACTTCACTTCTTTGTTTTATTCTTTTAACAGGATGCTTTTGACTAAGTTTGATCATTTCTATCCTCCCAAGATTTGGCATTACTTAGCTAAATCTTGTTTACAAGAAAAATGTAATTTTAAGAAAATATTATTGTCAAAACCAAAATTTGGAGTTCTTCCTTGTGCTGTACTAAAACAGGTGTGTATGGAGTGATTATTATTTACAACTTATTTTAAGCCAAAGTTAAAAATTTTATGAAATGATCGAACCACATAATGCTATATATGTTTCACGGTGGTACATGGACTACACATTACACATGTAATTTTAAGTATACAAAATATAAATAAATGATAAATTAAAACGTGTATGACTTTGGAATAAATATCTGCTACAATATAGCTATACCAATTATATTACAGACATTATATTTGCTTATAGGGGTGTGGTATCATGTATTCAACCATGTCAGCATCTTTAGAAGGGTATTCTTTAAATCTGGGACAGATAGTTGTGTAGGAGTAAATAGGTGAATCATATATAACAAAAGAAATATACTGTTTCAATATTAGCTATTACATAAAAATTATTGTGACAAGTAAAATAAAAACATTAAAGAAAAGATGATGTGGTATGCTTCCATTCCTAAAAAAGTCACGCTTCATCACTGATACATTCATATATTTAAATATGGGATAAATGTAATCACTACACCTTTTTACAAGAGTAATTATAAGAAAGAACAATTTTTAGGTCTGAATGCTGATTTAATAAAATTACAATTTCTACGTATATGACTCATTTTGGGTCCAAACAAAATAGAATGAATCTTCCTTATGGATACATGTATATTTAAACTATTTGGCAGTGAACAAACAACTGCATATATATAGTATAAGTTCACCTACTCAAAATCTAATTCTCAGTAATGAAATGTAGCATTGACTGTGAAAAATGAATTTGATGGATATAATAAATCATTAACTTAAAGCTATTAATAATTATTTACTCTAATTATTTAACACTTGAATGATTTATGCTAGGATACATTACATTTAAGTCTAATATTTTTATTATTATCAAGTTTTTTTTATTTGTTTAGCTGACAATTTCTATAAAACATTTGGTTAACATGCATTAAAAGTTTTTTTACAAAATGGTAACATAACATACATGTATAATACAGAACTTTTTTACTGCAACAGCATTAAATGCAATTAACTATTGTTTCCTGTTTTAAATAATTCATAAGATAAGATGAATAGCATATTACTATTAATTATAAACTGAAAATAGTTAAAAATAGAACTTACTTATGAAGCAAGATAACCATAGTTTGTTTTTTTTTCCAATGGCAGGTATTAAATAGTTTGTGTGTGTCATAATACACTTTAACAATTTCTGCTTTGCAATTTGAAGTAAGTGTTGTTTTTCATTTTTAGCCAGATTATTAGAAATAGACAAATTTTTCAGATGTCCAGGTTAGATTCGCAGATGATGGTGTTTCCTCCTTTTACTAAGCATAATGGGATCTAACGTCATTTTAATAAAGTGAATTCACAATGAATGCAATAAGAAAAATTAATTTTATATACGTTTTACTTCTTTCAGTGTTGAACATCCCATTCCAGTTTTTTTTTTTAATTTAAATTGATTAATTTGCATAATACTTTAATTGCCTGAATTTTTTTTTAAATCTCTTATCTAATTGCATTATTTGCAATACATTTTTTGATGAGAGTTTTAAATATTTTTTAAAAATTTCTCACCCATGTGGGAAACCACACAGCTGAGACTGAAATGAATAAATACATTGTTCATTTCAATGTACATGTATTTAAAGACAGCTATTTGAATATATTTGGTACTAACATTATTATTTAAGAAGGAATACATAAAAAAAAAAATTCAAAAATAATTATAAAGTATTATCACTAGTCTACAAAATGAAATTGATTTTATATTGTTCTATAACATTAATATTGCTCCAAGATGTAATTGATCTTGATATTCATAGTCTTTAATAAAAATGAGACAGATTCCATTTATATTATGATTATCTCACATTCTGAAATGCAGTAATTTTTTTTTTTAGTAGGAAAATAAAATTAAGTAATATATGTATATATATTATACCAGTTCCATATATCTTTTAAAAATAAAGCTGGTCTGACTTTTTTTTTAATCACACACTAAATAGTTATTTTTTTTTTTTTTGTAAAGAAGAAAGCAAAGAATGTAATTGTTTTTTATTTGTTTAAATTAATGTATTAATAAATAAAAGTTCCTGGATTTATTATATGTAATCTTAGCCTTCATATAAAATTATTTGTGTGTGTGTGCATTTAGAAAGTAAGCTTTTGGAAAAAAGTTTTCTTGTTTTAAGGCAACTTTAATATCCTTGTTGTGAAAGAATTTTGGATTATTTTAACCAATAAATAAAGGTAGTAGTAATAAAGTAAACTGATTAAAGCAATGCAGATAATTGGTAAAGTTTATTAATACAACTAAAATGGAAAACTACACAAAAGTTGAAAATGTCATTATTTTGGGATAAAAGTTGAATTAGTACACTGATCATACCTGAAATTATGTTATTTTCAAATTCCAGTTTTAGAGGTGTCTCCTTTTACTTGCACTAACCATTGCGGATAAAGAATTATTATTGTCATCTTTCACATAACTTCTTTCTCCCCAATCATGAATATCTAATCTGAAGAATCAATTTTTAAAAAAAATTGAACCTATAATTTAGTAAAGTGTTAAAATCTGATGTTATAGTAAGAGAAATTTTATTTAAATTAAAAGATCTTTAATAAAATAAATAATAATAATGATAGCAAATATCCAAGTTAATATTAAATAGTTCATAATTTTAACATTATTTTCTTATTAAATAAATAATTAATTTTTTTTTTTAATCTTTTAATATAATTTTTTTTTTAATACTAAAGCACATAGAATTTAAAATTGATTTATTGTTTAAATATAAATAGTTAATTAAATGAATTTTCTTTGACATGATTACATACTCAGGCAAATATATCTATATATTATACATATGGATTCATCCCTAAGTATCATAAAAAGTGTGTAAATATTGTAAGTAAATTTTGTTTTATATTTATTACAAGTCTAGTTGTCCATTTCTCTCTCATTGCAAACATAATTAAATATAGATTTATCCACACACCAGGTGATACATTGCCATGTTTTTCTTTTAAGCTAATAGTGAGTAAAGTGAGAGCTAACATCTAAAAAGCTAGGGAGGAATTTGAATGACCTATAAATGGTACAAGTTTTTGAGATAGTACACTAATCTGCAATGCCGCAGATATGTTTTAGATAAATCTATAGTGGCAAGAGATATATTCTCTCTATACTTAGACATGTTTGATGGCAATGATGATTATGAAATATGACTGGATACTCAGCAATTGACCAATAAAATTTCTACTGAGACGAGAATTTATGAAGAAAAGGAATAAGATATACAAAAATGTTGCATTAAAAAGGATGAATATCTCAAATTTTGTAAAATGGTGCGGAAAAGAGTTGAAAATGATATAAGAAAGTATAACTATGAACTAGCAAGGAAAGCTGTAGAAGAGAATAAAAGTCTCAAGAGTATAAAACATTTTGCTATTTGTAGGAAATTTATAACTGCAATAAGAAAAAAACATGGAATTATTACTAAAAAGAGAGATCGACATCATGAAATGGGTAGAAGACTTCTATCAAGAATTATATAGTAATAAAGAACAAGTACCTCCTATATCTATTATACCCTCCGAATTGCCCAGAGTTTTAAATGAAGTGAGTGAGACATGCAATTAAATTTATGAAGAAAGGAAAGGCTCCAGGTAATAATGGAATTATAATTGATATATTAAACGAAGCAGGTGAAAAAATAGAATTTTTTTTAGCAATGTTATATACCAAATGTCTAAATGATATAGATGTACCAGATGATTGGAAGAATGCAGTAATAATATTAATATTTTAAAAAGGTGATAAAGAAGATATTAGAAATTACAGACCTGTCAGCCTTTTATCAGTTTAATACAAAATTTTTACCAAGATAATTACAACTCGTCTACAGCGAACATTGGATTTTCACCACTCAAGTGAATAGGCTCGATTTAAAAGTGGTTTTAGTACAGTAGATCATATCCAGGTATTGAGAGAAGTTATAGAAAGGACAAATGAATATGAGTTGCCATTATGTTTTGGATTTGTAGATTATGAAAAGGCATTTGATTCTATAAATATTTCTTCAGTGATTAACTACTTCCGCTTCAAGCCGCCATATTGAACTTTTTGAAATACTGGCATGAGACACAATTTTCATAATAACTTCAGTTTTAATTATGTTAGAGCAAAAACAATTACATTGCTAGAAACTAGAAAAATTAAGGAAAACACTAAGCATAAAATAAATAGTGATAACTATATAAAAAATAAGGTAAAAAAGAAATTTTCACATCCGAAATAATTATTATTTTATTGTTTGTTCATAATTTGGAAATTAACATTAACTAAAATTCAAAATACATCTTCAGTGATAATTTCTTTCTATTACAAAATTATCTTTCTAAACATGTATAATGTGTCTTACCTGAGATAATCCACAGCTTCACAATCTCCAAAAAAAAGTCGGATATGACTTCTTCATTTTTATCTTGTACCCCAATGTTCTAAATGTCAAAGGCATCTATAAAGAAAAAGATTCATCCTAATAAAAGATACAAAAGAAGTTATCATAGCAATTGGCTTCTTGTCTGTCTAAAACTAGAAATTGTAGACTACTTTCTATACCACTGATAAAATGAGTTTCATCTCTTCATTTTATATTTTTTTGTGTACAATAGTGATGTTTATATTCTTTGTGGTCAGCAGTGATGTTTATATTTTTTATGCACTGCACAAGTGATGTTTATATTCTTTATATACAGAAGTGATGCTATCTTTTTATATTTATTGTACCACAGATATAATTTATTTGCATGTAGTCTATAGATTTGAAAATTATGTTATGAAACATATAGCAAAAGCAAAGCATGATCAAGCATAAACATAAACAAGTTTCAGAATTGGATTATATGTTTGTGTATACAAAGTTTGTATATATTTGATTATTAGTTTTATAACCCATTGCTTGTAAAACATATTATATAAACATAATTAATGATTTTCAAAAAGTATACTTTTTGAAAATCATTATTTTTATAAAAATAAGAGGATTAGTTTAGATAGAACTTTAGATAATCACGATATGAATTATATACTAATAAGTTAATTACGATATGAATTATATACGAGTAAATATATAATTACAAACTAAATCATACTAATTTTTCGATAAATATGAATTATATACGAGGATAAATAAATGTATTACAGACTACCTTTAGAAAATTATGATAAATATGAATTCTATAGAGCATATACGAGCATAAATGTATAATTACACACACACCAATTTTTCGATAGATATGAATTGTATATGAGCATAAATAATAAATATATAACTACAAATTAGCACACACTAATTACAAACTAAAATTAATAAAAAATATATTTTTTCCAAAAATTTTAAAAAAAATTAGAAAATTTTACTTACGAATAATTACATTGATAGTCTGTTATAGGCCTTACTGGAGAAAATTTCACTTCCAGCCCGTAAAACATTTTGTCTTTTATTGTTTCGTGATAAGTACAAAAATTACCAAAAAAAACAAAAAAAATAAATACTGTGGTTGATTAAAAAATTCGCCAAAAATCTAAATTTCAACCGATTTTTTTGAAATAAAGATGGTTTGAAAGCTAACATATACAGCTAAAAACGGCCATATTTTCTACAACGTCATGATTATACTTTTTACCTCAGCAAAGAAAGAAAATAACACGTCATCAAATGGACAACCCAAAGTGCGCAAACGACGCCAACAAAGCGGAAATTGGATCATCAAGATATAGATCCAGGATATTGTCATATTTTAAAGAATATTTATAAAAATGTAACAGCAACGTTAGATTACATAATGATTCTAGGACAGTCAACATTGAGAAGAGTGTAAGACAGGGTGACTCCATACCTCAAAACTTATTACAGCAGTGCTGCAAGAAGTATTTTGTGGATTAAAATGGGAAGATAAAGGAGTGAAAGTAAATGGAGATTATTTAAGTCATTTAGATTTTGCAGATGATGTAGTTGTTTTTGCAAAGAATGCTTTAAGGCTGCAGGAAGTATTGCAGGAGTTATCAGATGAAAAGAGGACTAAAAATAAATATTAAAAAGACTAAAGTAATGTTTAATGGATTTTTTCAAGATATGAAATAAAGATTGATTATGATGAGTTAGAAGTTAACAGCTACGAATATCTTGGTCAGATTATTAATACAGATGGAAACATAATGGATGAAATTAATCATAGATTAAACTTGGAGTGCTTTTGGTAGAAATAACTTGATACTAAAAGGAAATATTCCTATGTGTTTGAAAAGAAAGGTTTTTAATAAATGTATTTCACCAGTTCTTATTTATGGATCTGAGATTTGGACACTTAATAGAAGAGCAATACAGAGACTTCAGACCACTCAAAGAAGTACAGAGAGATGCATGTTAGGAGTAACAAGAAGGGATTGAAAATGCAATATATTGGTAAGAGAACAAACAGGTGTTACTGACTTCATTGAAAAAATTAAAAGACAAGTGGAATTGGGCTGGACATATTGCTAGAAGAGATGATAATAGATGGACAATTGAAATCTTAAACTGGATTCCAAGATGTGAAAGACCCAGAAAGAAACCACATGTGAGATGAATTGATGAAATAAAATGTGCAGGGGTGATGTGGAGAAGAGAAGCTAAAGATCGGAGAAGATGGATTGAATTTGGAGAGACTTTCATCCTGCAGTGGATTGATAATGGTTGATGATGATGACTCAGTTTGACCATCATTAGTTAGAATCTTAAGTTTTAAAAAAGTAATCTATTGTTATTTTTAAGACCCATTAACTCTAGTGTTTAAAACATTTTACATTCTTATAAATAATTATGTTAGAAAAGAGGAGCAAAACTGTCGGTCTATTTTAATATATGTTTATATGAACTGTTTGGAAAGTGACAAATGCAAATTTGTTTTAATAAAAAATTGGAGATGATTACTTTTTAATTAATAATGTGGAAAGTCCCTCAATCATTTTTATTAAATGTATAAAATAGATCTTATCTTTAAATTTATCACAGAAAAATGGTAAGATCAATTTATTCTTTTGATACAGAAGTTATAATTGTGTATAAGAAAGAATCTAACTGAAATTTTTTAACAAATTTGTACTCCAAGAAAAAAAATTATATAATAAAAAAAGCAAAATTTATATTCCAATGATAAATTTAAAACAATTATCCAATATAAAAATAAAAAAAAATGGTACTAACGGACGCGTTTGATACTATTTTGAATTTTAAAACGCACACATCCAAGCGATAAATGATATCGATTATCAATGTGTGGTTTCAAAAATGGCAGTTTTGCAAATTTCATCATTGATTAAAAAATCAAAATGCAAATTTCGCAAATATTTAAAAATAAAAATCCTAATTTTCATCAATATTTAAAAAATAAAAAACCATTTCAACAATATTTAAAGTTAAGAAATCAAAAGGCAATTTATGTTTTCTACTTTTAAAAAACAAAAGTCGTGTTTAACATTCGTATTTTATAAGTTATAATCTTTTGGCATATAGTATAATTCGTATTTTACAATTTATAATCTTTAAATATGCAGAATTTGTAAGCTTAGTTTGGTTAGTTTATTAATATTTTTTTCAATTTTTTTCGTTTTTTCCTTTCCTTTTTTTGTTTAAGTACTATTGATTCGGGGCTGATGTAGTACATGCTCGGTGCCGTTTTGAATTTTAAAACCCCTGCTGACATTTATCACTTGGATGTGTCAGCTAGGGTTTTAAAATTCAAAATGACATCAAGCATGTATTACATCAGCACCATTGTTTCTGTAGACTTGGATGCTTTTACTAAATTTTTGACAAATTATCTCTTATTTTAAAATTGTTAAGATCTGAGTATTTACATACACAGATCTACACAATCGATTCACTGAATGTTTCCAAAACCAGTACTAAGTATTCTTTATTAACTTTTATTTAGCAATTATTCTTATATTAAAAATATGCTCTTAATTTTTTTACATTGATTTGAATGTTAAAAGCTTAATCAAGATGGCTAAAGTGAGTTTTTAAATAGAAGTCCAATGAATACTTCTCAGGTAATTTTTTTTCGCATGTATTTTTATTATGGATTTTTTTTTTATATAGAACATTTTTCCTTAAATATTTTGTTTCTATGCCAGAATTATAATCTACCAATCTCATTCTTGACTGATAAATTTATTTTTGATCAGTTTTGAGATATAACCTCCCTTAGAGTATAATGGTAAATTTTATTTTAATGCTAACTAATTTTTTAATTCATCACAATAAAAAATTTAAAGGAATTAAGTAAAAGAAATTCAATTGTATATATATATTGTTATTAGTTATCTTGATTTGTTTTGCTTGTTAGCCTATAGTATTATGAATCCTAATCTTATTATTTGTCTGATTAGTTTATTGTTAATACATACAAAATCAGCAGACAATTTATTTGAAGATTATGAGCATTGTCCAATAGTTTTGATGCATTTAGATATATTTTAGAGGATCTTAGTCTGCACTATAATGCTAGGAATTTATCTTCATAATTTATAAAAATTGTAGTGTTATATGTATTATTGTTACATTACTAAAGTTGATGAGATTATCTCCCAAATCCAAAGAAATTCAGTTGATAAGTTTGAAAGTAAAAGCAATGGGTATATAACTTTGTTTAATTGTATTATGATGATTTAATATGTTAATAGATATATAAAGAGAGACTAGATGTTATGTAAAAGATAATTATAACAGCAAGGAAAATAGAATGTAAAAAGACATAAATCCAGATATTATGTGTAATAGATAAATTCTTAAGTTATATATTAAATAAATGGGAATATTGATATAAAGATTATTTTAAAAAATGCCTTTGCTTTATAATCGGCCAATTAGGTTAGATTATCAGTGTTATGTAAATCAGTGTGTTTATATCAAATTAGTTTGTATTGTACTTATAATAAATCACTTTTAATTGTTTGTTTTTTCTGTCTGAAGTTAGAATGGCTATATTTTTTTACAAGTGGTTAATAATGATGATACATATATACAAATATTTTCTAGAAATACTGTTTTAACTAACAGTAAAAGTATTTACAATTTTAAATTAGTTATGTAAACAACAGTATGTTAAACTTTTTTTTTAACAGCTGTTAATTGCATGAAATATCGCCTGATCCATTTATTTGATAAATTTTCAGTTGTTTTTTTTTTTTTTTCTGTTTTGTTTTCTGTTAACCATAACATTCTTTGATTGAAATAGTTTTTTTTTTTGCCTTCATCATTTATTAGTAAATTATATACACAATGTTGAAACTAAAAATATTTACAAAACATTATTACATAGATAATAAATATATATATACTAAAGAAATTTAAAATGACAAAAAATAATTGTACGGAAAACCATATGATTCATACAGAAGTAAGTAGATGTTTTGCAGATCTAGAAAATTTACTAGCTTTTTTTTATATATTTGTATTGGCTAGGCTGTCACACTATATTTTGCAGTATAGTTTATTCTAGATGCTGATGGAAAACATCTAGTGCATTTTACTTTCAGATCCAAAGATCAACTTATGCTTGTTTAAATCTTGGCTAAATCTAACCTTTTCGGCTTCTGTTATTTTTCCTGTAAAATGGCCAACACATAAAACAAGCCTACTAAGATGTGGAATTAAAAAAATTTTGTTTAATTTTCACTAGCAATAATTTTTTTTAGAATTTTTAAATTACAATTTGAAATTTTTTTTTCTTTCTCAATTAGGCTTATCGAAGATTGGCCAAAGAATTTCATCCAGATAAAAATCCAGAAGCTGGAGAAAAGGTAGGGGTTTTTTTTTTTTGTAAAGTATTTTATTCATTTTTTTTTATGAGATTACTTTTCAAATATTTTTTAAATATTTTTATTATTATGATTTTTTAATTTTAAATAAATTACCTGATTAAAGTATTGTAAGTGAAAATTATCAAAATATATTCTATTTATGAATAAAGTTAATATCAAAAAAGAAAAATGCTGATACAAATCATATTAAACTAATTAGTAAAAAAAAAAGGTTGTCATCTGATCCTTCGTGTCAGCCGCTAGAGGCGGGATTTCTAGCTAAATTTCTAGAAATATGCCGTTTCCGCGGCCGCACCCAAGCCTTTAAGCATTCTTTCTAAAATAAATCCTAGAAAGATTGTTAACTCGGAGTTAAGTCTTCTTTCTATGCTAAAAGGTAGACTGTTAACTCGGAGTTAAGTCTTCTTTCTACGATAAAATCTAGAAAGAATGTTAACTCGGCTTAGCGGCTAACGGTGTGGTTTTTTCCGATGCTAAAAGCAGAGGAAAATACCATAGTTGTTTATGTCACGCACTATATCGTAATGCTGTGTTATGTATTTGATGTAACAATATCGTACGAGGGTGTATTAATTTGATCGTGTCAAAATTATTTAAATTTTCATTGGTACCTTTTTTTTTTAAGACGAATTGATGTACTGTTACATTTTAACAATTTTAACAGTATCGTGATTGTTCCTCATAAATTTATATTCCTCCTAAATTTTCGATTACGGTGGGTTAGGGTAATATTTTAAAGATCACGCTTTGAGTCACGTTTCAGCGAGAAATTTTCCGAGACAAAAAGTATGGCAAATTCAAAAACAGAAAATATGAAAAGATGGGAATTGCCAGACACGGAAGCCGCCAGTGCTGTAACATTTCTACAGCAGAAAAACATCCTGCTGAAAGAAAAAAAGATGTTTGTGCGGCGAATGTATGAGATTTGAGGTCCATAAAGATCTTTGGACTTTCATTTGTAAGTCTCGTTCTTGCCGAAAGAAATGTGCACTTCGAAAAGGCAGCTGGTTTGAGGGATTTCAAATGCCGTTCGTCAAGTCTTTACGTTTGCTGCATTACCGGAGCCATGACGAGTTGACCATACAGCATGCCATTAATGATATTGAAATGTCTACCAGTAAATATTATTAACCAAATTGATAAATAAAGTAACATAACATACACACACAATAATTGTTGTTAACCAAAAAATGTAAATTATTATTTAAAAATACACAAAAACACCCCTCCCATTAATTGTTGTCAATCAAATGTAAACAAATTAAAGTAACGAAAATTATTATTTAAAGATCCACAAAAACAAAAAAAAAAACCCCATTGTTTCTTTAATTTTGTCACTTAAATTTTTAAAAACAGTATTACTATTTAAACACAACCCAAATTACTATTTAAACGTACACCAAAAAAGATCCTTTTCTGTCAATAATAATCAAATTAAGAACTATTATTGTCCCATTGTCAAAAATATTAGATTTTTGGGAAACCAAAACAATAATTTATAAACGAAAAAAAGTCAATCGGTTGTCAATCAAATGTAATAAATAAAAGTAACTTCAATTTTGATTTAAACATACACACACACAAAAAAAAAACCCTTTCTCCAAATAATTGCGGGAATCAAATGTAAAATAAAAAGGAAGGTAAATTAGTATTTAATCATCATCCAAAAACACCCACCCCTCTCACTAATTATTGTCAGCAATCAAATGTACACCACCACTAAAAGTAACGTAAACTACTATTCTTTAAATGGTTACACCCTTTTCCCCAATAATTGTTGTCTACAATCGTACATACAAAAAAACACCCCTCCCAATAATTAGTATCGGCAATCAAATGTAAACCAATCAAAGTAAGACCGTAACTTAAAACTACTATTGTTTAAACGGTTAACCCACCCCTTCACCCAATAATTGTTGTCTACAACCGTACACACAAAAAAAACACCCCTCCCAATAATTAGTGTCAAACAAATGTAAACCAATCAAAGACGGTAACTTATTATTTAAACGTAACCCAAATTACTATTTGAAACTACACCGAAAAACAACCTTTTGTCAATAAAAATTAAACAAACAACAACTATTATTGTCAAAAATATTTATTCGTAGAAACAAAAATCATAATTTATAAACGAAAGGAAGTCATCGGTCGTAAATCAAATGTAAACCAATAAAAGTAACGGTTTTAATTTTTATTTAAACATACACACACTCATGAAAAAAAAAAACAACACTTCTCCCGATAATTGTTGTCGGCAATCAAACGTAAACCTATCAAAGTAACGTAAATTATTATTTAATCGTACACAAAAACACCCCTCCCACTAATTGTTCTCGGCAATAACGTCAATTATTATTTAAAGATCCATCCAAAAAAAACCCGTTCTCTCTTAAATTTCGGCAATCCAATTTTACAAAAACAGTAATATTGTTTTAAAAAAAACAAAACACAAATTACTATTTGAACACACATCAAAAAAGTCCCGTTCTCTCTTAAATTTCGGCAATCCAATTTTACAAAAACAGTAATACTATTTTTAAAAAAAACACACAAATTACTATTTGAACACACCAAAAAAAGACCCGTTCTCTCTTAAATTTCGGCAATCCAAAAAAAAAACAATTATACCATCGTCAAAAATATTATTTGGGAAAAATAATTCAGAAACGAAAGAAAGTAAACTTTGTAAACAAACAAAAAAAAAAAAATCAATATTAATAGAGAATCGCTGGCCCGGAAACGTTATATTAATGTGTTTTTGATTAGAAATCGCGCCTCTAGCGACTGACACGAAGGATCAGATGACAACCAAAAAAAACATTAAAAATGAATTTTAGGTACTAAGTCTTAGAAGTAGGACCAGATTTACATTTTTTTAGACTCTTAAGCTAACAAAAAATTGAGGTCCCTTCCCCAATTTTTTTTTAATTGTCTATAATAGGGCTGCTCAGCATATACATATATATACAGAAGAGCAAAAAAGAACAATAACATCTCAATATTTTTTGAACATGAGAACCAAGCCGGTTGTGTGTTCGAACCCTCCAACCCCAAAATAGTGTGCGCTGAAGCTAATGATTGTAAAAGGAAGATTAAAGAAGCCTATTTTATCATCAATGATAACGCGATCAATAGACGTGACACATGTTTTGCTATCTCACGAAAATGCACAAGTTAATTTACATGCATTATCATTTATCAATATCACAACAACGATTTAAAATCTGTTTTGGCCATGAATATGAGGGACAAAACCTCAAAAGCGCTAGGCCTGCATTAATTTACTTTGATTGTTTTTGTTACCACTAACAGCTTCTTCACCCAGCATGTTAACGTGCTTGTATATACTATAAAAAAGATACATATATCTATTTACACAGGTTATTAATACATAGCAAAGTCTTTATTAAATTATTTAACTTTAACTATATCAGGATATTTGGTGCCATATTGAATTTTCACAATTATTTCAGTTTTAATAATGTTAGAGCAAAATGCTATATATTGATAGAAAATTGAAAAACTAAGGAAAACAAGGCTAAGACATAGTGATTACCATTAAAAGAGTATGGAAAAAAAAAGAAATGTCAGCATCCAAAAAATTATTACTTTACTGTTTGTTCATAATTTCTAATATATCATTAACTAATTTTAAAATTACATTTTCATTGATAATTTCTTGGTATTCCTCACAAAATTCTTATTCAAACCATATATAATACTTCTTACCTGAGATAATCCATAGTTTCAGCATTTACAAAAGTAGTAGCATAAGAATTCTTCATTTTTATCTTGTACCTTAAAAGTTAAAAAATTTCAAGGTGGCTATAAGAAAAAGATTCATCCTAATAAAAGATACAAATAAATCATTTCTAGAAGGTGAATATGCATTTGTGATCATAGCAATTGGTTTCTTGGATATCCAAAACTAGAAGTTGAAGGCTACTGTCTATTCCAGTGGTAAAGTGAGTTTCATCTCTTTATTTTATATTTTTTGTGTACACCAGTGATGTTTATATTTTTCGTGCACACCAGTGATGCTATCTTGTTATATTTATTGTCACACAAATATAATTTATTTGCAAATAGCTCATTTACTAGCTATAGACTTGAAAATAATGTGATGCCAGATGGTGATCATGTGATGTTATATGGCAAAACTACTGACTCCACAGCATGAGTGCCAAGTCATAGACAAGAATCAGAATTTGATGCTTTGCCTTTGGTATACATAACCATTGTGGCTATCACCACGCACCTTTATTGGTTTTTAGAGTTTATATTTTCACATGGTACTATGCCCAGTAAATTTTGTGGTTCCTTTATCAACTGCAACGTTTCTGTACATCTGATAATCAGTCTTAAAATTTACATTGCACTGTTCTATAATACTTAATTATATATATAAAAATCATTACTCATTATACAAACACAGATATGCAAGTATAAACACAAACACATTAATACAAATCACTAATAAACTATTAAACCTTTTGAGAGTCATTATGCCTAAAATGAGGTTGCCTCAAACTTGGATCAGAGCCCCAAAATTACATTGTACATAAATCATTACTTTCATTATATTTGAATACAAGTATAATTTATATACTACACAGACACACTAATGCAAACACATAAATAAATTACACATTTATCAAGTAATAAAAAAAATTTGAATAATAATATTCAAGTAATAAAAAATTAAAATTGAATACTTACCTATAATATGTTTATTTTCGGGATGGAAGGTCTTGACATTGTAAATCATCAAAACATGTTGAATCCATTTTATTAAGGAGTCTAGCCGATAAAAAAAATTGTGCCTTTGTCTTTGTGCAATTTAGTAAACTGAGCAGAAAAAAAAATTAAATGAACTTATTAATAAAAAATCGAAATTTTGTCTGACTTTACCATGCCATGCGCCTTTTTAAAAAAGGACAAACTGAATTTTATATTTTAGAGGCTACCTAAAAGCTGAGGCTCCAAGCATTAGCTTATTTGGCTTAATGATAAATTGGGCACTGCTTTAAAATCATAATATACTTATACATGAAAGGAATGGCAGTGCTGGGTATGAAAGAAATATTTGAGAAAACACTATGAATAATATAGTTTGAAGTAAAAATATAAGAATATATATATATAAAGTATTATAATGGCAATGATATATCTTCATGTTGAGACACCATTTTATATAATGGAAATATCATTAAAGTTATGGATTGTGTAGTAATGACGATAATACTGTGAAATCAAATTATGTCACTGAAAATATATGTGGCAAATTTTAACTTAACTTTGGAATACTAAATTTAAATACTGAGAAATATATGTGACTGGCGATTAATTGAACTACCACTCACCATGTTTAGTTACCTTTTTTTAATAATGGTAATCAACTTCATTTATATAGGAAACCACAGAAAATAATGTTGATTGATGAATAAATTAAACATTTGAATAGGCAAACACATACATTATTACAAATTCCAGTTGCTATAGTGCAGCATGAAATTACAGTTATCTTTGAAATAATTGAGATTTTAGATCTAAGAGAATAAAGAAATAAAACAAAATTAATAATTAAATAATATTTAATTAGTAATGATAAAATTAATAATAATGCAAACATAAATTTACAATTTGTTACGAAAAGAAAAGAATATTGTGGACGTGTTAAATTAAGACTGATAGTGATTATCAGAATATTTTGTTGTAAGAATAAGCTGTAGTCCAATCACTAACTTATTAAAATTAAATAAACCTAATAATTGGAATAATATTCTAATATAAATAACTCACCTAAGTAATAATTTAGGTAAATATTGTTCAGAAAATAATCAAAAGAACATAAAAAAATTTAAGACAATATAAAGATCTTGTATCATATCTGTAGTTTTTAAGTAATAATTTTATATGGATATTTGTTAAATAGTGAAATTTGCATGGGTGGATATCTGTTCATAAAAATTCTCTGGTTTTAATTTAATCAATTAGCTGTGTACATCCCCCCTTCCCCCACAAAGAAAAAAAAAATTGTATAAAAATTCAAATATATATATTTACAAATGTTTTATAGCAATTTTTGAATAAATATAGTACTATAAATAATTTAACACCTAACTCAGCAAAATAACATATGGTTTTGTACCAAAGATTTACTGCTCTAATATTTGTTAATTGCCTACATATTGTAATAGAATATATTTTATTACATATTATCTACAGTCAATACATTACAAAGCTTGTTAAGAGTTTGTTTTGCGAGCTCTATATATAACGGTCAATGCATATATAGTTTATTATAAATGTATTTATATTTAGAATATATAGTAATATTTTTAAATAAATTAAAATATAGATATTTTTTTTTACAACTTTACTGTTTAAAAAAATCTGAGAAGTTTAGCCCTATGGGATTATCGGCATTCAATCTCAAATTGTATATCTAAAAAAAAAAAACAATTTATAGTTACTAAATAATATTATTTAAAAAGTTATTAAAGATTTGGATTATTTTGCAGCTGACATCCAGAAATGGCTTCCATTGTGGTGCTTTTTCTCATAATAATTTTTTAAAATTCAAATTAATGTTTGAAAAAATTACATGTATAATGTGTTTAGTTGTAAGGGTTGTTATATGGTAATTGAGCACTTAGAGATCTTTTTTTTTATAAGAATTGCTGTAGTAGCATTGTTTATAGCATTCAGGAATCCAACATAGATAGTTAACTGAAACTCTTTATGTCATTATTTCTTTGTAGAAATTTTGCCTGGCCTTTTAATTTAAAGCCAGTGCAATAATTCTGATTAGAAATTCTGTGCAGCTTTCAACTGAAAATCTAGAGGTTGTCAAGGTTTGTATGGATAATGGATGATAGTCACAAAGAAATAGCATTGCAATTGACCCATGAGTTTTAGTAAAGTGGCATTTCAAGATTCATGTAATAATGGCCTGTATTAACTGCAAAATTTTGAGCTTATAGTTATAGATTAGCTCTTGCTGTAGCTTCAATTTCCACTGATTCTACAATACTCTACTATAAACTCAAACTTTTAATTGATCTAAAATTGACTGAAATATTTATATAACTTTAAAGTTTTTTGTGAAAAAATTAAGACAAGATAATAGCCAGTTGTTTATTTTTATTGGTACCAATATTTACAACATCTTACATTGACTTTTATTATTATGAAGGTTCCAATTTAAGAATTTCTTAAATATGGAGATTACTTAAAGATAAACTGGGTGATTATTTTTAAAACTAACAATTAAATTAGGATATTTCTTTTTAAAATAAAAGTATATAATATTTATAAAATAAAATTTAATTTAGTTCAACTTTATATATGAAGGAGTACCCCAAAAAACTGAATTGTTCTCTTAAGTGCATGAGCCCATTGTAGTATTTTCTTTTTCCACTAGATATCTGTTTTGTGGGACCCTTCTGCATTAACTGGACGAGCCACCAAGAAGCCTGCAATTGATAAATTTTTTTGTTACGTATGTGTCGCTTATTGGGCAATTTTTGTAATGGTTTAGAACAATTTGAAATTCTGTTTTCTGTTACAGAAACAGTTGTAATGCTTGAAACAGCTTACAAACAAACTGCTCTGGAGAAAATATAAATTTACATGTGTTTAATGAAAAATCAAATTTACCACATCTCAAAAAAGTAGAGTGAGTAAAGTCCAATGACAAGATGATGATGATGGGTTTTTTTTGTTGTATTTTTTTTTATGCAAACAGCATTGTTCACTCGGGATTTGTTTATAATGGTCAGGCATTTTACCTCCAAGTTCTGAAACATTTGTGTAATGCAGTGAAATGAAAACATCTAAATGATGATTGGTTGTCTCAAATCACCAGCACATGAAGCCTTGATTGTAAAACAATTTTTAATCAAAAACAGCATGATCCAGCTTATCCATTTGACATATTCATTCAGTCTCTGTCTGCAATGTCTTTTAATTCTTCCGAATGGGAAAATGCTTCAAAGTAAAACATTTGAAGTACTTTGAAAAAGTGAAGACAAAAATGAATAGAGGCCTTAAAAAACATTACTTTTCAAGAGTTTAAAGACTACTTCAAAAGTAGGAAACTTGAATTACATCAAGTGGACAATACTTTGAAGGAGATTCATAAAAATCACATTTTTTTATTACAAATTTCTGGGATTTTTTGGTACTCCCTGTATATTTCACATCTAATCCATTTCTCATCATCATGACATTATATTATTTCTTCTCCTTGGCAAGTAAAAAAGATTTTCACTTGCTATCAGGCATACTTATTTCTCATTTTAAAAATATAATGACTATATTTCAATTGGAATTAAACAAACAAAAATCAATAAATATTTTATTTATTAATTTGACCATTATTAAGGATAATGATTATACCGTAAGATTTACATTAGCTATGTAAAAATCCATCTTTTTTTTTTTTGTACGGTTTCAAACCTCCAGATAATTTTAGTTTATTTTTTTATTTTTATGTGTTCTTTTGTTAGATCAAGTTTTTTTTACACTATCAGTAAAATATCTTTGGTTATTGTATCTGTTCTTTTAATCCATTTATTCTTATCGACAAAGCAAAAAGGTTCAGGTAGATTTTCTAAAATGTGGTTTACTTTCTGAGTTATAACATATTTTGAATTGTATTATCAAAATTCAATAAACTTTAGTTTCCTCTTCAACAAACTCAAATTGTGACTAAATTAAAATTTAACCAATAATATCCTTCGAAAAAAACTGGCAAATTTTTGATATGATACAGTTATTATATATTTTTCATTTAATTTAGCAGTGTCTGTATCTAGGCTGGATTCACAAAAAAAAACCAGGGCTGAAATTTATAACGGTTTTAAAATAAAGAACCAGGAATTAAACTATTGTAAATTTTTCAGCAAATATACAAATTTGTTTTCAAAAGAAGAAATAAATCTTTCAATATAAAATTTTTTTTTTTATAGAACCACAAGTTTTCAAAGAATATAAAAAGTTATGGAACAATTGTATATGTGCATAATTAATTTCATTCTTCGGCATATTGATTTCCACAACCATATTTATTCAGAATATACTTAGTAAGCATTTCATTTTATTCCTAACAAAAAATTTTCAAAAAAATATATTAGGTCAATTTTCACATTTAACTCATGAGTTCATTAACAATAAACTTCTATATTAACTTACAATATCATTCGTAGATTTTTTTTTTTTCTAGTATTTTATCTTTATATAATTTATCATTTTCTGATTATAAGATATTATTCCAAACTTAAATGTTGTCTAATCAGATTTTCGGTGATAGGTTAGTAATAAATATTTTGAGAATATTTATATGATTGAATCTGCAATATGATAGTATTTAAACAAGAATTATGTTTGATTTCAGTCCATTTTCCATTGCCTACTATTACTCACGAACAAAACGTATATAATACATATTTTTCTTTTTCAATTTAACTTTATCACATGTTAAGAGACAATATAAATGAAGAAATAAAAAATAAGGACATAGAAACTATAAAGAATAAAGAAACTGAAGAACCAACACTAATGAAAAGAACATGGAATAATTTAAGCTTGAGAAAGGAAATGCAGTAAACGTAATGAATAGAGCTCAAATTGAAGTTGTTAAATGATAGATATTCAAACCTATTTTTTATTCATTATCTTGCTTTACTGTCTTTCACAGTCATTTTTATGATTGTGGAACATGTTTTTTATCTTATCTCGTTTTCATCTTTCTTAATTTATGTCTTTGAGAAATTTTTCATTTTTTTGTCACTTCTTTACTTGCTTTTTTCATTAATGCAGATAGCTATTCACTATGTATTTCCATAATTACATTTCCTATATCATTCGTTGTTGTTGGTTCAGTTGTTTTCCTACTCTTATCATGATTTGTTTTATATATTTCTAATATTGATCATTAAAATTCAACTAGATTACAGAGAGAATACTAATTTATTGATATTTATTTGTTTTTTTAATTTCAATTGATATAATCATTATATTTTATAAGATAATAGAGAAAAGCAAGTGATCATCTTTTTACCTGTCAAGAGGAGTAAGGAAATAAGATATTTTATGATTTAAAATTAAAAGAATATTAGTTAATAACCATAAAGTTTAGATTTCTGAAGGATAAAATAATTAGTAGATTGTTAATAATAAAAAAATAGATGATATATATTTAGATTAATAATTGTCCTTGAATATATATGTATAAAGTTAGGAATACACATGTATAATTTATATTTATTTTCTATTTATGTCGTACATTTTATTTTATATCAATTGTTTTATTTTGGTTTGATTATTTATTTCAGTTTTATTAGGTTTTTTTTTTAAATATATATTATGTTGTTTTTAGTTTTTTATTGTTTACATTTTTTATAGTGTTATTATATAGTTATGTATTTTATTTTATTTTGTTCATTATGTCATAGCTCTGAAGAAGACTGCAGGTCAGTCAAAACATAGGTGTATGTATATGTAAAAATAAAGAGTTTTGTTTGAAGTGGTTTGGATAAATTGTATTTATAGGATATTACAGCAAAATAAAGAAAAGTATGATTTTGGTAATATGAATTATAGTATAAACAAAATCTTAAAAAATAATAATACATGTATTAATTATATAGTGTGAGGATACATTTACATGCATTTTGACTTATGCATTCACTGAAGCAATAAGAATTAGAAAAAAGAAAACTTATGTATTGTATTTTTATTTTTAAAATAAAATTAATAGTGAAATGTTTGACTTCCATTGCTGTTAAATACGCTCAGCTTTTTTTTTTCCAGTAACTTTTTCTTTTATAAGAAATATAATAGTGACTTTCTTATCAAGAAATTAGGATTTCTCTAATTGGTTTGATATTTTTAAACCCTTGTCAACTTATGGTTTGGTTCAAAATTTTATAAAACTTTTAGCTTTATGCAAAATATTGTACAAGAAATTTGGTAAGAATAATAAAGAATAAAATATATGCTTTCAACATAAACAGGGGACATTTTATTAATATATATAATTACATATGTTGTTTCGAGATGGAATAATGGCCACTGGCATATTGTAAAATTCATTTACAAATTATATTTTTTTTAAATGTGTGATAGTATACAGAGGAGAAGGAAAAGAAGCTGCTCCGAATATCACAAAATTTGAAGTTTTTTTTTTTAATTTTTGTTTACATTTTTCTTTGGATAGTATATAATTGAAGTCATGCAATTAGATATGGCATATTGTCCCACTATGATTAAATGCTAAATATATATAATATGAACACACCCAAATGTGCACATTTCAATATAAAAATACAATATTTCAATATTAATGATCTTAACATTCCAAACCATGTTGTTGTTTTCTGACCACTCTTACCTAATTAATGGTCCTGGTGCCATATTGAATTTAAAAAAAAAAAAAAACTGACTTGAGACACAATTTTCACAATAACTTCAGTTTTAATCGTGTTAGAGCAAAAAAGCTTTACATTGATGGAAACCAGAAAAACTAAGGAAAACAATAAGGGGAAAAAAGAAATTTCAGCATCCGGAATAATTATTACTTTATTGTTCATTCATAATTTCTAATTTATCATTAATTAAGTTTAAATTACATCTTCATTGATAATTTCTTTGTATTCCTCACAAAATTATCATTCAAACCATATATAATACTTCGTACCTGCGATAATCCATAGCTTCAGAATCTCCAAAACTAGTCGCATAAGAATTCATTTTTATCTTGTACTCCAAAAGTTAACAAATCTCAAAATGTCTATAAGAAAAAGATTCATCTAATAAAAGATACAAAATAAATCATTTCCAGATGGTGAATATGCATTTGTCATCATAGCAATTGGCCTCTTGTCTATCTAAAACTAGAAATTGTAAGCTACTGTCTGTATTCATGATAATGTGAGTGTCATCTCTTCGTTTTATATTTTTTGTGTGCATCAGTGATGTTTATATTCTTTATGCACACCAGTGATGCCATTTTGTTATATTTATTTTCCCACTGAGATTTAATTTATCTGCATATAGCTCATTTGCTAGCTATAGACTTGAAAATAATGTGATGCAAGATGTGGCAAAATTACTGACTCCATAGCATGAGTACCAAGGCAATAGACAAGAATCAGAATTTGATTCTTTGCCTGCATACAATTCTATGTGGTATATACATTACAATTGTGGATATCATTGCACATACACCATTTAAAATCTCTCTTTATTGGTTTTAAGTGTTTATATTCTCACATGATACTATGCCCAGTAAATTTTGTGATTGCTTTATCAACTGCAGCCTTTCTGTACATCTGATAATCAGTCTTAAAATTTACATTGCACCACTATAATTTTTATATTTAAAAATCATTACTTGTTATACAAACACAGACATGCAAGTGCAAACGCAAACACTCTAATACAAATATAAACACACTAATAAATTATTAAATTTTTTGAGAATCATTGTCTATAAAATAATATTGCCTCAAACTTGAATCAGAGCCCCAAAATTACATTGTACATAAACCACTTTTGTTATATTTGAATACAAATTTATATACTGTATAATAAAGAACATAAATGATTTAATAGTATATAATATATATTTTACACAGACACACCAATACAAACACATTAATAAATTATACCATTTATCAAATAATTAAAAAAAGTTTAATATTCAAATAATTAAAAGATTAAAATTGAATATTTATGACCCAATATTCTGATTACATTTATATCGGAATGAAGGCCTTTAAATGTGAATCCTCGGTGCATATTTAATCCATTTTATGAATGAGTCTGGCCGATAAAGAAATTCTGCTTTTGTCTTCTTCATGCAATCTAGCAAACTGTGCAGAAAAGAAAAAAATTAAATGAACCTATTAATAGTAATATTAATAAAAAATTCAAATTTTATCCAATTTCAAATTGTGATTCACCATTTTAAAGAGGCATTCAAGCAGCAACAAATGCTGGGATTTCTGTTGATGCCATGCTTATAGTTTTTATGCAATTTTTAAAAACCAACATCTCAATAAATCAGCTGCTACTAGCATCTGACACACTACAACCACTCTTAAATTGTAAATCAATATTTTTAGACTTAAGAAATGTTATTTAGCTTTTGTGAAAATGTGAGTCTAAATTTTTATTTTTATTTTTGTTCTCTCAATATGAAGAAAGTTGTCGGAATTTATTTTCACCTGCTGGCTAATTTTTTGGCTGACTGCTCAATTTTATTCAAAAGCTGTTTGTATTAAATTTTTTCCTTTTTTTTTTTTTTTTTAAAAAAAAAAGATTAAATTAAAATAATTACAATGGAATAGACCTTTTTTTCTATCTAGCACCTTATTTAACTAATATGTACAATTTATTTATATTTTTATAATTGATTTGTTTATTATATTTCCCTGTAATTTCCTATATTCATACTATACATTGTGAGGGTGATTTATAATCGTACCCCCACCAACCTTTAATTACTTGTAATGTTAGATTATGCCCATTCAAGATTTATATCTGATTAGATTAATGAGTTTTGCCAGCATATAAAAATACCTAATTTAATTTATTACATATGAAACGTGAAGATATGCACATATATTGAAGCAGAGCAAATCCCAATTGTTAATATAAGTGAAAATAAGACACTGAAAAATTGTTTTGCATGTCACGAAAAATGTAAACAATGATGTAATATATAAGTTAACCATGGTAACGATAAAAGGTCAAGTACTTTGCCAAGCAACCTAATATAAGAATGAAATAATAATGTGTTACGTAATTTCTTGAATTGATTATCGTGATACTATGTAGACAACAATAGACACATACAACAAGTAAAATAAAATGAAAGATTTCATGCACAAAGAAACAACACTGACTATAAAAGCAAATGCGATTCTAACTCTTTCTTCAAAATTATATGTTTGCTATAGAAAGCTAACTTCGTTTAAACAAGATGTTTCAAACACCATATAAAATGAATACCTTCGTCCAAATATATTAATTTTATAAATATAATTTTAGCACAAGATTAGAAAAAACTAAAAGAACTTTTAACATAAATAGAATAAGCAAGTTAATTTGAGCAATAGGATAAATTCCTAAAAAATCGTTTTAAACTTCTAAAAGAAAAGGAGAGAAATTAAAACAAAACAACTAAATCGAATGTGAATCCAGAAATATATATATTGTAGCCTTCTCCTAGATCGCTGCAATCATAAATGAATCATGCGGCACATTTTAGGTGCTATAATCTCCCCTGTAGCCTTCCTACCAATCTAACTAGTCCAATTTACACGTTGGAAACCATATCTTTCTCTGTAACCTTCCCAGCTACAACTAATCTAGAATATACACCTAAAATAAATGATAAACTAAAGAGATGATTTCTCTACTAATCAAGCCCGCATGAAACTACAAACTTAGAGAAGATCACAAGGTGATTAACCCTTAAACCCTAATTTTTTCATTGGTTTTTATAAAAATCAAATCTTTTATTGGCCAACTCCAAATAAAAAATTTTTTTAAAAATATTCCCTTTAAAATTTAATTCACATAATTTTTAAAAAATTATAATTTATTTTTTGAAAAAAAAAAAAATTTTTTTTAAAAAATAATGTTTTTTTTTTTTTTTTATAATTAAAAAAAATTATTAAAAAAAAAAAAATTTTAAAAAAAAAATTTTTTTCTTTTTTTTTTATATTTTTTATTCGGGGGGGGTTAATAATTTCTGGTCAAACTAGCTTCAAAATCCACAAACAAGCAAACAAAAAAAAGGTTATAAAATAAACTTAATATTTGTCAAATTAATAAATAAATAATAATTAGATCGATGGAATGAATATGAAATTAAAAGTATAAATTAGGCAATAAGTAGATTAGGATGTAAATGACTAAATGGATGATGAAAATAAGTAATAGTTAAATAATAAAATAAAATGAGTCTGAGAATGAAGAGAAAAGAATGGAGATGTATAAGAGTTAATGGATGATTAAGATGATAATGGAATAAGAGCTAATGAATGAGGAGTTAATTAGGATAATGAATTATGATGAAAGAAGAATAAAGATTGAAATGAAAATGAGAGGAATGATTATGATGAAAGATGATGTACAGAACTAAATTTGATATTGAAGTAAATGATAATAAGACAATTAAATAAAATACAGTTCTAAGCTTACTAAAACCAGAATATTCACCATAAAGTCACAACCAACTATACATTTCAGACAATAGAAGCAATTGATACTTTAAAGTTTGGTTGACCTTTCATAACACGGTGAATGTAACACAATTCCACTCTAACTACAATAATTAACTGGATATAAATTTACCATAAATTCAAATCCTATCACAAATTAATACAACTTATCCTTCTCAGGGTTCACATAGTTTAAAGGGTGTTATACAAGATACACTTGAGTCAATGAGAGGGATTTTACCACTACCCAAGCATAACACACCAAATAGATCTTAATACCAAATTGAATTACTAAACAATATTCAATAATTTCAAATAAATTCCTTAACTATGATCAACTTTAAGCTTCAATAAGCAGGAATGATTTTTCAGTAGTTAAACGCAATAGCTTTCCAACTTTCTTTCTCCATTAATTAGAAACAAGGTGATCAAGACTAATGAATGATAGATCTGTGGATTCAAATGAACTGATCAAACCAATATTAGATGTTTAATCTTTTAGTATATCACGTAAAATAATATTCTTTAGGTTAGTATGTTTAATTATTAAGTTATGATGCCCTAGATATACTTATAAATTATAGGACTTAACAAAATTATTCCGATATACCTACATGTAGTGACTTTTACAATATTGATTGATGACGATTTCCATATAATCATAGGATATGTCAATAGCAATAACAAATATAATGTGTGGGTGTGTTGATGAGCAATAAGAATACTAACAACTAAATATATTTTTAATACAAGATTTATTTACATTATGTACAAGTCTCTTTCAGACACATTACATGAAATAAGATAAATCCATTAAGTAAAATCAGGGATGGAAATTAATTATGTGGTAAGAAATGACAAACATTTTGAATATGTTTCTTTATTATTCTATCTCATAGAATAAGATATTTAAATCTTATTTGATCTAACTTAGCTTTTAAATTGCAAACAAAATGTATTGATGTCTTTTGGATATACGCAACTTTTTAAATGTAAAAACTCTTGTTATAATTTATTATATTAAACTAGCTGTTTGAGTTATTAGAATATGATGAGGGCAATTATCATATTCAGTACAAGTAATAATTTATTATAATTTACTTTAAAAAAAAATTTCATTATATTGATATGGGGCAGTGTGCCATAATCTGACTATCTTATCCTTGCTATTGATTATGAAATATGAAACTTCACCATACACGGTGGAAAACTAACTATATAACTTCATGAGGGATCTAACAATAAAGGGAGGCTCTACAAAACAACATGATAGTTGTATAATAATATGGCCAATTTCAATACCTTCATAGGTATAAAAGTGCGGGCAATGCCTCTTCACTGAAAATAGAATTCAGACCATGGGGATTATCCTCTTTTAGGATTAACTATGTTCTAAGCACTAACTAATAATCAGCCTCAACAATATCATCCTCTCATTTAATCCGCAATGGGAAATTCTCCATCAGCCCATGCATAGTATTAATTTTATTATATTTGATGCCATGATATGTGGCGTATACTTATCAGCTAAAAAACGGTCCCAAAACCGATCAATACAATAGCAAGGTAAAACAACACTAATAATAAAAGTGGAAATATAAATATTCCATTTCACAATGCAGAAACTATTAGTTTTATAAACAAACCACCAAAATATGTGTCAAATGATCATTACTTATTTTAAAATAGCAATTATATTTTTGGTCATAGCAAGCTATGTACACGTAAACAAGGAGGACTAAACTACATTTTGTATTTATGGTGGACATTTTCGTTCATAGGCAAAATTAAGCAATAAAAAAAAAATGCTTATTAAATTATTTTATATAATAGAACAATTGTATCATTATGAGTATAATTTTGACAAGTTTGCATCTGTTTGTTTCCCTTCAATATAATATTAACATTTGTTTTAGCAGTGAGAGATATAAATATTTCTCTCTGTTCCCAGATAATGATATTCAATATTATATTTCCCTTAATTGGAAAATAAAATATATATATGTGTGTGTATTAGAGGTATATACATCTCTATATCATCACTAAGTACATTTTATGTTATCATAAAATATATAAATATAAAAAAAAACTAATAGCTGAATAACATATGAAAGAAATAAAACGTATTACAATATTATATATAGCAATAACAAAAATAAACATTACATTTTCTCCCATTGGATTTTATCAAAGTTTGATCCGTTCTTATAAGCAAAACAACATGAAAACGTATATGATAAGCAAACATTCCTAAGTAATATATATGTTGATTATCCTGTTCAATATTAGCATCTTCAGACAAAATTCAAACACCTCTCCAAAGGCAATAAAAATCCTCTATCGGTTTCTGTACTAATGTAAGCATAATGAAGCAATATTAAAACATTTTCGAGAATAAGGCACTTAAAATATGTTTAATTAGTATTTATTTATTTGTCTATTTTTGCTTTTCCATCTGCGCGAAGATCTGTCATACTCTTAAATGATCTGGGTGATTTTAAAACAGTTTAAAATATTACTTTGCAAGTTATTCACTAATGATAAAAATAAATAAATACATCTTTCACTTCCCTTTTATCAGCAAATTAGGATGTTTTTAGTTATACTGAGAAGAATCTATTCAATTATAAATACGATCTTCTAGGCGTTTTTAATTAATATGTAACTTATACTTTCCCAAATGCAGCACAATTAAAATAAGTTTATTACGATCTTTAAAACGAACTTTTTAAAATCATGGATTTTGTTTACTTTGTTTTTCCATCCACGGTAATATCAGTCATCATTTTGAAATGATCAAGGCAATTTTAAACACTTAAAATATTACTAATTTATATGTTGTATAATCAAGATAAAAAAATAAATAAATACTTGTTTATTTACTTCCATCAGCTAATTAATACGTATTTAAGAATGTTAAGCAGAATTGATTCAATAGTAAGCAATTATTAAAATATATGTTTCAACTTCGCGGGAAATAATAGAGCAGATGAGTTCTTTCCCCAATGAAAATAATTCATGCACTTTTCTTTTAAAACTTATTACTTTATATGATTTAAAAATGACATTTTAGTTTCTTCATTATCTCTTGAAACTTTTCTTAAAAATGATTTCAAATTATTTTCACTGAAAAGATAATTTGTAAACAAAAAACATTTCTCTGCTTAATGCCTAAGGGCTGCGCGAAAATCAAAATACTTAAATCTTTTTCTCTTCAATCTAAATAATTTTTGTGTTATTATTAGTTCTGACAATTGATTAAAATAAAGAAAACAAAAATAATTGCTTACGTTTTCTGGTATTATTTTTCGTTCCAAATAGTACATGTTTAGGCAAATATCCAAATAGCAGTCATTCCAGTTTTCCTTTTTTCAGTAGGCAAACTTAAGAATCTAAGATCGATGAAAAGTAGTGCAGAAATGTCACAGGGTTATTAAGTTCACAACATTTTGTTCAAATCCATATAATCATGAAATTTTGTCGAAATTAATTTTCAAAGTTATTATTTTCCAGCTTATTCCTTATTTTTTATTTCATACGTGGAGAGTTACAGTCTTGTTCCCATTTTCTTTCTCTTAGTAGACCCCCAGATTATAAACGTGTTATAGTATTTATTATTTGTGTTATAATACCTGATTGGTCCTAAATGATCCAATCACTGTAAATGTACATAAATTAATATTTTAATCCCTCTAGTGACAGAATTCTAGACTTATTTCAATTTAAATTAAAATATAATATATTTAAAGATTGTTTATAAAGAAAATTTAGAAGAATTAGAAATTGATTTTGGTTGTGTATTTTTAATTACTGTTTACTACTAATAATAAAGTGTTTAAGCTGCCACTGGAACCTGTGATAAAATGTTTATGAGATTTATATCCACTCTATCAGACTTTCCAGTGTCTCACAGTCAAAATCATCATCACTTTCACGATATTCCTTAGTGAGCTTTTGTTTGGTTGGAAAAGTATAATCCACAAGCATTTCACTCTGTAACTAGTTTCTACACATTGATGTTCAATATCTTAACAAATTATTACCATATAAAATTTTTCACACTGGTCCACTGGATAAAACATACTATCATTGAGCCAAAACATGTGATTACAATATATATAGCCAACATAGCAAATGAATGAATAATTCGATTTTACTGTGTATAAAGTTTTCTTTTTTTAACTGCGGACTGTAATTAATGTACAATTTATATGTATTGAATTAATCCCAATGTGGTCTGGCCAAAGGAGTTGATTGTCGTCGATGGGATTATTGATCTGCTAACCATGAGAGTTTAAATATCCATATTATCTACTTTAAAATGCCTAATATACTACCTTTCGCCTAGTGTGGAATGTTTGTGCATGGATCGGAAGAAAGCAGCAGGTGGCCAATGCAGAGTTGTTCGGAAAGCACTATTCAGAAGTGGCTACGTGCGTGGAGGAAATTGCTTAAAATGTATGAACTGTAATCTATAAAAGACTGTCGACTCACAAAGTTTGATTTAATGAAATTGTTTTATTACATGTTATGATATATTTATTTTTAAACACCTATGTACATATTCTTATTTTTATTATTATTATTTCATTTTTATCACTCTGGAACGTAAAACTCTCCAATTCAACGTTTTGGGAGAGTCCATTTTAGAAAAATGCAAGAAGAGAAGGGAGGGAAGGTTAAGTTTAGCTAAAATCTTTTTTTTTTTAATAAAATTTAGGTTTATTCTCCTTCCTTAGTACTTGACTTTCACTCGTTATCATCTGGGACTGGAGATAAGAATTTTACTTATAGAATATTAATTTCACATACTTTGACAAAACAAAATTATGTTATTCGTTGCTTGTTAACTAACAGATGTTATTTAGATTTTATTCGGTGTGAACGATTAACCCTCTGAATGAATCTACTTTCCTGTCATATTAGGAATTACATTTGACTTAGTGAAGGAAAGGGGGGTCTTAAGACAAAACAAACTACAACTGGAATCACTGCGATCTGAATAAATATACATATCAAACAATTTAATTTAGCTAGTCAGATAGAGTTCACTAAAAACAATCTATCAT
This sequence comes from Epiperipatus broadwayi, assembly GCA_028023455.1. Taxonomy (NCBI): domain Eukaryota; kingdom Metazoa; phylum Onychophora; class Udeonychophora; order Euonychophora; family Peripatidae; genus Epiperipatus; species Epiperipatus broadwayi. The sequence continues at coordinate 5,093,156 of JAQFVV010006257.1, read as the reverse complement.
TTTTTTATTATTACTACTGAGTATATAAAAATGTCTTTGAAATGAAACTCTATCATTGGGATGTTGGGATAGGCAACTTTAGATTATTAAATTGTTGACATGATAGATGCTCATTATTGACATTTAAACTACATGAATATATATATATATTTTATGTTATCTACATTTGTAAATACTTTTTAAACTTTTGGAGCTATTTAAATTTTTTATGTTATCTTTTTTTTTTCTTTTACAAAATAAATGTTATAAAATCTGTTGAATTGATATAGTCTCTTTGGTTTATTAAATCAATCGTTGCATTCATCAATAAAGCCAATGCCTTATGTACATATACCTGGGTCTTTTTTTATGCAGTAGGTATGTTCCGCAGAAAACCCGCATTAAAAAAATCACACAAAAATAGACTTAACTTATTTTGAAAAAATGACGGATACATTCTGTAATTTTCAGAAATCGCATAAAAGCAAAGCAACAAGGAAAAATTACTTTAAAATTCGCATAAAAAAAAAAAAAAATAAAGTATGACTACTAAAAAATTTCAAATATTTGAAAAAAAACTGATAGAAGACAAATTTTTTTTATTAACTACAGTATTTAATTTTACATTTTTTCATAGATATTTTAATAATTACCGTTATTTGACAATATGTGGTTCGTTTATGAACTGCTGTGTTAATGGTTTTCTATTAACAATGTAAACTTTGAGATGATTTTACTGTTTATAAAGCTCGCGATATCCAGACACATAACTATTTAACTTTCGTTGGAATTTAAGAGATTGTTCATTGCAGCAAGCTTTCAGATTTCAGCATTTTCTGACATTTTTCTTTGTCTTACACATCAACATAAAATCTATGATTAAATGAATTTTATTTATCAGAAAATAATAAATTTGTCTTCATTTGATATATATTTTTTAATACTGAAATAAATTTTAAATGTTCACATTTTGTTTCTATATTTAAAAAAATGAGATTGCAATCAAAACAAAAAGATTATCATTAGAAAGATTACATTCAGTTTACAGAATCAACAAAATCTTTATTTCTAATTATTTTTAAAAATCTAAAAGAATAATTATTTCTGTTATATCTAACAAAATATGTTTTAAATGTGTTATTTACGTAAAAGCTAAGATTCTAAATAGTTTCGGGCCATATTCACATTAGCTGCTAATATAACATATTTTTGAAAAAAAAAAGTATTTAATGTCAAAATAAGTTATTAATAATTTAAATTACTTGATATCTAATAAATATAATGAAATATGAACTTCTTTATCACCTAAAAGAAAACCTGCACAAAAAGATATATATTAAGAAGAAACATGAATCGCATTAAAAAAAATCCGCATAAAACGAGACCCGGTGTGCACACATGCTTTTACAATTATATTAGAAATAGGTAAATGCGTTTCACTAATTGTGACTTACAAGGTAGTTTAATTATCAGTCTGCATAGGTACATCCCTGTTAATAGAGTCAAAGGCGAATTCTTCCTGAGTTCGAACTCTGGCAAAACGAACCGAAAGAGGGGATGAGATATTCATGAACTGACTCAAATTGCATCTAGATATAATAAATGAGTTGAGCTGGTCTATTGGAGATGGGTGCAATCGTAGGTTGCTTTATCACATCATCTCCAGCATCCTATTCAAAGACCCTAAATCCAACCATAGTTAGATGCGGACCTCTCTTCCAAACTAAATCGTCCAGATCGTTACATGTATAAAGGAGTATAGTGTATAGCATTGGAGTCGCAAGATTAGGCTGCTAATCACCATATAGAATAAGTGCTGACATTTCTGGATAAATATTGCCTATATCCCACATATTGGGTTATAAAAGAAAATCTATCTAGCTTTACTTTCTCAGGAGTTTAAACTCTACCAATATGGAGAGTAGTAACAACTGGCTTTCTTTGAAGCTAACTTTCTATACACTAATCTCAGTTAAACTGAATTCACTTTATAGTAGATAATAGGAATTTATGAACAAAATGATTAACTATAAGTCTTTCCCTTCTTGGATAATAAAAACAAGATAATAACTAAACTAGCATTGCTCTATTTTTTTTAATTTATTTTCATCAAAATCAAATATAATTTAATTTTAAAAATCCTTCTTAATTCTTAGACTAAAATAGATCAGAATTAATTCATAATTAAGGTGGATTACAAGAAAAAAAATATTTTGTTTTAGGCAAAAATATTTTTTTGGTCATAATTGGAAAGAAGTCTAATAAAAATACCTTTATTAAATAGTGACATTTTATATAATTTCAGATAATTAATAGTACTTCAAAAATATCAAAAAATATTTAATCTATATTTCTGTTATTTGAAATTATGCAACTATTTTATTTCTTTTTCCTTTTAAGCTTTAAATATATATGTACAATTTTTTTTATGTGCCATAAGATCAATCCATCTTAATATCTCTGTGTGTATATATATATAAAGTGTGAAGTCATACTATGAAAACAGAATAGCTGTGTGAGCAAGGGATTATAATTGTTGTATAATGGCACAAGTATTAATTAATTGTAGTTGGATAGAGATGTTTATGTTATTCGTAGCAATGGTTAATTTTATGACCTTATTCATCCTATTTAGCACCACCAGACCTGAGATAAATTAGGACAAGGTGTTGGCCATATTTACTTCACCTTAGTGATATTTTTTAAAATTAGCTATCTACCTGTCACAACACCATAAATACATAACATATATAACTGGAATAACACATTAATTTCTTATAGGTGGAGGTTATCGTGTGCATTCTTTATAACTTGATTTCCATCTTCACACACAATGCTTCTTTCAGTCATTGATTAAGTTGCTAGAGCTGAGATTTTCATAATAGCAAAATCTAAACATCTGGGTTTTTTTTAAGGTATATCTAAAATAACACTCAAGATAATATTTTTATTTTGACATAATGATTATTAAATATTGTAATGATTTATAATATACTATTTACAACAACGATCTTCACTTATGTTTCTTTACATCACCAAAGTGGCCTACCTATACACAGTGTAATGTTCATAACAAATATTGTTTTATAATCTTATGTCAGATATGTTATTTTGAAATATAATAATTCAAAAATCTAAAACTATGATTAAATAATGGGAATTTTGGTGGTGTATTCTAATTTATATGTCTGTGTTGAACAATAATTGATCTTGAATGTATTATTGTCATTCATAATATCAATTGCATATAAAAAAAAAATGGTGAAAACAGTAAATGAAGTAGCATATGGAAATTTTAATATATGCATTATGTAATCTTGAAGATTTCAATTGAACACAATAATATTTATTTGCTAAAAAAAAAATTACAAAAATATCCTTTGGTTAGTCTGATCTTTCTTATACAGAACAGTGCAAAATAAATTGTTTGCTGCAATATTCAAGGTGTATTGGGATTTTGAAATACAAAGTATTTAGATATTGTTTCAGTATGTATGGGTGTAAAAGTTTTTTTTTATCTTAGTAATAGTTTCCCTTTGAAATATATTCACTGATATCATCATACAATACATAAATTGACTGTTGGTAAGCTGATGTCATTGTTTTCCAGTCGCTATCTTGTGGCAATATAATTCTTCAAAATAGAGAAATAAATTAGATTATTCCGGAAAAATATTGGATTAATGTCAACATAGTAAATACACGATATAATGAGGAAAGTAAGCAGTCCTCTATTTAAAAACACAGCTGTATTAATTTATTCAAGCACATAACTCAAATTATTTGATAATCTTAATACAAATCTTCGGGTAAGACCATTCCAGGACCATTTGCAGCAAAGCCTCAGAACTTCTTGGGCTTCCCTATATTTGAATCTATGTCTGCCATGAGATCTATCCAAGGAAAGCTACTTCATTCCACACAGAGAATCACATCCTCTCTATCCAAATTTTACATGTCCATGTTCGCCAAGTCCTCCCTCATCAACATACTAATATTCCCTAGAATATCCTATTTCACCCCAGTAGTCAATTTTATCAAAGTCTTCATCAGGAAAATTCACAAGATGTGCACTGATCTGATTAGAGGGGGAAAAAGTGCAACCATAAGCTTGAGAAATCTACAGAAACACAACAATGGATTATCCCTACATTCCATAGATACTTTTATATTCCAGCGTTCCTACAATTTTTTCTACAGAATGTGTCTGCAGTATCCTAACTACTCACATTCCAGAGAGGTCACTCCCACAGATAAGCCGCCCCCGATTGGTACTGACTGGCTGGCAGCCCTCGCAAGTCATCTCCAAACATACTATGCTTCCTATAAAATCGTCCTCAATGAAAATCAAATTCTGGGATGCATACTACATCCTTAATCCTGATGTTTCTGCAGGATCAACTATCCTCAGGGTTAACAACCATCTGCTAATCAAGAAATTTAAGCGATGGTTCCTTGAACCCAAATATTTTGATTTCCTGATGAAGATAAATATTAACGCCTTGCCTGCTAAACACTTTCTGGTGCAATGCCGAGGATTCTCAAACATAGAGTTCACTTGCTCACTATGCCTCAGAGAGGATGAAACTTGTCTTCACCTCCTCTGCCACTGTGTTTCCCTTCACCCCTACAGAGTCCTTATAGCCTCCATGTTAAATAACAATACGCCTGCCCTGTCGACTCTCATTGACAATATACTATGTGGATCCATCCCAGTGATACGAATAACAACTTTTGTACTGTTTTCTCTATGGTACACACGGTGCTGGCTCACCTTTAATCATACACTAGAGCGTCCGCTCGAACTCTATATTAACAAAATGGAAAAAATTCGGAAAAGGGACCAGAATTTGGCCCTTCTTACATCTATGACTCCGCATGGAGGTTATTAATCTGGCCCCCAAAGCTGATCCCTTTCACTCCTGAATAGAAATCTTCTTCCCTGGAGAGTAATTTGAGGCTGAATGGCCTGCATCCCTTTGTGATAACTTACCTTGCTCTGCATGATTATTGCCCAGATCCTGAGTTGTTATGGAAGTAACCTCTGGTATGAAGGGTCAACTAGGTCATGTGGAGCATGGACAAAGGATTAGACCTATCACTGAACTATATGAGACATGCAAACATGGTCATCTATATCAACAGGATACTATTCCGGACTCGTTCCTTGCTGATATGCTTCATATTAGTCCTTTTAGCTGGTGTCAGACAAGATATCAATATTGAGCTTTCATCCCACTGATTATTATGTAATATTTCCTATGTTTAACTATTATCATATATTGTAACTAAATTTCTGAATAAAATTATATTTTAAAAAAAAAAAAAAATTCAAAACGTATTAATCATGAAGAAATTATCTCATTATTTTCAAGACATGTAATAACAATGTTAATGATAATTATTGTTTATTTATTTACTGGAATGTAAATTATTGCTATTGACTGACACACATTTATGCATATTTGATATTTTTATTGCTGGTTCTTATTTAAATTTACTTAATTACCAGTTTGCTTAATAATAAAATTGGGTTATATAGTAAATTTAAATACATTCTATGTGGTGTAAACATATTTTCGTAAATACTGAAGTAAGGAGTTGATCATCAGTTATACTTACTTTTACATTGTATTCTTTTTAATGCATGCAGTAAAATATTTTGACTTTAAGACAGTTTAAAAATATTAATATTAAATATTGCTCATAGATTTTAAAATAGTATTTTTAAAATTATCATTAATAAATTCTCCTGAATTTGTAATTTTAATAACAAAATTTGTAACAATATGCTATTATTCCATATTGTATATTCAGAAGTAAAATCTACTTTGCATGGAACAGAATATTTTATACATATTTTACAAAACACTATAAATTATATATTGGAAGCTAATCAATATAATCGTTATTTCATAATATAAAACAAAGTTATAAAATCTCTATCTTTATTTAAAATATGAAGAAAATGTTTATATTAATTTTCTTTTTTTTAATCTAAAGTGAAGATATCAGCAATTATTATTTGAAATACATATTTCTTAAATTATTTCATGATTAACAAACATTTAGAAACTTTATTTTTATCTGAAAAGATATTAAATTAATATATTTTTTATTTATTATCATTTTATTTGGTTGCATAGAGAAAAAAAAGGGCAGTTCACTTATTAAACACATTTTTTTGGAACTTAGGTGGTAATTATGAATATCTGAATTTTAAATTTTAGTTATTCCCTTATTGATATATCCCTTATTGGGAATAACAGTAATAAGAAAATATGAGTTTTAATGCTGAAGTTGACTTTTTAAAGCTCTATAATCTTTAAATAATTTGACATTCATAACATTTAAATATTAGTGAAGGGATTCCTATTTTCTCATCTTCAAGTTGATACAGATATTTAATTTTAGTGTGGATAATGAATTATATATATAATGTTTTAGCATTATTTTCAAATTAGTAGATATATAGTAGTAAAATAATGTTAAGAATAGTTTTGCGACTATAGGTGAAGACAAAATGTGATTTGGCACAAGAATAGCCAGGTTTTAAATCACAATGGAACAAGAGATCGGATAACTAATCTTAACACTATTCTCAATAAAGCTAGAGAGTTGCAACAGTAAACTATCTCTGTTTTATAAATTAATAGAAAAGCTTTTGATTCTATGTGTCATGATAAACTCTGGAAAGTGATGTTAGATGTGGAATATCTTCCACATTTGGTACATTCTTCTGTATATAGGAGACAAAAGGCAGAGATAAATTCAGATGGGTTTTAAGAGCATTATGGTTGTCATCTTGTTTATTCAATATTGTTGCAGGAGTAGCAATAAAATAAGCTACAAATGGCTTCGTGGATTTTGTATTAGAGAAAGATGAATATGTAATTAGTGATATTCAGGTGATGTAGTTTTAATAGCAACAATTGGTAAATCATTTGATAAGGCAAGAACAAAATATGTATTATGGGTAATATGATTGAATGGAGAAACAATAGAAATAAAAGTAAATGGAGATTAGTTGGAACAGGGATTCAGAGTTTATGTATTTGGATTTCAGATAAACAAGACAAAGAATGTCATGCATAGATAAATGCACATTTACTGTTAACATTGAAAGTATTTATAAAATAAATGTTTACAAGGAAAAACAGAGACATAAGTATATGGGCTAAAAACACTTTGATTTAGTCCATTGCAGTATATGGATATGAGACATAAATATTGAAGACATGGGAGAGAACAAAAATTGATGCTTTTGGAAAAGAAGTGTTAGAGAAGGATCCTTGCCAATGCATGCCTTGGGTGACTAAGAAAATTAATAAATGTTTTTGGAGAAGGGAACTACTAAAATGTACAACAAAATACAATATTTTGTATATGTGATAGGATAGATTAGTTTACTTGACAAGGATAGCATATTTGGTATGGTTAATAAATTAAGAGGAAAATAATGACGATGATTGTCATGGATGAATACCATTACGAAATGGACAGGATTGACAATTTTGGAGATTTGCAGGAAGACATAAGAAAATGGTCTGAGGCATTACTTTCACAGTCTCCCATCGATGAATCAGGTGGATGATGATAATAGCAATACATTTTTTTTATTTTAATAAGATGCAGGATTTTTAACAGCTTTAATTTTTTTTCTTTTCAAATAAAGTTATAAAATATTGTAATGAGTTATGTTTTTGTTCTTTTTATATTTTTTTAAGCAAAATATAACTTTAGTGCCTAAAAATATTTTTTAAAGCAGTAATTGAAAATTTGACTAAATTTTAGGGGGGGGAAAGCAGTCTGTTGAGAATTCTCTTTAAAAATGCTTAAGCTTAAAGAATAAAATACAGTTATTTTATATAAGTAAAAAAACTGATTACTCATGGCTTTCTCATCTAGATTTCAATATTTCTAGTATTACTATATTGCATATTTTAACTATTAAAATATTATAAGTATAAATTTTGACAGTTTGTCGTGTTAATTATTTTATCTGTCTTGAAATTCAATTACAGCAGATAATAAAAACACAAGTTTCTCTATTTGCATTTTTTCATTGATGATTGACTTCTGAAGATTCGGTATTTATATTTATTTATTAGACAGACAAACAAAACTTTTTTGTAGCCATCCATATCTTGCTAAAGTTTCTTGTCTTAGTAAGGTTCATGCTGATGAGAATACTTTCTTTAAACAAAATCTGGATAAACTCAAAAGAATGAAATTGAATTGTCTTGTAATTAAATGAATTGAAAGAAAACACATTGAAGTCTTTACATTATTTATAATTCTTAAATTTCTCCATTAGCTGATCAGTTAATTAAAATTGTCTGTTTTTTTAACTTATCATTAAGCTAGTAAATTTTTTTTTTAATTATTTTTATTTAAAAATATTAAATTTGCACAGTACAATTGCACACATCTCAAAGCTATTCTAGTAATTTATTTGCTTTTCACACTTTATTTATTTAATTGCAATGTATAAAATTTTGTCTAATATTTAGATGTTTGTAGATTAATAAAAATTTATACCTTGCGCAAATTAAGTATAAAAAACATATTTTACTTTATAATAAAATAATCAAATTATTTGATAATTAAGTAATAATTATATTATTGTCTTTAAAAATGTAGCTAATATAAAATATTATTTGTATATTGAGCATTTGTTATTAGCTGATATATTAGAAGAAAAGAAGAAAATTAGTTATAAATTTAGAATTAACATAAAATTAACTATTTTAACAGTTCTCATATTTATAAATATTAATGCTACATATGGAAATAAATCAAGGTACTGATTGTCTTATATATAAAAATGCAACAGCAGTGATTAGATTACATGGTTATACCAAAAACATTAACATTGATAAGGCTGTACAACAAGATGATTCCATATCTCAAAAATTTTATAGCAGTTTTTGTTGATCAAAATAAGAAGCTATGAGAATGAAATTATCTGGAAACTATTATGAACTCATTTAGATTTTGCACATGATATAATTGCTTTACAGATAATGCTTTAGGGATTCGGGAGATGTTGCAAGAGTTGTCAGTCAAAGAAAATAGGATTAAAAGTTATTCTTACAGATGAAAATATAATGGATGAAATAATCATAGAATTAAATTAGAATTGAATGCTTTTGGTAGAAATGACTAATGTTAAAAGGAAATATGTCTTTGTGTTTGAAAAAGATTTTTAATAGATGTGTAATTATCACTTTTCAGAGGTATCTAAGTATTTGTTTTTTGTTTTTTTTTTCTGAAAATTATTTTACTGAACATGTGTTACTTGTTAAGTTTAAAAAATATTAAGAAATTCATTATAAATTTCTGTTACATTAAAAAAATAGTAAATTTCATTCACAAGATTTAGTTAATTATTTTTTTTTAAATATAGATTATAATATAGAAATTCTAACATGTTGTAAACAT